>OX421884.1:19655148-20905148 GCA_949128085.1 Cetonia aurata | reverse complement strand
TTTAACGATAAATCACTAAAGAACAGGGGCGGCTCGTGCTTACATCAGTTGGGGGCTATAACAATGATCGTAGTTCTTCGTATGCTTTCGTCAAATACGTTTCTATATGTTTATATGTTACGAAGTTATACGAAGAAGTTTGGTTAATATCATAGGCTCCGACTGACGCAAGCACGAGCCGCGCCTGCTAAACAATGACAATTTGTTAGGTAATAAATGAAGAAGACGTATTTTTTTATTTCCACTGTGTGGCTCTATTTACCGTAAACAGTTCATTGTTGTGTGTTTTCATTTCATTAATAAAATGTTTAATGGGACCTTTGATATCTTAAGTAAGGCTATCTTTTAGAATTTAACTTTATCCCAAAGAATAAGCAAAGCAACTTTGTTGCCATTTTTGGAGTAAAACCACATGATCGTGCGCAAAAATGTAAAACCTGTAACGTGCCGGTCTGTGGGAAAATCCATCTCAGTACTAATTTCAAGCCGATAATGAATTTATCATTAATTTTCTTCTATTTAATCGATTTTCCCGTAGTTCGGTAGCTTTACTGTCGCATTATATTTTTTTTAATTAAGTTTCTTAAATTTATTCTTGTTTACAAGGCGAAATATCATCTCCGTTCACGCACGCTGAACTCCCACCATCGTGACCGTATGGGAGACCGTTACAGTGTATATAAACCGCGCGCTTGGCAGGGCTCAGGGAGTGACTTCGGTGGTTTCACCATCATTCCTGTTCTGCGTGTTCGTAGTCGGAAAATCTACTGGCACGACGTAGACCGTCCTGATCCTCTGAGCTGTAAGTAGAGTGCCGGAAAGGCTCTCTGGCACGATGTAGCGTTACCCTCCGAGTTGTGGTTTCGGCGCCGGCAAAGCTCTCTGGCACGACGCAGCACCGACTTGTACTTTAAGCCGCCCGCGTACTTTTGACCCTTCCCGATATATTCTAGCACAACGTGAGCCATCTCTGAGCTGCGCTTTTACTGCCAGCAACGCTCTCTAGCACAACACAGCACCAACTTGTATTTTAAAATCGCGTGCGCATTTTCGACCTTACCAGGTATTTAAATTTTACTCTTTCTATATTATTGTCTAGATTGGGTAATTAACATTTCGTCACTAAATTTAAAAGCGCCCCGACACTCGGGAAATAATTTTTCAATTGTATATATTTTTGTCACTCGGGTGTTTTTTATTGTCTCGTACGCAACATACGTATAGAAATAAATTCTCAATTAGAAACACGTTTTAATTCTTTTAATTGTTGGGCACATCTTGATCAGAACCCTGGATATCTCGCACTATATCGCAATCACTGACGGATTCTACGCGCGGCATTTTATTTGACTTGCACAACCAGCGCCGCTATGTGGAATCAACGTAAAAGTAAAGATGTTAAAAGGTAATAATATGTAGTAAGCATTGGCAAACTATTAAAAGAGAATCAGTAACTAAATTGAAAATAAACACGTAAGTAAAGTAGTTGTTATAAACCAAAAAGTAAAATAGGAGAAAATGTCAGAACTTCAGGAACTAAAAGATCAGGTGCCTTGAATTATTGAAGACCCCTTTACTTATCATACCAATATCATGGCTGATTATACCACACTCCAACAACTCTTTACTGTCAATATGTTTGCTTTGTCTAATATCTATTATTTACATATCATTGATACTAAATAATTTTTAAACGAATCTGCCAAAAAAATGTGTAATGTTTAATTTTAAACATATTATATGAAATATATGCGTCTACTGTTTCTAGAAGGTAGCACGCTTCTGCACTTTATAAAAACAATCAATGCTTGGTATGGTGTATATTTTCTTTGACATGTTCAGTTACATTTAGCTGCCCACAGTTTAATCACAATTATCAATTTTTTATCGTAAATAGGACCCTCGTATACTTTGAAAATACCATACTGACAAAGTGCAACTGTTTGGCCTATTTGCTATTTTTTTTTTAATTTAGCCGTTCTTTTCTTGTTCTTTTTACCTAGAATTTAGGGCAAAACAAAAAGTACTCTAACACTGGAGCCAATTCTCCTGATTTAATACATACAAGAGGGTATATTATAATGAATCATAACTAACATATTACTTATGCTTGACCATAGAAATGTGAAAATATTATTATAGATTACATATATCAGAATAAGGTTCACGATCTCGTTTAACAGAATTGTGTGCAATTGTATGTGTTGAACAACAGGATAATATCCGCACTACAGCAAATCCTAGAATTTACAGTACACGAGATAATTAAAGAGTACGGATAGTATTGTATCGACGACGATGTTTGTTTTGTTTTGTTGGTTGCTTTCAGGGGTTCTCTGGTTCGGTGCTGATGGTATTTACCGCTTATTCTTTAAACCCTTGCTTATGGGCTTTCGATTATTTACTTGCCTTTAAAATGCTAATTACACTCCGCCAAAAAAGTATCGCATAATTTAGTTTTGAATCATAAAAGTATCGCATAATCTTTGTTTGTAGCATAAAGTTGTACATATACTTTAATGCGCTCTAAGATATAATTTCTATGATTGTTTAAATAAAATACAGGCCAAATAAAAACAAGAACTCATACTTGAGATTTTTATTAAAACAAGAAATTATAATTTTGGAAAGAAAAATGTCATAACAGTAGCTTTTAATACTGAGTATTGCCACCTCTGGCTCTTATGACCGCTCGCATACGGTTTGGCAGAGATTCGATTAACCTCCGTATATAAGCCTGATCCAAATTCTCCCACTCGTCACGGAGAGCATTTTCTAGTCCATGCAGGTCCGCTGGGGCAACATTTTGGGTTCGTATCCGTCTGTGAAGGAGGTCCCACACGTGCTCTATAGGGTTCATGTCCGGACTTACCGCAGGCCAATCTAAAACTGGAATACCAACATCGTTAAGGTATTCCTGGACGATTATTGCAACATGCGGTCGTGCATTATCGTGCATTAACATGAATTCGTTTCCTATAATTGGCGCATATGGTACTACATGTTCTTCTAAAATTTCCGTTATTTACCTGTGGGCAGTCAGTGTACCTCTGTCTACTGGTACTAACTCTGTACGACCTGTTAAACAGATGCCTCCCCAAACCATAATAGAGCCACCAGCGAAATTAGGTCTAGGTCTGATATTACACTGCGAATAGCGCTCACCGTCTCGTCTGTACACTGAGATACGCCTATCTGAGGTGTAAAGACCAAATCTTGACTCATCTGTGAAGAGTATATTGGCCCAGTCATTAATGTTCCAATTTACATGTTCTCTGGCAAACCTTAAGCGAGCCACTCGGTGGTTCCTAGTGAGACGAGGGGCTGTTACAGCTACTCTAGCTCTTAATCCACCCTGTCGTAACCTATTCCGAATAGTTTGAGTACTCACACGAGTATTTCTGACTCTAGCCAAGTCGTTCTGCAATTGTCTCGCAGTTACATGTCTTCGACGTAATGCTTGTAGTAGTAAATAGCGGTCATCTTGGCGAGTAGAACATCTTGGACGACCTGGTACAGGTCTTCTACTGTAAATGCCTGTTTCCCTATATCTGGCTACGGCTCTAGAAACACTTGACTGATTGATGTTCATCAAATTAGCAACGTATGCTTGAGATCGTCCATCTTCGATTAAAGCAACTATAGCAGCCACTTGTTCTGAAGTTAAATTGCTCATTTTAGTTTTAAAAGCGTTGGTACAGAACTGTGACTTCGCACTTTAAAATTTGTCCGTATAGGAAGACTTTCAATAAACAACTGAACAAACCTTACACATATGCATTTTTCTAAATGTGTTCTTTTAGGAAAAAAAAAAAGTCAAAACGCTAAGTTCCATTATTTTGTTAGTGTTTTTATAGTTCACATACACGAGGCAAACTTTTTGTGAACGTATAAAAATATCTTGGTTCATAAATGCCCTTTTTTGGTTTATGCGATACTTTTTTGGCGGAGTGTACTTATGCGTCGCTTCTCGTAAGTTGAAAGAAGAGGAACCTCCCTAAATTTGTTTGGTGGCGCTGATCGTCAGTTGTCAAACGGTAAGTTACAACCTCGTGCCGGTATGAATGGCGTTGCGTAATATTTACGTCGTCACAATAAAGTGTAAACCCTAAAATGATAGCAACGAGTCGAAGAAAGTTCAGTTCAATTACGCAACGAAACAGTGAAAGTGCACCATAAATCAAACGTTTATTTTTATATAACAAGGGTAAAACACATGGAACATATACAGCAAAAAAGGTAAGTAAACAAAATATGTACACTCGCAAGCCTACAGTGGTGAACTCTAAAATATTTACGGGGTTTCGGTAACACTTTTGAAGGTTAAACGTGGAATCTAATAACTTTGTTTCGGTTAATAACGCGATCGGTTTGCGCGGGCTACGACGGTTAAATGTCGGTGACGGTGCCAAATTCGGCGGTACGGTGATGACTGTAATTAACACTCTGGGAGGGCCAAACACAATGCCGGCGCAACGGCCACAGCGGAGAAAAATCGGTAAAATGCCTGCGTTACGCCAGTGGGCTCTGCCAGCGCTACAATCAGGTCGGAAATAAGAGGTTCGATAAGTATCAGAAGCTATGCCGACACGCCAATCGGAGCGGACGGGAAAGATGTCTGTGTTACGTCAGTGAGCTTTGCCAACGCTATAACAAGATCGGGAATAAGAAGCTCGACGGATATCAAAAGCTATGGCGACAGGACAATCGGAGCGGACTGGGAGGGACTCGATGACCGGACTGGACTCTACCGCTTGTATTAAGCGCACGGCTTAAATACACTTGCGGTTCCCCCACGCGTTCGCGATGCTGGGAGTCGGGCTCGCGTGAATCGGGCACCGTCACGGTGGGGACGCGTCATAAACAATATTAACTAAATAAAAACTCGAAATAAAATAATATGCGGTAGCAACGTTACCGCCCATGGGAAAATCAATCAAAATAAAGGGAATTAACGACTAATTCAAACTAAAATCAAAACTGGATACTGAACTGATATTGGATTTTCCTATGGAACGGCACGTTACAGTATCACTTCTCAAATCAAATAAGCTAATGATTAAATAAATTTGTCAATTGTTGATTGAATTTAGAACGGATGCATACACTTACATGTGTTTGTGATAAGTAGAATGAATGATCATTTATAGAAATAGATATATAACAAGAATGAGGGAGATAATAATTTCTTTGGGTGACGATATCTTTAAATTCCTACGTATGAGTACAACTAAACTAGGTAATAAACAAGGTTTTCTAGGTAAACAAAGATAAAATATACTTTTATTTATTCTATACTACATTTCTAATATATTCAACTAAGTATGTTTTGAATAAATAAATACTGGATTAATTTACAAGTAAGAGAGTAACAATCTAAAAAAATAGGAATATGACTTTTATTTCAACTAATTTACATTTTAGTGTAGTTAATTTTCTGCGTTTGTTAAGAAAACAGTCCGTTGGATAGTTATGAGTTCTCTGTGGTGTGGTGGTTGAGCATACTAGTTGGTCTTTGCTCTACTTGGAAAATGAAAGTACTTTCTTGTAATCGTAACAACAACAAATGTACATTAAATTAAGCTTGATTTTCGCCTCCCAATCGGTAGGTTGGTTGTTTCACAAAAAAATGTAAAATTAATATACCAGTACCTATTTGGTATATTAGTCTCAGGAATATCAATCTGAAAACAAAAAATAATATTTTAGATTTTATTTCTTCCGATTCTTTCGAAAAATAGATGAAGTAGAATTTTCGTCTTCCACCATTATAATCTTTTGGTTTACCAAAAGAAGAAAATCACATTCGTGAATACACAATTAAAACATAAAAGGTATGGCAAAGTTGAGTTGTAAAGCATTACGATTCTTACCTTAATTTGAAGAAATAGAATAGGAAGAATCCAAACAGCTATACCAGCACTATGATGAACCCAGTGCCATGAAATAAATAACTGCTACCATGGTTATTTGAATGTTGGATCAGTGATAGTATTGTGATATTACCAACGTTATCCCGACAGCTATAAGAACTTTATTATTTGCTATAACTATAAGTAAAATTTGATAGGAAGCCAGTTTACCCTTGTAGTTTAGTTGCTAAGGCGTTTTTGGCTTCGAAGATATACCCAACTACAATCAAGTAATCAACTCGTGGTTTCCTGGTGTTCTTCGTCGGTAATATGGATGCGATGCCAGGGAGGCTGGAAGGTTGATCTCCCGCAGATGCATATGGATGACACATGAAAAAATATGAATTTATGTTTCAACAATGCTCATCACCTTATTTAATAATTTTTCAATTTTTTTTTAATTATGTACCATGTATAATTTGCCACGTGTAGACGTAAAGCTAGGTAATGGCTTAAATTTCATTAAGAAATCTACAATAAAATTTCTGTAGCCAGAGGCACTAAAATAAAATCTATACTCCTTAAAATCCTTGTTTGTTAATAAGCTTGAGTGACGGCGTTGAACAGTAATTAACTACTTTTGTAGTTTCCTATATTTTCAACCAACAACTATTAGTTACCACATAAGGTGTTTTAGTCTAAATTCAAGCAAAAGAGATATAATTCATAATCTAATCTGGTGGTGGTCGTGAAGAAATTTCCTCGGAACAAATCCTGCAGTGTCGTCGTAAATATTACAGGCTGCAACTTGCATTTTAGTGCATATACAAGCAAACAAATCATAGTTATTTGGTTAAGATTTACAAATTACGTGGGTCCATCACTGCTGTCTAGTTCTGAATACCACAAGGTAGAGGAATCACTTTAATGCAAATTCGAACAAAAAAAAATTAACAAGAACAGACCTCTCAGTGTAAGTCTGGTTATAAATACTAAAAATTACAGGAAGTATTTTAGTATAAATTTAAACAAAAAAATTCATAATTCATAATTTTACCTGATGGTGTTGGACAAATTACACGGGTGTATTTGCTCCAGTCTGGTTCTAAATACCACATATTATAGAAGGCAACTTAATGCAAATTCAAACATGGAAAAGTCTAATTAAGACCTTACCTAATGGTGGTGGACAAGTCCTCTCAGTGTATTCGCTACGGTTTGATTATAAATACTCTAAATTACAGGAAGTATTTTAGCATAAATTCAAACACACAAATCTGTAATAATTCATAATTTCACCTGATGGTGTTGGACAAATCACATGGGTGGATTTGCTCCAGTCTGGTTCTAAATACTACATGCTACAGGAAGCATCTTAATGCAAATTCAAACAAACAAAGGTATAATTTATGACCTAACCTGGTGGTGGTTAACAGGCCCTCTCAATGTAATTGCTACAGTCTGGTAATAAATCCCACAAATTACATGAGGCATTTTAATATAAACTCAAACAAATAAATGCATAATTCATAATTCACTTGATGCTGTCATTGGACAAATCTCGTCGGTGTATTTCCTGCAGTCTAGTTTTAAGTACCACATGTTACAGGAAACATCTTAATGCAAATTCAAACAAAGAAAAGTTTTTACGACCTTACCTGGTAGTGCTGGTGGACAAGCCCTCTCAGTATAATGACTCTAGTCTAATTGTATTTTAGTATAAATTCAAACAAAAAATGTATAATTCATATTTCACCTGAGGATGTGGTTGGACAAATCTCATCGGTGTATTTACTATAGTCTGATTCTAAATATCACATGTCACAAGAAGCATGTTAGTGCCAACTCAAACAAAGAAAAGTATAATTCAGGAGTTTACCTGGTGGTGGTGGACAGGTCTTCTCAGTGTAATAGCTCCAGTCTCGTTACAAATACCACAAATTACAGGAAATATTTTAGTATAAATTAAAATAAAAGGAAGCGTTATTCATAATTTTACCTGATGATGTTGGACAAATCTCATCGGCGTACTTGCTGCAGTCTGGTTCTAATTACCACATCGTACAAGAACCATTTTAATGCACATTCACACAAAGAAATGTATAATTCATGTCTTACTTGGTGGTCGTGGACAAATCCTCTCGGTGCGTACGTCGCAGTCTAGTCCTAAATACTATCACTTACCTGGTGGTGCTGGACAGGTTACCTTATTGATACCGCTGCAATTTGGGTCAGGATACCACAAGTTACAGGTAGCATAATAGTGCAAATTCAAGCAAAAAAAAAGTGGACAAATATATAATGGCTGAAGTCTGCCTCTAAATACTACATACTGCTGGAGGTCATTTAGTGCAAATGCAAAAAGATAAAATCATAAACAAATACTCCGGTTCTTTGCTGCAGTCTACGTGTAAATACTACAAGCTACACAAGATATTTTACTGGTAATTCAAAAAAACGGATATAATTAATGACCTTACCTTGTGGTGGTGAACTATCTCTTTCGAGCAATCGCTGCATTCTGGTCCTAAATACTACCGGTCCCAGGGTGTATTTAGTGCAAGTACAAACAACAAAGAAAAAACATAATTTCTGGTATTACCTGCGGCCTATGGATAACTCCCTTCGCTGCATTTGCTACAGCTACAGGAAGCATTTTACTGCAAATTCAAATAAAAAATACATACATCTGAATGGCTGATAAGCCTTGGTAAGGCAAAACGCACGTTTGCCAATGGTGACTATTGCTGCTTATCAAAGTTTTTAAAAAACACGTTATTAACAAATTTACCTATGGTGTTAGATGAGTCTCATAGTTCGCAATGTTGGTTCTAAAAACCCCCGATTTCAGAAGGAATTCTAGCGCATATTCAAACAAAATTACTTAGAATTAGTTGTGATGAATAAATCAGTAAAACCGTGTATTCACTTCAGTCTAATTCTAAATGCCACAAGGCACACGAAGCATTGCAATGCAAATTCTAGCAGACAAAAGTATAATTTATGATTTTACCTGGCGGTTGTCCTCGGTACATACTTCGCAGTTTGGTTCTAAATATCACAAGTTACACGAGGTGTAAATTCAAACAAAAGAACTATCGGCCATATAAATACCCCAGACCACAGGAATTCTAGCGCACATTCAAACAAAAGAAATCATACCTGGTTCTGATGAATAAACGCATTCCCCGCAGTTTTGTTCCAAGTACCGCAAAGCACAGCAAGCATTTTAATGAAAATTCAGACCAGAAAAATGGTATAATTCATTTCCTTACCTTGGGGTGGTGCACAAATTCTTTTGGTGCATACCACACGATCTTCTAAATACTACAATAAACAAAAGAAGTATATTTCATGGCCTTACCAGGTAGCGATGGGCAAAACTCCTCAAACCAATCGCTGCTGTCTTGCTATATATGCCACAGATTGCAGGAGGTATTTTATTACAAATACCGACAAGAAAAATCATGATTTATTATCTTACCCGCTAATGATAGACAAAGTTCCTTTGTGCATCTGCTGCAATCTAGTGCCAAAAACAACGGTAACAAGAAAAATTTTGCTGTAAATTGAAACAGAGAATGCACACCTTGCAAATTTACCTGGTTGTGTTGGGCAAATCTCATCGTTGGTATATTTGCTGCAATCTGGTTCCAAGTATCGCAGGTTGCAGAAGGAATTCTAATGCTTATCCAAACAAAAAACATCATAATCCATGAACTTACCTGATTGTGATCGATAAGTCACCTCGGTGTACTGGCTTCGGTCTGGTTCTAAATACCAAGGGCAAACCAAGCATAGTATAGCAAATTCAAATAGGAAAGAAGTATACTTTATAAGCTTCGCTGGCGGTGGAGGATAAATGCCCTGGGTGCATGAATCGCATGGTACTAAATATAACATTTTACACAAGGTTCACACCTGTGTACAGTGTAAATTCAAACAAAAGAAGTATGGTGATGATGATCTGGTGGGTTTATTTTTTGTAACAAGGGGGGACGATTTTGCCCTATACCATTAGTTATAATTCATGACCTTACCTGTTGGTGGTGAACAAGTTTCCTCGGTGCGGTCGCTGCCGTCTGGTTATATATATTACAAGTTACAGGAAGTGTTTTAGTACAAATTCAAACAAGAAAAAAAAACATAATTCATAATTTTACCCGGTGATGTTGAATAAATCTTATCGCTGCACCTGCTGTAGTCCGGTTCTGAATACCACGCGTTGTAGAATGTATTTTAGTGCAAGTTCTACCAAGGAGAGTGTAATTTTCGACCTCACGTGGAGGGGGTGAAATTTCCTCGCTATGTACGCCGCACAGTGGTCAATGAGAGGAAAAAAACTATAATTTTTTATTTTCTGTGAACAGGTTTTTGTTTTCAGTACGTCTTACGATGTAATTTCGATGACAATTTGCTAATTTTTTGTCGGCAATGACCCTGTAAATCTAACTTCGTCCTTGAACCTGTTGCTGAACAAGTGGGTTTTCATGCAATAATAATGAACTTGTATACAAAACAAAAGATTTCTTACATGATATAAAATCGGCACCTTCCGCGCTTCCTGTAGGTACAGGTGCTGTATATTGATGTCGACTGCATTTTGCCCTTTCGATAAGCTTCAGCAATGACGTGACAGTATTCCAGCCTGAGGTTGATGCAATTCGTTGCTATAGCAAAGAATTTGAGAGATGGACGGAATTAGGTGAAAGCGTCTCCATTTTCGCTGACAACCACGCGGCTCTTAAAGCAATCAGTTCCGTAAGTGTTCCCACAAAACTGGTTTGGCACTGCGTAAGCGCCATAAATGAGGTGGGGACTCAAAGGAAGCTAACATTGGGCCGGGTTCCCAGCTAGACGGGCGTGAAGAAAATAAAGTTGCAGACGACTTAGCTAGACGAGTCAAAGACATTCGTTGAAGCCTGCCCTTCATTCGGCATTGCTAAATGGAAATTAAAAAGTCCTTCAATGAATGTACACATAAGTCCAAAGAATTGTGGAAAAAATCACCAGGATAAAGACAGGATAAATAAGTTATTGTTATATATCGTTCTGTATGTTTTATATTATATGTTTAGATAGAGTCACATGACTGCTTACTCCTTTTTTTTAGTCCATATTTATACTTATTTCCCATAATTCTATAAGTACTCTCACAATACGTTGGTTTATTATGAAAAACACTACACCGCCACTTATTATAAAGTTTACACGAACACTCAAAATAAAGCACCAACACTAAAGCAATCACAAAATTATTTTTCAAAACATTTTGAGTTCTCAATTGAAACAACAGTCACCAGAGTATACTGCTGTAGCTAGTGGACAAATCTCTAAGTAACTAAACACCGTCTGTGAAGTACAGCTGACGATTGCTGTGTTAAAAGGCTTGTACTTATAACTTATACACTGTTGCACATGAACTAGAAACAGGCATTTGCCCTTTTTGCATTGATAGATATTTATATGATTTACGATCTTGTCCTCTTGGACCGTAAGGATACCAGGCAATTCCCCGGGTAGTCAAATACTGGCTCGTATACACATAAAAAATAAATATGTAAAAAAAAAACTTAAGTATATGATAAATTAGGAGAAGGGGTGTGACACATTTCAAAAACATCTAAGTACATTCTCATGTATGGAACCAACGATAGGGCGTATGAAATTGTGCCAGCAGGCCAAATTTTATTGTTTGACTCGATACGAAACATATATAGGAGAAAAGACCTCCGACCGCACGCGAAAGTGCGTTCGAAAGTGTAACTTTCGAAAAGTCGGCCACAACTAAATAATAAAAATAACAATACAAGAAACATGTCTCAGAGAATTGGTACCATTTTATGAAAGGGTATACCTATAAGAACCCTTGTACATTTTCGGTTACTTCGATTTGTGATAGCATAATTAACATAGAACACTTATTCCTTTCTTGACATTTTTTTTCTGTTTTTCACTTACAATGTTTTGTTCGCAGATTTTACAAATACATAGATCTAGTAAATTTTATTGTGAAAGAATGATAAAAGAAACATTGTTTTATTACCTATGCATACTTGTATATGTATGTATCATATATCCTACAAATACTGGTAACGCAAGCTAACTAACATTTCTAGTATTTTACTCTCTGCTGAGGCATATCGGGTGACGAATATAAGCAATACCCAGCAATACTTTTAGGTAGGCGAGATAGGGACGAAAAAGGGCGTGTTCATTCAACTGTAAACAAACTGTCACGAGGTTCGCGCTCCCAGGCCCCTCTATCTTACACCAAAGGAACTATTTTTACCATTTAAGTTTAAGTTTATTAAAGTTATTAAGTTTAAGGTTTTCTTTTGGCGAGAGTTTCTCAAAAACGCGTGCACCATATTAATTCAAAAAGACTTAATCGCTTCCCCATACGTCAATGAAGTAATTAACCAAATTTGGTAGTATTTCGTTATCGCATAGCGGAGAAACTCTCGATAAAAGATGTAGTCCGGCGGCCCCTTAAACAGTGTTTTGGTGTTTACACGTACAATTATGCTCGCTCGTTATATATTCTGCGACATGTTTATGAGGTACACGTATTTGTAACGTTAGTCACTGTGCCGGCTCAAATCTGAAAGATCTGTTGATACAATTCAACAGCCTGCAATCGACAAAATTGAAGAGCAGTCGATTGAAACACTTGTTAGCCGCGCTTTCTTATCTATTTTGTTATTCTAATTTAATTTTCTCTGTTTATAAAATGCTCCAGATTACATCAATAGATATTCCAAGATATTTACAAGTAGGTAGGTACAATAAAGTATCTCGAAACTGTTGATAACTTTAAAGTGTTCGAGAAAGTCTAGATTGTTTCTACAAATATCATAAAATATTTCCAGACACAGGCAACTTGAGGAGCATATAGAAACCCTAAACAAATTTAAAAACATTTTTGATGTTCTTGAACGCCGTTTAAGTAGAAAAGGATTGATTGGCGCTTTTAACCGTAAATTCTATGTAATTGTAATAAAAGGTATCCTCAAAATAAAGAACTGTAATTTTTTTAAAAAAATCTGTAAATATGCAACTGTCACTAGTTAAGTTTTTCTATATTTAAACACACACTAACTGGCAAATGAACACGAATGACATATATAAAAGGTGTTTCAATCAATCAAATAATAGATGTGTTTTTTAAGTACTACGTTATCGTCTGAGCAAATATCCATTTTTACTAAACATATAATTTTTATTTCCAAATATTTGGGCGACATGTTTATATCTTTTACGAAATATAAGCCACTCATCACTAAGAATCACTGATATAAATAAATTGTGATTACCTAAGAATAGCTTCGTAAGTTGCTACCTTTAAGTCAAAAGTACTATGTGATTTACTAGGACCTAGTGAAGAATCAGATCTATTTAATGTCTATTTCTATGCATACAAAAAACATATACACATGAAACGAATAATATATAAACAAAGTTTTCGCAAAATAAATTTGAGTATTTTTATTTTTATGTTGTGTATGTGTAGTATGTGTCATGCGTCTATTTAATTAATTACATTTTAACTACCCTTTTTAATTGGTCAATGCAATCAGGCACTGTTGCAAACATTTTTAAAATCGCTAAAATTGTTCCTATTTTCAATAAGGACGGCTCTAGGTGCGACTAAAATTATAGACCCATATCTATATTGTGTGTCACACACTCATTGTACCATGCTTTCGTTAAAACAAATCAACAAGCCGTGTTTTACTTTCCTTTTTAAATAATATCGATGACAATATAAATAAAGGATTCAAAAATAGTCCTTCCATGGACTTCTAAAATTTAGAATTATTATTATGCCTGTCACGGCGTACTGTGCTGGCAACAGAGAGTAAAAAGTAACAAGGAAGGTAAGTAGAAAGTAAATGAACTTAGTTCATATATATGACAAGCAGTAAAGAAGTAGGACATCTGCTAGAAGGATCTTGAACTAAGTAGGGTTTCAATCAAGAGAGATATGACTCGAATGCGTGAACTTGCCAGAAAGCTGATAGAGAGCAGTATCAGAGAATATTCGGATAAGGCAACAAATAAAACATGAAAGAAATAAAGGAAATGATGGAAATTAGAAATAAAATATTAGAAATAGTTATGAGAAATGACGTATGCTATAAAACTCATAAAAGAAGCAAATAAGCAGATCACATGAGAGCTATCCAGAGTGGGAAGCAAATTAAAGGAGGTAGAAAGATAAAGTGAAGAAGAAGAGGAAGAGGAAACAAAAGAAATATAAGGAATGCAATCAAAAGAGAACGTACAAAAGTTAATAAAAGAAAATGTCTAAGTAGGAAGTTGACTACCAGAGAAAAGTATAAGATCAGGTGGTGAAAATGAAATAAGATGTAGATAAGCTAAAAGTAATGAAAGAGAAAAGAAAGTTAAAAGCAAAAATATTTATAGACAAGGACTTAACTAAAAAAGAAAGAAAAACGAAAGGTAACAAGAGATAAAGGAAGTACTATAAGATAAGATTAAAAAATCTGGATAAATGGAAATGAATTGGGTTGGAACAGAGAGAAAGGAATTTTATAAAGAAGGACATACTAAAAAAAAATGGATAGGACAACAAATTAGGAAAGAAATGAAAACAACAAAGGCAATGGAGGTTTTGAGGAGGCTTGAGAAGGTACCGCAATGCAAGAAGAATAAATAAGTAATATTAAAACATTATTAGCATCTGAGACTACCACAAGAAGTAGTAAATGAACTGAAAAGATATAGAGTGGAAATATTCGGTCTCCAAGAGATAAGATGGAAATGAGAAGGAAAAATGGATAGAGAGAAATTTAAAATATGGTCAAATCAACATTCGTAGTGTAAGGAGAAAGGAAAGAGCAAATGGAATCATAAGTAGAGCAAGTAGAAGAAGAAGGCAATGAACGGAAGAATGTCATTCATAAAAATAAATTGCAAATCGTTTAAATAACAATGGTAAATGTTTAAGCACGCACCGAGAAAGCGTGGTGAAACGAAAAACAAACGTTTTAGGAATATTTAGAAACACTGTTGAAGAAGGTACAAAAAAATGATGTACTGATATTGCACAGATTGGAACGAAAAAATTGCTAGGGGGAGTAGCAGGAATAAATACCATTCATGATAATCAGAATGTCAATAGAGAAAAGTTATGTCAACTGGCCGTTAGTACAGGCATGTATATTTGTAGCGTCGAATTCATACAAGGAACTATAAAGTTACAGAGACGGCGGACGCTAAATAGATCACGTTCTGATAAAACAGAGAGATCAAAGAATGATGAGTGGCATACCGTACAGAGTTGCCAACATTGCCAACAAGACGCACGACGATTTGTAGGGAAGAAACAGAGAGTAGAAGGGGTATGATCTGCGTCGCGAAAATGATCTACAGAGTTTAACAACAAGCAGTTGATATTTCTTCGGAAATAAATACATATAGGCGACAGAGGAGAACATGGGCATGTCTTTTACTTCGAGATACACATTGGGAAACTTTTTAGGTACCCTGAAAGATAAAACGAATTATAACGTACGATCGGGCATTTTCAAAATTGGGTGTGGGCATTGCTATAACGTTGAAATTAGATAGACGAAATGTGCTATAGGAACTAAATTTAACGAATAGAGTACATTATTGCTATGAAAGGCTGAATGAAAATCTTGAACTATTGAGAAATATATCCTATTCGATAGAAATAGACACGTACAAAACTATGTACATGAGAAAAAACTTTAATAATTTATTAAATCGAAAGCATAGTCATGTTTATCATTCGAGGTTGATTGATTTATAAGAATGAACTCTGGCATTCATCTTTGATTCTTTGGTATTTTAGCAGGTCGAAGCAGGCGTTAGGATAAACCGTACATGTAATTTCGATACTCTTCCTGGAGCAGGATTAACGGGAGGAGAAAAGACGTGAAAAATACAGTCAGAAATGGTTAAAGTCAAATAATCGACGTTTTGTCAAGATACACCTTTAAAAATTGTTTTTTTTCCTTACTAATTTAACTCTTTCCAGAACATGGAATTAAAAGTTAACCAATATATTTTAGGATGTAATTTGGGAATGCATTCACGAAATGAATAGCCTGGCAGACCACAATAAAGTTACTTTGCTGTGGATGCCCGAACATTCGGGAATCGAAAGAAATGAAAAAGCCGACGAGTTGGCAATGAAGATATCATCGGTTCCATTTACAGGCCCAGAACCTGTTCTAAGAGTATCAAAAGCACAACGCGGAAGCAGATAAGGAGTTGGGTCCAAGAGAAACTTAAATAAAACAATAAATAAGCACAACTAGACAAACTTATGGAAGGACCTTTATCAACGTACCATTAAAAAAAGAGGAGCAAAAAACGACTAAAGCAATCATCTTTGCATAGTTGTAAATTTCCTAACAGGACACTGTGCAATGGAACTGACATCTACAGAAAATGGAGATCATATATCCAGACTGTGTAATAGAATGAGCGCACACCACAAGCTATGTGAATGCGAGGCTCTGGACTAGTGCTGTGCATTTTAACCGGTTAACCGGTTAAAATCTGGATGCAAAAAGACAAGCAATTTTTGACAAAGTAAACATGGACTCAGAGGATTATTTCGTTTGACCAGCCAGAAACCTGTAAACACCACCAGAATAGTGTACTGGCTGGCATAATTTAATGGATAAAGGAAATGGGAGATATAGATAAAAAATACAAGACGCTGGAATGTTACCAGAGACTTTAGTCAGACGACTCCCACAAAAAAAAAATATTAAATTAACTTAAAATGTATAAATATAATATATACATTTCTTTCTCTAGAAGTGTTTTAATGCACCCAGGAAATTTTGAAAACTGATTTAATTTTTTATATCTAGTGTAGGCATATAGTTTATCTTTTCTTCACATGTAAATATTTATAACTTACCTTGCGCGTTAATATGACATATTAGCGTGCCCCAAACTACAAATTATAAGCATGAACGTCATTTAGACATATACACTGCTGCTTATAGAAACATCACACTACAATTTAATTCAGAAAATGAGAAATTGGGGGTAGCTGTTCAATTTATTATTTTCAGTATATCTAATCACTAGCGATAAAAAAACATTTTGAAAGGAATAGGTATATACATGTGTTTCTGATAGTGACATATATACTACGCGTTATATACAAGGGGCACTTGACTTAGCTATGATGGAGTATTCGTTCAAAGAACAACTGCATATCAAGAGCATTCCAGAAAAATTAATTAATTTTAAACATCACTTAATCAGCACGTATGATAATTCAAAATAACCGCTTGCGTGGTGAGATTCATTTTTTGGTAATGCGACCATAGTTATTTTAGACTCACATATGACCTAAAAGTAGCAAACAAAACGAAATCCTACCTACTTTTATATATTGCGCTTTTTCTCCACACCCGATCAATAACAGAAAACATGTTTAGAGTAATTTTTATCTTGACAAACAAGCAATCTAAGATATATAATTACAAATTAGAAAAGTGTATGTTTACTTTGGGCACATCCGATAACATAAACAAACAAATCTGTATGATATAATATTTGTTTTAAAGTAATTGTAAATGTAATAATGTAATTTGTTAAAATTGCCGACGGATATATTTTATTTTAAAGGAATATAAAATTGTAGAAATTTGACACTAACAAATCAGTATTGGACTTCAAGGTATTGCAAGCGAAGAACTAGAAGAAAATGTACATGGTATCTATTTATAATTGGAAACTTAGGTCGCTTTGTATAAACCAAACGTACCAATAGGACGGAAGGGTAAAGTCGAGCGAGATGGCCTACACCAAAAATTTCAATTAGAAATCATTAGATGGTGCTAGCGATTCTAGAAATTGTTATGCGATGTCAACTAAATGCCAGGCACTCTGATATTAGTTGCGTCAGACGCATATTATCCGTCCAAAATTGTAAAAACTATTTTGTGTTTCATCTAAATTTTGCAAGCGGTGTGTATCACACTGTAAACGCACGATTTGATGGAGATCAATGGTTTCGATAAATTAGGTGAGTATAGTCTTCGTTAAACCTCCAATATCCACCATACGCAACACCGAGTTGTTTTTAATGGCTTGGCCATCTCTCCCTAGCATGGAGAGTTGGGCATCGGGTGATAAAGACAGATGGCTAACGCTTTATTGTGACTATTGCTTTCATATCTTTGCAGAAAAATGCCAACAACGTATAAGAGCAAAACAGCGAATCGTGGAAGTTACACTGATGAAAACATAAGACATGCGATTAAAGCTGTGAGAACAGGTTCATCAGTTAACGGTGCGTCGAAAACCCTTGAGAGGGAAATACGGAATAATGACTTCACGGTTGGTAAATTAGGACCAGATAGTGTATGGAGGAAAACTAATGAGAGGAAACTGGTGTTACATATTAAAATAGCTCAAAAACCTGGATTTCCTCTGACAATTTTTGATGTTCGAAAACTTGCTTACAATTTTGTTGAAAATCAAGAGATAGAGAGAGTCCAGAACACTATTTCACAACAACAAGAAGCTCAGAGAATGAGACGCCGTTCGCCCTCGTCTAGTTTAGACGATGAGAGCGACACACTTGACGAAAATGATGATGTCACATGTCCAGGTTGTGAGGAATCATACTACAACACACTTAAGAAGGACTGGCTGCAGTGTATAAAATGTGAAACTTGGTTCCACGAAAATTGTTCTTATTTCGAGAACAGCTGCGTCCAAGAAGAAGTAAACCTTAAACGTCAAGTTACCTTAAAAATCGCTTAAATTTTGTTTTTTGATATGTTACTAGTACTTATATTTTATGTTAAGGCCATCTTTCCCGTACGGTGTTGGTCATCTCACTCGACCGTTATACAAATAACCATCTGTACCCAGATGGTTATTTATAATTTTTTTTTCTTTTCAAAATTGAATAATAAAAAGTTGTATTTTTTTTTATAGTATTTTCTTACTAACTCATACACATAAGGCGTAAACAACTGTCTGAACCCAAACTAAGCTTCCTAGTTGTTTGTTAAATAAATTGTAGATCATTTTTTAAAACGTTGGCCAACTCATCCGACTTTACCAGGGATCAATAGTAATTTTTTATTATTTATCCGTGCATGATTTTTCAAAAGCATCATTAATTTTCATTTCAATTAGTAAATTTCAAACAAAATTTAAAATAAAAATATTGACATATGAAAAATCATCTTTATTTTAATTTGATACGTATTTAGTAATTTCTGCACGATACAACAATAATACTTCTTATCGCTCCCTACGTTTATGATGCACTTGGGTATTTCTGCATGCGCTGCGACTTTATAGATAACTGTGCAGCCACAGAGCATGACTTTTCCTAAGGTAAACAATTTTTATATTAGTACTGAAGAATTCTGCCGAGATATCATATGTAAAAAGAAAATACAAGACCAAACTCTATGCTTGGTTTTTTCGGTTGTTAAATAATAATATATATATGTAGATAAAGCTTTAGGAGTACAACGCTTCAGTTTTATTTAAGACTTTTTTCTGGTATGGATTATTGTAAAAAATGACATTAAAATTGTGAAAACTTGTTTGGTTGAAAAGTGATAAAATCATTATTGTCTTGTTTCGATATCGAATTTTGAAAACAGTGTTTTATAAATCAAACTAATATATTTTACAACGCAATCTTTAGCGTTGTAGAATATATTAGTTTGATTTTTTTGGCAAATAAGAAAAACATTTTTAAATTTTATATGTAGAGCTCCAAAAATTATTGTTGTGTTTAATTGTAAAATTTAATTTATATGTTTTGGTAAATTTGTTTTATCATCGTGTATCTCTTTTATCATTAACTGAATTTGTATGTTTATAAATTTGGATTACTTCAAGTATAACAAAAATCCAAAAGAAAAAATGAAAAAAATCCCTTACCACAAAAATTAAAAAGATAAAAATCTAGATACGTATTTCGGCAACTAAGTTGCCATCTTCAGTAGAAAACAAGCGAAGAGCAGTGTTAAACGTAGTGTTTTCGGCTAAGGTGAACCTTGGAAGATATGCTCTTCACCAAATTACTAGTGGACTGACATCTTTTACAAACAACAAGGCTTATATACTATCTAAATCTAATGGAACGTGACGAACTAGCAATTACGTTAACAATAATTCGTATAAGCTGGACTCGGGTATTGGTCCTTTGTCGGAATTCATTATATTTATATTTGTTTTTAAGTATATAAATACTTTCGTAACTATCTAATTCTCTAAAATTATTTACAGTTTTAACTAGCCTAAGGCTATCTGTAGGCATACCGTGACCTGTGTCTAAAATATGTCGAGCAACGCTAGATTTATCTGGTCTGTTGTATTTGAAATGTGTGTTCTTTATAACGAGTTGAAATTGAGCGCCTAGTTTGCCCAACATATTTTTGATTACAATCTCTGCAACTTATTTAATAAATCCCAGATTTTTGATCTACCTCAATTTTATCTTTAGTGTTACCCAAAAGAGATTTTAATGAACTGCTCGACTTAAATGCAATTTGAAGATCCAGTTCTTTAAAAATGCTGTTTAACTTACGTGTGGTAGTTTTCAAGCCACAGTCACCACCCATCACTGGATTACTTCAAGTACATTACGTGCTCCTAAATTTAGTTCTTTATGTAGAATTGTTATGTTGCCAAAATCAAAAGAATGGTTTTGAGTTAGTTCATGTTTCTTTAATGCTGTAAGATTTTTGCTATATTTATGTCCTTTCATTATGTTTTCCAAATATTGCGTGGTTTAACCAATATGTTACAATATATACCTACCTATACAATATTTACAATCAATGTTATACACACCGCGTGATGAAAATGGCGACCAACACCTCAGATACCTATTGCAGACTATGAAATAGAATGACAGGACACCAGGATATTGCAATGGGTAAAGAAAATGGGAGATATAACACAGAAAGCCACTGTCAGACGGCTCTCATAAGAATTCATTTATTCATACTTAAAAAAAAAAGAATTACATTTTGGATATGTATCTATTTTTATTACAGCATTATTAAAATTGTTGAAATCAATTACAACAACTACTAATATTTTCATGTTTGACAAAAAAATTTTATAAAAAGATTCCATTTTCTAAAGCAATTATGTCGTTATTTCGGTGAACTATATACTAGGAGTATACATATGTACCTATATAGAGAGCCCATGAGATAGGGAAAAATGGCAATACAAATTCTCGGCTAAAATTGCTTGCAAAATACTGTGATAATCTTTCATGGGAATTTCTCAATACTATAAATGTGACATTGTACAAATTGGTAATTTAATTTTGCCCCAGTTGGCAGAGCATGCATATGTTAGGGTTCAACAGATGCAAATAAAGGAATTAGAACTATCGCCGGCATATCATAATTGGAGGTAATTACATAGTTGTAAATAAATATTTACGCCTCCATAACTGTAAACTATTTATTTATTTATTTATTTATTTATTTTATTAATTATTTAATTAACATATGAAAAATATGTTTTGCATGTTTAATAACTATATACTTAATGTTAAATACCTAGAAAATAAAAAAATGTTACTTCCGTTCTACAAATTTGTAAATATTTAGTGCTACCTGGGTTCCTGAAACGAAGCAATTTGTCATACACCAACTGATAAGGGACTAATCAGAGTATACTGCGGGCATGTGTAATTAAATATTTTTCACTTGTTTTATGTGCCAGAGGTCCCGCATTTTAAAATAGCAAGTACTAACATTGTTTCACCAAAACGTAGTAAAATTTTCACTTCATCTTATACAGGCTGTCCAAAATTAGTGATATATCATAGAATCATTAAACTTGTAAAACTCATTTTTTTCAAACAGAACACCCGGTATGTCTAAACAATGTTTGGTGCAGAATAAAATTCTACACCGATTTGTTGAAGCATTCCCTATACGTATCTTGATGTGTATCTTGATGTGAAGAAATGAGATTAATGTTTTACCGTATTTTGAAGCAGGTAGCGTTACTTCAGAAACGTAATTTCATCTTTGTACCGATTCTTTTTTATCCCCGTGTATAGTTGTCACATGGTATTATTTCCGATTCTAAAAATAGCATCTGCGCATACTTTCGAATATCAGTCTCTCATTCGTCAACCAATGACTCGCTTGCATTCAGTTGTCACGCACCCTCTGATTGGATTTTATTTAAGGGGGGCTTGTTGACGTGCCGAGGTTATATAAGGGACGTGCAGTTCTCCCGCAAAAAAAAAGTTTTATCATCCCCGTCGTCAGATTGACGTTGATCATCGATAAAAAAAGCAACCATTTTTCTACGCCTATCGCTGCTGTATGGTATAAGCGCTGGGCTGATTTTGGGAGCGTAGGAAAAGTGTTTCATTTATCGTTTTGTTTTGTTCTTGTAATTTTGAAGATTCGATAGACGAAAAACGTATTTAAATACGGACCGCAACGTTGTATTTTTTTCCGGTCCTGATCAACGTCATCCTTGGAAACCTCGCCCTCCAAAGTGAACTTCTTCCCCGTCAATTCAGTGTTGTTTTGTTTGTATGTAAGTTAGTTTAATTTTTTTTTTGATGTAGATATTTGTAAGGAACTTTAATTAATTTTTTTTTCTTTTTTTCCCCCTGTTTTTGTTTTTACCGTTTAATTTGAGCCCATCGTTGGCAATTTTGTATCGTCAATTCATATTTAATTAGTAAATCTAAAATTACAGTTCGTATAATTAATGCATGCTCGATCGAGTAAGTAGTTTTTTTTTTGTTTTTCATAGTACACTAAGAAATTGTGCCAAATTTCAAAATGTACCTCCTTGTTTACAACATTAATTTAACTTCAATATTTACATATAACCAACTTGCGTCATCTTTTTTTTTTGTGTACATTTGTTCAAGATTTAATATTTAATAAATTTCTGTAAATTATATACATTTCTATTGTTTTTATTTTTTTTTTTTTTATTATCATTCAGTAGAAGTAACTGCAAGTTCTTTCTCCCTATTTGTTATTTTCGGTTATAGCAAAACCAGGCGACATCGACAGGTAAGAGGCATATAAATAAACCAGTGGCGCCCAAACAACATCGGTAGCGGAGGTACTATCCCGAGCTCAGCAACGCCTTACCTAGTGGGTTTCACCGAACAATAAATAAGATTGAAAGTGTTTTATTTATCCCTTCCCCCCACCTCTCCTGGTACATTGCTTGGTTGATTTTTGTTTTATGTTGTTCTCTCTTTCTGTTTGTTCATTAATGAAAACACACCAGTTTAATTACTATTTCTTAAAGCGTTTTATTTTCTTAAAACTTTACATAAAAACACATAACATGCACATAACACATAAGACGACTCATAACCTTTTTCCTTCTAGAATAATCTCTTATCGCGGCATTTTTAGCGCGCCAAATTCAAATTATAAAATAATCCTCTAACAATATTTTGTTTTCTTTCATCTCTAAGTCAATTCAGAATAACAGGCCCTCCTTTTTTTTTCGTAAGAAAAAGTCTCATGCTCGAAAATAGCTACGTTGGTTTTTTTTTATGAAATTTTAGTACACGCCCTGAGGTATGTACGTAGCAGTAGTTCAATATCTGCTGCTTCTGAAGATTTGAGCATTTGAAAAACGTCTGTCCACAGAATTTTGAAAGTTAATAAGATGCATTTTCAGTGCAAATTTTCGGACTATTTTCACTGAAAACGATAATTTATTGTAATGTCAAAGTCAGCCCACTACGTAAAATATTATTCGACGATTTAAAAGTAATTAATAAATAAAACGTGTATTTTAAAGAAAACTATTGAAGATGGGTAGGGAATGTTGCAGCAAATCGGCGTGGAATTTAATTCTGCATCAAACGTATGTTTTAACACAATTGCAGAATTATTTGAAAAAAATTAGTTTTATTACTTTGACGATTCTGTGATATATAACTAATTTTTAGACCACGCTGTAAATGTCAACATTTTCACAAAAATCATAAAATCTTAGAAACAGTTGAAGATAAGTTTAGGGAACCCAGTTGCAATGGTCATACAATTTTATGCTGAATTCAAAAATGTAATAGTATACAGGTTGTTTCATTTAAAATAACAAACTTTATGACGACTTCCTGTTAACCGGAAGTGAAAGAAACTTAGAAATATTTTAATGACAAAGTAAGTACCAAACAGTTGCGAACCCCAAATTCTTAAAACTGAAGAGTTTCTTTAAGCACGAAAACTTCTAACTAGCCACTTCCCTGGAAAACTCTGTTTAGAAAAATGAACTACAATATTGTTTTCCCCCGATCAGTGTAATTTAATTACAAACTTTTCTATTCACACCACGCGGCTTGATCGTGCCGCTTTATCGGAGATGAAAGGGTACAGGACCCCAGGTTCCCCACCCTAGATGAGAAGTTCCGACCTTCGACCTTCAATATTGTTTCAGGGGAGATCACAAGCATATACACGCAAATATCTAAAATACTTTACTTTCTCCATATTACATTTGTATTATATTTAATCACTAAGGATAATAAGTAAAATATTTAAGCATATAAAAATATCTTTTAAATAAATAAATGCAGGGGTAATTAATTCAGTAAGGTAGGTAATAATCTTAAAAATTAGTTTTAGAAATATCATTTTATGTTGCAACTCATTTACACTCTAGTATTGTCAATTTCTTCATTGTCCGTGCCAGTATGAATATTAATTTGCTCTACATTATTATTAAAGACGACTGATTTTCTGCGTTCTTTAGGAGGACTCTCAGTTGGATTGTCATCATCTTCCTCTGGTGGGTTCATTATAAGTATGCCGGTTGGTCTTCGCTCGATTTTCTCCGCATCTAGCTGACTTAATTTGCTACTACTAAAAAAATAAAAGTATTTTTTTATATATAGTTAAGTGGAAACTATGTGTTAGAAATTTTATCTCCTATTTAAAAGGCAATGAAATATGTGGAGCAATCGCAAACATAAAACCTGCAATTAAAATTACACCACCTCGAAATATTTTTTTGAAACTTTATAAATATATATCTAAAAGTCACTTTAATCCACGTATTAAGTAACACTAGATCCAACACCATCTTCTTCTTAAATGTCTATCATCAGTTGATGTTGATCACATTAGCTCACTTTTATTTACAGTCGTTCTGAATAAAGTGTTCATACCAGTCAATGTTATGTGATTCTCAAGCCATGGTATACGACGTCTTCCAGGACTACTTCGCATTTCTATTCTTGTTTGTAATATATATATAAGTTGTAGTAAGCCATGTTTCTTATTGCGCATGATGTGACCAAAGTATTCCAGTTTTTTGTGTTTAACTATCGACAGAAATTTTTTATTTTTATAACAATTCATTTGAGTGTATATCAAACAGTGATCGCACATTTATTATGGCTAGCGATTTTAACGTAGATTCTTCAACAGAATAGCAAAAGCTTAAAATTATTGAATTTATTGAAAACTTACAACTTAACTTTTTTAACACACCTATCTACATTCATCATTCAGCTAACAGGCTAAGCAATGGAATGATTTGAAATTTTAATCACACAGTTCTACCGAGTGTTAATAAGCGCTTGTTTAAGTTTGATGACTTTTGCAGTAGATTAACTTTCTTATCTTAAATAGAACACTATATATCCGATGATACTATCCAACGTAGGATTCCTTTTTAAAATATATTAGAGTTCCCTATACGTAGCATGCATAGTTTTCTAGTGGTTAGTATTTCATTTTTTCCGAGGACTCCATTTAATACAATTTATTTAGATTCCGTTGGCTTAGACATCGTTAGTAAGTAGGTATGTATAAAAAATGTATCATTATTTGACTGAACAGGTTTTTATTAGTATTTCGCCTAGGGTTGAGTAACCTTTTACCTACTAGTTGTCCAAAGGTTTGATTCCAGAGGGATATCGCTTTCTCAAGCTCTCATTATTAGAGCTAACCTCTAATCTTAATTTTCGAAATACCAAGAGCTGGTTCTGATCCATAGAAATGGCTAGTGTCTTCTCGTTTGGCCAGTTGGTCAGCCACCTCGTTACCTTTAATTGAGAATGCCCTGGCACCCATACTAGAGTGACTTTGTTTGTCATAGCCAGTCGCATTACATTGCTTTTACAGCGCTCAGCGTGTCTTGGTTATCAGAGCATACGTAGATGTTAACTCCTTTCATCCCTTTCTTGAGGTTTTCTTGAACGCAAACATCTATGGCAAACATTTCTGCTTGAAAAGGTGTTTGCCCAAAAGCCATTGAGAGACGGCAGTTCGGGTTGAAAACTGAGAGTCCCACCCCTTGCTACGATCTTGAATCCGTCTGTGTGCTACACCAGGGATTTCCTTTCAAATTTTGGTCACTCAGCCCTATTCATTTCCACTTGCAATCGGTACTTTGAGTGGTTGCCTAAAGTTCAGTTTAACGGGTATACTTGCCGTTGCCATTTCTAGTGACCTTACCTCAAATCAGAGGTTGTGTAGAACTGCGAGGTGCCCTACAACGTCACTGTTTTTAAGGTTGTATGATTGTTTGACCCATAGATGAAATTTGCTGTTATTTATTTACAGTGCATTCTTATAAATTATCTTTTATTTACGCACCTGTATTTTACCTGTGATTGGTACTAGAAAACATGGTGGTGCATTTTTAATTGCACAGTGTATATAATTGCATCTAAGTTGTAATAAAAGGGGATAATATTGTTTCTCGCTATTTCAATATGAGGATAAAAATAAAATTTTTGGTATACCTTCTACTTTGATTAGGATTCTTTTTAAACATAGGTGGAGTAGATTTTTCAGAGGAGTTTTCGTCTTCCATGGAATTGTATTCTTTAGATTTCCTGAAAGCAATCGATGTTACCACATATTACAATACAATAAATGTGGTGAGTTGTGTTCATAAGAATCTTGCTTTTTACCTTAATTTGAAAATGTAAAATAAGATGAATCCAAGCAACAATAACAACAGCAACACGCTCAGAACGGAAACGGCAGCGATCAATCCAGTGTTACTAGACGAATCAGTGTCACCATTATCAGTCGCGTATTCGGACAATGATAATATTGAAATGTTATCAACGTTATCCAGCGATCTGAAATTGGTTTATCAATTTATCTCAGTCAAAGTAAAATCATTTAGAAAGCACTTACTCTTGCAGTTTTTGGCTAGTTACCAAGTTGTTTTCGGCATCGAAGGCATAAGCTATGATAATCAAGTAATAAGATTCATCAGCTCGCGTTTTCCTGGTATCCGCTACTGACAATACAGACGCTTGTAATTGCCTTATTTCGACGCCTGCAATTTCGCTAAGGCTAGAAAGTTGTTCGGAAGCGTCTTCTAGCAAATAGTTGCTTATGGTCACTACGCTAATGTACTCCTCTGCTAATATTTTTACCTATACATGCATCATAAATTGTTATCAACAGCAGCATTACAACTAAACATGTTTTTGAAAGAAATCGAAATATTTGGTGCTTAAATGTTTTTACAATGTTTAAACAATTTTAAACTTTGAAAAAATAGATTTTATGTTATTTCCATTTAATTAATTTTGTAATAGTGTTTAGATTAAGAATATAAGATACCTGCAATTAGCAATGAGACTAAATCCTTATATCTACTTTTTAACCTAATCCTATAGACTACTGTGTGCATTTCAATAGCTGCAATAAGGTGATTGTATAGAGTGAAACAGAAACCGGATCTTTTGCCAGAATTCCTAGGTTTATATCTAAACTTATGGATATATGTTATATGAAAAAGTTGCTTTTTCATATAAAAAAATTACAGAAATGTTACCTACATACACCTGTGAAGGATATATGATGAAATTATGCTGATAACTGGTTCATTGGATTTATGTGATGGCAGTACGTGCAACCATTATTGGTGAAATAATAATCTATTATCAGAAGATGCAACAGGGTAAAACCATAGCAAAACATACATAAATGCACTCATCTCCGTCATTAGCAACTTTTTGAATCATTTATCCTTACAGATTATAGGTACTGGAAATCAAAACTAGACTGATTACATTCTGCTTTTGACACAGAGATCAATTACCACAAATACATGCCTGTATACAAGCTGGGAGTACCATCGGACGTGATGTGTGCTAGATTCATGATTGACGCAATCAATACCTTCTCAAGTCTTTCTCTTCAAACAGAGTGTTATTAAAGTATGAGGAAGCCACACTGACGCAAGCACTCTTGATTTGCGAACGGCTCGAAAACAAAGCAGAGTTCGCAGTCTGTTGAATGTTGCTGCAATCATTCGCAGCAACATTCTGTTGCAATCGAGGAGAATGCAAATCTTGATCTTGGATGAGACACAACGATTCTTAAGGCTTGCAGATGTGCCTTAGGAAGAGATACACACCAATCAAGACTTTTAGTGACTATCAAACGGTGTAAAAGCATTAAATGTGCGCAAATGCAACTCGAAATTGCTTTATAATTTATTGTAAAAACATTTTAAATGCATTGGGAACAGTAATTTATCCCTCATCCGCGTACGAGGGCGACTCCCTCGTCGAAAAAAAAAAAAAGATTACGAAGCAAACAAGAAAGGGAGCTGCAGAACTTTTTCAGAAATCACAAGCTGACCATTATGATCGTACATATGGCAGATAAATGGAAAATTAACATCCACGTAAGCCAGAAAATTAAAATACTGGAGCGATTTTGTACATGGAAATAACACTGTTTTTTCCAAATCATAATAAAAAATTACTCGAACTTATCGGTAAAACTATCAGGTTTTTATAGGTTATCACTGGCTCGGAAAGCACCTACACAAAATCAAACTTTGTGATGATACTGAATACTTGCTGTTTTATTAAAGATAAGAAGGCATAGAACGTATCTTTCACTGTCCTGCCGCTAGCAGTGGCAAGTGTCTGGTTTTTGGTGAGACTATAATTTCCATGGAAGACCTTAAGGGAATCCATGTATAAGATTCGAGGATACCTTAAGGACTCAAGCTTGTTAGATGAACTCTGGAATAACATTCACCCTTTAACAGGTCGTACGGCCCCTAAAGTAGAAGATTTTGCGGAATGTATGATTTCTTAGACTAGTGAGAAAAAAGTTGATCATTAGAGCAGAAACTTTTTCGACTGTCAGAAAACAGTGCTGATATGTAAGAAAGCAGTTCAACATTATTTTTATTAACTCATATGTATTTTGAAGTTTTTGAAATTATTGCTGGGTAATTCCGCAGTGGGTGAAGGGTAAGTCATGCTTGTTATTTTGCCACACAGCTTCTGTGTGCTCCTTCTTGCTATTCACGAGCATTAAACGAGACTTTTAAAAAGCAAGCAAATCGATATTTTAACAGACAGCCAGGCAACATTGAGGGCACTGGTAAGTTGGAACAAAGTGAAATCAAGACTAGTTTAAAAATATACATGGAAACTGAATGATCTGCTCTACAGTAATACATACCCATGGGTATGGAACAAAGAAATGAAGAAGCCAGTGAGCTAGGAAGATGATCATTGACTTTGCGTATACCCACACAATCGGCCTTTCATGTATCTCAAAGCTCAGTTTGAGAGAAAATAAAAACAAAAACAGTTGGATTCGGGAAATATAATCCGTGACATTAGAAGTATTGCACCCAGAAGGAATAATTTCTGCAACTTGATTTTCTGACAATGTGGTATAATACAGCAAGAATGAAAAATTTTTTTGCACCACAGATTCTGGCACAGTTAATCCACGAAGTTCAACTTGCTTGGAACGAGGTGCTACAAACAGACATCAACCATCTCATTCTGTCGATGCCTAGACGTGTACAGGAGTGTACTCAGCTACGGGGTCGCTAAACACATTATTAATTTTTTTGGATTACATGTTAATAAAATTGCTTGCAAATGTTATCGTTCCATTCTTGATGTAAAACTACCCCATTGCCAAAAATTCAAGCTGAAGAAGTTATTCCTTCTGGGTGTAACACGTCTAATTCACGGAGTATACATAAGAAAATCGCAGTGCAAGTTAGCGCAGCTAAAAAAGAGTTGTTCAGAGAGAAGATTGACTATCATCATCGTGTACTGGTAAGCCTTTTAACACGACACTGTACACTGAAAGAACGCCTACAAAGTGAAGTGAATCCATTATAAGGTGTATAAGAAAATGGTAGAGACCATAATTCATATTCTATGTGCGTGTAAGCATGTGGATCTAAGAATGCATAGACAATTTTTAGAAAATCATAAAGTAATCCATAAATTTATTCTGGTAACTCGACTAGAAACTTACACAGGGAGAATACTATAGGATTTTGGACTGTCTCATGTGAATAATAGAAAAATAGAAACGAGGAATAAAACAGTCAAGAAGTTATAGTGTCTGTTGGTGACACACGTATTTAGACTACTCTCATAAAAGAAATAACCGATTGTTATAGCTATCATTTACCTCTACAGTTAGCGAATTGCTGCTCTCTCTTCCTTCGCCCTCCTGATCATGGGCTGTCACGTCAAATGTAAAGTCGTCATCGTCAATTGCTTCTGTTGGATATATAACTCCAGTCTCAGGATGAATTGTAACCAAAGAGCCACTGACTTGATAAGCAAGCTTAGCGTTTAGTCCTGCATCAGCATCGGTTGCCTAAAATGATGTGTCTCTTACATTGGGTCTAGGTGACTTTTTTAACTGAATTCTACCTTCACTTGTGTTAGGTAAGCCGGAGAAACAAGTGATAATAAATCTCTACTCGGATATCCTACGATCAATTTAGTTTCTGCAAAAACTGGAGCATTGTCGTTTACGTCCTCAACAATTACTGTTATAACTGTTCGTGATGCATAGTTTATAATGTCGCCGATTAAAATTCTCTGGGGCACTGCTGCTTTTGTTAGAACGCGCTTACTTGCAGTGCCATTATTGAAATGTTGGAAATTGGGCTGCTGTGATTCTTCGTTTCCTATCCTTACAGTTACTGTGTATTGTGGAACTTCCATGTCAATAAAATGGTCCGATTCTCTGTCTAGTGCATAACATCCAACGGTGTGACCGTCTTCGCTTACGTAGAAGAGATCTGCCAAAATAAGAATTCCATTGCTTATTTGAGATACAAATGAGGAAATATGCCAAGTCGCTTTGTAAGTATTTTAATAAGATTTTCATTGATTCTAGTACTGAACTTACCTCTTCCAGCCGCTGGTAAAACTTCAATAATTTCAAGGGCGTCTGTTACATCAACATCGGAGGAGAACAAGCTTGTGTCGCCTACTTCCTCAGTTACAGGCGTAACTACCAAAGCATAATACATTTTGTATCCGTCAGGGCATGTATCGACTCCTAGTATGGTAATTTTAACCTATAAGAAATAAGAAAACAAATAACAGAGGAAGGTCTGGTTAAATTAAACATGCAATCGTTCCATGGAGGACTTTGCTGTTAATTTAAAATACCTATATCATATCCATATCATCATTTATGCTGTGTATGGATTGAAAGTGGCTTACATGTGGGAGAACATAGTATAATTGCTAAATGTAATTACATGGATTTATATGTCAAACTAAGTGTCCACTTATAGTGTTCAAAATATGGATACCATAAAAAGTGAAAACGCCAATCACGTCATCTTGTATGAAGGTTGGCGTCGGAGCAACTTTCAAAGAAAACTAAATACAATACAAGTAAGTAAGCAAGTTAAGACTTTATTTGCAGTTTATTAAAGCAAACTACAAAGTAAAACTAGCCTTTTATTTTACTGGTTTAGGAACTCTTGTATAGCATATGATCGTATCGTGGCAAGATATGGGAAAATACGAAACCCTTCTCCTGAGACGAATAAACACGAGCCTGTCAAGTCCTCCCTAACGTTAGTTATTTTCCCTTACCTTACCCAATACTAGTATATGATTCTATATTACAGAAGAATGTAAATAACTATATTTTTTTTCTTTTAATTGATATAGACTACTCTTCAATCTAATATAACTTGATAATCTACAGCCATAATCCCTGCAAAGTCAACGGTTATACCACGCATATGCGTGTCCCGCTCATTCTTCTTACTGCAGTAGGTATTCCCCTACATTCAGTCATTCGTCATAGCCACTCATAGCTCACAACGAATACTGGCGCCAGCGCAGCGGTTGCTGTGCTATTCAATCTACACGCAGAAATGTGTTAATTTTTAGTGACCGTGAAACATATTGTATTTTTATTATGAAAATGAATAAATTGCAATATGTATTGCTTTGGACATACGTACTTATAAACTCAAAAGGTGTAATGAAAGCGTAAAATAGTAAGAAAATTAAAGTAATTCTAATGAACGAAGAGCAAAACCCTCTTAAAGAAATAATAAATTTAACGAAGGAAAAATAAAACTTAATCCTGAGTAAATAATTTTAAAAAATAAAAACTTAAAAGTAACTTTCAATAATAAATTAAATAAACTTTAACACCAGCTCGGTTACTATTCTATTCGTAATAGTAATAAATAAAGAAATATAAAATGAATGTTTGTCCATGACAGGGAAATCAAAGACATTCTAATGAATTTAGGGCAAAACCCTCGAAAAGAAATAGTAAATTTAATGAAGGACAAATAAAAATTAATTCTGGGTAAATAAATTTAAAAAATAGAAAAATAAAATAAGTCTTAATAATAAGATGAAATATACGTTAATTTTTTAAAAATCATTGAATCTTCTTGAGGTTGTAATTTTTTTTTATAAAGTAAATGTGCTAGTATTTTAGAGCAGCGGCATAAAATAGCGATGGGCCGGTAATTTGCAATATCATACTTGCTTCCTTTCTTAACTATCGGATTAATCATGCTAACTTTCCAGCTTTCCGGAAAGGCGATATTTACATGGAACTTCCAAAAGTAATGCAATATACTTACATTTGCGGATTCACTTTTGCCACTTATTTGACCAGTAGCAGTTACTGTAAACTGGTATATTCTCGGCGGTAGGAATACTTTGCTTGTTAATACACCACTAACTTCATCTAGAATAAGTTCGTCTGGTAAATCTAAAAATTATTTGAAATAAAAAATGTAAAAGTCGCTCAAGGAAATAGTATTCAATGTGTATTGTGTAGGGGTGGCTTTAAATAAATTAAATAGCCGTTATAAGAGAAAATAAAGAATATAGGATATAGAATAGAAAACAGAAGGAAAATGGTCAAAATCGCAGAAACTCTATTTGAATAGCTACTAGTTTTGAGGTTTATGCTCATCATCAACGCAGCTGGTAGCCAACAATTACAAAACTGTAAAAATAATTAAAAGCAAGTAGAATGATTATTAAGAATTATAAATAAAGAAGGCCATGGCGATATCAATCCAAAAAATGTACGGTTGGGTAGTAGTACAGAATAGATAACATTTTTTACAAATTTTTAAAAAACCTAACACTTGCATAACCGAAGATTTTATCAAAAGTAAAACTAAATAGCTAGGTTAAGTTTTGGGATGTACTAATTATAAAACGTGAGAAGTTCCTTAAGGAAGAGTAATTGCATTTATAATGTAAAACGGACTAAATAAACATACTACCTATATCCGTTATGTACCTCGAGCGAGCATAGACGTACGTTGGTATAATTAATTCTAAATAAGATTGTGATGGCTGAATATAATCTGTGAAATTATTATTTTCGAGTTATGTTGAAGAAGATACAGTTTTCCATAAGTTGTTGGAAAAGCTGATGTTATCTGATGATTTCATTAATCAAATATGTGATCGGATTGTTTACTGATTTCGAGGATGCGAGAAGAGACGAAGGGATTTCAAATGAAGGTAGAGAAATTCGAATCTGAAATGCGGGAGGTAAATGCGCAACTAGATGGTAAGGAACAGTACTCTAGATCAAATAATTCACGGATATATGGTACCTATATATATCTGAAGAAAAGGGCGAGAATGCGGAGGAAGTTATTACCACTTTTTATCGACATGCATGGTGCGTCCCATCGTTTGAAAGCTAAAGAAAATGTGAGAAGATATACACCCGCAAACGCAGACTAAAGGACACAAAGGTGGTGGTGATGGAAGATTCTGCGCAACTTCGTGCACAACTCACAAAAGCACTATCGAGGCATGTGCTTGTGGGATCCATTTGACACGTGCGGGGAGGGTAATATTCAAGCAATGCAATGTAATGTCGATATTGTCAAGCTGCGACCGCCGGCGAAGACAGCAGCTGTAAGTGAGCCTACCATTTTCGAGTGTATGTTTGATCTTAGCTGAGGATAAAGCAATCTCTGAAGAATTTCAAGAAGTAAAAACGTTTTCGTGTATGAAAATAGTATGGATAGTTTGGCTCTGTCGAAAACTTAGCTACTAGAAACGAGTCTCTAGGCAATGTGTGAATATTATAACTATTTCCGGAAGAATAGGACAAGGTGGTGTTGGTACTGCTGGAAAAATACATTAGGGAAACCTATCCAGAGCAGAGGCCGCTACATCCTAATCAACCTGCCTACTAGTCTGGAAAATCCTGTGTTAGTGCCTTACACAAGCTCGCACACGAGTGGAGGCATCCATCAATAATCAGGGGCATTTTTTGACATAGAACGAGCATCTGATAATACCTCCTTTGAATCAATGGTAATAGCTGCGAGCAATCGTGGCGTGGAAAACACTATTTGTAAGTGGATCAAAGCCATGCTGTAACGAAGATTCATTGAAACAATACAGCTATCGCTGCGCAATGGTTACTCGCAGTGAGGAGTTCTGTCACGTCCGCTGCGAAATGTTTTCATTGACGAACTTCTTGTAACAACTGAAGAGTGATGTATACAGGAAAATCTAATAGTTAATTCTGCGAAAACAACACTAGTGCTTTTTATGAAAAGAAGAAAGCTGGATTGTTTAAATTCGTCGACTCTTCATAATAAAACAGTGCACTTCAAGTCAGCATCTTGAACAGATGATAAACAAGCGTAAACGGACACTAATCACAACCTGCAGAATACTTCGAAAAACGTGGGGATTAAAGCTATACATGGTGTATTGGTTGTACAAGGCTGTGGTAAGACCCATGTTAACCTATGGATCCTTGATCTAATGCACTAAGACACCGAAGCAGGCAATTACAAAACTCGCGAAGATACAGTGGTTGGTTTCCTTGTGTATCCCTGGAGTTACAAAAAGCAGACCAGCAGCTGCTATGGAAAACATGCTAAACTTATACCCCTTGGATATTTACATTAAGGGGGAAGCAAGAATGGGTACATACAGACTGAAGTGTGATGGAAACTGCAAAACTCGGAATACTTCGGAATATGCCAGAGTAGCGACCGAAGTCACAAACCCTATTTTTGGAATCGACAGTTACACGAAGATTCCCAAACTCCTATTCGGTAAATCCTTCAAGGCATTAGGGTTCTAAGATAGCCTCAAAGCTAGCTTAGGACTGCTTGGAAAGTCTGGCTAGAGAAAAGGACTGACCTGTCTATGTAGAGAAATTTACTAGGTACAAAATGATGCAGTAGCTCTTAGGCCGCGGTGTTAAAGGGATAATGAAAAAACCTGACTCGTACTCAGTGGTAAATCAAATAAAATCTAATCAAACCTCCAAATAGTATTTCTCCGCAAAATTTATCTGATGAATCGCCTACTATTAGTAAAATACAGAGCGTTTGCTATAAAATGATTCTTTACATATAAAAGATTATAGCAGTGTTAAAAAAATGAGCAATTATGTAGTGCTTAGTAGATTACTTAGTAGTACAAAGAAATAAGGAGAGAGGCATAAAAAATAATGAGATGCAAAAAACAAAAATGGTGTCAAGAAATAATGGATGAAATAGAAAATGATAATAAAAGCAATACGAAATTATATGAGCAAATTAGGAAACAAAGACGGAAGAACGCGAATATATCCAACGTTAGTAAAGAAAAATGGCAAAAATATATGAGGGAAATAACAGTAATAGGAGAGAGCGAAGACAAGAATCAGGAGTATGAAGACGATAACTTGAAAAGGGAAGAAGAAATACAGGAGCCTACAGAGGATGAGTGTAATGAGGCAATTCAACATTTAAAGCAAAGAAAAGCAGCAGGACCAGATAACATATATGGTGAACTTATAAAATACGGAGGAAAGGAAGTTAAGCAAAGAATCTATGAGCTAATAAAACTAATATGGAGGAACGAAACAATGCCTGAGGAATGGAAATCCGGAATTATAATACCGATACCAAAGAAAGGAGATACAACGGTTTGTGAAAATTACAGAAGAATAACGCTATTAAATGTAATCTACAAAGTGCTAACCACATTGATTCTGAAGAGACTGAGGATATTTACAGAAAAAGGCATAGGAGAATACCAGAATGGATTTGGACAAGGCAGATCGACAGTAGATGCTATACATTTAATAAAACAAATAGTGGAGAAATGTACCGAACAAGGAATTGAGGTGGAGATAGTATTTATATATTTTAAGCAGGCATTTGATACGCTAAAAAGAGAAAGTATTATTAGAGATGCAAAAAACCTAGGCATACCGGAAAAAATCTTAAAGTTAGTAGAGATGACAATGACAGATTCGAAAGCAGCAATACGTACGTTTGAGGGAATGACGGAGGAAGTATGTATTAATACAGGAGTGCGACAAGGCGACGGGTTGTCAGCGACACTATTTAATATAGCATTGGAAGGAGTAATGCGGGAGTGTGAAATACAGGGAACCATAATAGAGAAGTCGATACAAGTGGTAGCATATGCGGATGATACTGCTGTGATAGCTCGGGACAGAAGAAGTCTAGAAGAAACAATAGTGCGAATTACTCAAGAGGCACGAAAGAACGGATTAGAGGTTAATCAAGAAAAATCCAAATATATGAACGTATGCAAGAGTGAAACACAAAACAGCAAAAGAAGTATAAAAATTGGAAGTTATGATATGGATGAAATAGACAGTTTCAAGTATTTAGGAATTCTAATAAATAATAAGAACAATAGGAAGGAAGAAATAGACCAAAGGATACAATCGGGATACAAGGCATACTATAGATACAAAATGTTAATGAACAACAAGTCGCTCAGCAAAAAAACGAAATTAAGAATATATAAAGCTACAATAAGGCCGGTCGTAATGTATGCAGCAGAAAATATATGTATGTCGAGCAAAGATGAAGAAAACTTAAAAATCTTCGAAAGAAGGATAATAAGGAAAATATTTGGAGGAAAGAGAATAGACCAAGAACACTACAGAAGATTGACAAACCAAGAGATTGATGAAATACTAGAGAAACAACATATAGTAAAAATAATAAAATCAAAAAGAATAAGATGGTGTGGGCATATAAATCGCATGTGTGACAACGCAATAGTTAAAAGAATAACGAAATGGAAACCCCAATCAAGAAGAAGAGGACGACCTAAGCTAAAATGGGAAGAACAGGTAATCAACGACATAAGAAGTATGAAAATTACAAGATGGAGAGAGAAAATGCAGGACAGGCGAGAGTGGAGGAGAGTGGGTAGAAGAAGCAACAAGTTATGGGGAGTGGTAAAGGAAGAATACGTGAAGTGGAATGGAGTGACGATCCATACTGACTTTAGTCAATAGGACCCCGCGGGGTGGCTACAATCCCGACAGGGATGTACAGCCATATATATATATAGTAGATTACTTACCGGTAGATGTATATTTAATATTTTCTTGAATAGTCGAAGACGCTGATACGGATACGCAGTGTGACTCAAATGCGGAGAGCATAATTTCATAGTTAGAATCGCTAAAAGATATTGTAGCTTCAGTAGGATCTGCAAAAAAAAAAAAACCTGAATATTAGTATAAATCACAATGATTGAGCAATGAAAATGGTGCTTATTTCTATAGACGAGATTATTCTTCACTTTATCGAATGTAAAAATTACTGTGCTTATATATATATATATATATATATATATATTTACTGTGCTATATATTTGTATTGAAAACATTCGCTGATACTATTCGTAGAAAGTCCACTACCTATTTCAGGGATGGGCTTTCCCTCTACTTTAGAACATTTATTGCCGTTACATCAGTATCCGTTACTCTATAGTATCTGCTATTTTTTCAGAGTAAAAGCAAAAATTGAAACAAGTTGATTTATCAATGCGTTTGCCCCAGAAATGGAAAACCGATAGTTATACATGTTTCACCATACAAATATTTGGTTTTATTCAACTATTTGAGCGTAGCACTCCAGTTTGTACTATTATGAAGCTAAATCTTGATAAAACGGTGGATCATTAACTGACAGAATGGTGAAGGAGTAAGTAAAGGAATCGAACAGGCGATCAGAAAGCTGTAAGGCAAGACGGTATGAAAGCTGAAACTATCAAATATGGATGGATGTATGTGTTAGGATGGAATACGCATGTTGCACAAATTAATAAACCCTGCTTGGACTATAATCATATACTAGCAATGCTACTATATAATAGCAGGACTATTTTTTGATCTATAGATAATCTATCTTCATACTGCTTTAACGCTTATGACGGCTTCCAGTGTGTTTTGCGGCATTAGTTTCACTAACATCTATTCTAATAGAACGCCAATTCTTTTGGTTCAATGTGTTACTTATCGCTCTAACAGATGTATTGCCGTTTGTAACGGCAATACATCTGTAACGGCCGCCGGCGTTTTGAATTTGGGGACGACACCAATTTATTATTTCCGAATTTTATTACATGTTGTAATGTACACACCTCAATTGAACTAACAACAAAGCTAATTTAATTCGTTGTAAACATCATGATTACATAAATACACCTCGTTAGCTTATATTAAATCACAATGAACGTGATCTAAACCGTGAACCTCTAAACCATAAATGTATAGTCATTACAGTTTATCGTATTTGGGTATCATGCTTGCGCTTTTTCTCATTTTATAGGTTATAGTATTCTAGTACGTGGAAACTCATTAGACGTGTTTTTATATCGCAGAAGTAAGCTGTGACGCGGGGCTTTTACGGGGCACTAAAAATCAACGGACTCAATGAAATCTATATTTAAAATGATAAAAATTACTTGTGGTACCTGGGGCATGCAATATATGCATTTATGAATGTTCAAAACATAAGAAACAACTGTCTGCGTTCTGTCGAGTTGGGGCGTAAGCGGTCATCAAACGACTAATTAGTTGGCTGGGTGAACGGGCCAGGCTTTCTAGTAAACATTTTAATAACCATAACTGTAATGACAGGTATCTCCTGCACAATACCTGGACCCCTCTTCCCTTTCCCAAACAATTCAACCATAATCGTCACGTCCCGCTGAATTCTCACCAGTAGTCGTATATAAACCCATCCCCAGGATGGGCCATCTCCTGTGCCCGTTTCGGCGCCGACCGATTCGGCGCCTTCGCTAATTTCAAAGTATATCTATACGTATATCATCAGCCGTAAACAGCCATAATTATAAAAAATGTGTTTTGTATATTTCTTTTAAATCCTTATGAACAATGTACAGAATATAAATAAATCTATATTTATTTATATTATTTTTTTAAAGATTTCGTTGAAGTCGAGCTGCAATGTATTACCTACATCTTAAGCATTAATAGAAATATACATTTATCAATAAATCCAGGAAAGAATATATATTTAAAATCTATATAATTATTATACCTTACTTGACCTTTATAAATATGCATCTTAGTAGTAGTAAGTGGTGTACTATGGTCATAAACGTTAAAAACAATAAGGATTTCTTTTAACTTCTAGTTAGGTATGCATCATTTCGAAATTATATGCAAATCTGAAATATTTCTATTTTCAAATTTTTTTTTTATCGGCCTCCAGATACTTTCTAAGTTTTTTGGGATTCTTGTCCCGCCATTATTTGTTCTACAAACATGTCTCTCCCTCGATGAATGACTCTTAGTGCTTCAATGAATCTCCAAACTGTAGAATGACTCATTCCTAGTTCATTTTGTAACCGTCTATTGGCAGCTTCAGCATGACTATTTGTTCGACCTATGCCCCCTAACACTCTATCGTACAAATTCTACATTTCCATTGGAAATATAGGACGACGTCACCTATGACCTCTTCTATCTGGTCTTCCAACGTAGTTGTCTTCAGACGTAAAAATACTCTTGTGAACGAAATCAAAATATAAATGAAGCATTTATTGGAATGCATATTGTATGTGTATATTCCCTATTGTATCTACTTAAAAGTTTTAAAACTTAAAATGTTATTTATTTTCTTCGATTTTTTCGAAACCGACACCTACAGCCTACAGAGTTTGCAATCTACATTGTAGTAGTTGTAGAAATAGTATAAGTACGTCCCAAATACTAGCAATAAGTATAAAAATTTATGAATGGGCACACGCCATCTGGGAGATACCCAACAGTACTTCCAAACAGTTGACTAACTAATAATATAATATAACCTATGGGTAAGAAAAGCATGCTGTTCGCTCCTAAAATTCAAAATCGAGTTTTCAGCAGAGATATACATATTTTAAGGCTACTTGAACCTAAAAATCGTTGTCAATTAAATGCTGTTGTTTCTTGAGGCACTCCGAAATTATCCGCATTATAATCTTCAACCATTACTTATTCTGAATATTTAAAAGTTGGCGACATTTTGTAATGAAAAGCACTTTGTATGAATTATTTTGTGTCTTCTGCATACCTGGCGTAGTTGGACACTCTGGACGTTCCTCGCAGATTTCCTCTGAGCATTCGCTGCAGTCTAGCTCTAAATACCACGGATATAAAAAAAAATATTTTAGTGCAAATTGAAACAAACAAAAAAAATAGACATCACATGATTTTACCTGGACAAATTTCCTCGGTGCATTTACTACAGTCTGGATCTAAATACCACAGGTTAGAAAAATACTTTAGTAAAAAAAAAAAAAGAAATTATATTAAGGGCAGCATTTGCTTGTACATGGTGAAATAAATAATTTAATGCAAAATTTTAGAACTTTAGGTTTGGAATATAAATATTGACTGAAAAAGTTAGTGGACTAAATAATAATCAATTGCGTTAAGTTTTACCGTTAATATTGTAATCTTAATAACTATGACCATAAAATACCAAATATTTTATAGGTTAACAAAGGCTGCGGAGCCGGTTACAACGTCGCTGAATAGATTATGCACTACAACATTAGTGACTACTTGCACAAATTATTGCTTTTCTCTTCAAAGAATCAACAACGCATTTTTTTAATTTTTTTAGAAAAGATATACCTTGTGTTTATTGTTAATTTAACACAACATAAAATACATTACGGTCTCAACTGATGGTACACAAATTTCCTCGCAGTATTCATCACAGTTTACTTCAAGATACATGTTGGAAGAAATATTTTAGTACAATCCAAGACAAAAAACTATATGAGTTGTGATTTTACCTTGTGCTGTTGTAGTAGTTTCCGTATTGCATGCACTACAGTCTGGTTCTAAATACCACAGATTAAAAGACGTATTTTACTTCCAATTAATAGTAGATAGCACATAATTTTACCTGATGGTGGCGAACTACTGTCCGGGGTGCATGCGCAACAATCTGGTCCTAAATACAACATATTGAAAAATACTTTAGTTGCCATTAACACTAAATATGTTTTTTATGTTTCTATACTATTGTGATTTTGCAATATGTAAACTAGAAAAACTAAGCCATGATTTTACCTGGCGAAGTTTCTTCGGTGGTCCCATTAGGGTCTGGTACCGAAAATTACAGGTTGGAAGAAATATTTTAGTGCAAGTGCAGACTACGATGAAACACTGTATATACAGTTGAGCATTTTACCTGTTGTTGGACAAACTTCCTCGCAGCATTTATTACAGTCTGGTTCTAAATATCACAAGAAAGAAAGAAATACTTTAGTGCAAACCATGATGATAAACTATGTAATTCATGACTTTACCTGATGGACAGCTTACCTCGGTGGTCACACAAGGTTCTGGTGCTGAAAAATTACAGATTTGAAGAAATATTTTAGTGCAAGTGGAGATTAAGACGAGGAATTATGTAGGTACACCCTAATTGAGAATTTTACCTAGTGTGGATGAAGAACTTTCCTGGCAGTATTCAGTACAGTCTGGTTCTAAATATCACAAGTTGGAAGAAACACTTTAGTGCAGACCAAGATGATAAACTATGTAATTCATGATTTTACCTGGTGTTGCTGGACAAGTTACCTCGGTGGTCGCACTAGGATCTGGTACTGAAAAATTACAGGTTGGAAGAAATATGTACATATTTTAGTGCAAGTGCAGGCTAAGTCGAAACACTATGTACATAATGGCGAATTTTACCTGAGGTTGATGAACAAATTTCCTGGCAGTACTCATTACAGTCTGGTTCTAGATACCACAAGTTGGAAGAAACACTTTAGTGTAAACCAAAATGAGAAACTATAATAATTTATAATTTTACCTTGTGTTGAGGAAGAAATTTCCTGGCAGTATTCATTACAGTCTAGTTCTATATAGTACAAGTTGGAAGAAACACTTTAGTGCAAACCAAGATGAAGGACTATATAATTTATGATTTTACCTGGTGTTGCTGGACAATTTACCTCGGTGCTTGCACTAGGGTCTGGTACTGAAAAATTATAGGTTGGAAGAATATGTATTTCAGTGCAAGTACAGACTAGGACGAGACACTATGCACATAATTGCGAAGTTTACCTGAGGTTGATGAACAAATCTCCTGGCAGTATTCATTACAGTCTGGTTCTAGATATCACATGTTGGAAGAAACAATTTAGTGCAAACGAAGATGAGAAACTATGTATGTTATTCATGATTTTACCTGGTGTTGCTGGACAATTCATCTCGGTGGTCACACTAGAGTCTGGTCCTGAAAAATTGCAGGTTGGAAGAAATATATTAATGCAAGTGCAGACTAAGGCGAAACGTTATGTACAGTGTCCCACCGAAATCTGAGTATTTGTTTACATATCTATTTTAGAAAAAAATCTTTTCTAACCCAAAAATATTTTTGACTATACAGAGTATTCCAGAAGTATTATTTTAAATGGCACATCCTATATGTTATTCCATTTTCCAATTCTGCGGAGAAAAATAACATGACTATAGGCTTATCTTTAACAACAAGATTGTTATTTAGCCTTTTGTGGAAAACGACCCCGTAATTTGTATTTGCATTTGTTTCAGATATTTATAATTTTACACACTTAGTTTGATACAACAGCGAAACTAAAGTTGGTATAGCCCTGAACATTTGCAAGCTAACTTGTTTTTTTTTTTTTCGAAATGGCGCCATTCATACTAAAGACTTATGATGCCTTCCTTGTCCAAGGTTTCATACATCCATATAAATAAAAGTCAATTGCAACATGTATGACGGAGCATGACTTGAGAACGGCTCGACCGATTTTTTTTGTGTTCGTAATTGTCAAGACAGGGTTTCTATAATTAAAAATTTTTGGAAAATCCACGGAAAAGGTCGGACGGTGTTTTTATATAAAAAAAGTCTTTATGTTAAATTTTGACGTTTTGACAAGATGCGTAGCGTCGAGGAGTCCTTTATAAAGTGAGACATGTTTGAAAAAAACTAAAATTAAAAGAATAAAGAAAAACCAAAAATTAAAAAAAATTCAACTGTTAAAAAATAATATTAAGAAATTTTTTTCAAAGAGATGTAGCGTCCAATTTAATAAAAGCGAGATGCGTGTGAAAAAAAAACTAAAATTAAAAGATTAAAAAGAACCATAAATTAAGCAAAATTCAAATATTAAGGAATTATAATTTTTTTCAACGAGACGTAGCGTCGAAATTAATCAAAGCGGGACGGGCAGCGTCGAGTCCTTTTTAAAGTGAGACGCGTTTGAAAATATATATAATACAATTTCTTAATCTGTGAAAAATTTAAAATGATACTCAAACGCGACTCAGAAATTACAGATGATAAATTAATAGATTGATAGAACGATAATCATTAACGGAAAAGTCAAAGCTGTCAAAAAATAATTTTGTGTATGAATAACTTTTCCTTTTTAATATTAACAGATTATTCTTTTTGATATTCATATATTTCAGTATATAAGAAAATATACAAGCACTGAACGAAATTTAAATTATTTTTTAACAGTTTTAACGTTTAATTATTATAGTGAAACAATTAACTACAGTTAACCTATTAAAAGTAAATACTATAATTTCTGAGACAAATGACATTAAATTATTTCCATTTCCGAAAAGCGTGTTATTAGTTTTATATATAATGATATATGATACTGACATATATTTACTAATTCATAGCTTTATTCAACTATATAATGTTTATATACCAAGGAGACTTGAAAATCAATAGAAATTAGATATCTAAAAATTCCTTTATAAGGCATCGTTTTATTTAATATAAATTAAAAGCGCTTTATGTAAAGATTAATTTAGTATAACCACAAATGCTATTTTAAACAAGTCAAGTTACCTTGGACTAAAGTTAAGCAAATATTTAGGAATACAGTGGACACTTGTATATCGATTTTAGTTTTCCTGTTGTATCAAACCAAGTGTGTATGTATGGCACTTAAAATAAGCAAATACAAACAACGTCGCCTTGGCCGAAGGTTTGCAGCATTGTTACTAAAGATAAGCATGTAGCAGTTTATATGATGTCATGTTATTATTATCCGTAGAATTGAAAACTAGAATAATATATAGGGCTCCATTTAAATTAACGACGTAAGAATGCGTTTGCCTGCTTCTGGAAGGCAGGATCAAAAATATTTCTAGTTTGTGCAGCATTGATATCTACAATTTCTTTTTGTAGAAAACGGTTTCTAAAATGTCAAATAGAGCTGTAATAAAAAAACAAGTCTTTGGTGGGATACCCTGTACATAATTGCGAATTTTACCTGATGTTGGTGGACAAATCTCCTCGCAATATTCATTACAGTCTGGTTCTAAATATCATAAGTTGGAAGAAACACTTTAGTGCAAGATGAGAAACTATATAATTAATGATTTTACCTGGTGTTATAGGACAATTTGCCTCAGTACTCACACTAGAGCCTGGTGCTGAGAAATTATAGGATGGAAGAAATATTTTAGTGCAAGTGCAAATTAAAACGAAAGCTATTAGTCCAGTCAAATTGCAAAAGGTGATGCTGCAATTCTCTTATATGTTGTTGGGACCTAACCCAATACTAAAAATCCAAATTTGCAGTTTAAAAAAAAAACCTGCGAGAGTTGCAATAGTTTAATGATATAATAAATTCAAATGGCTACTATAACATTTCTACTTTCATAAAAATAAAATAATGGAATATTCTAAGATAAAATATCAGTAAAAGCTGTAATATTTTTTATGTTTTTATTCATGAGCATCATATATGTGACAGAGTTTCAAAGGCAACACTAGTCTAGAAGAATCAGAAAATTATTTCAAACTTCCTGAGTGTTTTTCCTATTTTTGCATTAAATTCTAGTAACAGTGTATTGATTAATTTTCCCATGGGCGGTAGCGTTGCTACCGCATGTTACTTTATTTCGTTAAGTTTTTATTTGTTAATAACGTTTACGACGCGAGTGTCGTCCCCGCAGATGGTGCCCGATCGCCCACGCTCAACTACCACCATCGCGACCGCGAGGGAGGGGGGGGGGGGGGCAAGTGCATTTAAATCGCCCGCTTAGCACAAGCAGAGAGAGAGTCCCTAGATACCTTCTAGTCCGCTTTAGCTGATTTGTCGGCAAAGCTTCTGATACACGCCGAGCTTCTTATTCCCGGTCTGATTGTAGCGCTGGCAAAGCTTTCTGATATAAGACAGGCATTTTCCCAGTCCGCTTTGGCTGATGTGTCGGCAAAGCTTCTGATACACGCGGCACTTCTTATTCCCGGTCTGATTGTAGCACTGGTAAAGCTTCCTGGTGTAACACAAGCATTTTACCGATTTTCTCCGCTCTGGCCGTTGCGTTGGCACCGTACGTCCAATACTCTCCGAGATATATATGTTCAGAGTTTAGTATTTTTTTCCAAGAAGTCAGATCAATATCTCAAGAAATATAAGTCTTACATCAAAAAGTGTATAAATATCTTTTAAAGTACATTAAAATGCTTAAAATTTAGTGTTTTACTGCTTCAGAGTTTGAAAAAAAAAATATTCAAAGAAGCTGACTGGAGGAAAGAAAAAACAATGAAGGCGCCTGATAACACTTCTTTATTATGCATTCGAGTAGCTGGGCGTAGACGTAAAAGCGGCCCAAGAAGGCGCTGATCGGGATATTATTTACAGGGCATTATCCAAAAGTCCAACATTTGACCGAGTCATTGTAGCAGAGGAAAATGTGGATTTTCTCGTTCACCTCAATGGTTTGGGCTCGAAAACAACAAACATATATCTACAGAGGAATAGCAAAAATAAAGTCACTTGGTGTCATTACTCAAGCTCCTCTTCCACCTATCGACTCACTGTACACTCACTATATGCATTTGCTGAATGCGACACCACATCTGCATCTTTTGGCCACGGTATGATCAAGTTTGCCTCTATTCTGTACAAGAATCCTCACGTTGGGAAGATGGTCGGGGTTTGCTTGAAGTCAGAGTTCAGTCAGGAATCTATTGCAAAAGCTGGGCAGAGGAGCTTCGAAGCGCTGTATGGAGGTAATTTAAAAAAGAGAAGATACATTGAATAGCTGCCGCAACTAGTTATTCGTTATATTTGGATCGAATACTAAACTTAATCTTACCCCTTTGCTCCCAACAGAGGATGTTGCAAATCAGCATTCATACAACATGAAGTTCAAAAGTAGTTGGAGAATTACAGAATCATAATGGAAGTTAAATGAACATGGCCTCACTCCCGTTACCGCTACTACGGATCCTGCTCCTGCGTTTCTATTGCGCACGATTTCCTGTAAATGCAAGAAAGGAAGCTGACGGCTGCAGCTGCCGCAAAGCTGGACTAAATTCCTCGCCTCTTTATAAATTTCGTGGTGGCTGATCATGCTAAAACGTGGCAATACAACTTTAAAGTTCTGAAGGTGAAAATGACTGCTCTATGTATACTGAAGGACGTGATAAGCCTTCACGTGCCCGTCAGGAAAATCTTTCGGAGATAGGGCCGTCAAAACAAATGAAATTATAATATATTAAATTATATATATTAAATTTAAATTAAGTTAAAAAATGACAATTGTTGAAATCTTAAACCAGTGTATTTGTCTGAAATTTTATATTTATTTACCAGTACCTACAGTTTATAATCATTGTAACAATTTATTATTCCCAATCTTCCGATATTAAAAGTGTGATTAAATAGTTATTTACCTTAGAGTGTGGTTAGTGTCATTTACGGTGTACCGACAACTCAGTTGAAAGAGTTAGAGCGCTGCAAATCTCCGAACGCACGATATTTGTAGATTAGATTTTTTGGCTGAGAAAATATTAGAGATAATCATTCAGATCTTACATTGGAAGTAATTGTTAGGTGAGAAAAAGCAGGTTCAGTGCGCACTAGCGCGGTACGGTAAAAATTTTAATCCACTACGACGATCCAAATTAACCTATTGGGTGATAGGATATGTTTGTAGTTGACGAATATTCAACATACCACTCCCATAAAGCAGTAAATGTTAGGCAATTTAACGTACTTTAAAAGAATTTTTGCTGAAAGATTAGTTTTTTTTTTGAGATATTGAGCCAAAAGTTAAAAAAAGCGCACATTTTCTTAGCTCTTTGGAGAAAATACTAAACTTGGAACATCTGTATTTCGAAGAGTATTAGACATGCTTAATCCGGCAAATTTTTTTAGCCAATTTAATGTACTTTAAGAAAAACTAAACCTTTTTTACTATAAGACTACATTTCTTGAGATACTAAACAAAAAGTGAAAAAAGCATTTTAGGGGTTACTTTGATGTTACGTATCTAGCACAGGCTTGGATTTTTAATATTTGCTTAGGTCCCAATAACATATAAAGAAATAGAACTGCATCACCTTTTGCAAAGTCAGATGCTTAATTTGACTGAACTATATTATATCTATATAGTCGAGAATTTTACCTGATGTTGATGTACAAATTTCCTGGCAGTACTCACTACAGTCTGGTTCTAAATACCACAAGTTGGAAAAAACACTTTAGAGTAAACTATAATAATTCATGATTTTACCTGGTGTTGATGAAGAGATTTCCCGGCAATATTCATTACAGTCTGGTTCTAAATATAAGTTGGAAGAAACGATTTAGTGCAAACCAAGAAGGGAAACTAAATAATTTATGATTTTACCTGGTGTTGCTGGACAATTTACCTCGGTGCTTACACTAGGGTCTGGTACTGAAAAATTGCAGGTTGGAAGAAATATACACACTAAGACGAAACACTATCTACTTAATCGAGAATTTTACCTGTTGTTGATGAACAAATATCCTGGCAGTATTCTTTACAGTCAGGTTCTAAATGCCATAAGTTGAAGTAAACACTTTAGTGGAAACCAAGAAGAGAAACTATAATAATTCATGGTTTTACCTGGTGTTGATGAAGAAATTTCCTGGCAATATTCATTGCAGTCTGGTGCTAAAAACCGATAGTTGAAAGAAACACTTTAGTGCAGACCGAGGTGAGAAACTATAATAGTTCATGATTTTACCTGGTGTTGATGAGGAAATTTCCTGGCAATATTCATTACAATCTTGTTCTAAATACCATAAGTCAGAAGACACACTTTAGTGCAAACGAAGATCAGAAGCTATATAATTCATGATTTTACCTGTTGTTGCTGCACAATTTACCTCGGTGCCCGCACTAGGGCATGATGCTGAAAAATTACAGGTTTGGAGAAATATTTTAGGGCAAATGCACACTAATTGAGAATTTTACCCGGTGTTGTTGAACAGATATCTTGACAATATTCATTACAGTCAGGTTCTAAATGCCATAAATTGGAAGAAACACTTTAGTGCAATCCAAGCAGAGAAACTACAATAATTCATGATTTTACCTGGTGTTGATGAAGAAATTTCCTGGCAATATTCATTACAGTCTGGTCCTAAATACAAAAAATTGGAAGAAGCATTTTAGTGCAAACCAAGATGAGAAACTATAATAATTTATGATTTTACCTGGTGTTGTTGTACATACTTCCTGGCAGTACTCGTGACAGTCTGGTTCTGAGAAATTACAAGTTGGAACAAAAATTTTCTAGTGCAAGTACAGATTAAGACGAAAAAATATGTGCGTAATTTAGAATTTTACCTGGTGTTGTTGAAGATATTTCCTTGCAATATTCATTACAGTCTGGTCCTAAATACCAAAAGTTGAAAGAAATGCTTTAGTGCAAACCAGGATGAGAAACTAGAATAATCCATGATTTTACCTGGTGTTGTTGTACATACTTCCTGGCAGTACTCGTTACAGTCTGGTTCTGCGAAATTACAAGTTGGAAGAAATATTTTAGTGCATGTGCAGATTAAGACGAAAAAGTATGTGCGTAATTTAGATTTTTACCTGGTGTTGTTGAAGATATTTCCTTGCAGTATTCATTACAGTCAGGTCCTAAATACCAAAAGTTGAGAGAAACACTTTAGTTCAAACCAAAATGAGAGAATAGAATAATCGATGATTTTACCTGGTGTTGTTGTACATACTTCCTGGCAGTACTCGTTACAGTCTGGTTCTGAGAAATTACAAGTTGGAAGAATTATTTTAGTGCAAGTGCAGATTAAGGCGTCAAAATATGTACATAATTTAGAATTTTACCTGGTGTTGTTGAAGATATTTCCTTGCAGTATTCAGTACAGTCTGGTTCTAAGAAATTACAAGTTAGAAGAAATATTTTAGTGCAAGTACAGATTAAGACGAAAAAATATGTGCGTAATTTAGAATTTTACCTGGTGTTGTTGAAGATATTTCCTTGCAGTATTCATTACAGTCAGGTCCTAAATACCAAAAGTTGAGAGAAACAGTTTAGTGCAAACCAGGATGAGAAACTAGAATAATCCATGATTTTACCTGGTGTTGTTGTACATATATCCTGGCAGTACTCGTTACAGTCTGGTTCTGAGAAATTACAAGTTGGAAGAATTATTTTAGTGCAAGTGCAGATTAAGACGAAAGAATATGTGCATAATTTAGAATTTTACCTGGTGTTGTCGAAGATATTTCCTTGCAGTATTCAGTACAGTCTGGTTCTAAATACAACAAGTTAGAAGAAACGCTTTAGTGCAAACCAAGACGATATTATAATTATTACCTATTGTTGTTGCACAATTTGCCTCAGTAGTAGCTGGTAAATCTAAACATCACAGATTGAGGGAAAAATCTTAATGTAAACTAGAAAGAAAAACTAAGTCATAATTTTACCTGTTGTTGTTGTTGTTGTTGGACATATTTCCTGGCAGTATTCGTTGCAGTCTGGACCTAAATACCACAGGTTGTACGAAATATTTTAGTACGGATTAACGAGGAAAAGCACATAATATACTAGAGCAAACTTAATTTGAATTTAGCACTAAAGATATATCAACAGTACCAAATTATGGGTTATCGAATATAGTTAGTGAAACAGAGCCGTTACCTTCTAAACACAGTAAGCACTAAAATTATTAGCGTATATGATAGATGTAATACGTACTTCTCTAATTATTCCAATACCTACATATGTAGTAGAGGGATTAATCAATGCGTTTGTTCATTTTGGAATTAAAATGGAATGTAACTGGGTTGCTTTTGCTAAAGATACGTGTATCCGTAATACTTACCTTCCGTGGTAGCTGAAATGCAGAGTTATTATATTATTACAAGAACGTCTTGAACCAGGAACACATACGAACGAACTCATTGGCATAAAAACATCAAATGAGTCGTGAATAGAAGACTGCTAGAAATGCATTAGAAATAATATAATTTGCAGTGGTACGCTATCATTTGTCAGGAAGGTTTATTATTTGAGGATGTTAAGAGAAAGTACTAACTAATTATTTATAATGGTATGTTTTAACACTTATAAAACGTACAGTGAAACCTGCGTCTTTAGAATTATGGTGCTGGCAAATATTTCCCTACTTTTACCACGTTTGTTTATTTTCGTTTAGGGTTAGGTAGAAGTGCTGTAAATGTTCTGTGTGCCCATTTAATTATTTTAATCCCGTATTTTATTTTTAATTAGTACAATACAACAATATAGACAGTTTATTATTAATACTATTACGGGAAATAAATTGTAGCTAGTATTGTAATATAATTGTTGATAAACACTATAATACAATGTGTTTACCTTCGTTGCAAATTTAGACAGATATTCATATGTAAAGGGATTGCGCCTTATATTTTATGAAACGCAGTTGCCACTTACCGAGTGTCTCATGTTCAAATTAACATGTAGTAATTTAATTTTTTAAGATAGAAAAATTAATCAGAGGTATTTTTCGTATGGAAGAAAGGGCACTCTCAAGAAATGTCTGCAAAATACTCTTATACAATATTGCGTAACCACTCGTAAGTATTTTCTTTCAAATGACATACCCATCAATGTTTTCGTTGTTTAAATAGTACTTGACAATCAATATTATCAAATTCACTAGTGTGTAATATTAAGAATGATTTTCTAAATAAAATGAACCTTTTTTCTTGAAAAACTATATATGTTACAAAAAAAGTAACATATATGTATTAGTGTACTTGATAAATTAAAAGCTACTTTCTGTAGCTTAAGTTCTTTTTTCCGTAAATCATTTAGGTGGGTGTTCGACAGGAGCTCCTTCAGCCTCCACACAAGTTTTCTATTTTCTTAACATTTGTCTCGTGTAGGCGGCAATTATAAGGAAGAAGTAATTGTGGGACTGGCTTCGTAAATGTTTGATGTTTCAATTCTTCTATATATTTTGGCCGTTTTTGATAAACTATGTCTTTTACACACAAACAAATTATGACTGGATGCTACGAGGATAATATCCCAGCGCACATAGTCTTTGTAGATTTTAAAAGAGCTTATCATTCATGTAGTAGAACAAAGATAATAAGTACATTAAGAGAAATGAAAATCCCAGAAAACCTAGTAAGAATAATGAGAATGACTTTACAAGATACAACAATTAGAGTGAAGTATAAAGGTGCAACAAGGTTTGAGACAGGGGGAGACCCTTTACCGACCGGATTGTTCAATCTGGTCTTGGAGAGCGTACTAAAGAAAAGCCGCATAAAAAGAAAAGGCACATTGTCTGGCGTATGCTGAGGATGTCGCTCTAGTGGCAAGAAGGAGAAAAGAACTGGAAAGCGTGACGATGGAATTAATAGAATCAGCAGAAGAAATAGGTTTGGAAGTGAATAGAGATAAGACAAAATATATGGAGTTAAAGAACGGGTGCGGAAGTAAATATAAATTAGATTTCCAGGTACGCAAGGAAGATGGAAGGGTGATGGTGTTTGAGGAAGTGGAAAGTTTTATGTATATGAGGGTACTGCTTGATAATAAATGCCAAGAAGAAAATGAAATAAGTCTAAGAATCGCTAAGGCTGATAACTGCGCAGGGGGTTTAAATACAATTCTAAGATCAAAAGAGGTATCTTTTCAAACAAAAATAAGAGTTTACTAGACCATAATAAGACCCACGCTGACCTACGCAAGTGAGACATGGATAATGACGAATAGGACAAAAGAAAAGTTGGAGGTGTGAGAAAGAAAAATTCTGAGAAGAGCTTTTGGAGGTAAACAAACGGAATGGGGATGGGAAAGGAGGTCGAACGCAGAGCTATACGAATTCCTTGATGAGACACGTGTAAGTGATTTTATAAAAATGCGAAGAATACAATGGTTGGGACACTTGGAAAGAATGGACCAAACGAGAGATGTAAAGACGTTACCATGGAAAATTCCAGAAAATAAGAGGGAAAGAAACAGACTTAAGAAGCAGTGGAGGGAAGCAGTGGAGGAAGATTTAGAGGAGAAACATGTTCAGGGCTGGAGGGAAGCAGTGGAGGAAGATTTAGAGGAGAAACATGTTCAGGGCTGGAGGGCAAAGGCCAGGAATCGAGAGGAATGGAAACAAATTACAAAGCTATGGGCCTGAATGGCTTGCATACGGCTTATATGTATATGTGTCTTTTACGTAACCACAGATAAAAAAGGAAATCCATTGGTATCAAGTAAAGAGAGCGGACAGACCATCGAATTTGGCCCCTCTGACCACTCCACCTTTGATGGAATAGGGTATTTAAATATTCAGTTACCATTTCTATGAATGGATAGGTTCGTTGTTTAACCTATACCCGTATGAACTTTTCTTACAATAAATAATTGGAACTGTGTCTGATTTGGGAATAATGTGGCTGCTATAAGCCTTGCTTTCTTTTATTGCAAATAACGTAGAGGGTTTTAATAAGTAAAAGTAATATTATTCACGTAAAATAATATTTTTAGCATTTAAAGCAAATATTTTGTTATAGGGTGTCATTTTAATTCTTTCGATTTTTTTCAAACGAAAAGCCTTCTTTGATAAATGGCAGAGTACTCTGCAAATTATTTTTGAAATCCTCATAGCAATCTTTTCCTTCGGCCTTCCATCTTTTTTTTTTTTAAATATTTCGCAATTTAATCATAACAAATAACTGACTACACTTTCTGCAAGCATAGAAGAAACTCCTGTATATGGCCTACAAAATTGCGAACGAATTCGTTCATACGTGATCTTGGATTTGGATAATGTGAGTGGCAAATGTGTACAGCACTGTATATATCATTCATGTGAAATAGTATTAAAAAATAAACACAACCAAAACAATAGAAGAAGCTAATTTATTCTTATATTACGCAAAGTGTGTATAAATGGTCGCAAGAGCTACACGCAGCGACATTATTCGTTCGGTTATGTATATTGAAATGGAAAACCAAAGAGACAACACAAGCCCGTTATACGAATATCTAAAGATTAACAAGAAAAAAATAAAGCACCTGCAATAACAGAGGAAGAAAAATGGGTCAAACACTTAAGTGAATTATACGAAGATCAAAATATACCAAAAGAACAAGAACATGGTACCGAAAGCACGGATATATCCATAGAATATAGTGAGGAAAATAAGGAGACATTAGTTTATGTACCGGCATACGATAAAGTGTGCGACTGTATATGCAGAATGGAAAACAGAAAAGCGCCAAGTAGCGATCAAATTTGTGTTGAATTCAACTAGGGGGCAAAGCGCTATACGTTAAAATATCTAAACTTATTGCAAACATTTGAAAAGAAGAAGTCATGCCCTATGAACAAAGACAAGGTTATATAGTACCAATTCCGAAAAACGGTGATATGAACGTATACACAAACTACAAAGGCATAACTTTGTTAAATATTACATACAAATACATATTATGAATCAAATAGAAAAGAAAAGCTATGAGTACGGTAGTGACACGCATTTACTTTTTATAGATTCCAAACAAGCATTTAACAGAATAAATAGAAATCAGCTAATCGAAAATCTAGCGCACATACAAACACCAACGAAATTAATAAGACTTATTAAATTGAATATGGGCGATTCTGTAGCAGCAGTAAATAGGGGAATACGCCAAGGATACGCTCTATCCGTATTATTGTTCATAATATCACTAGACTGCATTATTAGTCATACTTCAAGCTGAGGGATAAATTCATACCAATAATCGCGTCTGCGGATGACATAGTCATTGTAGTGAGAAACAAAAGAGACTTTCCTCACAATCAAAATGCAAGCCAGAAAATGGGGTTTGGAGAAAAACGAAGAGAAAACTAACTACATGTTCTTCAGAAGGAGTAAGAGTAGGAGCAATGCAAAAATAAGAATAAAACAATATGAGTTTATAATTAACAGAAAAAACGGACGAACACATATCGAAGACACAATTCAAGCAGGATACAGAGCATTCTATTGTAATAAACAATTCATCAAGGACAAGAAACTGAGTAAAAATACAAAATTGAGAATTTACAAAAGAACAATAAGATATGTGGCTACTAATATGCAATGGAAGCAATAGGCTTAACATAAAGCGAAGAGAAAAAACTGAAGATATTCGAACGAAAGATTATTAGAACAATTGTGGGTCCCATCAAGACAAATGAACGCGCCAAGATACCTGATGAATTTCAAAATAGAAAATTTACTATAACAAGGAAAAATCCTCAGAGTCATCAAAGCTAACCGAACAAGATGGTACGGGCACATATTCAGAAGAGACAGAAATTAAATAATACGGGAAATTACGTTGTAGAAACCTGAACTAAAAATAGCTAGAGGACGACAAAAGAAAAATTGAGGGAACAAGTAGAAAAAGAGGTGGGGATTGGCGACTGGAACTAAAACACAGAAGGCCCTGTGAAGTGCAGGAATGGAAGGTAACGTGTACCAATCCACCACGTAAATCGGATTAGAGGAGTCTACGAAAAACTATAATTTCTTACGGAAATGTATGGCTGGTATATATAACACTGTTACAGTTGACACTTGTTAAAACTACATCAAACATGTGTAAAATGTTGGATAATTTGCAAGGTGTCATTGAATCTCTTCTTCCTGTAACGAATTCGTCATTTGATTTTCATTTTCATTTTAATATTTCAACATTTTTGTAGCACCACAAAGTCAAACTTAATATAAATCTTGCACTTGCCCCACTTCACCTTATTTTGATTTCTGGTGAATTTCTCTACTAAAACCATTACTGAAGTATTACTCTAAGCTTCTTCTATTGTTTCAAAACCAATATCATATGCATTATGAGACTTGGTTGATAATTGCGAGGTAATAATTAGGAACTTACTCGAACAAATTTCGCACACTTCACACTCTTCACATGGTGCCGGTGTTGTCGTAGGTTCTGTAATGCGAGCAACAAGATTAACTACTCGTGTCTTATTCTTAATTCTTTTTTTTTTGTTTTTTTCACATACGTATGAAAGATGTATGTAAAATTCATGTAGATGTAAATATAATTAATAAATAGAAGCGTGTTTTAGGCGCAAGGCGATGGTAGGGATACGAGGAGCATTTGTAAAGAGCGTACATCGGCATATACAATTCCTAGTTCTACGATGCAAATATTTTCGATTGCTCTTTGTATATATTTCGTATACCTATCGTTGTAGCCCGTACAAATAACCGATGTTTTACAGCGAAATTTCGATCATAAATGGATTTGGTCGACTGCGACGATAAGAATCAGATAAACACGCTGAAATACATCGATAAAATTCCTATTTTACATCGTACTGAATAGTAACGCGCACGGCTTCCCAAACGACTGAGCATGAATAAATCCGTCTTTTGCCCAAACGCCTAAACCACGCTCTCCTCTAGTGATTCATAATCATTTGCAACATTCCCTGACTTCGAACGCAGGAGAAACGCACTTTTACTTAAAATTAAGATTCAATTGTATTTCAGGTGCAAAAGTAATTTTAAATAATTTGAGTATTTATATATTTTCTTGTAAATATATCTGTGTTTATTCTCAAGAGCTATAATTTATATTATTACATAAAATGAAGGAACCGGATACAACTAAAACCACGGTTTTGGTACTATTCCGGTCTAACAAAAATTTTGGTTTTAATGCAGTTGTGGTAGCGAAAATGCTATTTTGTCCCGGTCAAGAAAATAAAAACAATTGAGCCTTTATTAGCTTTGTTGTTCCAAAGGAATTTGCACATCGGCATATTATTCTTTTGAGAATGAAGAAGAACAAGCAACTTGTTTCTGTTTCTTCACCTTCACATACATATTATTATTTGATTTTATCAATACTTAAAAATACATATACAGAAATAACAGAACAAAAGAACAGAAATTATGCTTGTTACCATGCTCTACAACAAAACATAAGTCACTGTTCACACATTCAAATGGCCCCAAAATTCTATTTCGTGTAGACGTGAGTACAGAACATAAGGTGGGTAACTTTGCATATAACAAGCGAAATTAAAAAGCACCAAAAATAGAAATATTATAATTTTTTGCGGTTTCGGCTTAAACATAACTTAAAATTGAATATAAGTATCGTTTCGTTTCTGGTCGACAAAAAGAAAAAAATATCGGTTCGGTTCTGGTTCGATTCACCCTTCAGAGAAGTTTCCAGTCCGACTCACTGTGTAAAGAAGTTTATGGAAGTTACATACTTTTGACAAGAATGAACTGCGCAAGCATAATACCAAATACTATACTTCTGTAGACAAGGAAATAAATATTCTAATTGTGATTACCATCAATAACTGAAAGAGCATTATAATATACATTTTGGTAAATGTTTATTTATACGTGTATATGGATTGATAGGTACAGGTATAGATAATTATTTTGTAATGATATAGGCACAGGTTGTGGAGAAATGGTTATTAATTAAAGTATGTAATATACTTCATTACAATGCATATAAATATGTGTAGATATATGTTTATATAGGTGTAAATGATGATACGAAGTATAACCATTATATGTACGGATATTTAACCTTTTTATTTAAATTGGCTTGTTTAATGTACTTATACATGTTAGTAGTAATAGTAAAGTATTGATAGTAATCATTAATCAACTATCTTCTTTAGATTACTTAACGAAACAAATACCTTTTAAGAGATACCAAAAACATACTTTCTACACATCCTATAGAAAAAATATAATTCTTGTGTTTTTTTTCTTTTTACAAATTCGGAATGCAATATCCTAAGCTAGGTTTCGTATTTTAAGAATTCATTCATAGCCAGATACTCGGATATAGACAGACGAGAGAATGAAAGGTCAAAGTATAATATCCCAAACAAACTTTAATTTTTTAAACTTTTCTTTTTAAAAACTTACCCTTGTTTAAAATCAAGTACTTACGCATGTGTGTATATGCATTAAAAACTTAAAACTTTGGAATCATTGTGCAATTTATTTTTCGACGATTTTAATTTTATACCATAATTTGACTTACCTGTCTAGGATGAATTTTACTGAGAATTCATGTACGAATGCATGGTAAATATGGCGTACGCTAATGGAAAAAAATGTGTGCGTATATTTTTCATCTGCGTATGATTTCTCATAAGCTTTCTTAATTTTCATTTCAATTAGTATATGTGTCAGATGAAATTTGAAATGACAACATTTACCTATGTAAAACCTCATGTAATTTTTACGTTTTTGGATGTAAAATTTAAACTATGTTAAAATTTGCATGCTGTTTCACACGTATTTGTTATAAATTGTATATTGTAATATTGAACGATAAATTAGTAAGTACACACCAAGGTATGTATCTCATGGTATTTCCCATTAGCATTATATTGCATGGTTAGACTTATATAGCCACGAATTTTATTAACGCAGTAAAAACACTAAACTATCAAAAAAAAAAAAATCACTAGCCTCAAGTTAATGTTTCCGCTCCGTTATTTTAATTTTTGATAGGATTGTTATTTGGAATAAATTTAGCAGCCGCCCAAGGAATATTTAGGTGCGACAATAACATAAAAAACGTAACTCAAGAGAATATTTGTTTAGTTTTTTTTTTTTCAAATGAAATCAAATGAAAGTAGAAATATCATTACGAAATAATGCAAACTCGGAACGAGGAAGCTCTAACAGTTAACGGAGCCGCGTCATGAATTTATAACACCCGGGCGCACAGTGGTTCCGAACACGAAAAACGGCGTTTGAAATTGTTTACTCTTTAGTTTTAACAAATTTTACAATAAAAGTTGAGTAAGATTATGTTTTTGGGTATGCTGAATCTGAAATTATGCATAAAGAACCTGTATTTGTAAAACCTACCCTAAAATACAACCCTCAAATGCGAAAAATTGATAGCACTTAATACAAGTACGAAGAAAACTTTTTATTCAAATTATACAGTTTAGTTTACAAATTCGAAGTATTTGTTTGTCAAAACCACCCCTTAATGCATTGAATTTGACATGTTTAGTAGTTTGTATTTAGTTAATAAAACGTCTATTTTGCTTTTAGTAATAATCGTGGTAACTTGGATATAATTTGCAACCACGTTTTAAAGCTGTGGCTCTAATAAGCATATATTGTTTCTTCCTAAAACCACCCGAGGTAATAAATGATAAAGCCTCTTCAGGTGTCATGGCATTTTGTTCTTGTTCGGGACTCCTCCATTTTTCCATTATACGTTTGCCTCTAGTTGGTGTAGTTGAAGTACTTTCAATTATCAAATCGACAGTACTTTTATCTCGACTTTCTCGTACTTTCATTGTAGTAGCATGCACAAGTTCTTCCACGGAAGTACTTTTTCTGAGCTCCGCGGTTTTACGCCTTTTTATAACATCAGAACTTTCAGCAAAACTTTTTGAAGGATGACTCTTTGTTCTTATGTACCCATTAGCTTCATTTCTTTGTGTTTTATCGTCATTTGTTTTGTTGATCTTCTGTTTGTTCTTCCTATTCATTCATATTATTTTGCCAGTTTTTTTTCGTCTTCTAGTTTCTTCACATCTGCCCTTTTTATAGTATTATTTCTTATTTCATTCCTGGTTTCATCTATGTTATCCATGTTCGTTGTTAGTATATTCCTTCGCCTAGATCTTCTTTATTTCGTAATGCACGATGTGCATTTTATGTTCCAGGCCAAAGTTTTTTTTAAAAGCATTGAAATCAAATACATTTTTATAATTTATATTTTAATTATATGGTCTTTTTAGAGTACATATGGAATATGATGTCGACCAAGTGTCCGCCTCTGGGCGTGATGCAAAGGCGAGCTGTACTAAACACATTTTCCATAACAATTTCGCAGACTTCTGGTGTTATTTCAGCAATTTCGTTTCGAATGTTCTCCTTTACCAGGGTTGTGGTTGGCTTCTTTTCCTTAAAGTACCCCGGCAGTAAGAAATCGAGAGGTGCCAAATCAGGGGATCGTGGGAGGGGTGCAGTCGATGTCACCATTTTTTACCATTATTCGGCCGGGGGAAAATTGCATTGTAAGGTGGTGCTTTTTGGACACACATATTTTGTACGCCTAATTGATGCAATTCGGACACAAGAAAGTTTTCCAACATGTCTGAATAGCGATCACCAGTAACTATTACAGCATCATCTCTTGCATCCTCAAAAAATATGATCTAATAATGCCGCTGGCCCAAATGACGCACCATACAGTGACTCTACTAGGGTGTAGTGGTCTATGGTGTATCAATTCAGAGTTTTTATTGCCCCAATAGCAGCTATTGTGTTTATTAAGAAAGCTACCCAAGTCGAAGCCAGTGCTTCATGACCCATAATAATTTATTGCCAAAAATGGTGGTCGTGTCTACCGAGTCCAATTACGCCGCCGTTCCTGGTTATTTTCTTGCAGCTGTTATGTCAATTGAATTTTATAAGGGTAACGATGCAAATCTTTTTTCAGAATTCTCAAAGAACATGATGGAGATTTTCCCAATTCTTGTGAACGGCGTCGATGAGTGGTACCCGAAGATTTATCCACCAATCTATTTTGGTGTACGTTGGCCTAATTGTTGGCCACTCTTCACTTTATCTTTTAGTGTATGCACATTTTCAAAATTATTTATTACACGATAGTTGGTAGCCTTGCTTGGCAGATGATTAACACCAAGAAAGTCTCGCAATTTTCTCCTCGTATTCACAATGGAACAATATAATGTTTTAGTAACTTCAAAACGTTGTTACGGCGCCGGCGTTAGATGTGCTATAATAAATTACTATCGACAACTTTCTATGACTGTCAGATGCCAACTGACAAATGTCATTCAAATCAAAATGGCAGCTACACAAAATCGACCTGCAACATAAAACGCACCCTGTCTTTTAATTTCTTTGACATCCCACATTTTAATATTTCTTCTACTTCATAGTGTTTAGTGCGTGTGTGCTTGCGCTCCTCTCTGCGTTATGGTATTTATTGTTTTTTGACTAATTTTTGTAGTGGTGAAAATGTAGTTTGTATTTGATTCTCTGCATTACCTCCCGAATTTCTTCAAATAACTCTATGTTGTTTCGGATGTTCAAATTTAGTTGATAAAGATATTATACGCAGTTATAATACAGTTTATTAAGCAGTCTCTCCTATACAACATTAGTATACATGACATAATAGTATACATGTCATCCACACAATATTTCAAAAATTGCTTAAATGGGTCGGAATCATCTCAACGATGCTCTTCCTTCGGATCCATCAATATTAGAGATAAACTAACAAAGGTGCAGTCGCACATAATTATTATATTACAAACAAAAACAGAAAAAGAAAAAAATAATAATAAATAAAAGGCAAATCATACCACAGTCTCATGCATTGGTCGATCCAGTAGACGGAGTAACAATAAGAAAGAGGAAGCAGCCTTGTATGAAATTATTGTTGTTCAAGAAAAAGATGTTCCCTATACTTATTCTTAAACACAGTAAGGGACAAGGATTTAAGATACAGAGGGATAGAGTTATAAAAAATAGCGACGTTGTAAGTAAAAGACCGCTTGAAGGAAATAGTATTAAATAACGGCGGGGTAAGCGTGCCCTTGTATCTAACATTAATGTTCTCGTCGGTTCTAATGTGGCATGACTTGTGTCCACTTTCACTGGTTTCCTGATGGATAGTTCCTTTCCAACTCCTACAAATTTTCTCAGATAATGTTCCCTTTCCACCTGTCACTGAGTTAATGCTATTGATATTATCTATTAAAATATCTAATGGGTACCCAAACAAATCCGAAGATATAGGTACTAAAGAAATCAACTAAACGTCCTTGTTTCTGTGTATATTTAAAACGAATCACAGTGGATAGTAGACTAGATTATCCTCACACTGCATATTAGTGGCTACCAAACTACCAGATTTCAAAGATTAAATTGCATTTTATTAACCAAGAACAAAGGAATACTACGGTTGATTTTAGTTTAGTGTCTTTAGTTACCCTTAAAAATTTGTGACATTATTTCGGAAACATCTATATATTTATATCAGTCTAATTATGCGATATAATGCTGGTGTCAAATTACCTTGATACGTATTTAGTTTAGTTTGTGTTGCGAGATAACAGGATAGTGAAGTGCGCATACCTATATCCAAGTGATGAGGTTGTAGTATTGATATAAAATAGGTCACATTTACGGAATGTGATTTTGCTTTATTAGCTAAGCAATTTGCGCATCAATAAAAAATCATTTCTGACAGAAAAATAACTACGTCTCTTATTGAATATTCATTCACAGTTGTTATATATCCACAAAAAGTTACTTTCCCTACGCGTATTAAATAATATGGCCATTCCTCTCGTCAATTCACTTGACGAATGACAGTAATTCCTTACGCTCGAGAATTCCAATTTGGAATTCACGGTCTATCGACCAATCACATCATATATATTTTCGGAATACACAGGCGGAATAGAGCAACAAAATGCCATTACACGCAACAGAATGTGTGTTGCATCTGTTACAAATTATAATTGTATATTTCGCCTTCGTGGATAATAAACCTCATTATATTTATTACACGATAGTAGCCTGGCTTGGCAGATGATTAACACCAAAAAAGTCTCGCAATTTTCTCCTCGTATTCACAATGGAACAATATAATGTTTTAGTAACTTCAAAACGTTGTTACGGCGCCGGCGTTAGATGTGCTATAATAAATTACTATCGACAACTTTCTATGACGGTCAGATGCCAACTGACAAATGTCATTCAAATCAAAATGGCAGCTACACAAAATCGACCTGCAACATAAAACGCACCCTGTCTTTTAATTAATTTGACATCCCACATTTTAATATTTCTTCTACTTCATAGTGTTTAGTGCGTGTGTGCTTGCGCTCATCTGTGCGTTATGGTATTTATTGTTTTTTGACTAATTTTTGTAGTGGTGAAAATGTAGTTTGTATTTGATTCTCTGCATTACCTCCCGAATTTCTTCAAATAACTCTATGTTGTTTCGGATGTTCAAATTTAGTTGATAAAGATATTATACGCAGTTATAATACAGTTTATTAAGCAGTCTCTCCTATACAACATTAGTATACATGACATAATAGTATACATGTCATCCAGACAATATTTAAAAAACTGCTTAAATGGGTCGGAATCATCTCAACGATGCTCTTCCTTCGGATCCATCAATATTAAAGATAAACTAACAAAGGTGCAGTCGCACATAATTATTATATTACAAACAAAAACAAAAAAGAAAAAAATAATAATAAATAAAAAAAGGCAAATCATACCACAGTCTCATGCATTGGTCGATCCAGTAGACGGAGTAACAATAAGTAGGAGGAAGCAGCCCTGTATGAAATTATTGTTGTTCAAGAAAAAGATGTTCCCTATACTTATTCTTAAACACAGTAAGGGACAAGGATTTAAGATACAGAGGGACAGAGTTATAAACAATAGCGATGTTGCAAGTAAAAGACCGCTTGAAGGAAATAGTATTAAATAACGGCGGGGTAAGCGTGCCCTTGTATCTAACATTAATGTTATGAACGTCGGTTCTAATGTGGCATGACTTGTGTCTTTGTTGGTTTCCTGATGGATAATTCCTTTCCAACTCCTACAAATTTTCTCAGATAATGTTCCTTTTCCACCTGTCACTGAGTTAATGCTATTTATTATATTTGTACTATATCTCATATTATCTATTAAAATATCTAATGGGTACCCAAACAAATCCGAAGATATAGGTACTAAAGAAATCAACTAAACGTCCTTGTTTCTGTGTATATTTAAAACGAATCACAGTGGATAGTAGACTAGATTATCCTCACACTGCATATTAGTGGCTACCAAACTAGGTACCAGATTTCAAAGATTAAATTACATTTTATTAACCAAGAACAAAGGAATACTACGGTTGATTTTAGTTTAGTGTCTTTAGTTATCCTCAAAAAATTGTGACATTATTTCGGAAACATCTATATATTTATATCAGTCTAATTATGCGATATAATGCTGATGTCAAATTACCTTGATACGTATTTAGTTTAGTTTGTGTTGCGAGATGACAGGATAGTGAAGTGCGCATACCTATATCCAAGTGATAAGGTTGTAGTATTGATATAAAATAGGTCACATTTACGGAATGTGATTTTGCTTTATTAGCTAAGCAATTTGCACATCAATAAAAAATCATTTCTGACAGAAAAATAACTACGTCTCTTATTGAATATTCATTCACAGTTGTTATATGTCCACAAAAAGTTACTTTCTTCACACGTATTAAATAATATGGCCATTCCTCTCCTCAATTCACATGACGAATGACAGTAATTCCTTACGCTCGAGAATTCCAATTTGGAATTCACGGTCTATCGACCAATCACATCATATATATTTTCGGAATACACAGGCGGAATAGAGCAACAAAATGCCATTACACGCAACAGAATGTGTGTTGCATCTGTTACAAATTATAATTGTATATTTCGCCTTCGTGGATAATAAACCTCATTATATGCTCGTTGAAAGGAATATACTATTTCAGATATGAAACTGTGTTGATACTCACCTATCTCTGGTATGGGGAACTTCACTATGATAACAGTCCGCCCAACTCTTGTAGGAGATGCTGTCGCCGTCACAACGATTATCCTATAGAGATCTAATATATTTTCTGGGTCTATAGTTTCTTCTAATTCGATTGTTACTTCTCCAGGTATATCGGTTTGATATTCTATTCTGCCACCGAACGAGTCGCTTACTAAATGGATTTTCATTTAAAATAAATTTTTATGTACAAAGCCAATCACAAAACTCTTTTTTACCCTCCGAAAATATGGCACCCTCTGCGTTCTCTATATTCATTGTGACAGATGCTGTGTGTAAAGCGCCGTCTACATCGTACTCAACTTCATAATATGCGTCCTGAAACATTGGTGGACCCCTCACACTGTTTTCTTCATCGATCTCAATAACGACCTTAGCAGTACCCTGAAGCCCTAGGCTATCCTGAAAAGTTGGAAGTTGATTCCTTTAATATTTAGATACTTTTAAATTGCTTCTAATTGTCTAATTGGTAGGCTACTGCGAACCTAAATAAGTTAGTTTGAATAATTTAACCGATTATTTAATAAGGGCACTATTTCCTCAATTTCATCTTAATACTTTAAATTTTCTTATTAGGACCAAAATACTATATTTACTACTTATTTCTATTGTGCTGCACAGAACACTAAACTTTTATGAAGTTAACTGTGTAAGAAGGCAGAAACACACGCTATTGAAAGATACGTCCAGACAAATTTGACAGAAATTATCGAGCGCAAGAGATTATCGAAAAATGTCTGAGGGTGAAGCAGTCATCAGGGCTTTGAGCTCATATGCAATCGGATCTAAGACAGTCTCGTAGTGCCTATTAGGAACATTAAATAAGCTAGGAGAAGGAAATAAGCTTACCGCATTATTGGTTATAGGATATACAGGAATGACAAGATATGAAAGAACAAATAATCTTATTAGAAACGAACTCAAACACAATCCTCAGCGCTCGAAACTTTCTGTAAGATAAATAGCGGTACAATACTGGGGAAGCTAAGAAAGTGAAATATAACAGAGAAACTCCAAATATTGAGAAAATCGGCAGAACTGCATAATAGACATCTTCTATGTTGTAAGGTTTATTTATATTTCACATTAAAATATAAATTAGAAATATGTCCCTTTTAAGTATTGAGACCGTTGAAATTTTCTTCCGCTGGTTTGGTTTTGGTGTGTTTTACACACTATGGAAGACAACGATGAGCGAATGAATATTGAATATTTAGAATGAATTTCTAATTGTAACAAAGTGGAAGTTTGCTAGAAGTCGTGCCAAACGTTCTTGCCAAAGTTTAGTTATATGTCAAACCCGGTTGTTACCTACATGTCAGGTATCTTACAAGTTTAAAATAGCCTCTTAAGATAAAGTGCTGATAAGAAGGTTAAGTATCCTGAGAAAACTATTTAATTTAAAACTGGAACAATTCACAAGCATGGAACATTACGTCACTAAGGTTATGTCTATAGCGCAACAAATAGCAGAGATCAGCAATTGGGGACCAATTGCTTGTAAAATTCTGGAGTTCAGGAGTTAACTACCACAAGATGATATTAAACAAAGAGGAATTAAAGGTAATCCTAAAGAAGTTGCTCTTGCTACAAATGTAAAAAGAGACGCAATGAAATATAAGAAATTTGTTTTAAGATGCTTTAAATGCTATGAAGTCGGTCACAAAATTTCCGAATGTTCAAATAAGCTTTGCAAATCTAAAACTAAAGAGAAGGACAAATGGTCTCTACTATCAGCAAGTGCCGTAAAAATAAATTCTGAAAAGTGGCATTTTCATTCGGCATATATTGATGATACGGTAGGTCAGAAAAATATACTTTAGAATTGTAGTCAATGTGATCAAAATTTGGTGGGACGGTTGCTAATAATGACAAACAAACCAAGTCGAAGGTCATTTTTTTGACCTTCATGGGCAGGTTTACCCCTTAAGACAACTCGACCGTAAGACCTACTGTGCCCCCATGATGATTTAGCCCTCTCGATCTGGTTGTACCCGAACAAAGAGAGAGAGAGAGAATAAGTTTACTTAGACTGGGTTCGTCTAACCGACTCTGTATCTCCTTATCCGCTGCTCGGGCAGACGGTCAGGAGGAGCACAGGAGTTTCTTCTGCTCTCCCACAGTTTCTGCATGGGGGAGTCACTCGCCCATGCGGTGAAAGCGCTTAGGCCCATAAAGACTGGCATGCGGAGTCTTTCCTCGCCTGGATGAATCCCAATGGTTTTGCAATATCTAGCGCCGGCAAGTCCATTCCAATAGGAGCGGTGACTAGCAGCGATTGCAGATCTGACAAAAGAACCCATCTCAACGTAGTTCTAGAGGGTACTATAACCTTCGTGTACAGCCAGTGCAACATTGCAGGTTTCAGCCGCCATGTTTTACAAAAGATTCCTCCACAGGCCCAGAAGGCTGTCGTGGTTTTATTCGTCACTTTATTCCAGGTGAGATTTGTACGACAGTTTTGCGTCCAAAGTAACACCTAGATATTTAACCTCATTATGTGCGAGTATCTTCGAACCGAAGATGGCTAGCTACTGGAGTTTTGGAAGTTTCCTCCTCCAAGTGAACGAAACCATAGTCGTTTTCCGAGAGTTTATATTTAGCCCTCCTTTTTGACACTATCTCTCCACCAGCTTGAGCGCGACTTGTATTCTCTCGGATACCACGCCCTCAAAATATGATGGTGATATCATATAACTCGCCGTCCGAAGATGAGAAAGCAAGCCATCCACCACAACGCACCATAACAAGGATGACAGCACTCCACCCTGTGGTCAGCCAGCTGCCATGGTTGCCTTTAAATTGCAAAGGTTCTGCAATATATGAAACGTCCTGTTTCTTAGCATGGAGCCGAGCTACTTCCTCACAGTTGGCTCGACTTTCATTTTTACAGCGCCCTTTCCATCGACCGAAAGGACGCCCTGTCGAAGGCGCCCTCGATGTCCAGAAAGGTAGCTAGTGCAATTTCTTTGTTGCTAAAGGCAATTTCTGCTCGGCTAGCTAGACCATGAATGACCTGCTCCCGCTTGATAGGCATATTGGTTTCCATGTAGAGTCAATCTTGCCAGAGCCGAATCCTTTAGGTACCGATCAATTATTTTCTCCAGGGGTTTGAGAAGATATAAGTCGAGACTAAGGGGGCGGGTAAGACTTAGATTTTGTATAGGACAGTTTGCATCTCCAGGAGGTGCTTATGGACTTGCTCCTCAGTTTCGGCGGTATAGCCGTTAGGCTTGCTGAGGGTCCCAATCTTACAGGGCCCTTCTTTTGCAAGGACTTTTCGAATTATGGAACATTCAGGGACCCCCTCCAGTTCCAGGCAGAATTTTTCCATGTCAGAAACGCTCTATATTCGTCCCATGGACCAGATTTTTTTACTTTGTTATAAAGCTTTCTGGTGGCCGCCCTTAAGTCATATAATTCCCTGGTCCACGATGGAGTAGCCCGGTTAGTTGTCTTAACTTTAGTATGGCAGCTAGCCTCGTAATCGAACTTTGGATGTCGGATTGGTGTATTCCAATGAAGAAACTCAACTGAATGCTTTCGTAGATGCAAACTGGAGTAACAAGAATGTAGATCATACGTTGGATTTGTGTTTAAATATGGTGGGGAAGCGATAGATTGGGAAAGTAAGAAGCAACGATCCATCGCTCTTTCTGGTATTGAAGCATGGCTCTCAGTGAAGTTGCTAAAGAAGCTAAATTTTTGAAAAACTTTATGGCTGAACTTGGCTATGAATACATAATAACACTCTACAACAACAATCAAACAGCCCATGAATTCTCACGGAACCATATACTGAATCAAAGAACGAAGTATGTATATAGATATACGATATAACTTTGTAAGAGAAGCGATAGAAGACAACAGCATAAGTTTAAAGTATCTTGCAGCTGAAGATATGCCAGCTGATATCTTAGCAAATAATATTGTAAGCTTTATTTATATTTCAAAATGTAATGTAAATTTATATCACTACATGGTACTTACTGTAGCGGTTATCTCAAATTCCATTGTTTGACTTAGATCCAGTGATTGTGCAGTGTGTAAGACTGCTTTGTGGTTTTTCTTTAATGCATCTATCGTTCCTAGTCCGGTGAAGGTAAAATCAGGAGAATTTGACTCGAAAGTAATAGTTGTAAGGGTAATGTCAATATCTCTGGCTATGATTTCATTGCCAAACTGTGTAATATCTATTCCTGACGGAAATGGCATTGGAAGAGAGTATCTATATTCCGGTTGGGTAAATATTGGTGGACTGTTGATATCATTAATATTTTGTACAAAAGTCTGTAAAAGAGCGACTTAGTTATAATTCCATCTCCAATCTATTCACCTTACGATGCTTGCTGTTGAACTACCGCACGTCAGGGTGATGGACATTGTTATCTCAGTAACAGATCCGGTTAATAAATTCTCTTCAAAATGTCGAAATTCGTCGGTCACAGAAATAGAAAATTCATTGTTTTCCAAATTTGAAACTGCCAGGTAAGGAGAAGTGGAGTCTGAGACAGCTGAAAGCAAACGATTTTGTTCGTAAATCTAAAATAAATAAGTATACAGGAATTATCACGGTGATACCTGTTAATCCTTCAATTATTATTGTAGCCGCAATTCCTTCATGGTCGTCGTCTATAGCAGTACTGTAGTACCAATTGGGGAGGACAAAATGTGGGTCGTTTGTCGGGAGACAATCTGAAAAGAAGTTTTGAATTTAATGTAATATTCCATTTCAAATGAACAAAAAGTTAGTGTTGATGTTACATGGCTACATGAGAAAAAAAAAAGAACACCGAATGGATGAATATTAGTAAAAAAATATATTTGTATAAAAATACCGCAAATTTAGCCCAAACAAATTCAATAAATATCTCTTCTGTAGGTTTATTTGTATCATAAGTAAAGAGCGGACAGTCACAGGCACCATAGATTATTATTCATCGCATCAGCGTTACGAAGCTTGGGCATAGGCGGACGGAGCACGATACACAATGTTGATCGACTAGGCGCACTAGATACGGAATTAGTCTACAGTCTACAAAAGTGCAGAGCGGTCGCACAAAATATCTCTTTATACAGCGTCCCGTATTTGTCTCCACAATATAGTATTTAGTTAAAAATAACTTTAAAGTATTAACTAATACTATAAAATATTTAGAAACTTAAAGTTTAAAACTAGAAGAAGGTATCGCAATCCTAAACAGTACCTTACATAAACTTAAAAATATTCCCGGAGATTTTGGAGGCGGTTTTGGCAAAAAAATTGACGCAGTTTTTAACCGTAATCTGGATTTAAACATATTAAAAAATGTCTGTTCCGAAGACGATGGAATGTATAGTAATTTTAAAATATACTTTAAATATGCACCTCTTACTAGTTGTGATGTAGAAAGAAGTTTTTCTTTACTTAAATACATACTGACAAGCAAACGGACTCAGTTTAGAGATCATAATTTAGAATATATTTTAATAATTAATGCAAATACATTTTGTTTACACGGACTTGCATAACATAGGTATATTGTTTAAGTACGATATTGTTATACTGAGAGGAAAGATTCTTTAATACAAAGAGAGATATTACTTCGCTACTATTTAAAAAAATGATTGCCTTCAGTTAGTATGTATTACTTTTGTGGAAAAATAATATTATTTCAATGAAAGAAATATGGATTAACTGAAAGAAACGGCTGCTTTCAAAAATACCGTCAAAGAGATATTCATTTGTTTTAAAGAATCTTTTTTTATCAGTGCATATAAACGAATATCTACTTCAAATTTATTAAACAAATGTAGCATATGTTAAAATTCGTATTAAAGTATATCTGTCTGCGCTACTGTTACACAACAACGTATGTATAACAACACTTGATATGTATAACGCGCCGACTCAATATGAATCATCGCTTATAGTGCCTGCCGCTATCCGCCTTTTGATCATAAGTAAACTATAATATACTTTGATTTGTTTCTCTCGAAAACAAACATATTGAGGTGATTCAGCATCACAGAGAAGAATCCATATAGTAAAATTTACACTTCTCCGTTTCAAAGTAAGTGGTAGTAACAATTTCTAGCTTTGTACGAAATTTTACAGTTACTCATTGCAGTTTCTTATATTACAATTATAAAAAGAACAATAAATGTTAAAAGAAATTGTAGAACAATCTTCTACAACCATTGTAAAATGCTTTATAATATAGTAGTAATAACTAGTAAATAGGTTGCGCATGATGAAGAAGTAGAAATCCTGTGAAAGATTTTTTTACGATTATATGCAATTATTACCACGGCACATAGAAAACTATCTAATATCTAAAAAAAAAAAAAATATGTGTACATACTAATGCAGCAATTAAAAATGTCTGTAATTATCCGCTAACTGGATTATACCAAAGGTTTATATCTATATAGTAGGAGTATCATGCTACTTATAATTGATTTACCTACATAACTATGTGATACTACAGAAATTGACGTAAAGATGGCGCTACGCTTGTTTCATAACTGCGAGACTTCTTACTAAGTGTAAATTGTGTTCGGTTAACGCGATTATGTAATATTTGTTTGATGTTTACACATGGTTAATATCGTATACTGTTTGCCCACAGGACTAGAACTACGAAATGCCTTTTACACACTGGCACTCTGCGTAGTTAACGGCCACCGCACAGTGGATCCTAAGGCGGTAAAAAGCGGACATTGACTGAAATGGTGATAACTAGCTTAAAAATTAATGTTGATCAACGAAAGAAAGTTTTGTCAAATAGGTAAGGTTGTATATTACATCGAGTAAAAGAAATATTGTTGTACATTTCACTACTTGTTTCTGAAAATGAAGCGAAAAGTATGTAGTATTTGAGACTGCATAAATCGAAAAAATAGCGTATTTGTTGATATAGATATGTTTCGTAGCTGTTTCTGTGTGAAGGAACTTATAATGTAGACTACAATATGATGCAACAGGAAAATATTGTGATCACTAAATACAGATAGAAACATGGGCTTTGGTATCTTAATAGATTAAATGTGTCGACACTATTAAAGCAGAGATGAAGAGCATATATGTATAATGTAAAATTATGTATCTCTGTTTTTAATAGAAATTTCTTCTAAACAGTAGCAGTACCTACTTTTCACTAAACACAATTTTCAATTTTAAGAAGAAGGTGAAGAATTAATAATTCTACAGCTTCTGGTAATAACTCACTTCTTGTATGTTCGTTTAATTTCGTCTTGAATGGGAAATATATGAATCGAATGCGATAAGTAGTGTTTTCAAAATATCTTTTTTCTAATTGGATGTTGTAATAAAGCTAAAACAAAAGACGACGCAGTGCTGATATGGCTATTACAGCATACTGTACTGTAATGAGATATTAACGTGGTGGGGGGGACTTTTACCGGAACGTAATATAGGCGATTAATGTGCAAATTAGAAAAGACACTGTAAAGAACGTGTGCCACAATGACATGTAATGCTCGTACTTTGAATCTCTCGCCGCTACGCGGCTCGAGATTGTACTCGCATTACATAAACGTCATTGTGACACTTGTGTTTTAAAATACTATGTTAGTAGCTGAACGGCTACATTTTCTGCTATTTTTTTCACTGAACTTTTTTAGGTATTTATTTCGAGCTACAGCAGCTTCTTCTGAAAGTTTGCCTACAGGAAGTAACATAATGATGTCTGCGCCATGCAATAGAATTTTAGTATGGGAGCTAGCATATAGTACAAACCATATGCATTTATAAATTTTTCAGCTGTTCCTTCTCGCAATCAATTTCTTTCCCTGTAGTAATCACTTGTAAGATTATCCCGAATCTTCTGATTACATTTGCATCTAGGATGGTTATTGAAGCTGTTATAGCTGGATATAGACATGCTTGTATCGTTTGCCACAGTACGTATTTTTGAATGTTTGTTTATATGGGTTTAGCCCAGAACTACCGTCGAATCACCACTTTGAGACAAATGTCAATTCACTTAGAATATTTTGTGTGAGTAGATGTGTTAATTTTATGTGATATTTTTATTACCTTTAACCAGTAGGTACATTGATACATTTATGATAATGATATAGATAATCTCCCTGTTTATGTGCACCTAGAGTAAAACATAAATTGTATTCACATTAGCCACAATCCAACTAGATGGAGAATAACTCTTAGAATGTATAGGCGAACCGAAGAAGTCAAACATACCAAGTATATAAAGAAAGATACCCCATTTTGTTTATCTTCTATTAATCGATTATTATAAGCTAACACAGCACATTTCACAATTCTAACTCAATATTATAACACAATGTCAACGATACAATAAGTGCAGCGAATATTAAAGAAGTAGCATATTTGATCTCATAATGTAGGTATATGACCGATATTCATAATTATGCTAATTGGTTTATACCCTTTTTAATCCGAGAACTAAGAGATTATGAAACATACATGGAATATTAGTCACTGAAATTGCATACATTAACAAATTTTTGGTAGAAATATTAATTAACATGCATTTATGAGAATGCTAGAAACGGTAATGCGATAAACAAAACATCTTTTTTCAAAAAGTTGCACGAAGTAGCACCTGAAATCGCTGGAGCAAGTACTAGAAGGATCCTAGATGACAAAACAGTTTTCCTTTATTTGGGCAAATTTGGGCATTTTTTTAAAAAGCTAATAGAAGTTAAAATTTAAAGTCATAGAACACCATCTTCAAGAAATGGTAATTGTATAGTTAGTTATAAATATAATTTGCTAATATTTTGCCGGTTGAATTTCACATAGTTAGTGTATATTCTGAGAAAATTGCAGTTTCATATCGTTTCTAATTCCGAAGATTTTAGTAGTTGAAGAAGACGGTCGAAATACACTCTTAGCGTAACATCTCCGAACATGTACTTTCAGACTTGCTTCTATTCGATATTCCGTCAATATACTTGTTTGTACTGTGATTTCCATATTTAATCTTTATTTTACTATACACTTATACACATTTTATTATGATTCTGGAAGATTGGCTTTTTTACGCTATGTCAGATTTTTAACCAACTTCGATCCACTGTGCGCCGGTCTGATCCCCGCAATCACGCCCAATGTGACGACAATTCGTGCGTAATCACGGGCTAATACAATTTTTCTATATGTTTTACAATTTATTGTACTTTACTATTGTTTTAAAATTTACAACATTTTTTTTTCTAGTTCCAAGTATTTTTGTAACTTGTTTTTGGCTTCATAAAATAAGTGCTCTTTAGTACCAGAAAAGTAATAAGGATTTAGTTGTAGTATATGCTAAAGAATTAAGGAAGATTGAAGAGTTTATACGGTATAGAGAACGAAAGTCGCTTTCTTTTTATTTAACTACAAAACTGTTTTTTTTTCTCCCAGAAGAGCCCCTCAAGAGCCTAACGATTGTGGATATATATAGATTAGATTTTGTTTCTTTCAAAGTATGTCGTCCATTTTAAGCTAGGCAAATATGGTTGTTCATAATTAAATAAAACGTTTCTAAAAACAAGTTGGTAACTATGATAGTATTTGCTATAGCTGATACGCTAGTACCATTTTACACGCAAGACTTTCATGCATTAAAACTTTGATTCAAAAAATTTTTGTTTCAGGGAGGGAATGAGGCGCTTCGTTCAACGTTAAGGTTTGAATCATTCATTAAAATATATATTTGCCGAGCGAATAACCAAGTTATAAACAATTTACTTAGTGCTACTCAGTTGAGCTATATAAAATTGTTGGTTAATATTTAGAAAAATATAGTGAATATAATTTCAATTATAATATAATTAATGTCTCCTTTTTAGGTTTGCTTCTAACTCAACTAATAGGTAGGATCTGATCTTAAATCTGGTATAGGAAAAGATTATGAATCCTGGTATCAGAGGAATTATTTGTTTTTGGTAGACGTTCGATTGCCAAACATATCAGTAACTGATACCAGGTTAAAACGTAGGGCTCGTGCTTAGATTCTGTATTTTGGATTATTGTTTGGGGCTAGTGGTTAGTCACTTGCAGTTGGACTACTCTAGCTGGGCCCACAGTGCTACCTCCCCTAGGCGGCGTTACCCATTTGCAATCTATTCAAGCTAACCCTAACAGATTATAAACTGGATCAGTATAGCAGGTGAGGCGCTACCAATCCTGGCTATGCTGGGCCAGAACCCCCCGGGAGTTTTTAGCTAAGTTGAATAGGCACCGGCAAGCTACATAAAATGTGCTTCGGCATCTAGCGCTCTTTGATACATGCATGGTACAGTAGCTAACCATGTATTTACTGAGCTTGTAGTGACCATCAGTCAGTAGCCCCATAACTTGAATGTTGCTGCGAGAAAATTGCAGGCAACCTTCCTATCTTAGACGACAGTCTGGGGATAGCTTCAGATGTTTAATAACATGTGATTATGGATTCCAGTCTCTTTTGTGCAGGGCACTGGTCTATTAGTGAATTAGGACATTAAATAAGAAGCATCCGCCCTGATCCCGTACAAGGAGAGCGCAAGCTCTATCCAGTGAGTCTATCGGCAGTCTCATTACCTAGGTTCTGTTTATGACCTTTAATCTATCTAAGTGTTCAGTCAAGTAATCAGTAGCTATTGCTTTTATGGCATTATGGCACTAAAGTACCTAGACAGAAGTGATCCCACGACTCTCAAGAGTAGCTTGACTGACACTGTAAAGGACAATATGTCGTGTTTTAAAGTTCCTTGCTAAGATTTTTTCGGATGTGGAATTGCCAGTATCTCAACTTAGAAAATCATGGCTAACTTACCTAGTGTCAGCTGTAAACTATTTTTGCTTTTACCCATCTACATAGATGGTGACCGAAAGATGAGGCCCATATTGCCGTGTAGTGTCCGCGGAAGGCGCCTTATCGACACCCTCGCAAATGACGCTCGTGTGATTGTGACCACCCTCCCTCGCACCCAGAGGACCTCATGATCGTAACCTTATAAGCGCTTTAAACGCTATCTCTAGCACGAACAAATCTAGAAGAGCAACATAAACAATGCTTGCATTGCCGCTGTCCTGTTATACTGATACATGCGTTGCACATGCATCAGCTTGTTCTTGGCTGCTACTCAACTTAACCTTGGCCACCAGACAAGAACACCCTTAGTTATCATTGGCTCAATTATTAATATATACAGTCATGAGGTAATTCTAGGAGAGAGCCTCCAAGTCTTACCCAGAATACGACAACATTGCCAAAACAAACACACGCACTGCCATGCTTCCTCGGTTTTCTTTTTTTGTAATATATCTTTTTCAACTCTAATTTCTGTCAAATGTGATACCCACATACTTGATTTCGCCCGAAAAACCTTTCCTGTGTTAGAGTACCATCTCTGACTCTTCTAGCTTTAAAGAAGGACTACTTTTACCAGTTTTCGATAGAGCTTCGAGCCTTCATCAAACTACAGAGCAAACTCTTGAATCTTATAAGAACAGTGTCGTCGTCCATATATACATATAAAGAAGTCAGTAGAGTGCACAAACGCGGTCACTTACTACAAAATTTTACCAAAGTTGTGAGAAAACTTTCCACTGTAGCCAGCCCTATCTATAAGCCTATTCACTCTGGCATCCCCCACACTTATTTCTATTGGTCTCTGCTCCAACATACGGTTTAGTTATGTTCAAACGTCGGTTCAATACCGTGCCGACCTGGAGCGCTAACAAAACTGCTGACGGAAGCTTTATCGAAAGCCCTTTCAATATCTAAGAGACATCCACGGCAGACATTTGTTGCAATCATCTCTCTATCCGCAGCACCATTGAATGAGAGACTTGGTGGATTTTTCTGGGATGTATGCTTGTTGGTTTGTGTGAAATGGATACAACGGTAAAAAAATGATATTGTGGCAAAGACAAGGCCACAGGAGGAGAAATAACAATTAAACTGGACTCAGGGGATCTATGGACACTGGACTCATCAACTGGTTCCTAACTTTCAGCTCTGAATGGACAGACTCTTTTAGGAAGATAGACTATTTCCTGACGCAGGCTCTTTTATATCATGGGTGCTTCAGAAAATATCTGCACAAATGCGGGAAAGCTGACACGGACCTGTATCCATTCATTACAAAAAATATAGCAATCCACTTAAAGTAATACAGTTGAAAGTAGTTCTGGGAATTTGTAACACTCTGCATATATTATACTATATACATATATACAACAAATCTCACTTTTCTATCTTTTGTAGTGTTCGTGCTAAATTCCCCCGACACATAAATGGGGCACTCCGGTATAGTATCAGCAGATTACATTGATATGTATGTATTATATACTATTATTTCTCAAATCAGCTATATTCGCGATTAGATCTTCCTAAATTCTTTTGCGAAAAGGTCTTATATATAGATTACTAAATATCTGTGTATTCACAATAATTCAAGATAAGATTAGCTTTTCCTGTTAGCTCGTATGGTACACACTGGTCGTTGATGTGATCTGACGCCTCAATACTTATAAATATTGTATTAAGTATGGATTAATGCAAAAGGTCTTTTCTTCGAGAGTAAGTTTACTTTGTTATTTTTAATTTATTTTATTTGAAGGGCGTATTCTAAGAACTGGTCTTTTTTATTTAAAAATATATCGTCGTAACGAAACACAATTTACTACTCCGAAACTATCCGGATCCGCTATTCATCTGGGATCCGGATTACTATCCGGTTCTGGGATCTGGCTCCGATAATCATACATAAAACATACAAATTTTTGTCAAATAACTAAATGGTAATTAATTTACGTATTCATAAATTTAGCTTATGTTGGATATGTATTTCAAATCCAATTTAAATTTGATAACATCTTAGTTCACCATACAATAAAAGTATTCGATATTATTAGTATTAATAATTACTAGAAAAATCTATACGCTGGCTGCTCTTCGGTTCTCGGGTTCTCTGCCGTGTAGAAAGTTTGAATTACTTGACGTTTCGATCTTCTTGTCGTGATCTTCTTCAGAAGTGAAGTGACTAGTTTATCCTGATCCCGGGTTAATATATCGTTGGTGCGTAACCGTTCCGCTCTATTGAGGCGGGTCCGTTGGTCTGAATTTCAATAGCTTCTCTGTACAATCTTCTCCAGTAATGTGGTTCCGTTGCTAGTTTTCTGCATTTGTCAAAGTTGATTCCATGTTTCGTGTTTGTTGAGTGTTCTGCTACTGCTGATTTGTCTATGTATTCATACTTCGTATCTCACATATCTTCTTTTAACTTGATTTGATGTTTCTGCCTGTTTGTTTTCACTTGTGAAGAAGATCACGACAAGATGATCGAAACGTCAAGTAATTCAAACTTTCTACACGGCAGAGAACCCGAGAACCGAAGAGCAGCCAGCAACGACGGCGGTGAAATCTATTCGCCTTCATTAATGAATAAGGACATTGGTATATAGCGTGAACGTAGTACAACAATATAAACACTTGCTTTAGATTAATTATAATAAGTCGTTATTGAAACCATTGTTACTTACATACATACATAAAAATAAATTGTTACTGCTGTGAGTTTAAAAACCGGAAACGTATTCCTTTGAAATAAATACATAAAAATTTTATAAATGAAAGCTTAGTGATATGTAATTTTTTTATGTACAATTTCAATACATCTATTTATATAAATAGAGATAAATAAAGGTAATGTTAATTATTGTTCTGTTTGGGGTATATCTACTTTACTGTTATCATTATATCAGCTTATTTCGTATTCTTGCTTCTTTTAAAAAAAATTGCGGCAACCTACAAACGAATCATTTATGATATAGCATAATTTTTGCTGGATCCCCCAAACCTAAATAACACTCTTTTACACAGAAATAATTTTTTGGGGTTTAATTTATTTCTTCTTTTTAAACACGTAGTTCCGAGCTGTCTTTTTTCTCCGCAAATACTTTTCTGTTTTTCATCAGATCAGTCATTTTTTTAAGACAAACATTTTATAAATTTATTTATTTTTGCAGGTGCTTTATTTTTTATGGTAAAATGGGTACTCGATCTCCAGCATAGGCTCTCACTCTAGGCATTTCAATGCTTCTAGTTTTACTCCTTGGATTATTATAAACTATTATTATTATTATTATTATTATTCAAAGGAAACGTGACCAGCATGAAACTGTTTATAAATTCAGATGCTTTGACGATTCCGGGTGCCTTTGAATCATGCTCAAAGTAATGATATTTCTAAATCATGAAACCAACCTTCTTACTCTTGTTAACAGACTTGGATTCTATAGAATAAACTGTTTTCTTATAATAAGTTGACCACCAATCTTTAAAATTTAGGCTTTCATGCGTGCTGACCTCTTTCACTGTAAAATTATGTCCCGAACTTGCCTGTATTATTAACTCTGTGTACTCATGCAGTAAAAAAATTCTGGCAAATTTCTTTAATTTGCGTTTTATAACTCCGAAATCACGATCGCAAGGAAGGAATGAGTGTCCTCTCAGTGGGTAGTACTGTAAGATTTTATCAAATCTTTCCATCTCCACTAAAACCATACACATTCTAATAAGAAGGTGATTCTTATTCTGTCCTGGGCAGTTGTCACAAAATAGTCGCAATTCTTTTGATTCTGGATTTACAACTTTATTAATGTAATCAAGTAGGAAAGAGCATACCTCATCTGGGCCTTTATTGGCCTGACCTTCGTGATAAATACAATAAAATGATTTACCAGAACCGAGGTCGTGTATGCAAAAAACATTAACATTCAGTTGTACAGCATAAAATAGGTCTTGCACAGGCACTTCCGGCAAATGCAAATTTTGCATAAAATCGAACGCGATACCGCAAATGCCGCTATCTTCTTTTTTGCATTCTTTAGTAGTTTCGCTTAAAATATTATAAAATTTTTTAGCTCTTTTCTTGTGCACTGCTAGCTCCGCTTCAGCTGCTCTTTTAGCAGCATCACCCAATGACGCACTTTGTATTTTCAAATTTAATGCTTCGCAAGTAACGCATGTATCCACCTGTGGACGGCCAAAGTGTAATGAGAAATTCTCATTGAGATATTTTATGAAGTATGAGTATTTTATTTTCGAATCTGGATGTTTCTCCATAAATCACTCGTACATTATTTTAACATTTAGCTTAGAATCCAAGTAATAGTAGTCTCTATTAGAATAATGGGTCTCCTTAACTGGAAACGATTCTATATGCTCACGAATTCGTTTAATTTCAAATTCTGGCAAACAGTTTGATTTTACAGATTTTCCTCTATTATCACGAGGAGTTGTTTTGGTTTCTAATAACCCCTTAAGCCTCTTAACGCGTTTCACTGTTACTCCATGTAACCTTAAAAATGATCCTAAGCATATCTTTACTCTCTGCTGATTAAGTGTTACAAAATGGAAGAACGAGTTTGCTTTATTATTTCCACCAGAGTTTCTTACACGTGTTCGAGCAACTGGTTTTCTTTCAATCAAATCTTGTAGATAAATATCTTGCTCATCTTTTGTTTGGAGGTGATAGAATTTATTAAAAATTATTAATGTTTCATCATCCGTGAATTTGCTAAAACACTTGATAGGGCACCTACAAACATTTACCGAAGTTATAGCAAAAGGGCTCTTAGCTAGATTTTTATAAACTTACTTGCATGCTTGCCCAATGCTTTTGGAATTTACAACAACGCCTTTGTGATTTTTATGTTCTGTTCCTTTAACTCTAGCTCTTTTGATTACATTTCTTTTGTAGGTGGCATCGTTTCGTATTCCTTTACGACGTTTTGGGTATTGTTCCCCTTCAAGTATTTCAACATTTACACCACCCTTGTTTTCATTCATAGTAACTTCACAATAACTTTATTGCTTTTATTTTTTAAATAATTCATTTATCAAATAAGTACAATACAATATGCACAAACAAACTATTAAAATAGATGTGACAATTAGGTTAAGTTGTCGGTTGTGTTTTCATGCGCATTTTATTAGTAAAAGCAACTAAGTTACGGACTTAGTCCCTTTTAACCATAAACACTGATTCCATCTACTAAAAATATTACCGAAGCAGTATAGGTAGATAGTTCCTAATAACACCAAACGGTAGGTATATCTTCAAATATCCCTGTTATGTATTAAAGTAAAAAACTTACTTAGTTCCTTTTAACAATAAGCGATTCAATTAAATAACTACTTAAAATCTTATTTCTTATCAGCAGTGCCATTATCACAACGACAATTGTGTATATGATCATATATACTGCGTACTAGAAGTTGAACATGACACTCTACTCAAATGTTGTTAGAACCATCATAGGTAAGCGTTGCACGATGTTTTCCTTTCATAATCTCATTCTGAAATTCCCTTTTCTACTATGAACAAAGCACGAAGTTTTAAAACTTCTACAGTTACTTCAATTATTATCATGTAACGCCTTAGCAACTGCTTTTTTTTTCATTTTCAGTAATCTTTTGCGTCTGTCAATACTTGTAGATGTTTTCTTTAAATCTTAAACTGTTTATGACATGTTGTAATATGGGATTTCTACTTTTTTATAAGTTCCACGTAATTATTTATACGTCGGAGGAAACACACCTGAACTGCTGGTGTTTAGTAGACATTGATTTTAATTTTCTTTCATTACTATTGATAATATTGAGTGATAAACCCATTTTTATGTATTTTTGTTGACATATTTGATTTTATATCTACAGGTGGTACCTAGATAGTGATTTTCGTCCACGTGTCGACATTTATTGGTATCTTACCTTGTGCATTAATGTGGTATATTAATGTACTCCAAAGTAGAAAAGTTACAAGGGACTTCATTTTAACATATCGCACTAAGTCCGTACTAACACCACACTACAATTTCACTCACCAAATGAATATCTAGGATAACTGATCAATTTATTGTTTTATATCTAATCAATGATGATAAAAAATATTTTGGAAAAAATGCATATATTCATAACGCGTAAATAGATCCAATGTATTATTATATACTGGTGCCACTCGATTTATCTATGCTACAGTACTCGTTCAGATAGTACATACATGTGTATAGATATTGCTTGCGTTGGTTTATCGGCGGTAGAACAATTAAACATCGATACGGATCGCAATTACTACCTTCACTTAATCATCAAAAGAAAATTATGCCTGCGACAACACACAAAAAGAAGAAATATCAAAGAGGGATTTGCAACTATATTCTGGAAAATTTATATTAGCAGCAAAATGTTTGCGTTGAGCAGGTTTTAAAAACAACAGTGTCATGTTTAAATGCGTTCACTAAATATTCAATGTAGAAAACAGGACGACTGCTGCACAAATTGTACATATGCTTCGTAAATCTTCGTGTTGTCGACAAAGTGATCACACACATACAGATTATAATTTAAGTATTTCAATATTATAATTCAATTAACCGTTTAAGCCATGGAATCTCATTGCTTAAAGTACTATTATCAATGACTGAAGTGCCATTGATATATTTAAACATAAATCACTTATATAAAATGACAAAGAATCAGTACATCTAATTATGTAAGATGGAATTAGACATAAAATCACAAAGGTTTTTTTTTCTTTCAAATTAAAAATATCTAGAAATACGTTTAGATATTGTATCGTGCAATTATTGTTTAGACCCGTAAAAGTGTATATATCTTCCAGGATAGCTTACGGAAGCTTACCTGAAATTATTTCAAAACCTGAATAGCAGATATTTTTCTCCGAAATATTTGATAAAACAATCTTGATTGTTTCTTGGAGTAGTGTCCACTACGCTGTCAAATTTAAAAAATTTGTGTCAAATAAATCTGCAAACATTTTAAATCATTAAAAAAAGAAAGAAAAAAGAGATCTCTGGATGTGTTTCGGTTTAGCCTGTAGTCAATTATTTTTAGAACTTGCACTCATATAGTAATATTAAGCACTACGACATAGATCTGCATCAGAAAAATGCTACTATTAATTTGCAATTGCTAACAATCAGTTGTTTTCTTCGCAAAGTTTTTACGTTTTCAAGTACTCCTAGAACAAAAGTGTATACGTAGTTGAAAAACCTACATCATTAAAAAAAATTGTTGAGTTTTATTTCGCAAAAATTTAGTGTGAACATTCTTGCGCAACATTCATAAAAGAATGTTATGCGTTGTTAGTTGTGTAAGCACTATCTGTATTTTCAACACTTTTACACTGATTGTCAATGTTAGAGTAATTACATACCATAATTAGTTGAGAAATTTATTTTCTTTTTTTCTTAGACGTTTATTAGTATTTCCTGTAGCATTTCTCTTTTTATTTAAATTTTCTTGACAGGAAATAGCGTGAGTTAGTATATGTTTTGCTATGTTATATCATGCCACAGAACCCACAGAATCATAATATCAACTATAAAATTATTTATGTAAATGTATTTTAATCTATTTCTTTATTTTGCCAAAGTATGTTAAAATTTAAACTAAAAACTTTCTTATTTCGTATCCAATTCAAAAAAAGCAGGTAACCATGAATTTTTAGGAAATATGTGTTCCTGCGATGAATGTTCGACGTGAGTCCCTATATTGCTGTCGTATCGTTGGAAACAATATCTATCATCGTTGCTGGGGTCGTTTTTGCCTAGGAGATATTAAGTTGTTGAAAACGTGAGGGACTTCTCTTTTGCTTTTTCCTGAGTGTAGTTCCTTTTCGAATAATTATCTAGAAATTTTAAATTTCTATCACAATATAAGTCCAAAACTTTTCAAATCTACTTACAAGAATGAGAGTATTGCGTGTGTAGTGCCAAGATGATGGAAATCCAGTGATTTCGAGATTTGGGAGGCGTATTTCTAATCCTGGGCCTTTTTGAAGAGTTTTGTTCGAGCCTGTTTGCTGTGAGATCGTTGGAACACCATTTGGAAGCTGAAATGATTGTTTTGGAGTTGGAATTATTATTTGGATTACACTAGAGCAGTTTTTCGTACTAGAAGTAAGCGATTTTATCATCTTTTGAATCTATAACTGGGGCCAAAAGCGTAAAGGGAATGTTAGGTTATATTATCGTGTGATAACAGTGAATCTGGTGAATTTGGTATTGTGAGGTTGTTATTTGACTCTATGGGTTAATTTCACGAGCGGTTTAAGTTGGCATTGATTTGATAATACTTGATTTTATGACGAGAATTTAGCGCGAGATTTGATTTCTATTTATGTGTATTATTATTGTGTAAAAGATAGTAAAGAACTTATTTGCTCTGAGGGAATCTTTAGAAGATCCATTTCTTTGTGCATCAGATTTATTTAACTCGAAATAAATAATTTTCACTGAAATAACATTTTTTTTATTCAATGTAGTATAAGTACATCACTAATGAATAACTAGTATAGTCACAATAAAGATACTTAAGTGTTTACAAGCATGATCTCACCACGTACCGAGGTCGACTGAAAATAATAAGTATCATCTGATTGGTTTGCGGTGTACCCAAAACTCTGTGGAGACGTAAATTTAGTATACCTGTGTACTGTTAATGTCATCTTACATATGTGGTGTAGCATATCTGTGGAGTTAATGAGAATATAATAGATGACACTGACTGACGCTATGAAAGGAGAATAAAAACAGTGTTGACTTAATTTAAAAATTGAATAAGAATTATAAAGAATTATCTACAAGTTTCCTAGCAGTATATTATTAGTACAGCAGAATTACTTTCAGTTGGCGGAAACTCCGCCTCCACGCGTAACACGAAGATGCAGGAGCCTAGTCGACGGACGGCATACTGCAATACCTAATGTGATGAAATTATTCTTTTAATTTCAATTTTTCGATACATAGACGATCATCCAACCCGATCAGAGTAATTTAAATTACTAATTTCTTTCATACACACCCCGCGGCTTGATCGTGCCGCTCTATCAGAGATGAAAGGGTATAGGACTCCAAGTTCTCTACCCTAGCTGAGAAGTTCCGACCTTCGACCCTTCGATACTGCAATACATACTGAATTACGATTTTTGAACTAATCGCAAAGATAATAGGAGTACTTATACTTCGCGTGCGTATAATAACGATTCTCCATATTCCTTTGGGTGTGTCTCACTCCATTGAGTACACCATCTTGCTGTCGCGCATCCGCCAACTGAAAATAATTCTGCTGCAATACCATAGGTGAATTGATGGTTCATTCACTGTATTATTTTTTATCTCGATTTTGGATAGTTATTTATGTCTGCCTACGTACATATAAAATCCACTGCGCCAGCTAGTAGAATGTAAATCGAAGCCCAACCTGTACCTCATCAACGAGTGCGGTTTCTTTACGTAAAAAATGTAAGGATCCAAGATATATCTATGGGCGAGTTGCCGATGGATCAACCGATTATATTTAAACATTATCTAACTAATTTACTAAACAGAGATGCAGTATAACGATGGATCCATCGCTGAATAAAGCAACTAGCCCTACACAAAAGTATTTCCGAACGTTTAAATCTTACCACAGCGCGGATACTTTCAACTTCTCCCAAAACTTTGCACCATAGTATCATGCATATAATGTCCAACCTATGAGTTATTAAAATATCTTTCAAATTCTGTTTCACAAATTATTAACAAAAACGAATATTACGTAAAAATTCTTTAGATTTTAAAAATAGCATAAAGAGACGTAAATATTACTACAAATGACAAACGCATATCTCTGGATATGGTATCTTTATACACAAATATCCCAAATGGCTTAGCCAAAACAATAGTAGAAAAAAAATTGGAGCAAACTAACTCCTCACACACCTTTACTTTTAACAGAATTTCTCAAAGCAATAGATCTAACTCTTACTTCTACGTACTTTCAATATAAACGAGTCCTTATAAACAAATAGATGGGAGCACCTATTTCTAGTTTTATTGCTCAACTTAGAAGGAAGGTTAGAATCTAGTATAATTGCTAATTTAAATTTCAAACCAAAACTTTACAAACATTAGGTTGATGATTGCGTAGTTATTGTGCCTAAAGAAAAAATAAATTTCATTTTAAATTAGTTTAACCAATACCACAACAAATTAAATTTCACCTTAGAAGTGGCAAAAAATTATATCATTAATTCCTTAGATATTTCTTTAATAAAAGCAATGTCAAAATTGAAACTTGTTGATATAACAAACCTACATCATCTGGCAGATATGTAAATTTTATGCTTTCCCAACCTACATCTCATAAAAGAAACACTGTTCTTGCTCTTGTTGATAGAGGACTACAACTTACTACTCTTAAATATAGATCAAAAATTTAAAGGAAAAAAAATACACTTACAGAAAACCAATATCCTCCCCAATTTATTCATAAAATTATCAAAGATTACAGAGAATGTACAGCAACCATAATCAAAATTCACTTTCGAATGAAAACATGTTAAATAACATTAAATATTGTTCAATACCATATGTCAATTCTTTAGCAGAAAAAAATAACAACCATTGAAAATGCAATAGTGTAAATTCTTACAGTGCGAAATCATTACGTAAATGCTTTCCTGCTATTACTGTAAATTTTAATATGAGGAAATTTTTATATTAAAATTTTACCTCGTGCTTATCAAAAAAAATCAGGAACGACATCGGCGGTAAATGATTTGATTAATTCAATAAAAACAAAAGTAGCGCCAGGAAATATAGTAACTGCACTCTTTATAGACATGAGAAAGGCATTTGATACAGTGTCAAAGATAAAACTTGTCGAAAAGCTGGAAAAAATTGGAATTGATCATATAGGGAAACAACTAATGAAAACTTATCTGTCTGAAAGACCACAAGCGATAAAAATAGGAAAAAACAAAAGTAAAGAATTATGCGCAAAATATGGGATACCTCAAGGGGGGGAAACTTACCGCCAGTTTTATATATCACCTACACAAATGACATTTTCAATTTAAAGATTACTGGTGAAATATACGCATACGCCGACGACATATGTATAATATACTCCAACAAACACGAAAATTACAAAACCAAATCAATGACGATATAGAAAAATTGGAAGCATGGTTTAACGACAACTTATTAACAATAAATGAAGAGAAGACAGAATACATGGTCTTCACAGGCAAAAAAATATAAACCAACCTTTACCGTCAAAGTGAATGGACAAAAAATACAAAAAATTGAGCAAACTAAATATCTGGGAATAACAACAGTACAATCTAATTTAAAATGGGATGCACACATAAATAATTTAATTAAGAAAAATACAACAGCTATAGCAGGACTAAACAAAATACGGAAAGTAATCCCGGAACACATGAAAAAACCAATATATAACAGTTTATTTACATCAGATATGAACTACTTGATAAACGTATGGAGCGATACAACTAAAAGAAACCTAGACAAATGTTTCGAAGTTTATTTAGGCCCAAGGTATTGTTATCAGCACACTTTACAGAGTGAAGATACAGTAGTATGTACTAACTTAAGGAATTAATTTTAACTTTTCGGAATTGTTCTAACAACCTTACGAGAATAAAGTCTCAATAATGGTTTACTAATTCACATTTTCATGTCACCTTAACTCCCATCTTCAGTAAAACCGTTGATAAACACCAAAGGTTTTCCGATTGGCGTTATTATTATGTGAGAGCGATGTTAAACAAAGAGTAACCCTGCCAAAAAATATTATATTTCTGCTTTTTGGATTTGAAAATTTCTAGTTAGAAACGTTTCCGAAAACAGTAAAATATTTCTTTTTAATGTTATGTTAACAAATTTCTTGTGACAATTTAACTGTTGTCAGGAAAACTACAACACTGATGGTAGTTCCCTCGCGTTGAGATCCAACATTGTATTTTTGCGTGTATGCTGTCTTCAATAAGCACTGCAATGCTAGAGCGGTGTGAAGTACTGAGATCGACCTTTACATAAATTTGTCTGTTCTTTTTCTTTCTAAAGTGGCTTTGTGCATAGTAATAAATTTTATAAAGTTTTAAGTTTACAGCTGTATAGTAAATAATGAAGGAATAAAAATTAAATCAAATGTCACCTAAAACCAAAACAAGAAATAATTAAATATTTTAATAGTTTTTTTTTCTACCTAACGGTAGAAAGGTTTTAAAAGAATAAAAAAAAAACAATTTTTTTATGTTATGTGCGTGGACTGGAATGGCCGAGGCCAAGAACATGTAAATGTTATAATTCGATTCAAGTGGAGCTAAAATACTTAAAAAATACATATTTTCTGTAAAATTTTTATTTCCACTATCAAAATGTTGTAGTGTCATCGTTATTATATTTAACTCTGTGATTTCCTAAATATGCTCTAGATAAGATAAACTACTAATAAATGCCTTAAACATAATTTTTCTATGTTGCGTTCGAGAAGCCAGCGTCATATACTTATGTGACCGCGTCATAAGAAAGGATATTAGTGTAGAAAATGTACTTTCGGAAGAAACTCATTAAACGAACAGAAAGCGTGAAAGGTAGTGTCAAAAGCGGTGGAAACGACTTTCTAATTTTTAAATGATAACTCCAATGTTTGTGAAAATTTAGGCTGTTTTTATATATATTTAAACCTTTACTTAAAATTAGACCTTTCGACAGTATTTTCTGTCTTCACCAGTTGAAATTTCTACAAAGGATATATTTAGAATTACACAATTTACACCAATATACTTAAAAATTGTTCAATGACAAAAAAAACGTACCTTATTGTCAATCATGAAAATTGTCAACAAAAGTGACAATTGATCAAAAATGAATGTATAACAGTAAATTTCAGTGTAGTAATTACTGAAAAGACAGATTTCGAAAACACTTTTAAAATTTATAAGGAAATTAAATGATTAGTGGGTTAAACAATTGATGAATGATAAATCTTTGAGATATCTGCTATATCAGTTTTATCGTTAACAATGTTCGTCTCTTTTTTGATAAAAATCATCTCTAAGATAGATCTAGAATAATAATTATGTTCTTCAGTTAATAGTTTTGTGTTGTCATAATCAAATTTGTGTTTAAAATTTTGTTCATATTTTTTTAAAGCAGTAAGATTATTAGAAGATTTATGTCCTCGTATTGTGTTTTTTCAATATTGTTTCGTTTGATCTACATATACGCTATTACAATTACTAATGGGATATTGTAAACTACATTTGTATTTTGATAATATGCTGTTTTTGATTTTAGAATCTTAGAATGTTCAGTTGTCATTAAATAAATACTTCTCTGCTATTACTGTAAATTAAATATGAGGAAATTGTTACATTAAAATTTTACGTTGTGTAGGATTTGAACCAGACATCTTCCGCTTGCCGGGCGGACGCTCTACCAGTTGAGCTAACGAGGTGTTCTAGTTTTCACAATTTGAATTGTCTCAAATACAAATCTTAGAAAGCCGGCAAGAGGGGAAATATGCAATACTGCGATTTCTTACAGTGCGAAATCATTAAGGAATGCTTTTCTGCTATTACTATAAAAAAAAAATAATACATATAATAAATATATAGATAATATGCCGCGTCGGCGTGCTGCATTTTTCCCGCCCTCTATCTTCGTCACGAGATGGTGAGACCCGTGTCTCGTCCCGAGCAACTGGCATCGAGGGCGTTCTTGGTGATTCCACTGCTTATTTTTTAAGTATGTTGCTGTTGAGTTATTGTTTTAATGGCTTTTTTGTATCTTGTGTGGTTTAAAGTTTTTATTTCTTTTCGCAACTTATTGTATTCTGTTATGAATTCTGTGGTTGGTGTTGTTTTGTATCTGTTGCAGATGGTCTTTTCGGTTCGTAGGTGAGAGTCTCATGTGTGTATATTTCTGTATTACTCGTTAATTTCCTGTTAGTTTTAATAATTGGTTCTCTATTTTATGTATGAGTAGTAAGTTTTGTTGTTTAATTAGTTGCTTTATGTTTAGTTCTTTTGTTGTTTTATATATTTCTGTTGTTGGTGTTCTTCTATCCATAGACTGTATCAGCTTTAGTATTCTGTTTTGCTGTCTCTGTAGTTTAAAATAATTGCAACTCCTACTGCTAACATCGCATAGAAGCAAAATTACTACCCATTGTGAAAATCAAATTTTACTCCGAAACATGAGTGTTAATATTAAATTACACAAATCTGATCGCTTTTAACTACTTCTGCATTCGGATATGATCGGAACTATCGACGATAGTTTCTTCGCATCTAAATCTAACATCATATTTTTGTGTGTACCTATATACGTCTATCTATTATGACTGAAACTTCTATTTATTTTAAATTTGCAAATAACCTGACGAAATGCGCGAAGAAGTTTTGTTGTAATGGCAGATCTCTATAGCTGAGAAAACCTTAGTGTTTTATCTTAAGTTAATTGTACTTGTGTGTTTAAGCTTCAAAGAATGTCTAAATACGTACAATAATATTTTTTAAGGTCAATGAATAATAGTTGATGATTAGGCTGATTAATGGCTCGTTTATTATATTTGTAAATTATTTATTGCTTTTAGAACGGATGTATATACTTATACTAACCGGTGATGTACCAACATATTATTAAAGGTATTTCAATCTGTCATCCATGCGAAACACTTTTAAAAAAAATATATTAAGGCACTTACTTTACTACTAGCCAGTATATTTCTCCTAGAATGTGCAATTTTTGTAAAATTCAGTTATAAAAGGTTTTTCAAAGCTACGAATTTACATTATACATACCTTTATTATTACAATATAATTTAGTGCCGAAAGTACAGAATATCAATGTTTTAAGGTTTACAATTGCTTACTAGGGAAATTTAAACACATGACAATCACTAACCCCATCATGCACAACTGATCTCCTTATTAAACCAAAATGTCCGAATTGTCAAGGGGAACATTTTCCTTTTTAGTTCATTCAATGTCTCTTCTAGTTCTAAAGATATCGTTCAAAATGTGTTTAGGGATGTAACTTTAGGGGTCTGTAACTCGCTCTACAAGTGAATATCCGCAGCTCAAAAAAATAGGGGTCGATTTATTTTTCACTGCTCTATATCCCTACAATATTTTATCAAAATCGGAGGTAACCACTTGGGTGACTTTGTCTGTTAGTGTCACTCCAATATCGAACATTTTGTGAGGCAGCAGTTTCATTAGTAGAAAATTGAGCCTCGTCTGAAAACAATGTTTCGATAAGAATGACATTGCAATTTTGCTTCCCATCCATAAACAGAAATCGAGGTGTTTTGCATGGCCTGTTGGTTCCAAAGTATAAGTAAAGTAAGGTTTCTAGGGATGTATCTTTCAAAATTCGTTGAATCCGTGATTTACTAATACATACCTAATTGAAGCGATCGTTTTATCAAGAGTAGTTTTGTACTGATCTAAAATTAACAGAATAATGGGTTCGTTTTCTTAGTGCATTCCCTTCGTTTTCTTTAAATTTATTATTGAGCCAGTTCGTAAAAAATTCTTAATAAGCCAATACGTGATATATAAATATCTGAAGAATGTTTATTGCATTCTTTTCATCACATAACTTTTATTTCCACTTCCATAACATTGTACTACATACATTTTCTGCTTTAACGTTATAACGTTAACATTTTATTGTGGAATCTTGGTCACACACTTTTCATATTGCGATACTACTTTAGCTGTATGAAAGATAAGGAAATACACATGTCGATACTAGATGAAAATACTCGCTTGATAAGTAGCAAGTGGGTTAGGCAAGTTATGTTTTGAAAGCAATTATCTAATTTTGACGATAAAAATAAAAGCAAATTCTTCCTTTAACATATTTTTTGTAAATTAAAAAATATAGAATTTTTTTCTCTTGTAAACTCAATCCGTGGACATATCACATACATTATATCTTTTTTTATTTTACTAATATGATCGGTGTAACATTATGAACATGTACTATATTGTACTATGCAAGGAATATATTAATAATTAATTATTTAAAGGTGAAACACTGACTGTTTTAATGTTTTTGCTTCTTGCTTCTACGTGATCGATAAGTAACCAATGTTTTGTTAAGATTTTTTCAAGATAAAAACATACATTTGTGCGATTTAATCAAATGATAAACTTGATAACTGTATAATATGTATACGCAAGTACGTACCAGCTTAGTAAGAAAGCTTTATTTTTCAAATGACGTTATCTCATATCTAAAACATTGAGAAATAGAATGTTGCATATCGCACACTTCATCCATTTTACCATGTTATGCTTGGCTAAGGTCTATTTTAAGTTATTATTTAAAAAAAATTATACTTAAATCATTGTGAGCAATGATAGTATTTCATGAAAACGTTTATTCAGTATGGGGAAAAACAATTTTTAAAAAAACTTGTGGAATAGTTAACGGAACCAAGATAAACATTTTTAAAATAACAAGAATCATCAAAACTGATAATACAACATACTTTAAAACATTATTACCACAAACCTCACTAAACTAGAACATCAATTCATTATTACTGCTATAGTAGTGTAGCAGATGATGATAGGTTTGCTTTAAGGGTTAAAACGGTATTATTTCTTTAAGGGACATGAAAGTACATACTTTTAAAGTTAAACCGCTTGGGATTACACAGCTTATTCGATGCCCGTTCATGGTTTACTTTTTCTTAGCAGCTGACATTAATTTTAAGCAACGTGAATTATTTAACTGTCAGACTAAAGCGATACATGTAGGCCTTTCATGCTAGTAAGCAACCTTTGCCATCGTTTGTTAATGACACAGAATTTTTAGGAATTGTCGGATACACGCGCTCACATAAACAGCTGATAGTTAAAGGTAACCACTTTATGTCATAATTGCGACAGAATAATATTCTATCATAATTCTATACACGTATATTAGGATTAGGTATACAGCTGCTTCATTTTCGATCCTCACCATTGCGATCTCGCTTATTATTGAAGATAGACGATAGGTTTAAATTTGGCAAAGTTGCTAAATTTTGTGGTTATTATGATCCCGAAAAGAAAGTAGACTTAGAACAAATGACGTTTAAGATTTTTTTAAAAAACGGAAAAATCTTATTTTCTTATTTTGCCTCTAGCACTTTTATTTGGCCTTGCAGAGAAAAACTAAACACACGTTCTCAAGGCAACTTTTAATGTTCTATGTAATGGTGTACTTGAAATTTTTATACGACGTTTCGTTTTCTTCTGGTCATCATCAACTTTCTTGTTTCTTATGGGCGCGATATTGGATTTTGACACCGTTAGAAAGAATATTTTTTTCTGATTTCAACCATGTGTAACATGTTGACAAAAGTTTTTGATGTTATGCTTTAACTGGCGAAGAATTCGATTTAAGATTAAATAAGGTAACCATGAAATGTCGAACTCTCTATCACTTATCGGTGCATTAGTAATAGAAAAATGTCGTATACCAACGAAGAGAAACGAGATATGTTATGTATTTTCATCGAATCAAAATGCAACAATAGCTACTACACGATATTTACAATTGTATCCTGAACGACAACAACCATATCGTACCATTTTCCTAGATCTTGATAGAAAGTTAGTCGAGTATGGATCGTTTACCAAGCCGTGTAATGTTTACGGCAACCAATGAATAAAAAATACATAACATATCTCGTTTCTCTTCGTTGGTATACGACATTTTTCTATTACTAATGCAACGATAAATGATTGACAGTTCGAAATTTCATGGCCACCTTATTTAATCTTAAATTGAATTCTTCGTGAGTTACAGCATAACATCAAAAACTTTTATCAACGTGTTACACATGGTTGAAATCAGAAAGAAAGACTCTTTCTAATAGTGTCAAAATCCAATATGGCGCCCGTAAGGAATAAGAAAGTTGATGACGACCAGAAAAAAGCGAAAGGTCGTATAAAAACTCCAAGCACACCATTACGTAGAACATTAAAGTGGCCTTGAGAACGTGTGTTTAGTTTTTCTCTGCAAGGCCGAATAAAAGTGCTAAAAGTAAAATAAGAAAATAAGATTTTTCCGTTTTTTTTTTTTAAATCTCAAACGTCATTCGTTTTAAGTTTACTTTGTTGTCGGGATCATAATAACCACAAAATTTAGCAACTTTGCCAAATTTAAACCTATCGTCTATCTTCAATAATAAGCGAGATCCCAATGGTGAGAACCTATTCTAGGAGCATCAAAAAAACACGGCAAGAGAGCAGGTAAAGATTTGGGCCAAAGAGAGACACAAAAACATTTGAATAATACAACCAAGTAAATTCATGGGAAAACCTTTATCAAGGGACCACCAAAAAGAGTGCTGAAGAACTACTAAACCTCAGTAGGAATCACCTTCCCAGAGTAGTAGGTCTCCTAACAACACTATGCACTAAAAGGACATCAACAGAAAATTGGGATCTATACTGGTGATACCAACTACAGAGTGCGCAATAGGATGACAGAGACCGCTTATCACATCCTATGTGAATGCGAGGCTATGGACGCGAAGGGACAGGCAAATTTAGAAAGGTAACTTCGACCGGCCAGCCAGAGATCCGTACAGATTAATACAGGGCGCAGATACTGGAATGGCTGGCATGATTCAATGGGTAAAGGAAATGGGAGATTAAATCCAAAAATCCAAAAGGCTGCAGTGTTTCCAGAGACTCCATGTCAGACGGCTCCCACAACACCACGGTTACACACACAACGTTTACCACGTTTAGTGATGATTGTAAAAAATAACCGGTAATTCAAAAACAAAATCATCAATTTATTACTTTCACCGTATCATAAACAATATATACTGTCAACACCCAAACAGATATTACAATTTCCAAACATAAAGCATTATAAAGGCCAATGACATTTTAAGTTTGGGTAACCATAAACACGGATTTTGTGCGTGTAATAGTAATATCTATATTTTCTTCCATCTTTTGAAGAGATAATATGATAATTGCCATAACTTAAAAATTCCAAACAGCTGATGAGAGGGATCCTTTTGTGTACTATTGACCTTAATAACTCGTTATTAAGGTCAATAGTATTTATTATAATCCTCATATTCTCTGTCCTAATATATACAAAATTGCAAATTACATTCGATTAATAGAAACTCATAAATCATAATAATCAAACTCCGCTGTTGGCATTTATAAGATAGCATGAATTCATGAAGCTGGGATATATAAAATACATCGTTTTTATTGGTGTATATTTGTGCATAACATACGGTATCATAATTTCCTGTAATTACTTAGGATAGTGTAAGGTAAATACAGTGAAGCTGCTGATACACATTGATACTATGTTAATTACTAATTGTGCGGCTGATAAATATTATAGGCCCATTGTATCTTATCTGAAATTGTAAATAATAAAAAGTAATTTCTCTAGCTATGGTAGTTGAGCTAATGGATTTATGAATCATGTAATTAGACTATGTAACATAATCTATATCGGCAGCACATAAAATGCTCTCAATTCGGGGAATATATATTCTAACAACAATATTCTCAATAATGCGAAGAAGTTTGCTAATAATCAGTAAACCCATATTATAGATGCCGATAGATACAAACAGTTACCGCTTTGACCATATTTGATCATTGGATTGTGTTCCATATTAGAACGAAATGTTCTTTATGAGTTTCACAATGAGTATATATTAAAAATTATTTTCGTTTTCCATAAGGTAGCTATTATTAAAGTAAAAGCCATATATTATTAGGCCTGAACAAAGCATCGACACATCGACAGGTATTTGATTCCATTACACATATCGATTCTTCAATATTGTGAGTAGCAAAGGTATCGTGTATTTGCAAGGGACAATGTCAGTCTTACAAACATAATTGTAAAAATCAGGCAAACTTTATAATTCTAAATGTCATAATAGTCTATCATGTTTAAATAAGTAAATTTAAAATATTTAATAATATGCAGTATAAATAGTAATAAACTTTCTTTGGATTCTTTTTCTCTAGAATATGTGTTTAGTTTGTGTTTGCTACTTAACTGTTTTGTATAAGTTCTAATAATAAACTTATTTTCTCTACTTAGGTCTTTCTTTGGCAAGACATGTCATCCCTTATTAAAATTTTGTGCATGCTATCTCCATATGACTTAAAATATCATTTTATTGATTTTTTATGTATAAGAAATTAAATATTGTTGTTCGCAGCTTTCTGACGCCATTTGAGTCAACGGAAAGCTATCCTTGTAATCAGTAACCACTAAGAAACTGGGCTGTATACTATTGGCCCAATCAATGAAAACATTTATCACATTTGTCGTTAAACAGCGGTGAATATGAAAACAAGCTGGTTAATTTGATGAATATACAATTATTTATCATATTCACCACTCTTAGTGGTGATAATGAATAATAATCGGTAATTATACAAAGCCACCGGATTAATCACATTTACCGTAACATATATACAACGCGATAAAGATTAAGTGTGTACCGTTATCATCTGTATCATCATTTTTCGAATAGGTTAAATTAGCAAAGATGTAGAGTTATTAACGCATAAAATAAACGCATGCATGATATCGGAAAAAGACTACATTGAATTTATATTATAACTAGAATGCCTACGTTCTGCCTTTGAATGCAGTTCTGAGTTCCAGTCTATTCATTACCATCTGTAATTTTTGGGTTGCGTTTGAGTCTCATGTTGAAAAAGACTGGACGCTGCGCGTCTCGTCAAAATGTCAAATTTAGATTTTCACAAATTAAGAAATTAGAATTTTTGAATTTTTTTTTATTTTCTTTTCAAACACGTTTCGCTGTTGTTATACTCGTTTCGTTGATAAAGATTGTAATTTCTTAATTTTAAATTTTTTGTTTTCAAACTCGTCTTGTCAAAACTTCAAAATTTAACATAAATTTTTTTTTCACATAAAAATACCGTCCAAATTTCCTGCATTTTCCGTAGATTTTCCAAAAATTCTCTTTGATGCAAACCTTGTCTTAACAATTAAGAACACACAAAAAAGAAATTGTTCGGGCCGTTCTCAAGTGATGCTCCGTCATATATGTGGCAATTGTTCTTTATTAATACAGATTTACAGTTTCCTTACATTGGAAAAAGATAGGTTATATATATAAACTACTTTTTTATTATATACAGCATGCTTCTTTGTCATAACAGAAGCCTTACTTCATTCCTCGTGTCTCATCACATTCTGATATCAGATATTTTTTTTTTAATTTTTGTTTGTTTAGGTAGAAATCTTTTCCTGTTAGGTATTATATCTTACAAACGTTACTGTTCAACTTTTAACATCCCCTTAACTTAATTTTTTTCTGTGGTTTTCTGTGCTAGTCTAAATACTTCATTCTACCCCACGTCAATCCTCTCTGTTCGTTATATTTGGGACTTTTTATTTATGCTATTCGATTCTTTGTCTAACTACTTTATCTTTTGTGGTTTCAAATATATTTTGTGCAGGTGACCTAGCCATCTTAGTAATCCCCTATTACGGTTTGTATTGGCTTCACATTAAGTTGATTTCTTAGCGTTTGACCATTCCATCTATTTTCCTAAGAAATCTCATCTCATGGCTGTGACCTTACTTCCATTTCTCGTGATTGCTCATGATTCACAACTGTAGACTAAGGAGAGTTTTAACAATTTTTTATAAACTTTTCTTCTTTTGGTTGTTTCTTATGATGGGAACGTATCTTTGAGGGCCTTAAACGTTGTTCTAGCTTTTCCTATGCTCTCTGTATATTTCTCTATGTATTTCCTTATGCTTTGTATAATTTTGTCTTTATATGGGGTCTTAATTTAAAAACGTCAAGTAGCGTATGAAGTATTTAAAATAATTTGAGTTATGTCTTTCATTAATCAAAATGAGCATCCTGTGATGCATGTCAAAACCCAAAGCAAATATCACTGTTCAATATATTTAACAAAAAATTGCATGAATTGCTGCAAATGTTGACCACTTTGACTTACTTGTATGCATTTCAATACTCATGGAAATTTGCGACTACAATAAATTTAACAATTGTTTTTTCAATTATTTATTGCAAATCAGCTAAATTATCCACAGGTGTTCAAAAATGCGGTTTTTTTTTATGTAAGCCCATAAAAAGAAGTCACATCATGATAAATTACATAAACGTGAAGGTCACGGAAATTCAGTTTCGACTAATTATTCGATTGTCAAAAAATTTGTTTTAATCCAATCCCAATGTTTCAAATGAACAATGGGGAGTAGCGTTGTCGTGTTGAAAGCAACAATTCCGGCTTGAACTACTGAATGATATTAAATATTATCCAGTTGTTCCATACATGGTGTTAACATTTCTGTTTGGTATCGTTCAGCATTTAGCCCACCTAAAATCAATTGAAAAGAACCATAGGAGCATATTTTTTTGTTACCTTGAAAAAATATTGGCTCAATTATTCGTTTGTTGCCAGAAGCTGCCAGTACAAATTATTCTTTCTAATGATTTTACATTATTGACAATTTTATTAACTACCCACTTGTAAAACTCAAGATATCATACATAATCTGCTGGCTTCAATTTTTGTACCGCAGTGGAAAGGTAAGGATAGAGTTCCAGTTCCAGTTTGTTGATAGAGAGATCCACCTTTGACTCATTTGCATAAGAGATATTTTCTGTGCATCATCCATTGTTTGTTGGGCATTGGCAACAACTTCTTCAGTACTTTCTTTTTCGGCTCTCCAATATCAGATTTTCGAGGAATGCTACTATTTTTACGAAAGAAACAGACGTATGGCTCTATCTAAATTCTTTTTTCTTAAATTATGTGTAGTCAACGGAAAAATTTGGAACCTCTGCTTAAAATTCTTCGAAGCAATTTTGGACAGATTATACCTATTCTTCGTCAACACGGGTGACATTATGAAAGTATCTTTCGATTGAGAAGGTTTTTTGTTCTAAAGAAGTCACCATAGTTGCAAGTTGTACGTTGAGGTTACACCAACAATAATCCATAAAAATAGCTGATTTGTGCAAAATCGGTTAAAAAGGCGATAAAATAATTGAGGAAATAGATACATTTGAAACGCTAAACCACGTTACTTTGCTTGTCAGAATGGTAATTGTCAAGCGTACAATCACAAGGACCAAGTTAGGACTTCCGTTTTCCGCTGTGATTTCAAAACAGAAAGTTAAGACAAGATTTAAATTATTTTACGTGCTCTCAATATTGAGTATCCATTATTTATATAACAAATACTTATTTAGGGAAACAATTTGTGGATCCTTATGTGTATGTGTGATATTAGGGTGATAGCACACTGCGACCTGAAAGATCTATTGTGTCCTCTCTTCTCGCTGTATTTACAGCTGGCCGTCCAGTATGATTCCTTTTAAAAAGTGCAGAATGACAGAAGGCCCCAGATTAGGTAACTCTCCTTCTTCGATTTCACATGCTCCCAGGTGCAGCGCAGTTTGTGAGTAGATGGATGGATGTTTCGTTCTCTTCCCCACAAAATCTGCATTCGGCTTCGTTCGCTATTCCAAGCTTGCTTAGGTGTCCGTTCAGTTTACAATGGCCTGTAAGGATCCCGGTCAATATGCGAATATTATTTTTACTCAGGTTGATGCATTCTGCAGATCTCTTCTGGTAATAAGTTCCCAGACGAGTTTTAGCTTGCCTTATTCCTTGGAGATTCTTCCACTATTTGGATTTTCTCTGCTCTACTTCACGTTTGAGTTTTTCCAGTATTATACTGCTACTTATCCCGTAAGAAGATTCTGGCCCTACAAAAGGTGTTCTAGCCCCTCTCTTAGCGAGATTATCTGTTATTTTGTTTCCTTCCACTCCCGTGTGTCCCGGAACCCACAATAGGGTTACCTTGTTCTATTTGCCTAGCTCGATTATGTTTGCCCTCAGCGCCCTAATGGCTGCTTGACTATCAGATATTGTGAGAATCCTCTGCTTTTGTAGCTTCTGTCAATGTTGACCTGGAGCATCTTCCAACTTCCGCCTGGAAGATACTTGGGTCCATCCCCAAGCTTTCGAAATATTTGGTTCTAGGCCCATATATCCCTATTCCAGGTCCCTCTGCCGTTTCGGAGCCATCTGTGTACCATTTGATGGCATATCTATGGTGTTTCGAAATAGTGTCTCTATCCCATTGCGGATCCTTAACTACACTCTCTCCTAATTTCTTTTACTTACGTTTACCTCCATTTTGTCAGTTTTTCTAGTTTTTTGGCGCCAACATCCGATCATCTACAAAGCATGACGTATATGAAATACCACTCAACCCCGAGTGGTTGATCCAAATTCTGATATTTGCATAGGAACCAAAATATAACATTCTCGGCAAGCGACCATTTGGGTTCTTTACTGTTGTCATTGCATTTTATATAAGGAAATTAAAGGAGAAACATTATAATCAGATAGTCGAGTCACAACACATTACAAATCTTTAATGATTTTTTATTTGCACTTGTAGTTATTTTTAACAGGTGCAAAAGCGCCTTCAAATATTCAGTTTCTCATATTTTTAGAAGCCTATTATTAGGCATGATACAACATTATAATATACTAATGCATGTGTAAATAACGCGTTAGCATAAAGTATAAGATAGTATAAAATTGAAGAATGAACACTAACTAATTGTAAGGCATAACTCTTTTGATTTCTATTAATTAATTTACAGTATCGTTCGTCTCCGTAGTAATCACTGGTTGAGAATTTTTGATAGGAATTCGGGGGGATAAATTCAACATGCTGGCCCATTGTCCTTCGCACAGCTTATTGAAGTTCATATCCTTTAAATGAAGACCACCTAAATTACCCGGCCCTCTGCAACTAGGCTGTGTATCCCATACTTTATTTTGATTTTCGGAAATCCATCTGTAAATTAAAAATGATTACTTATTACTTATACGACTTATACACTAAACGCTTTAATAACTTACAATGCCAAATACAAGATATTGCAGTCGCAGTGCCAAGGGTTCTTAGACAACATTACATAAACTAAATTTTCTAAAACATCCAACGACTTTTCTGGAAGAAAATGGAATTTATTGCTATCTACACTTCTGAAATTAAAGAAAACTAGTTCGATTCTAAAATCATTGTTTTTCAGGTCGGTTATTACAATTTTTGAAGATTTGGTGTAAAGGAGAATGTATTTGAGTGTATCGTCTCTAACATATTCTTGTTTATTAGTAATGAGGTTAGATTAGCTAATCCTGCGAATGTCCTTTCTTTAAGTTCCACTAAGTTATTCGATTGAAGCATCAATGCTTGCAAATTTTCCAAATCCGTAAATGCATCTTCTGGGATTTCGTTAACATAATTTTGATCCAGCCACAGTTCCTTCAAATTTTTCAAGTTTGTAAAATCGCTGGTTGTTATCTGAAATGCTTATTTATAATTCATACGAAAACAGCCTATGCTTGGATTTCACCTCTTGTATTTTATTTGCAGTCAAATCTAAGATTTCTAAATTATTTAAGCTTCCGAAAACTCCACTAGATACATATTCTAGCTTATTTCTTCTGAAATTCAGATATGTAACACGATGTAAGTTTCTAAATATTCCTGAAATAATATGCATATATGTAAATAATAATAGGACGATGCAATTTTGTTTAAAAACAACCAAATGGTAATTCCTTTAAATCATTTTCTGATAATTTCAATAGTTTCAGCTCATATAAATCCCTAAACGTATCTCTTTGCAAGGAACGTATCACGTTTTGACTAAGATCTAAATCTTCAAGTTTCCCTAGATCTTGGAACACATACTCCGGTAGTGCTTCAATCTTGTTACCGGAGAGGTGAATTATGTTTATGTGAAAAGTGTCTCTGAAGATTGTTTCGGGCAAGGTACTTAATTTGTTGTTGGATAAATCTAAGCTTTCTAGTCGCAGTAAGGTGAAGAACAAATCTGGACTAAGGTCTTCCAAATCGTTTTTATGGAGCCTCCTGTAACGTAAACCGGTTAGGTACATAAAATAAACATTTCTAAAGTCTTACAAGTATCTTAGATGACCAAGGTGGTGAAACAATGTCGCCGGCAAATAATCTATTTTATTGTCGAATAAGTCAATTTCCGACACATGGCTCAATTGGTGGAACGCGTATTTATTTAGTGTAGTCAACGAATTTACGCCCAAATCGCTGTAATGTCAATAAAGTAAATCTGCCCAAACTTAATTTGAGAGCACGTACATAGCATGTACATCAATTGGCAAAATTTGCGCATATGGTAGTACATTTAAATTGGTGTTCCAGCAAGTAATGCTTCTAATTTCTGGTTTGCATTTGCAGGATCCTTTCGTACAATCAAACCACCTTTCATTTGATGAGGAAATTACCCAAACTAGAAACAATACAAAAGAAATATAAAGTTTGTAGACAAATTTATGGGATGTTTAGAATAGGAAGGTTATACATTCATAGAATTTAAAGGATATACCTTATCTAAAATGTTTTCAATATAGTCGAATAAATATTTTTTTGGACAAAGAAACGTTTCTCTTAATATTACGTTTGAATCAGAAAATAACGATTTTTTTGCAAAGAAATACTTTCAATCAAGTATTGAGTGTTCAGGAAAAGATAGCATCCGCATGGTTCGACTAATCGTCCCGCCTACTGCGGCCACTAGGGCCTATTGTAGAACGGATGTTATCTATAAAGTTTATCTAATAGGTTCAACCCCTTGAGGTGGTTCAGAACTTTTTTGAATGAGGTCTTTTTCAGGTCTTCGAGAGACAGGTCAATTTGCCAAAAATCGCCTATCTGATACTTGTCGCGGCTGGGTAGTGGCGGAAGATGTGCTCAATTGTCTCCCTGTCCTCTAAACACAACCGGCATTCGATCTCATCAAAGAGGCCGATTCTGTGTAGGTGCTTTCTGAGTTTGGAAAGACCTGTAAAGACAGAAACTATTACCACAGATAAGTAAACAGATAGCTCACCGTAGCAGAATTGGCCGATTCACGCTGGTTGCATAAATCAAAGGCGGCAATATTACGATTTTATGAAATATTTATAGCCGCGGGGAGCACGGTGTACGATCGGAGACCGGACGTCGCAGTGTGAAAGGAGTACCGACTAGTTGGTTGTTTTTATTTTAGAAATATGCTTTTTTGGCGCACAGCTGTTATTTACCTAGAATAGCAAATTGAATAGAATTTATACCGTAGGGTTCCCAACTATTTGATCCAGGGTTTAGATTTCAGCGAAAGCCGCTGCCAATTCTTCCGTGAGGTGAGCTATCTGTATTACTTATCTGTGCTATCACTTTGACACTTTTACAGTCAAGTTTAAGTAGTTTCTTGGTTCTTAAACGATTAGACAAAATATATTTTTTCGCATGTACCAAGCCAGGGCGGTTGTTTCAATGTTGGAGCACTTTCTGATCTGCCTATACATTCTTTTTGCTGTTTAGATACCATAGGTGCTATGCCAATTGAAGTTTCCAGACCATGGAAATCGCACCGCTGCACCTTTTTCTGCAAGAGTGTTTGCTGCCTCATTTTCCAATCAAGATCTAAACTCATTTGACTTAAAAAAGAATAATTATATTGGAAACTGTTGTCAATACCATCCAACGACTTTAGAAATGTCTCGATATTTCAGTGAGTTTTTGCAATATGCAGTACTTCTTTGTGTATAGAATGTACATGAACATCTAGATTGTGTAATTGCATAATCAAATTTTTAGGGATATAGTGGGGACGAGTAGAAAGGGAGGGGGTTCTTAAAACTTAATGCTTCAAGAAAAATAATAGTCAAAAAACAAAGATTTCAAAAATAGAAAAGAAAAAAGATAAAACATCAGAAAAACCAAACAAAAGAAAAACACGGAATTATGACTCTGATGAAAGTGATTTTACAGATGTAGACGAACAACTTCTATGTGACGACAATGATGATGTTGATGTAGATTTGAACCAATTATTCAACCATTATCTGGTGTGCCTTGACAACTACACGGATGGTGATGAACTTAGCTGCACAATTTGCTCTGATTGGACCGCTCTAGATTGCTGCGGCTGGGAAGTTCACGACAATTATATTTGTGATCACTCACACTGCGGGTCTCAAAAAAAGGCGCTCTAGGTATTAAATTTTTGCTAATGGTTCCTTTTTGTTATTATTTTAATAATAATATCCTTTGTTGTATACGTGAACCTTAAAATCGAATAAAAATAATATTGTATGAAATAATATCCATATTGTTAAATAAATACGAGCTTCTTAAGAAACTAGAGAGACCTTATTCACAAAATTTCATTGCAAACCCGCATGTAGTATTCCCGTACGCCCACGTAATGCGCTGAATTACCCGTCGTATGAGGGAATACCGCTCAAGGGCACATTTTAGAAAAAGCATTACTAAAAAAATAATAAATGGTTTAGACAAACGTGAATTGCTCGCGCTAAACACTCAATGGATGCATTTAATGAATATTGAAAGCTGGTATTTCTAAACTTATTTTTGTATTTACTATTCCACAATTCCCTTAGATGAGCGGAATTCCTCCACTCTCCCCTAATCAAAAAATGGTATGTATTTCTTTTTTGTTACAGACCTCCGCTTTTAATAACTGATTCTTTTAAATTACTAATTTTGTTTCAAACCCGAGGATTTTTTGATTGAGTCATATATGAACCATAATTTGGTTTAAACAGATAATCAAAAATATTATGTTTCCTTTTTTCATTAAAGATACATGTTCCTTAGGTATAAAAAGTATGCCTTTGAAATAAGGAAAAATACTTTAAAAATATTTTTTGGTTTCGATCGGCGTATCAACTTACCTGGTTGATCCAGCGATCTAATCTTCCTTTCTAACTTTATGATATCGGCCTCACAACTGGAATTCTTTATTTCGTTATTTAATATTTCGTATACTTGACAAGAATTTATATCACACGTTTCATCACTGTTGCCATGAGTTTTATGGAAAATTATAAGCGACAATATAAGAATCTTTAACATTTTGTTTCAGCGGTATCTCTTTTTTTTCAATGACTGCTTACTAAATAAGTTGCCGGTTGCTTTAAATTTTAAATTAGTGTTGTCCTGTTATTAACTAATAAAGTTGCCAAAGAAATTGTTCATGCCTATCGACCAAATTGGCTTGTTATTTCGCAAAGCATTAGTAAAGTGCTGTTTTGTATATATGAAACTAAGTCGCGGTAATGTATTTTTGATATTTAAACGCGAAAGATTAGCGTATTTTTAATGTATGAACGCAAAATTAGGTTCCTAACAAAATTACAGTTTTGTAAATTTCTAGGCAATGTGTTTGATATTTAAATGTTAATGAATAAGACAAGGTTATAGTATTAAAATGCCAATCTAGTATCTCACTGTTTGCCAAATTATAGAGTTTCGACTAACGAAGCAAGCTTGGAAGATTGTGTAAAGTTGAACAACTATTTGTTACCGTAAGCTATTGTTCTATTATCTTAAATTAAAATTAAATTTATTTAATCAAATAACTTGATTATGACGATTACAGAAAACATTTTATTGGGCTGACGTCAACAAAACCTAATCAATGTTATGTTATAGCAGTAAAACACATTGCTTTTTTCTAATAAAAGCAACAAATAAAAATACCAGTTCTAAATGTGTCAAGTCAATGTATAACAATCGCTTCTTGATAGGAAAATTAATTTTTGATAGTCGCTGAGAAAATTATAATCAATTTTTGTGTGACGTAAACGCTGATTACTAACCTTATTCAGTATATACAAATATTTATGATGGGATGAACAATTTTTAATTCAATAACGACATTTGTGATCTCTATCACTTTCAATAAATTTAATTTGCGACAACTAATCTAGAATTGTGAAATAAATCTTATAATCTTATAATATAAAAAAAAAAACTGTGATTGATGCATATTGGAATTTCTATAGTAAAATATTTGGGATTACTAATGTACCTGCTTTGTATACTATACAGGGTATTAGTCCAACCAATGAGTACCTACGAAATAATATGCAGGTTATCCGACTAGGAAGTTCCTTGGTCAATAACAAGAGAACAACCTTACAATGCTGTAGAGGTAAGGGAAATTAAAGTTGTGCTACATTTTATGAAATTTTCCCAGTTAGATACTCCCTAAAAATCTACGAATTTCTGAACGCCTCAACCAACTTACATTTAAAATGTTTTTGCACAAATTTTAATTTTAAGAGTGTTTGATACCAGCTGCTGCGTCACCATTTCAGTATATAGCGGCTGGTCCATTTATTGCCAAAAAAATTGGAAGCAGTTAGTTTTATGATAAAAAAAAATACTACAAGAAGACGCCTACCTAATGGTTACATAGTCATAGCCCTATGACAGCACTTGAAGGTCATACGAGGGTCAAGTTTTTATTTTATGCCAGTATTTTTTTTTAACAAATTCTGAAAAAGGATATAATAGTGAGTAGAAAAGTACCTACTAAAGGAGATATTCAAGGAAAACTTAAAAAAGTCAAAGAATGTCAAAAATAACTGCTAAACACAAATTTCATAGAGAGTTTGCATTTAATAAACTATCTTGCCGTGTCTGGTACATCTTCATTACATGATTTAATGAATAGGTGGCAACATCAAAATACTCCTTCATTATAGGAAACAGTTTGTTTGAAAATCATTAGGAGATTACAATACGATAGGATTAATTTCTAAATCATTCACTTCAAATACCAGAAACATTAATTAATAAGTAACTACGAAAGGATAAAATTGAAATAAATTTGTTGTGTGTTACCAATTAAACCCTGAGATACCCTATCACCTAATTAGTTTTATATTTATAAATAGCTTCCAATAATCCCTTGGGGTTACATAAATATCCTGCAGTTTCGGTAATATATTTAATGTTACTTGCATCGTTGTAAGAAAAGCACCAGTGTTTGAAATATTAAGCATGGACCAAGTGGCACGTAAAAAAATTGATATGATATTTATTTATGGTGAAAGCCAACGACATATTCGCGCAGCGTGTCGTTTGTATACAGGAAGATACCCTGATAGACGTCACCTGAGTCGTACGACCTTTCAACGGTTTACTATAACTGGAAGTATTGTGAAGAAGAAAAACTACTGGGCAGCGGAGAATCCAAGATGGTTACGGCAAGTAGAGCCGCAAAGTCCATAAAATGTAAACGTATGATGTGGAGTTATTGGTACCAAGATGTTTGGATGTTTCTTCATAAGAGGTAACTGAGATGGCAATAAATACTGGGACTTTTTGGACAGTGTGTTACCGCTGTTTGAAGATCTACCTCTAGAGCAACGAGCAACAATGTTGTACCAACATGACAGGCGTCCAGCTCATTACTCACAGGTGAGTCGAGAAATATTAAATAGGGACTATGCCGATCGCTGGATAGGACTCGGGGGACTTGTATCTTGAAGTTTATCTTTGACAGTTCACTTTAAATCGACCACCCGGTATATATACATTCAAGGGTACATACTTAGGACAGTTGAAGCTGTAGTAACCATGTTAATCACTCCACCAACGGAAAAAAAGTGACTCAGCAGGACAGGAATGTTAACATTCTTGAGACTGCTGCAGGTCAATCTTCATCACTGTAAAGCGACCTCCGCAGAGTTGCAAGCTTTTCTGGTAAGTAAAAACATTGATGAAATTCGCTTCCGCAGTGGTACTGGGGTACCATAGGAAGCTCGAAGAATAAGCGGAACATCACAGCATTACGTTGAGATGGGTGCCTAGCCACTCTGGGATCAGCTGACACACTAGCTAGAGGCGCCAGTGAACGACCATTCACAGGTCCAGAACCGTCGCGTGGGAGGTAAGCTTTTGTCAGATCTCAACTCACTGCTAGTCACCGCTCCTATTGGAATGGACTAGCCGGCGCGAGACATTGTAAAATCCTCGGGTTTCATCCGCGCCACGAAAGACTCCGCAAGGCAGTCTTTATGAGCAGGAGCAGACTGAAACTGCTTACGGGAGCCCTAACTGGCCACTGCGCATTGAATAAGCACTTGCACCGCATGGGGGACTGGACTCTCCCCTGTGCAGAAACTGTGAGAGAGCAGAAGAAACTCCTGTGCACCTTCTTGCCGACTGCCCGGCAGCGGACAGGAGTTGTCTAGGGGTCGCTCGGTTAGACGAACCCAGTCTAAATAAACTTACTCTCGACCAACTTGCGGACCTCTTTGTTCCAGTACAACCAGGTCGAGAGGGCTAATACATCATGGGGGCACAATAGGTCTTATGGCCGAGTTGCCTTACGGCATAAACCCGTCCATGAAGGTCAAGAAAAACCGTGTTAATAGCATAGATGCAAGTAACTGATCACGTATGTGCATACGGTTAATTGATTATGAAATCCGTTCGGTTGCACAGCCCAAAACAAGTATCTTCCAAAACCTATGAAACTAATATTAATCCCACTCAGGCTCATCTACAAATATTTAAAGACTACTAGGGAATATTAATATAAAATGATAGATGATATTTACTGCCTAACTACAATTTCACATACAGGCTGTTTCATCTAAAGCGAGGACTTTTCCGCATAAACCTAAGGCTATTTAGAATCTTTAACAGAAAATCGCTCATATTTCACAATCTGTTAAAGATAAGTATAATGCTGTAATAAAATGATAAGGGTGATATTTCCTTCTTAATTTAATTTTAGGACTTTTCTGGAATCGAATATTTGTCACTCTCACTGTTTTGAACAGCCTGTATGTTAGAATGTGAAGTGTATGTACCGTTTCTTAGAGTTGTATCTACTTCCATCATGAAGCAAATTTGGAGCTTCTACTTGAAGTATTAACCGAGATATTATAATGATTATTACAAAGAAAAAGCAAAATATTAAATAAATCAAAAACGGCAGTAATGATAATGGTGCCAAAATCTCAAATCTAAGTAAATAGTAGAACATCATAAACTTTCGATGAATCACTTACGTCTAATACGCATTATATATATATACAAAAAAAACAACCAAATTGTTCAGATCGTTTAGAATTTGGAAAAGCAAACGACAGTTTGTACGAGAAAAAACGAATTCATAATCCATCGGGATTAACACAAATATTATACTTTCACCTTACTTTACAATAGTGATCTAAGTAGTGATCATACTGGTGATATTAAAATTTCTGTTACTAAGGTATTGAATTGAATGACAATTGGTCATATCAGTCATTTTGTCAGTTTTAAACGTTAATATTCTATTGTGCTTTATTACTCCTTGTTTATGCTTTACAACAAATTAAGATGTATGATTTGGCAAAAAGGCAGGGTTTACCAAAAGTTGGAGATACCCCTGATAATGTTGCAGCAAATACTTATATTTTCGACACCTACTCGACATTTAAACGTAATTTATAATTTCTGGCGATATGTGCACGTTAGTATTCGACTATTTTATATGATTTAATTTTAGAAAATTGTGCACCGTTTATAAGCAAAACCGACAGAAAGTTCATTATCGGAAGAAATCTATATACCCATGCAATTTACAATGTCGATCCACAACAGAAGCATATTAAAGTATAAACATATAGCGTGCAGTTGAACTTATATACTTAGTAAATATAGTTTGTAGGGTGGCTCCTCAATTAAAAATAAGTCGGATAGAACTTTTTTCATTCCGAGCGATACACCCGGTCCTGCTGATTACGACCCTAAGAAAATCACTAAGAAAAAGCCGTTACCTTCGAATTTGCCCCCACCAGGAAAGCCGAGGTTGTATTTGTGTAGGCCATATAGGCCTGAAAAAGCTGCCCCGTCAATTCCAACGTCAGTAGATGAAAATGGGTATCATGTGGATGGAAACGATAAATTAATTAAAAATCCACCAGATGTACATGATACAAGTTTAGGGCCGGCATTCTACCATGTGGAAGTTGTAAGTAATAAACTTCTATCTCCTACTGTTCCACATTTAAAATGGAGGTTAATATATTTTCTCTATAATTAATTCTGTTAGATTACCTGACTCATTAATATCTCGTGAATGTAATAAACAGTTAGGGGTTACCAGTGCCCTAAGCGCTAATCTAAGGCTTCTTAGTAGAAAGAGAAATCGTTATTTTCATCTACATTTAGGGCATTACTGTTTAGAAGGCCACTACCCAAATACAATATAGGTTTATTGTAAGGCTCTCATCTCTGCAACATCTGTCGAATATTCTGTGATCTGACCAATAAACTTATTAGTATGTTCCACCATTATATTAAATATTTCCATGGGAAAAAATTACTTCCAGGTCGCCAAAAACAGACTTCAGTTGCTTTGCACAATTCGCAACATTAGATATGTGATTTACAATATTTGCTTTTTTGCGTAAAAGCCCTTTTACTTGTACATTATTTGTTGCACTGTGATTTGATGGCGTTTCTTCAAAAAGTCGTAGCAAACGTTTTTGTTCGTTTTCTTATGACTATACTTTTCAAACAGGCCTAATAATAATATCCAATGGTCTTTTCACTCCCTCCATCTCATTTCGTGAACTAGGCGTAATTGGTTGATTACTAACAAAAACTGTAAATACTGATTTGTGAAGCTACTGTAAAAGGCGTTGACCTAAGAACCTTATATTTTAAAATTTATTGTAAATTATATTTTAACGAGGTCTCTCAGACTAGACCACCACAGAGTTAAATTTCTTTATAGGTATGTTAAAATTTGTTGATTGGCGCCCCTAAATTTTTCAGCTACAGGTGGCTGTGCCTGTATGTAACACCGGCACGGGGGTAGGAATTTTATTACCAACATAGCAACTTCGTGGGTAAGTTTTGACGGTTCTATTTGGCCAAAAATTAAAAAAAATGTAGTGGCATCCAAGAATTGTTCTTGTATGCCACTTCATTTTTTTCATATTTGACATATATATTGAAAGATCTGAAAGAACTTTTATTCCAAGCTATAGAAAGTATTCAAGATATTAATTGGAAGACTTTTGTTGAACATGTGATTAAAGGAGAAACAAAATTATGCACAGTAAATGGGATTGTAGATGATCTGATTAACCATTTATTATTTCTGATAGTGCCGATAGTAACAGTAATACTCTGTCAGGCATTTCAGATTTAGAGTAGATAATCTTTGTTTTGTTTACTTTATGTCAGTAGTGAGCAGACAAAAAAAAATCACTGGAAATAAACTTTGAATAATCTATTACACTTAATTTTATCCTTTTTTCCGATGGCCTGCCTTGTTTGTCTTGTTGTGAGTCACCCGATCGGCCCCAGGTGTGAAGCATGTCCTTGTCGATCCTGTCGTTCATTCGGCTAGTTTAGTTAGGATATTAAGAATAAATGTATGTGGCTGATATTTTTCATATCGAGGCCAATAATAATAATAATGATAATATTCGAGAATGTATGTATAATTGTGGTATAATTCACTGGGCATTATCCGCAGCTGCCCATCGAATATTTCTTTCGCGGAAATGAATTGTCAGTTTAGTACTTGTTTTTTTTATATTTTCTTTGTTATGTAGAAACTGCTTTCTAAGAATAAAATTGGTTATCTTTGTAATCACATATGAGTCATCCTACATTTATCAACGTAAATCAATCTTTTTGACCTTTGTTCACAAACATTAAACTAGAATTAATGATCATTTTTATTTGCTACTTTAGGTAGCTCTAACATATGTATCAATATGTTTTGTGACATTTACGAGCTTAAAACTACAATATGCGGCGAAATAAACAGCACTCAAATTATGAAACGTTTATTATTATTTATTATTTATGTATTTACTTTACATTATAATAATAATATACAGGGTGTTTTGAAACATCGTTTAAAGATTTTAAGGGCATGTAGTACGATCGAAAATAAGGTTAAAAGTCATAATAAACATATGTTCACAAATCAACCGTTTACGAGATAACAGCGAGTGTTCCTAGTAGTACATGGATATAACATATCCCAGTAAACAGGTGGTTATCAGCTATTGTTTTATGACAGTTGAATTTGACGTTTTGTGCAATTTGTAGCAATTACAATGGTTGCGTATTCTAATGCTGAAATGAGCGATATGGTGTTCATGTACGGTCGTGCTAATGGGAATTCTTTACAATCACGTCGCTTCTATGCTGAAACGTTTCCTGATCGCCAACTGCCTTCGCATGTGATATTTCAGACGGTGTTTCAACGACTAAGAGAAACTGGTTCGTTTGTGAAGCGGTCTTCTGATACTGGACGGCAAAGATTAGCATGCACTCCACAGATAGAAGATCGAATTTTGAATATTATTGATGAAAATCCCGAAACTAGTGTTAGAAGAATTTCGACTCAAGTGGGTGTAAGCAGCAATCTTGTTTGGAGAACTCTTCATGAGCAACTCCTATACCCCTACCATATCCAACGGGTACATTATTATTATCAAGCGAGAAGAGCTTTCTGTGAGTGGTTTTTGCGAACAGCTGCTGATCGGCCAGATTTCGCTGTGGATGGAATATTTAATTTCCACAACAATCACGTTTGGTGTGACGAGAATCCTCATGCTACCGTTGAAGCTCGGCACCAGCAACGTTTCTCTCTAAACATCTGGTTAGGCATGATAGGGGAACGGTTGTTAGGACCGATTGTTTTGCCACAACGCTTAACCGGTCCTGCATACCTCGAGTTCTTGGAAAATACTTTACCTGAACTTTTGGAAGATTTACCTATAAATCTAAGACTGAACCTCTGGTTTATGCAAGATGGAGCTCCACCGCACTTTACGCGTGCTGTTAGGGAACATCTTAACAATGAATTTCCTGGGAGATGGATAGGGCGAGCAGGTCCCATTGCTTGGCCTCCAAGGTCTTCCGATCTAAACCCGTTGGACTTTAGTATCTGGAGTTATTTGAAAATTTTAGTGTACGCAACACCGGTAAACGATATTCCAGAGTTGCGCCAACGAATAGAACACTGTTGCCAGATAATACGAGAAAAACCCTTGTTTTTTGAAAGAGTGCGCGCTTCCTTTGAAAGCAGATGTAGATCCTGTGTCGAAATGGAAAGACGTCATTTTGAACATCTTCTTTAGTTATAATCTATTTTATGTTAAAATACAATAACATCTTAATAAAAACCGCCAAAGCAAACTTATTCTGCATTTGCGATAAAATCGCTGTTATCTCGTAAACAGTTAATTTGTGGACATATGTTTATTATGACTTTTAACCTTCTTTTCGATCGTACTACATGCCCTTAAAATCTTTAAAGATGTTTCAAAACAGCCTGTATATTTATCCAACAGCGAAGGCCAGTAAATACAATTAGAAATACAGTCATCATACATAAAATAATAACAAAGAGAGTAACACTCTTCTGTACTCATCTCTGACAAAGCGTAATAAAAGGAAAAAACATAAACAAAATAAAAGAAAGGAAACAGAAGCAAGCGGAGCAGGTTAATCATGACGCACAAGTCTATTATAGTTTCTTGACATATGAACAACGGGAGATTTGCGGTGGACATTGGTGTTAGATCTAGGAATATGTAATGGTAAAATGGACCTGGTTCTATGACTGCTAGGGACTGAGAAGTTAATCTGGGACAAAAGATCTGGGGAGTCAAGCTCATAATTAAGTAAATTACATACAAAATTAGCGATACTTTAATATTATATATCGTTGCAAACTTTATTCACGACGACGTTCACGATAAAACAGATGTTCAAGATGCCCTCCGTTCAGTTTCAAGCAGTGTTCGTAGGGCTCGCGAAGGATCAGAAACATGTCTGTGAACACAGGTTATAAAAACTTTGCATTTTAACATCCTCCTTCAGCATTACCCATATGTACGCATTAGGTGGTGTTAGGTCTGGTGAGTGCGATGGGCATAGGAAAGCAGCGCCACGCGAAATAAGGCGATCCCCAAAATGATTGCGCAGCATTCGAAGAGACTCCCTAGCCGTGTGGTAGGTTACCCCGTCCTGCTGTAACCATTGTTGACTACGTGGTAGGTTCTTGGCACGACAAAATCACTGAAGATCATGCAGAAATGGTGTGATAACCTGTTCTCTGTAGCGCTCCTGATTTACAGTTAACGACGTTCCATCGTCTGCTTCAATGAAGTACGGGCCCAATATGTCATGTGCGGATACAGCACACCAAATGATAACACGGTCACTATGGCTCGACGATTATATCGGGGCGTTCGAATCCAAGAAACCGTGTGGTCTGCTTGTTAATGTATCGGTTTAAATGAATATGGCTTTCATCGGAAAACTAAACATTCGACAAGAACGATGCGTCCTCATAATCCGTAGCCAACACATGTGCATGTGCAGTGTTTGACTCTTACACGATTATCAGATGCAGTCAGACGCTGCCCGGTCTGTATTTTGCATGCAAACCCACCAATATTGTTGAACATTCGACGGAGCGATCGATCACTGATATTCAATTTTAATGATGATCTTCGGAGAGTTCGTTTCGGTGATTGCAGCAGCACTTGATTCAAAACACGCCCGTGATTTATATTGCTTGTGACTGTCACTGGAGGACCCACGTGACCTTTACGTTGGCAAAGCACACTTCCCGTATGACGAAACTTGTCAACAACTGCTAACATAACGGCGTTGCTCGGGGCGAAGAAAAACTAAATCAATTTATATACAGAAAACCATTAAGCAGGTCCTGGGATAGATGTACGAATTTCAATATAGCCCTAAAAATAAACTAAAATACATATGTTCAGTGTAAAACAAAACAAAGATATTCTATTTTTAGGTAGAACAAGGAACACTACCTGGGTTGAACAGCATTAGAAATTTAGTTAAGGTCGAATCCCCCCCTTTATAAATATTTAATTGAATTGGTTAGTTCTTCATATACTTCAAATGCGCCAGCCACCTTGGAACACTAAAAATATTTATGTTAATGCTAGTATTAAATTCATATTGGAATATGTTTTTGTAATATACCAAAGTATTGACAATTCATTTTATTTATTTTAAAATTTAGTTATCCTTATTTTTACAGAAAAAAATATGTTAACTTACAAATAAAAAAAAAAAAAAAGAAATAAGAATTGATTTTCATTTTGCGTTCGTTTTTCTATCCTTTCTGAACTATTATGCATTTTAAAATATTTGCATAAATTAATAATTTTCGTCATATTGGATAACAGCGCCATCTATAAAGAAACGGCCGAAGGCATAACCATCTTTTAAGCCCTGTAAAAAATAGTAGAATTCATTTATGTTTACAGTATGTTTATTTTATTTTACGTTGTCGTCTTCATATTGTATAAGTATAAATTTAATTGAAAATTTGCATTCTTCATTCATTAAGTTATATCATTATAATAATTATTTAGTGTATTAAATTGAATTTTTAGAATCCATTCATCGGAACCAATAGATACAAGGGCTGCGAATGGTCGAAGCGTAGGGCAAAACGGTCGATAATAAACATCTCTGAGAATCCGCCGCCAGGGACCTACGACATTCAAACCGAAATTGGGTGCATTGATCCACGTGACGAATACGTCCGAGAGATGGCGAGACTCTTCAGTTATGTTCCGCGTTCCCTAGAAGCCAACGAATTACGAGTTTTGAAAGAGGTAAGTAATTTCTTATGGGAACTTATATCCAGTGAAGATTTTTCAAGGGGGAACAATTTTTATTATGTGAGATTTAACAAATATACGTACATAGTCTGGTTATGAATTACGAAAAAGAAAAACGTCGCTTCAAGCAACTACGTATTATGCCATCATTCTTGAAGATTAGAAAAGCAATCTGTTACAGAGAAAGCATTTTAGGTTTCAAACAATAGTATCAAATTTCCAATGAGAAATCATAAAAAGCAATTTAAAAAAAAAAACCTTACGAATAAAAAATATTATGGAATAATAAAAACATGATTTTATTGATTATAGTCAGTTATAATTGGAATTAACATTGTGCAAAATAAAAATAAATAAAATAAACAGTATACGAATAAAAAGATAAAACAACAGATTAAAATTGTAATTGTAAATGTCGTACCATTTACATTATGATACAATTACAAGGCATTAAAAAGAATTATGTTATAATACTCGACATTAGTTATAATGACTAATGACATAATTATAGTAGAAATATAAAATATCTATTTTCATATACACTTAGAAAACATTATTATTATAAGGTAAAATACTGTCAAAGCAGCTGGTTTTGTTACTTTAACAAAAACACTTTTGTTACTATTTTATAGTTAGATTAATTAAACATTTTGAGATAAAATAAACAATTATCAGTTATTTCAGCTATTTATTTGTGTTGTATTAAATATCAAATTGTGTTGAACGGAACGCAATGTAATTTTTAATGAAAGTAAATATTTGGAGTAGATCAATCAATCTACAAATTCGGAACAAATGAACTAGCTTATTAGCGGCTGTATTATATTTATCAGCTCATATTATATTAATAATATGAAGTATACAATATCTTTATTGTTAATGAGCAACTGTCAGGCCACTTCGCCGGTGCACAATGGTTTAGGAATCTGATATACGCGATCGAAACCTTCGACTCCTTAAATAGTTAACCAAACGAGGTAACATCGTCATCTAACTCCCTATGTGGCCTTTTTGTAACGCTAAATGAACTGAACAGTCAATCGTATCTAAGGATAGATCTGCGAAACGGATCTTCCTTTATTTTTTCCGCCCTAATTTTTCTGGTGTGGTGTTGACGATATTGCCTAATGTCTTTATTTTTCGACCCTTGATCCTCTTCAGATAGGTCATCAATACCCGTATTGCTTCTTTTACAATAATGGACGGAGGGAGGCATGTAATACCAGTTGTTTAATGAATCTTGTTTCTCGGCAGTTTTAAAACAATACAACTCGAAATGATCAATATTGATTCCTTAATTACTGTTGATTGTACGAAAAATTACACCAAAACGTTTAATCAATTATTCGTTAATCCTGGTAATTTCCGCTAACAGAGGTGAAATTGAAAATAAACGTCTTGTAGTATTTTCATCATCTGTATTCCTAGATTCAGTTCTCGGAGAGTCTAAGAGAAGACCGCTTGTTTCTCCAAATTTTGATTGAATCTTTCTCTTCATTGTCTCGAAAGGCTCATTGTGCGCTTCACTCAATCTCCACATTTGCAGTTCTAGTCAATATGAAATATGTAGTAAACATTCAAAACAACGAATATACGAATGTAAACAGACAGTCCAAATTGTAAAGCGTTCGGATCAACTGGCAGTTGCCTAAAGCAGCAAACCCATTACGAACGGTCGGCTCGGTATTTTAAAACACAAGCGGCACAATGACGTTTATGTAATGCGAGTACAAGTTTGAATCTCGAGCCGCGTTGCGGCGAGAAATTCAATGTACAAGCATTACAAGTTATTGTGGCACACGTTTTTTACAGTATTTTCTTCTAATTTGCACATTAATCACTCATATTACCTGCCGGCAAGCGTCCCATTAGTGCATTATTAATCTCATTACAGCACAGTGTCATCAGTCACATCAAATTAGAAAAAAAATCATTTATAAGTACTGCAATGAGACGTAATCCAGTAGTAACGTCCAGCACGTCCGCAACACGGCAACGGAACGGCCGGAATTCCTGCAAGGAAATAAAATCCATTCGAGACCAATGGCCATATCTGTCAGAACTCGGAAAATTCAAATTGACCGGATTCCATATGAGCAATTGATTTAATTTAGTTTTGTTAATTGTGAATATTATTATTCTATATAAAGGGTTTTCCAATAAGGGCTGGTCGATGTTGAAATGGAATAAAATAAACTGTGTGTGAGATATTCGAAATTCTTTTTCTATTTGAAAGGCCCATGTATGCCATTATATATATATTTTTTTTTTTTTACTTTCATGGGCAGGTTTACCCCGTAAGGTAACTCGGCCTTAAGTCCTATTGTGTCCCCATGATGTCTTAGCCCTCTCGACCTGGTTGTACTCTGACAAAGAGGTCCGCAAGTTGGTCGAGAGTAAATTTACTTATACTGGGTTCGTCCAATCGAGCGACCCCTAGACAGCTCCGTCTCTCCCTGTCCACTGCGGGGCAGTCGGCAAGGAGGTGCACAGGAGTTTCGTCTGCTCTCTCACAGTTTCTACACATGGGAGAGTCCACTCGCCCCATTCGGTGCAAATGCTTATTTAATGAGCAGTGGCCAGTTAGGACTCCCGTAAGAAGTCTCAGTCTGCTCTTGCTCATAGAGACTGCCTTGCGGATTCTTTTGTCGCCCGGATGAATACCGAGGAGTTTACAGTCTTACGCCGACTATTCCATCCCAATAGGAGCGGTAACTAGCAGTGAGTTGAGATCTGACAAAGGCTTTGATACCGTCGTAGGAACTCCCGCACGACGGTTCTGGACCACTGAACGGTCGACCATTGGCGCCTCTAGCTAATTTGTTAGCAATTTCGTTGCCTCTAATCCCAGAGTGACTAGGCACCCATCTCAGCGTAATGCTGTGATACTCCGCCGATTCTTCAAGCTTCCTATGGCACCCCAGTACCACTTCGGAAGCAAATTTGACAGCCTGCAGTGCCCTGAGGGCAGCTTGAATGTCAGAGAAAATTTCGACCGAGCCATTCCCATGCAGTTTAAGATGCTTTCTGGGCAGGTCTGGATATGCCATTATGTATAGAATATAACATCTTTCAAATGTCCGGCCTCTCATCGGTCGATTGCGGCTGCTTGGCATAGACCTGCGACTTCAGGAAACTACACAAAAAAGTCTAGCGGGGTCAAACCGCACGATCTTGGTGGCCAATTCACCTCACCTCCGTGAGAGATAACCATACCGTCAAATTGTTCATGCGAAATGTCCATCGTGGCGTCAGATGTGTGACACGTAGCGCCGTCCTGCTGGAACCACATGTCTACGTCCATATCGTTCAACTTGGGTCAAAAAAAATCGGTTATCATCGTGCTGTAGCATCTCCCGTTGACGGTGATGGCCTCACAAACTTCGTTTTAAAAAAAGTTCAGACCAATAACGTCACCGGGCCAAAATCCGCACCAAACAGTAACTTTTTGTTGGTTCATTGCCACCTGGTGAACCTCATTTAGGTTGGTGTCGCCCATAGACGGCAATTGTGCTTGTTTACATAGCCATTTATCCAAAAAATGCGCGTCGTCGCTAAAGATTTTTTTTCGGTCAAGATTGGGGTCCTCTTCCAAACGCTCCGAAGTTCAGTCATCGAACAAACGGCGTTTTTTATTGTCATTAACATTAAGTTTTTGGGTCAGTTTGATCTTCTGCGGGCGTAGGCCCAAGTCTCCACGCAAAACTCGTCAAGTTGAAGTCTGCGAAACGGCGAGTTCTTGTGCACAGCGAGGAATTGACTGCCTGTGGTTCTCCTATACACTTTCATAGATCGCGGCGATGTTCTCAGCCAGTCTGGCGTTCTTTTGCCGTGTGAGTGTTGGTTGATTGTTTACTGAGCTGGTCGTCTCTCATTTCTCCACCAAACGTTGGAGAGTCGACTTTGAAAGACCACCACGCCTGCCATAAAGTAGGCGCAACGCGCGCAACGTTTGCAGTTCCTTACTAGTAAAGTTTATCACTTTGACGTGCTGTTTAATCGTGTAACTTCCCATGGTGATTTGGCATCACTTGGCATAATAAACAGCGGGCTAGACAAACGCCATCAAAACAACTTGGTCACCTCGAGCTGCCAACATCCACCCGCCCCAATTGAAAAACTCTTTATTTAAGCGTGTTTTATTTTTTATTAGTTTGTTACAGAATAGGAATAAAACTTTTGATATTTAGGTAATAGTAGTTTTCAAAATAAATTCTTCGAAATGTTAAAGATGAGCGATATTTAAATACATTGTACATACAGCAAAAAATATGGTGAAACACGGTGAACAAATTCTCTTCTCTTTTTAAATATCTCATGCACCCAAAACTTATGTTTTCGATGCTTTCTGTCCTGTACCCGTTTTTCCTCATCTGTACACACTACACTTATTGTTAGTACAATTAATTCTACCTATAAAATTTAATGCTGAATAAAAAGGTTCTCATGAACAAGAGATTGCAAATCAAGTATAGGCACAGCCAGCGACCACCAGAGTAAACCACATACATTAAATAATGTGTAATACTCCACTAATATGATGTGGAGGCTGCCAGACATCTTATCTTCGTGGGTAGATGGCGTTGCACTTTTTTCATTTACAGTATTACATCTGAGTTTTGTAACTCTAACTAACGCCAAGCAAAGTGCATAGTTACATTTTTATAGATATCGATTTCAGAAAAATGGTACAATTAACACTAAAGAAGAAGAAATATTTCATAATTTTAGAGTTAAATAAAGACTTCTCCACATCTTCAGTAACTGATAAATTAATTAAAAAACTATTTTTCTTTCTGTGTAACATATGTAAACAAATTGAAAATCGGTTTTGCTAGTTATGTGATAAAAAGGGAGTTTAGGTCTCTTATTTCTTGGCTACACTTAGTTAGCAGTTAATACTTCTTTCGTAAATTCCTCAGGACCTTCCTGGCCCAGGTCAATACGACACTAATAAATCAACTCTAAGAGGAGGAAAATACTCAGGCATCCGCCCACCACCTCTGATAGTTGGTGCTAAAAGATTCACCTATATAGAATCCGATACGCCCGCTCCTAATAGCTACAATCTGCAAGATCATCCAAAGCGTAGACGATGTTCTGTTTTGGCGGTACCATTTGATATTGAAGCCCCAAGAATAACTACCAAAATTACCACGTATGGACCAGGTAGCGTTCAGTATTTGCAAGTGTTTAGAATTATCAGTACATATTTTTCTTTGTCTAGGTCCAGCTGCTTACAATATCCCGGGTTCCGTAGAGGAAAAATTAAGAAGAAAAAGAAATTATTATTCGACCGTGGAGAGCCCTTTTAATTCAACAGCCGTAAGGAAAACAGATTTCGTCAAAGACGATACAATCCATATGCCGGGACCAGCGAATTATATTGTTGAACCGCTGGAGGCACAAAAAGCTGCTGTTACGTGTTGTCATCTCAGATCAAAGACTAGAAGGTTCCCTAAAGATGTTTTATGCGTAAGTAACACTTTTTTTTAACATATGTTTACAATTCTGTTCCGCTGGTGACATGACTGCCACATATAAAGTTTTACTTGTTCCCACATTGATATAGTTAGTAATCGCGACAGTACATTACCGGTTGCTATTCTTTAAATTATGACTGATGAGCTATGCTACATATTACATGGATAGATACATGTTCATGTGGGAGATAGACGGAATTATTAATGGCATTCTACAACGTTCTCATCAATGCAGTATCTGTTTATGCCATTAGGGTACGGAAAGTTAAAAATGATGAATTCGGATTCAATTAATCATCTACATTACTTTGCGAAAATAATTTACAACATCATATAGTATATACTATATTATAGTCTGTATGCCAGATGGATTTAGAGGAAGTTATAATCTATTTTATACTCATTATAATTATTATTTAAAAAAATTTTAGTCTTAAAAAGGATGATTACCTCATCGAAATTATTGGTCTTCTAAAAGTCTTCTAAACTACTTGCTGCTGTGAATATTGTTGTCATTTTACTGTTATTCTGTTCACGAATATTATAGACTCTGTGAAGTCATATGTAAGTAGTAGAAAACATGCGGACGCTGTAGAATAGTACTTTTATCCCAAACATCACAAATAAAACATGGAGTCGCACAGGGTTCTATTCTTGTACCTCTACTGTTCTAAACATTAACGACCTATCTGCAAGTGTTAGAGACGTAGAACTGTGTTTATACGGCGATGACAAGTCACTATCTATTCAGGCACAAAATCCGTTCGAATTAAGTGGGAAGTCCAAGGAGGCAGTATATCAGGCTTGCAAATGGTTAGCGGCAAACAAATTAAAAGTCAATAGAGAAAAGATTCAGAATCTTACACTCATCACCAAAACTGTATAAAAGTGCTGTAGCAATAAATATCTGGGGCTAATATTTGGTATACCATCGGCTTTATATGCGCTTAGAAGAGTATGCAAAGCAACCGCCCTTAATGCTGCAAAAATTACTAGTTTTCATTCTCTTTTATATCACGGTATCATGTTTTTTTCGGGAATGGCACCTGAGGCTTCTGGCAATTTAATTTTACAAAGGAAAGCGGTTAGATCGCTCTGTAACCTGAAATATAATGAAATAAGTAAATAACACTTTCAAAAAGAGGGAATACCTATACATTAGCGTCTATATTTAAGGCGTTTTTTGGCGACGCAGCGATACGAAAGCGCTGCGTACTATTTCAAAACATGTCATTCGAGCGACGAAAGCGCTTCAAGGAATGACGTCAAAATTGAAATTGGTTCAAGCGTTTTTGAACCGGTCTGCAAGACCGCTTCAAAATCCGTTTCAAGCGGGAGAGGCGCTGTTCCTAACCTCGATAAATAACATGACAATTGACAAATTGACATTTGTTGTTTTTCGGCAAGATTATCTCGTTTTAGTAACAAGTAGTAGCTACAGCTGGTAGGCATTTCAATGAAATATAAATTAACACACTTGTAGTGTATATTAATGAGTGATTTCTGATCACTGTTTAGGTGAATATGGATCCTGTTGTAATAATAACCGAATATGCCAATCAAAATTATTTAGAATGGCAGATTTTGTTGGACATGCTTGAGTGTGAGGAACCACTAGAACATCTATTGATAAATTTGTTAAAGGAGAAACATATTAGACCTCCCAATTTTTCAAAAATAATCACGCGTGCAAGCGGGACACTACCGCCAAAAGTAAAATATAACATTCGTTGTGCGCAGGCGTTATTATGTGCTAACAACTTCAAAACCGTTTTAAAAGTTATGCATTTTAGCGAACGTAAAATTGATGACGTATAAGACGAAACCGCTTCAAAAATATGTTTCAAAATCTTAAGTCGCGAAAAAACGCCTTTAGCTTAACGGTAGTTACTTATGTCCTTAACAACAAAAACCAATATACACATAATGAGCAGAACCACAAGTACACAACGCGCATTCGAGGCCAACTTCACTGCATATACTCACAACCACAGAAATATCTCTATGTGACTTTGGTCCACTGTTCTATAACTTGTTAACTCAAGAAATTAATTCTCTATCTCCAAACGACCTTAAAGTGAAAGTTTTTCTCTCGTTTTACCAAAGGATGGCGAGATTGACGAGGCTTAGGCTATATAAAAGCTGTTTGTGTTTGCTTGTTTTCTTATTGTTTAATGATTTTTGTTTGTTATTAATTGTTATGCATTTAGTGCCTATTTAGTTACAAATATATTATTGACTAACTTTGTAATTATAATTATAAATGTACAAAATATACAAATATAGAACTATTGCAAATAGCCACCGAAGTTATTTTAGAAAACCCAGATTCGTAGGAACATTATTTTCTTTAAATTTAACCGTATCACTCCTTAGACTACCTACTTACATATCGTATATATTTTAAAGTAAGAATTGTCAATGCATCGGTAACCAATTATAAAGGATTTACTTATTTTGCTATGGAGAAAACAAACAAATTTCTTATGTCAAACTTTTAACAATTTATCAATAATAATAATATCCTTTTCATTGGTGTTAAAAGCTCTATCTATATAATAACAATAAAAAAAGTTCAGGATCAGTAACTGAACAACAGACCACTGATTTTCCCCCTGGAAACATTACTAACATTGCAGTGTGTGCACTTCTTATAATGTGAAATCATTAAAGGAAATAATGTTTATCTGCTATTACTTTAAATTACAGTTAAAAGGTAATTTTATATGAAAAAAATTACCTCGTGTAGGATTTGAACCTGACACCTCTGGTTTACCAGGGTAGCGCTCTGCCTATTGAGCCAACGACGTCGATAGGTTCGTACGATTTGAATCACATCAAATACAGTTCTTAGTAGGCCGGCAGTTGAGCAAACATGCAGTTTGTGCACTTCTTACACTGTGAAACCATTAATTGAAACAATGCTTCTCTGTTGTCACTGTAATTTAAATTAATAAGCAATTTCATATGAAAAAAATTATCTTTTGTAAGATTTGTACCTGATATCTCTCGTTTACCGGACGAGCCCCCTGCCAATTGAACCAACGAAGTCGACAGGTTCATACGATTTGAATCACATCAGATACAGTTCTTAGAAGGCCACCAGTACGGCAATTATGCAGTTTGTGCACTTCTTACAGGGTGAAATCATCAAAGGAAATAATAATAATTTAATTACTAATACTTTGTATATAATATACAACACAAAAATAATAATGAAAATAAATAATCAGGAGATAATTAATAATTAGTAAAAGCGAAAAAAAGAAATGTTAACACAAAAAACGTACAATATAACAAAGTTTGGGTCTGAGATCTCTAGCCAATGGGTGCAGAAAAACTAGTCCAAACGGAATGGTACTGTACATGTTTGCAACGTTACAACTGAAAGATTTTTTAAATATTTCAAGGCGATGGACTGGAGGAGTCGGAAAACTTTTTATAAAAAGTAATTTTATAAAAGAAACAGCAGAGTAAAATTCTTAACTATCATTCAGAACCACCCTGAATATCTTAACGTATGTAAAATCCTATAATATTTTCTTAAATCATAAATAAATCTTAAGCAGATGTTATGAATGCGTTGAATTCTGGTTCTATCCATAGCATCCAGGCGGTGGTAGCAGACACCGAGTCAAAACCTAAATCTGGATAATATACATAAGTGATTCACAAAGAACCCTCCTCAAATCAACATCCAAGCAACATCTTCAAAGTACTGTATCCTGCTCTAAGTAGGTGAGAAACATGATCCTTGTTCATATAACAGTCGGCAAACAATATTTTAGTGAATAATATAATATTTATTTGAATCATGAGATGGTACAACAAAGATGAAAAGGTACCAATGATGATGTGGTACCAGAGGAATAATAGTCTATAAAAAGTTGGGGACATAGTTTCCGTCAATTATCCTAAAAGGTCTATTCCTTGCGCGGAAATTATTCTCAATATTTTCAATGAACCGTTGTATTCCAAGTTCCAACAAAAAAAAAGAACAAAAGAAATAGAACCAATTACATTTTATCAGAACACATGAAGCTGAGTATCCTGTGTTACATGGCCTACAGGATCACTTTTAGATGTAGCCCCACATTTTCAAATATCCTACAAGTCGGTGTACAAAACCCTAAAAAAAAAACTCAATTACAAGCCATACAAAATTTCAAATCATCAAGAGCTTTTTGAGGAAGATAGAGGAAAAGTAACCAATCTTTGCGAAGGCTGCATTTACCTCAGATGGTTAGGTCAACTCTCAGAACATGCAGTTTTACTAAATTTCCCTTTTATTATCTTATCCGAGCGTAATACCCTCGAAAAGTAAATGTATGTGCTCAGTTTTTATTCGCAGAAATCTTAATGTAAATTTCTGGGTTTGTTACGAAACCACATCATTCCATCAATTGAGATGCTGAATGTTGATAAACCTTGGTTGCAAATGAATGGGGCTTTGGCACATTCTACTAGTGCTGCCAGGAATTTTTAAATAACACATGGCAAAGCTGATAGATTGGCATCCAAAATCAGTTGATAGGTCTCTAAACGATTACAGCCTTTGGGATTACCTAAAAATTAAGGTTTATAATAACGTACAAATACATAATTTTTATGATTGAATGATCCTATACGTACTGCGTATGAAGGAATACCGTCACAATTTATTAGAAATGCTCTGTGTGCTGGGTGCAAGATGGCCAATTTGAAAGTTTACTACTATGAAATTTACCTTTATTAATTTAATAAGATTTCAGAATATTGAAAAAAAAAAATGGGGCATTGTATTTGAAAAAATCGAGTTTTGATGGTCTGCAGTTGCACTAAAGGATACTTAAATTTTGGACAGCCTGTAGATAATGCAACAAATCTAAAAACTTCGACAGAAAGGTCAAGGTTTCTTCCATCGATAGTCTTAATTTTAGCGCTCTCGATTAAACTTTCGCGACAGTACATAATGTTAAACATTGTGATGTAAATCCAAAAATATTCAAAAAGTCGGAAAATCTCCAAAACGGCTGCACTTAGGTATAGGGAATACTAGTAAAAGTTCCTCTAGAATAACGTTTAGATTTCAAAAGTGCAAAGGAAACTATACCATTCCATTTGAAATAAGAAAGTTGATGTCAATTTCCAGTGTTTTCGGAAGTGCCGCCATCTTGAAAATATTTTCAGGGCATAGATTTTATTACACTATGTACGTATGCAACTTTACAGAAATTAATTATTACTAGGAGGCCCAATCTTTCTAATGGACGGCCTCGATCAATCACGCTGTATGTAATAAAAGCAAAAACCCTGTATATTTGTGCCGAAATACTGTTGCAAATTGCCAGACTTTAGCTTTCAGCAACAGTCTGAGCTGTGCTTAGCACTTTTACAATTGTAGCAAGTAAAATAATCGAGCTTTTAAAGTAGATCAAGAGATGTACATTTTCCACGTTTTTAACGCGATATGAAAAAGTACGCCCTCGGTTAAATAGCATTGGGGCATGAACGTGGTGCATCGGATCACCACGAGTGTTTTTGATCGTTATACTATTCGTATATTTTATGCAATCTGCTACCTGTCAGAAAAATTAAACCACCATCCGTTACATATGCATGAATTTACATTTTAAGTCGTGCACGTTCATTGAAGTCAATCAGGCCGTATTAAATATGTTTACCTATTGAATCTGGTTATGATGCGGCTTGTCGTTTACAACAGTCTGGCGATAGAAGAATAGGTAAAAATACGTTGGCTAGTAAGTAAATATTGAAGTCCAGTAAGCTTGGAGCAAATATTCTCACGCTGATCGCAAACTAAACGAAAAAAAACATCATTGTGAGATAAATCAACATAACCTCGAGAATTATAATCCAACAAAGGATTCCTTTTTTAACTTGTAGAAACAAATTGTTAATGCATTATACTTTAAAAAAATTAGTGCAATTATTCATTACGTACTACTTCTATTTATATATTTTTTTTTGCATAATTGCTATAAGAAACTAGATCTAAGAACTGCGGCGAATTATTGTGCGTTTGTGCACTGTAAACAAAAAACAACCAACGGCGAAGCTAAGCACAACAGTGGGGATGAAAAATTATGCTGTCGTAGAGGACCCTCTTTTAGAATGCCGAATAAACCGTTCATTCATCTTACTTCACTTCAATTAGCAATAAAGACGTATTTAAAGACCAGTCTTTTAAATGACATGGATTTCCCTCTCGCAATAAGGGTTTTATTAAGATATACGGCAGTAAACAAACCGTGCTTAAATAATTATGTTATAGGATTAACGTGAAAGACTCTTTCCTCATTTGCGAGATTAGTTAAAATTTGGGCTACTCTAGATATAATGCTCGCACAAAATGTCTTATACTATCTGTTAATTTTTATTTTACTTTAAATTTCTTTGATCCATACAAAAGTTTGGAAACACTATCGTAACTTTTGAATGTATCTAAATATAAAGTTTAAATTTGGAGAAGTCGTATAAGATCATGAAAGCTATGTTTTGTGCGGGATGGCATCCACCTCCTCCACCTTTTTGAGACAGGAGGGTGGGGTGACGAAATAATAATAAATTGCATGATAGGTCAAGTGAGGGCTCATTTTGAATAAATTTTTTTTTGACATTGACAGATTAATTAACACAATAAACAAGGACATGCACACTGTCGTTTTATGATAATAACTTTTGATTGGGGTCGTAGCGAACATTTTCAAAAAATTTTGTCGCCCTCAAAACACTTTCAAAATGAGCACTGACTGAGCCACTTAATTTTTTTTTTAATCACTCCGACCCTCCTGCTCCAAGAAGGTGGGGGGTGGATGCCACCCTGCACAAAACAGCTTTAATTGTCTTATACAGCTTTTGCAAATTTCAACTTTATATCTAGATTCCTTAAAGAATTATGAAGGTGTCCGCATACATTTTTATTCCACCCTACATAGCGCATATAGTTTGGTTGTGTACGAGGAGGAACAAAAAAAAAACCAAATTTTGTTGTAAAAAATTAATTTATTAAGTTCTGTACAAAATTGTTTCAATCGCATTCAAAGTACTCTCCATTAGAATGGATGCACTTATCCACTCCTCCTTCCCACTGTTGGAAGCATCTCTGGAACTCTTCAACTTTGATATCATCCAGTGCCCGCTGCGAAATTCTTTTTACGGCCCCCACCTCATCAAGACGCTTCCATTTTAGATTTTCTTTAATTATCTGAAATATAAAGAAGCCAGATGGGGCTAGATAACCCACACTTTGGAGCCCAAATGGCGGTTCAAGGTAAGGCCCTGTCTGCGGGAGGATTGTCATGATGGAGCAACCACTCACCTAGTCGCCAGAATTCTGAGCGTTTCATCCGGACATCCCCCCGCAAACGTTTTAAAACTTTCTAATAAAAGTGCTGGTTAACAGCCGGGCCGGGGATTATAAATTTCCAGTGCACAATTCTACGAGAATAAAAAAAAAGCGTTGATCATTGTTTTGACATTCGACGTCACTTGCCTTGCTTTTTTGATCGAGGGAAGTTGGGTGTTCTCCATTAGCTAGAACCTTGCTTGGTTTCGGGGCATATGTGTAACACCAACCCTCTTCATTTATAATAACCTTGGCCAGAAAGTTTAGGTCAGTTTCAATCCGATTCCTCAAGTCCAGGCTTTTCAAAAATTCAGACTATTGGGGGACAAGCTTAGCGGCAACACGTGTCATGTGTAAATCGTCAGCTAAAACACGCTGGCATGAGCTCCAACGCACTCTAGACTGTTCTGGAATTCGTTAATCGTGACACGACGATCCTAGTTGATTTTTTAGCGGATTTGTTTAATGCGCCTAAACTGAAAAACTTCTATGCGACTTATAGCATGCTTCTGGAAAGCCTGTTGAAGCATTTGGTTTCAAGCACACTCTTTGTGAACCCCTTCCGCAGACGCCGCTTGACGCTTAGATACTTGACAGCTGTCTAAAGATATAAAGTAGCTAAAGGATGTATTAAATAAAGTAGAATTGTAGGTTTGTAGAAAGATTTCCGATATATAGAATCTGGGTGTTGTTTTGGATAATACATTTAGATATAAACATGAAATCACCAAACGCTTAATATAGAGGTTAAAACTACGTTATGTAAACAGTTTGTGCTCTCACATTTTACTTACTGTTCCACAGTTTACCATGCGGCATTGGATCGCGATACGGAGTACAGAATTCAAAAAGTGCAGAACTCCTGTCTAAGATTTATATATGGAATTAGAAAATTTGTGCATATTTCTTTCAAATTGGTGGAAGCGGGTTGGTTGAGTATGAAGTATCGGAGGGAGTTGCGAAGCTTGCGTTTTTACCATAGATTATTGATGACAAAACCACCCCCATATCTTTTTAAGAAATTAAGGTTTCGCTCAGATAAACATTTCATTACAACTAGATTTAGGAATTGACTTTCTCCTCCTCCTCATAGGACTGCACTATTTCAGCGCTCATTTGCCTTCTCCATATATAGCAAATACAAAAAGATACCCAATACTATGAGGCTACTGCCATGTTGCATTTAAAAGTAAGTTGAAGATTTTATTGAGGGGGGAGCAGGACCGGATTTCACAAAGGATGTAATAACATATCGTACATATGAAAAGGAAACGCATGGTTAGAATATCACGCTACTGGAATTAGGTTTAGAGTTTACATTAGGCAGTTACAATAATGTACGACATCTAGTTAAAATCCAGGTCGGGTTGAAAAACAGAATTCGTTTCTGAACCTCGCCTTGTGATTGGGTGTGTCTTTTTAAATATTAATAGTGGCTTGCTTTTTTTTTTATTATTTTCTTTCTCTTCTGGATATTTCTATTGTGGAAGTGCGTGCATGTTTATTTAATTGTGTTATTCTAATTACTATTATGTACTTCCTACATCGAATTCATGTTTTATGTTATATGATTATGTACTTAGTATGCCAGGACATCCAATAAAGACTATACATTATTATTATTATTCTTATTATATTCCATCGGGGCCTGTGCTGAATTTAACAGAAACGTATATATTAAATAACAATTATATTCACATTATTTAAATTAATGTTTGTGGCAGAGAACCAGTATAAAGCTTAAAAAAAGTAGGAAATAAGCCATAAATTTTATTCATTTTGAAAAATGAAGTAGTTCTTACTTAACGTCAGAGGTATTCAAGTGTGAGGGTCATAATTCAATTATCGTAGAAAAGAGATCAGCAAATATATTACAAAAGTAGATCTTTTTCCACTTCTACCGTTGCCGTATATTCGCCATATTCTCCGCGTTCCCTAATGAATTAAATCGGTCGGAACGAAAAATTTACATCTCTGTCCTAGATTTATGGATGGCGGAATTTTAATGCGGAGAGCGCCGTAAATTTCAAAACGGCGTCGGTCAAATAAAGAAGAGAGCGTCTATATATTTGGAACAGAACCAAACACCGCCACCGCTACCACCACTAGCACCACTATAGCAAACGTACAATCGCGTATACACAGACGTAGTACATACATATATCGAACTGGAAAGCCATAAACATGAATCAAGTATGCACTGAAGTAAAGTGCTTGGCAAACGTCATGCAAAGCGATCAGACCGTTAGGCGGGCAAACAATCAGCGCTTAGACAATATATTTCAATTAACTCAACGCTCTGTGTAAATAGCGACAGGAACTAAGCACGACACTGTCAGTTAGCTACTTGTTTGTTATTTACACCCCCGAATCCACCCTTCGCCCAGCGGGTCGCCAACTACCCGCTAGATTATACGGCTTTATAACCGCGCCAAGTTATATAGCTGCTTCTCAAGTTTTCGTAGTTACGTTTCAATTGTTTTAGAAGGGACGTTAGTAGATGTGGATTGTTTTTACTCTGCCAAGTATACGTATGGTTTGGTATTATGTCGACGTCGTACTGTTTTACATAATTGCTTTTGTGCACCGCGTTTTTAGTGAGAACGTGGTGTCCCTCTGTATAGGTTTTAATTAAGTGTAGTTGTACCTACCATTAATAGATGTAATACAGTACGCGTAATCTCGGATAGCAGGGTTCAATTCAGCACTTCTGAATTAAGCCGTTTTAATATTCTGGCTTGAGGACACTTAATGAAGAGGCAAAACTTGCCCTAGTTTTTAGCATCAGGTTGACCATATCATTGATAGTATGACGTGTGGATAATGGTGTTGAGAAAATTTACTGTAATACTTGGTAGCGACAACAAAATTTTGGCCCTATGCGTGGCTATACATTACTGAATTAGTAATGTCGAAAATTTTATTTCAATAAATTAAAGTAATGGGTGTTTTATTTAAGCCCGATGGAACTTACGAAAGGGTTAACTGTCAAACTAACTGTCATACTGCGCTCACTTTTTGACGTTTATGATCAGTATACTCTGGAAAATCATCATGAATAGATTGACACTTGAACAACGCTACCAAATTATCCAGATTTACTTCAAAAATTAGTCATCAATTCGCGCAACTTAGAGATGACTTCGTGATTTTTAGGGCGCACATTATGGTCCATCTGAGCAAGTCATCCGTCGAACTGTGGATAGATTTCATACCACATACTCTCTAAATGATGCATGAGAATATCGCCGCTGTAAACGAAAGTGCGGAAGAAGATCCAAATTTATCGATTCGTCGTCGGTCGCAGGAATTGGGGCTCTGTCCCTCCACTACTTGGAAAATTTGCGCAAAGATCTTGGCTTACACCCGTTTAAGATCCAGCTGGTGCAGGAATTAAAACCACGAGACCATCACATGCATCGTTCTTTCGCCGATTGGGCTCTAGACCAGTTAGAAACTGATCCGATGTTTTATTGCAAAATTGTGTTCAGCGATTAGGCTTATTTTTGGCTTAACAGGTTTGTTAATAAACAAAATTGCCGTATATGGAGTGAAATCAATCCTCAGCAGACCCGGCAGACTCCATTACATCCAGAAAAATGCACCGTTTGGTGCAGTTTACACGCTGGCATCATTGGACCTTATTCTTTCAAAAATGAAGCCGGAGCTCACGTTACGGTCAATGGAGATCATTACCGCACCATGATCACTGATTTTTTATTTCAAAATATGGATGACATTGATCCGGGCGAGATGTGGTTTCAACAGGATGGCGCTACGTGCCCTACGGCGGCCGCAACCATCAACTTATTGAAAACAAAATTTGGCGATAAGGTTATTTTGAGAAATGGACCTGTCAATTGGCCTCCAGGATCGTGCGATGTAACACCTCTCGATTATTTCTTGTGCGGCCACGTGAAGTCACTAGTTTATGCTGATAAACCAGCAACAAATGACGCCTTGGAGGTAATGCTCGAAAAAGTGGCCCAAAATTGGATGTCCAGAATGCGCTCCGTCAAGAACAGCCGTGGTGGACGAATGCCCGAAATCATTTTCAAAAGTTAATGCCATCTTGATCTTTCGATTAAAAAAATTTTTCTGATTTAGATTGGATTTTTTTGTGTTATTTTTTACAATTTAAAGTTCTATCGGGCTTAAGAAAAGCGCCTGTTATATCCTTATGACAAATAACACGAATGCCTACTTTAACCGACACAGATACAGCTGGTGATGACCTAGTGCCTTCCGATTTGATTGGAAAAAACTAAATCTGCAGTAGCCAACCTGCTTATGATTTTAGTGAATTTATCTATTAAAATGTCTAGATTCCTGACGCTATGGAAATACACAAGAGTCAATCCTATTCATAAAAAGGTCCTAAAGACTTCATAGGAAATTACAGGCCTATTTCCATTATTTCAAATTTTGCTAAGATTTATGAAAACGTCATATACTCTTGCATTTCTCCTAATGCTATACCACGTATTTCCAATAACCAACATGACTTTATTAGAGGGAAATCCACAACAACTAATTTGGTAAATATAACGCAGTATATTTGTCAGGAGCTGGACTTGCAGGGACAAATAGACGTTATATACACTGATTTTAGTAGTAAATTTGATAGTATAAATCATGGTATTTTGCTGCATAAACTCTCAACTTTCAGCAATGGTCCAGCTCTGTTAAATTTGCTACAGCCTTATTTGAATGGTAGATGCAACTGTGTGTTCTACAGTGGTTATCGGTCCTATTGTTTCTATCCTTCCTCTGGCGTTCCGCAGCGGTCGAACTTAGGACCCCTGCTTTTTGTGATTTTCATTAACGAACTGCTCGCTTCCCTTTTGTTGTCCTGCTTTAACTTATGCGGATGATGTAAAAGTATTTGGATGAATTAAATCTCTTCCTGATGTTAGTCTTCTACAAGACAACTTAACCGTCATCTATAATTGGTGCAACACACATAAATTGAAACTACATATAAAAAAATGTTGTTACGTCTCACTCACATGCAAAATCAATATTATCCTATCGGTCTACGTCATAAATGATCAATTTCTACCGAAACTATGTAAAGTAAAGGGTCTTGGGGTGTTATTCGATTCTCGGTGTAGCTTTTTTTCTCACATAACTGAAATCTGTTTGTCCGCCTCCAAAATACTAGGTTTTATTATGCGTACCTGCAAACGCTTCACAAACGTACATGTTTTTAAATCTATCTTTTATTCTTTTGTCATGAGTATGATGGATTATGTATCGCAAATGTGGTCACCTCATTATATATACCTCCAACTTAACATCGAGAAGATCTAGAGGCGGTTCTTGCAGTTTCTCTCCTTTAAGAACAGGAGTCTATCCGGAACGGGGAATTGATTATACAACACTAATGGAACACCATGGCATGAAATCTATAACGCAGCGACGGGGATTCCAAGGAGCCCGATTCATATGGAAAATTGTTCACGGAACCATGGACTGTCCTTATCTTCTTCCTTCTCTGAGGTTTCTTATTCCTAGATTATCCTCTCGTTACTCTCCTACTTTTTCTTTGCCTCTTTCCGTAACCAATGCCGTACAATCATCTCTTCTTGTTAATATGGCTCGAGGTACTATAATCTATTTTTTGTTTTAATATATACAACCCTTGTTTATGATTAGGAGGGAGATTTGGCTCTGCAGGGGTAGCTGATAAGCACTCGATGCTTAGGCCTTGTCAACCCCTTAAAATTAAAAAAAAATTAACTTTAAAAAATTACTTAAAATGATGAAAACAATGGACTTCATATTTTTGGCATTATTTTTGCTGGACATATTTTAAGTGTTTATGCAAATCGGTTTTATATCTTTGGGGGTATTAACCATAGAGGTGAGAAGACTAGAAGCATGTTGATCACACTTTTTATGTATGTTTGCCTTGGTTCAGGCAGTCGTGAATTCCCAAGATCGTCCACCCCGTCGTGTTCTTGCTTAGATGTTTTCTTAGAATAATATTTAACGTTAATTTATCGTGACGAGTTTATTAGTCCACTTGATTGAAAATTACGATCATCAATATTCCTGCAGGGTAACTTGTTCAAAGTTACTTTCAACAAACCCACCCCGCGGCTTGATCGTGTCGCTTTATATCAGATATGAAAGGGTACACTAACTTGTCAGGCAGTTCCACAGAGCCAAATCTTCCCCCTAATCATCATTGCGACCCCGGAAAAACCGGCTATCATAATTGACCAGAATGGGATTTGAATCCAGGATCTCACGACTGATAGCCAAGTGTGCAAGCCACTACACTATCAGTCGGTTAATAATTAATTACAGTAATAAAAATAACAAAAATCAATGCGTTGAATTAAATGAATTCATTCAGACACACTTCTCTCACACTTGAGTGATTTCAATGGTGACAGGTAAAATTTTTTGCTACCTCAAGAGAATCCAACGCATTAGTTTATGAGCAATATATTTGTAGAGGGTCAACCTGCTTTTATCGCTATCGCATTTCAAGTTTTATTCACCATGGCTTGTTAGAGAATCAAGAGTTTAGATGTGCGCTCCCTAGGGACACAAGCCAAACTCTCAACCGACAAGACGACCGCAGCATGGGTCGTCGTTTGCAATTTCTTTTTGCTTTAACAGTTTTGTGAAATATAGTAGCGCTCGGATGGTTGATTCGACCGACATATACATATGTCGACAATAATGTTTACAACGCATTGACTACAGGTCGATGGTTTCGGTTTCCTATGTGACAAACCATAGTTTAATTTCGGACTCACGATTAGATGCCATAGCTCATTTAATCTACAAGAAGCAGATCGTGTAAAATATATTTGCAAGCAGATCATAGTAGAGTAAAAAAGCACACAGCTGTAACGTTAAGCTTCAGCCAATCTAAAAACACATCCACTCGCCTACAATTTATTAACGTTGAAAGATGAACCTCATATAACAAACATTATGTCGGTCTCAGCGAAGTTATTATTCGCCGCTACATTACAGGCGCAGATATATATGAAACACATAGCTAATATAGTTGCTCCGTATGACGTATTATATCTAATAATCGCCATACAGTAGGTAGTGTAGGAAAAACATCCCGCTTACTTGTAATAATGACAGTAATAAACGTAACGTATGAACTTAATAAATTTCTCTTACCGCAGGAAGACGCTGATCCGGCGACTTACGCCATCTCAGAGACGTTCAACAAAAACCGCGACCGGACATGCCACAACACCGGAAAGGTACCGTTCCAGTCTAGGCAGCCCAAGTGCATACAACGAATATCCGACAATCCCGGTACGTCATATTTATTACCTTCCTCCTCGTATTCTTTAACGGTCGCTTCTTCTCCCGTTTCTCTATTTTTCACCGGTCTCCCTGTGGCGACCAAATGCCGCGTCGACAGCGGTCCGGGATAATGAGACGAAAAACAAAAGGAGAAAAAGTTGTGGCGGTTAAGCTCTCCGACGTTCCGTTGAAAATTTATTGTGCGAATTAATTTAAAGCACACTGACCGAAATTATGTTCATCGTTGATAATGAGGCGCTGCGGCTAAAGACTTCATTTTCATAGTGAAGTAGGTGTATTTAAATTGGAAATAAGGACACGGGCAATTTATATGGTAATTATTATATTAAACTAACGTTAGCAGTATGTTTTAAGTGTGCTTAGGAATTATGATGGACATAAGTCCTTCTAAAATTAGATGTTGAAGTTGATAAGTAGAGATCTAATAGTGCAATTTGTATGTTTATTCTGCAACATGTCTGTAGTGAACGAATATTATGGCACGGAGCTGAACAAAATCTTTACGTCGACTATTTTCTATAGTACCCAACTAACATAAAGTTTTTAGAAACACTATACCCACTTGACTTTTCATATTTAGTCTTTCATTTTTTTCATCCATTTAAATCACACCAGTCGGTCCAATACCCTGGAGTGTTCTGCACTAATCTGTACTGGTGTCTGGCCAGTTGCTTAAAATAACCTTCTGAGTTCATTCTTGACTTGTTGAAAATTGTTTTTTTTTTTTTCGGTGCAGAGCCTTGCATTCACACATGATGTATATATAACTTCTGTTATCCTATTCAATAGTTTGCAGTGGGTACCTCTAATATTTATTCTAATTTTCTGGAAGTGCCCTTTCAGTCCATAATGTTCCATTAGGATACTTACTGATGTGCTGTAGTAGGTGATTTCTACTAAGCTTTAGTAGTTCTTCAGCCTTCATTCGACGGTTCCTCAATGAAGGTCTTTCCATAGATTTAGCTGGTTGGAGTCTTCTAATGTTCGGTATGTTTTTTTTTGCACCAATTGTTTGCCTAGGATAGACTCTGGACCTACATATGAAGTCCACTTCTTGCTAACTCATAAACAGCTTGAGTACCCGCAAGAAAGTAAATTTATTCCGGTCTGTTAGACCATTCAGTTCTTAATGCATTCGCAAATCGAACTTGATTGTATAGCCTGTAACGAAACGTCCCGGTGTCTAATCCAAATGTTAATTTGAAATTACATCAGATCGGTTCCTAAGGCCGGTCCTGAAATGCAATACACGGATAACGGAAGTTCCATCGGATCAGTTTCTCAGGACGATTCTGAAATTGAACGAACGAGAAACGGAAATTATACCAGATGAAAAATAATGATCGGAAAATGGAAATTACAGCAGCCCAGTCCCTCAGTGTGATTCTGAAGTGCAATGATCGGAAAGCGAAAATTACACCAGATGAGTCGCTCAGGCCGCTTCTGAAGTGCGAAAAATTTGAATTTCTGAATTAAACATATAATTTAAAATAAAATAAACAATGCAATGGTAATGGTACCGATGCCAAAGGGAAAATCAATTTAACTGAAAATTAAAATTGGTTTTGAAATAAATTATTAACTTAATATGAATAAAAAGAGATTTTCCCCTGGAACGACAAGTTACAAGTCTATTATCAGGAATCGATATCTTCTCTGTTGTTCGTTTAGGTTTGCATCGTTAGGACACTTTTTTCACAAACCCTGTACCTTGGAGTTGATTAATGCTCGGAATATCGCCTGACTCTCTGTTGCAATACAGATGTGCTTGTTTTAGAAGTCTTCTTATTGATTTCTTTTATGCAGTGTAATATTATGTAAGCTCACCAAGCCTGTGCCTGTAGTTGGATTCATTCCAACTAATTCGATCTATGATTTCTTCTTCAAATCTGTGTTAAATTGATTGTACTTATCGCAGTCATGTGATTTGATTGACTTACATGTTCTTGCATTTCTCATATAAATTAATCGGTGGTAATCGATGGCATCTGCCTCTAAGGGACGTGACCGTACTGTGAGTCATTGCCTGACATAGACGTTTCTTCTATGTTAACAACTGTCAAAATTTCATATATAAATCGATGTCTTTAATTAGGTTCAATGTAAAAAAGCGAAGTGGACGCTTTTAACATTTTGCAGGTTTAGAATCTAGAATTTTTCATAGATATTATATAGATTCAATTCGTTGACTGTCTGGGATCTTCTGGATCACGTAGGTATTGCAAAACATACACTATATTTTATTCATTTATTTATTTATTTATTTATTATTAACCCTAAAGGGTAAGTCCAATTGTAAGGTCATTTTATAGTAAATTAAGTAACGATACGTGATTGCAATTTAAATATAAACAGAAGCAATATATACCATATCTACTAATATTCAACAGCTAACTTGTTAAGTATAATTAATTAAAAAAGAAAACAGAAAATAATAAAAGTTAATTCAGAGTAAACATTCTCTAGCTATTCTAAAAAAAACCATTATAATTGTTATTAAATATATCAATGGCAAAATTGAAAGAATTGTACCTGCGACTTATCGCACAAAGTGAAAAACTAAGTAAATAATTAGTAGACGGCATCCCGTAAGCAAAAGTTAGCCAACTACGTGAGTTAAAACATGAAACATATCAATTTATTCTTCTTAAAAAACTAGGGTTGCCAATTAAGCCATGAACAAGTTTAAATAGATAACCACAGAGGAACTTCGACCACTCTATACTACTATCTCGCTCTGAAATGCCATCGTTGTCTTATAGGCGTGTATGTACTAGTGTATGTTTTCTGTTTAATCTAGTCCACGGCTTTGTCGATTGTCCTGAGCTTTTGGCCCATTGTAATTTCTTGGTGCCTCGGATGTCCACTAGACCCTACGCTGCCTTCTATTTGCCGTTTGCTAGAACCAATTTAATGCTAAAGTCGCCCTTAAATGTCATGTGTAACAACTACAACAAAATCTTTCACATAAACGATATACATTTCAATAACTTAAAACAGTTAAAGGTAGCCCTTTCCGAACATTTTGACCAGTTTGTTCCCTAAACAGTAATTAATTGTTAACATTCGTTAGGTTAGTTGATCTTTTATTTATTATTATTTATTATTATTATATTTTACTTATTTTTAAATACACTCCGCCAAAAAAGTATCGCATAAACTAAAAAAGGGCATTTATGAACCAAGATATTTTTATACGTTCACAAAAAGTTTGCCTCGTGTATGTGAACTATAAAAACACTAACAAAATAATGGAACTTAGCGTTTTTACTTTTTTTTTTCCTAAAAGAACACATTTAGAAAAATGCATATGTGTAAGGTTTGTTCAGTTGTTTATTGAAAGTCTTCCTATACGGACAAATTTTAAAGTGCGAAGTCAGAGTTCTGTACCAACGCTTTTAAAACTAAAATGAGCAATTTAACTTCAGAACAAGTGGCTGCTATAGTTGCTTTAATCGGAGATGGACGATCTCAAGCATACGTTGCTAATTTGATGAACATCAATCAGTCAAGTGTTTCTAGAGCCGTAGCCAGATATAGGGAAACAGGCATTTACAGTAGAAGACCTGTACCAGGTCGTCCAAGATGTTCTACTCGCCAAGATGACCGCTATTTACTACTACAAGCATTACGTCGAAGACATGTAACTGCGAGACAATTGCAGAACGACTTGACTAGAGTCAGAAATACTCGTGTGAGTACTCAAACTATTCGGAATAGGTTACGACAGAGTGGATTAAGAGCTAGAGTAGCTGTAACAGCCCCTCGTCTCACTAGGAACCACCGAGTGGCTCGCTTAAGGTTTGCCAGAGAACGTGTAAATTGGAACATTAATGACTGGGCCAATATACTCTTCACAGATGAGTCAAGATTTGGTCTTTACACCTCAGATAGGCGTATCTCAGTGTACAGACGAGACGGTGAGCGTTATTCGCAGTGTAATATCAGACCTAGACCTAATTTCGCTGGTGGCTCTATTATGGTTTGGGGAGGCATCTATTTAACAGGTCGTACAGAGTTAGTACCAGTAGACAGAGGTACACTGACTGCCCACAGGTATATAACGGAAATTTTAGAAGAACATGTAGTACCATATGCGCCAATTATAGGAAACGAATTCATGTTAATGCACGATAATGCACGACCGCATGTTGCAATAATCGTCCAGGAATACCTTAACGATGTTGGTATTCCAGTTTTAGATTGGCCTGCGGTAAGTCCGGACATGAACCCTATCGAGCACGTGTGGGACCTCCTTCACAGACGGATACGAACCCAAAATGTTGCCCCAGCGGACCTGCATGGACTAGCAAATGCTCTCCGTGACGAGTGGGAGAATTTGGATCAGGCTTATATACGGAGGTTAATCGAATCTCTGCCAAACCGTATGCGAGCGGTCATAAGAGCCAGAGGTGGCAATACTCAGTATTAAAAGCTACTGTTATGACATTTTTCTTTCCAAAATTATAATTTCTTGTTTTAATAAAAATCTCAAGTATGAGTTCTTGTTTTTATTTGGCCTGTATTTTATTTAAACAATCATAGAAATTATATCTTAGAGCGCATTAAAGTATATTTACAACTTTATGCTACAAACAAAGATTATGCGATACTTTTATGATTCAAAACTAAATTATGCGATACTTTGTTGGCGGAGTGTATATTGTAGATTGTACCTTTATTGTCCTGTAACTGGATTTTATAGTCTGTTGGACAAATAATCAAATAAATAACTCAGTAAAATCAGTTTCTCCTGTTACTAAGTGTACTAAAATTAAACTCTTCAGTCAATACATTAGAAGAAATATTGTAGTTGGAATACACCCCATGTTTAGTAAAGTATTAATAACTCAAAAACTTTCTCTGTACTAATTCAGTCATGTTAATATACCTGTCATAATTATTTGCCCACGCGACATAAGCATATTCAAGTTTGCTACGAACTAAATATATATACCATTGCATCTGTTTAACGGAAATCTCTACATGCACGAATAATAAAACCAAGCAACTTATGAGACCCCGCACAAACCTTGACAATGTGCTCATTAAACCGTAGCTGTGAGTCAAAAATTACACCGAGGTCTTGAATGTGATCTACTCTCTCAATAATCCCGCCACTGATGTTATAATCACACAAAATTATATTACTCTTACATATAAAGGGCATAGTTTTACATTTATCAATATTGATAGAAAGACTATTACTAAAGCATCATGCACTAAGCTTCGTGACAATACACTGTAAAGTATGGCAATCCTTAATACGATCAACTACAGAAAAAAAACTTTAAGATCATCCGCATACAGTTGATATTCAACATCGAAATCATTGCGTGAATTATTTATAAAAATCACGAATAAAAGTTACACAACAAAACTGTAGGTCACTGATCACTAATGACAATATTTTTTGCACCAGATTTAAAAAGAGGCACAGTATTGGTTCTCTCTGGGAAACAAGTTCTGCGATAAAATAACACAATATAATGTTTTTATATCAGCATATTAGCATAATCTTTCCATCTAAGGTCTCCCTGAAAGCAAACATTTATTCGATTTAATATCCTCGAGATATACGCTGATGCTAAATTGTTGAATTCTTGAATATAATAAATTCATATAAAGTTGCAATTTGTTCATGCTCCAAATATTGCATCTTATTAAATATTAAATAGTAATCTCTAGCCCGCTCAATTGGAGTAATAATAAGTAAAGGGATATACAATTGAATGACAGCTGAACTTTTTTGTCTATGCGTTCCGTGAAGGTGAAAACCACCTTGAGCAAACAGAAAACGGTAACGGAACTGCAAAGTGCTTCCCTGGCGACGCAGACGACTAACAGGTGGCGCCAGCAATACCATCAAATAATTAAATTCACCAAAGAGATCGATAAACGCGTACGATAAAAATGCAACCGTAACACTGTCAGTATGGCCGTAATTCATAGAGTTATACTGCACTTTTTATATCGACTACATAAGCAGACTACGGTTAGTAATTTCTAAATACCTGATATCATCTGACAAGTGTAGTAAGTTCACATTCTATTGTGTTTATTAGAAATCTTAGCCGCCTATTTGTCTCTTTACATTAAGATGTCTTCTGTTGCTCTTTCTAAATGTAACACCAAATGATGGTAGAAGTAAAGTATTAAGGAAAGTGATCTTTTTTGTTAAAGTATTAATTTTGTTTCTAATTTTTTAAGGTCCTGCGGATTACTTGGCCCACACACCGATTCCATTCAAGAGTATGTCGTTCGATAGAGTGCCAAGGTTTAAAGAAGATGACGACGATCTTCCAGGTCCTAGCACATACCACGTAAGTCCAATTTTTATATTTATCTGCCTATTTCTACAACTTGGTTTATGGAAGATACGGATGTATTTTATGTACGTTTTATCAATACTCTCAAATAGACAAGGAGTTGTAGACTTTTGTTTTGGTACTTCTGTCGCAGGAAACTTACGTTAAGCCCCTTATACTACCATCGCAGATTTATAATTGATAAAATAAATGTGTGTACTAAAGAATAAAAGCAGTGAAAACAAGTGGCATTTTAAAAAAAAACTCCACAAGCTACATTCATATACATAATTATCTTAAAAGGGATCCATTTTAGACGCACTCTTTCTTTGCACATTTGTAAGGGTATTTTAATAAGAAAGAGAAAAATAGTTGGTTGTATTTAAAAAAAAAAAAAATAAGTTTTGACACTTTTTAAATTCGAAAGTTTAACCGTAATTTTCGGACACGCTGTATAATGGTTTCGAAAAATTCATTCGGTTTCGAATGCTACCCTATACGGTCAACAGTTCTGCAAATTTTCAATTTTCCAAGTTAAATATTTTCAGATATCGTCAATCGTCCATCTGTCAAAAATTTTAAAAAAATGCAAATATTTAAAAATTGTTGAAATTAACAACATAGTTGTTTGATCAAACTTACTTTAAAATTGACCGAGGAATTAAAAAATATGTAAGTTGACAGTGTGATATATAAATACTTTTTGTATTTATGTATCACATTGATCGCATAGCGATCTGTAAGTACTTTTCGTATGTAAAAGTAGTTGCAACATATGTTGTAATTTTCAAATGTAAAGTTTCTTTAAAATGTAAATATACGATCAGTAGGTTACTAGTTTTACGTACAAAAAAGTACTTATACACTACACTGTTGTAATTTTCATATGTGAAATTTCGTTAAAAAGTAAACATACATTCATTAAGTAACTCGTTTTACATAAAAATGTATTTATACTTGTCATTGTAAACTTACTTTTTGTATGTGCATTTACATGATTATTCAAGGCGTCAAGTAACCAATGAACAGCATAGTAATTTTACAAAAAGAGTTTTATCAGTGCAAGAATATATTTAGTTACACAACATCGAATTATAAAACAAAATGTAGAAAATACTTTTCTTAATGAAAAATAGATTCGTAATCAAACATCAAGTCTTCTTGAGTGTATTTATTGTTTTTTAATCGGATGTTACAATAAAGCTAAAACAAACGACGACGCAGTGTTGAAATGGTTATTACCGCACACTGTGCTGTAATGAGATATTAACGCACTGGTAATATGCTTACCGGAATGTAATATGGGCGATTAATGTACAAATTAGAAAAAATACTGTAAAAAACTCGTGCCACAATGACTTTGTAATGCTCCTACATTGCATCACTCGCCGCCACGCGGGTCGTTATTCAAACTTGTACTCGCATTACATAAACGTCATTGTGACACTTGTGCTTTAAAATACTATAATAGGTTGTTTAATTTATAATGACGAAAGAAAATATTCTGCAGCTGGATAAGTTTATACATCTTTTGTCTTTATCCCTCAACTTTTGTACTTGTTTATCGCCGTATTATATTTTTATTCTTAGTTGAGTTACCAGCTATATAGCAGAATAGCATAACAAACTATGATATACTCCACCATTACACGTACAGGAGAAAATCCGTTTGCACCAATTGACTATCATAAGTAGAAATACAGATATTTTGTCAGTATTCGATCTACACAGTCGCCGTGCAGAAACGTCCGTAAATTTCATATGCATTAGACATCAACATTGTTATAGGAGGCGCATAATTCACAACCGAGCCATCAGTATGATGAATGCGAACGCCAATACCAGTTACCGCAATTGTCGGGTCTGGGACAGACAAAAATCGCAGTCATTCTTCTCAATTTACAGCTTTCAGCTACAGTTAGCAGGTACCCGGGGAATTATTTCAGCGCCGATATATCTTCACCGATCCTTAACAGACACGACTGACCCGCTTTCGAGTAAATAAAGTTCCGCTTTGGTACGATATCACTTTCGATAATGGCCGATGGTGATGACAATAGATAGATAATGGGTGGCAGCTGTGAATCGATTCGATTTTGTCGATTTAGCTAATATCAGTTTGTTCATATAAATATTTGGGATTCTGCATTTTCTCGCTGTTTTCATAATATGCCGTTTGTTCTCTTCGATCAAATTACAGAGAAAGCTGTTGGAAATCTGGTGGAAGCTAATATCAGCTTATTCAAATCTATTGATGCAAAGTTTGAGCTGTTGATTCACCTTCAATTAATATCTTTTAAATACTTATTTTGTTGTTTATGTTAATTAGCCACTCATTAGGCAGCAATGTACATTTCTTTTAAAATACGAGCAATGTGGTTCAATATTAAATTCACACCTACACAGAGAAAACAGTATAATGCGGGATATTAGGAATATAATACCGAGTATTATACGAATTTAATGAAAATAATAATAATTATTATAATGTATAATACACACTAAAAAATATTACACTTTTCCTACGGAAGATTCATGTAATGTATAGGGTAAATATACAAAAAATTGGGAAATTTACGATAAAACTTTAGGTAAATTTCTCAATTTTTGGTAATTTTACCCTATACATTACAGAAATTTTCCGTAGGAAAAGTGTAATTTTTTTAGTGTGTACTATTTATTACAGTTTTGCATTACCTTGTATGAAAAAGTGATCTAAGGGCCGGTATATCAATCTCCTAATAAGAGTATCTAACAACGATTCAGCTAATAAGTATAAGAAAAAAGTAAGATTATTTCAGTTATTCAACTAATAACTTTTATTAGGAAGTTTATTAGGAGATTGAAATAACGGCCTTAAAATTAATAAATTTATATAGATATAGATTCAACTCACGTGACCACTTTTATGAGGTGCAAGTTTGGTTGCATAAATATTACATTGGCAACTAATTAAATATTCCTAGATTCTATATGAACGGTATAATACGTGCTCTACTTTTCGTCCTGACAAGTCACACTTACTCTTTTGCCGTATTTTCTTCATCATTATTTCTATTGTTAAGCTTTATTTTATTGTATCAGTTTTTGTTAAAACTACTGACAGAATAATACCATATCTTCGCTTGATGAGTTATTTGATACCTTATTTATAATGAAGGCAATAATCTCTGCTTATGAAATTTTACGTTATCACGATGGTGTTTCAACCAGAGCATGATGCCTTTATTTTAAAGGCACATTACAGAAGTGCTACACAAGATGCTGATGAATTTGGAAATACTCTCTCCAAAGCTGCATCGATCAGTTTACCATGAATTTCCCTGATTTCGATATGCACTACGAAGTATTTAAAACCCGTAGACATTCGATTATTCATAGATTTGAAGATAGATATTGCATTTGCAAAAGGAAGTCTACTGGTAGACCTACCATATTAACAGAACCGACATTGGATGATATTCGAAATAGAATGGAACATAGTCCTCATAAATTGCTACCGAAATTAGCCAATCAGACGGGTATTCTAATTCTATTTGTGTAAATTTTGGCGTTACTTATATTTATTTTATAGGACTCTCTGTTGGAACTTGTTATAAGGCACTTACAGAAAAACTTCATATGCATCCGTATAAAGTAAGCACAGTACAAAAATTGTTCCCACGTGATTTTGAACAAAGGGTAACATTTTGCCATCGGTTCCATAAGCAATTAAACAATAATAATATTCTTTAGTGATGAAGCTTGGTTTCATTTGTTGTTGTTGGATACGTTAATTTCCAGAATTATAGAACATGGGGTGCTGAAAATCCTCATGAATTTATTGAGACAACTTTGCATCCGATAAAAATTGGAATTTGCGTGGCAATATCTAGGCGACGAATTATCGGACCAATATTTTTCAATGAAACAATTACAGGTGAACGATCCCGTGCTATATTAAACGAATTTATTCCACAACTACACGACGATCAGTTACAACACGGATTTTTTCAACACGACAATGCGCCAGCACATATAGCTAGAGATACTCTGCAATATCTAACTGAATATTTTGACGATATACTGATCAGTCGAAATGTATGGCCTCCACGCTCTCCGGATCTTACCCCCTTAGATTTTTATTTATTTGGTAACCGGAAGAATAAGGTGTTTAGAAAGAGATTGAATGATTTGGAAGAGTTACAAGCAGCAATTCAACAAGAAATTTAAAACAGCTGTGGAAGAGCTTCAACGTGTGTTTGAAAATTTAAAGCGAAGAGTAAATATTTGCTTGGAAACTAATGGACGACATTTCGAGCATCCGTTGTAGATAAATAGCCAATATAAATTTTCTAGAAATCTGGGATTTTTTGTTAGGTAGTACCATTTTGCAAGATTGGTTGCATACCTAAAGCAAGTCACGTGGGTTGAAATTTTTTCTGAAAACCCCGTATGTTAATTAGGTACACTGGTATTTATAATTCTACAGACATTGTCACTCTGAAAATTTAGTCCCATACCATTACTTCACCAAAAAATATTTTGATGATTCATCTTGATTACACCGGCAACAAATAGTAAACCAAATAAGCCCTTTACTTCATCAATATCGGTGGCTTCTGCAGTTCTATGCTGCTCAAAATATTTTCTAGTTTAATATAGCTTTGATATAACAAAGGTATACGATGCACGCAAGTCGCCACTAATATAAGTCCTTTTTATATATCTATATACTGAAATGGAGGTGTAAGACGTCTGTGTTCCAGCTGTGTACCCAATCAGCTGATATGGTACACTATTAAACTTTTTTTTGTTACTTTTGTGAAGTTATATTGCAATAGAATTGATTTTACAACGTTCTAACCATTGAAAGCGCATAACATGCAAAGTATTCGATGAGAATAAGAGAGAAATTTTAAAGTGGGGGTGCGTTTTCAATCCGGCCAGCAATTACGAAAATCCGTCACTTCTGCCTTTGATTTAAAATCTTTTGAAGAGACAAAAGTCCTTACGTTGCACTGCGAACAGTCAAAGCCTCACGGAACGCTGAAAATGTGATGTTTTAAAAAGCTTTCACCGAAAACGAGGAGTCAACCGGGATCGATAGTAGTCTTTAAGACAGTGCACAGTAGATGTATTTAAAAAAGACGTACGGTGGTGTAGTCTAATAATGTAATCCATCCCATCGCGCAGTTGGGCCTGCAAAATGAGTCATAATGTCTACATAATCGGTATACAATATGCATATGTATCTCACGTCACATCCACTCTGGAATATATATCAATATACACGGAGAAAAAAAGATGTTACCACGTATTATAAATATAATGAATGATATTAACTCAAGGACAACAATACGTTAACTAGTACCCAGTATTCATCCATGTATTACTGTTTATTAGGAAGATGGTACGCTCTAATATAATTATAATACAACCAACTATAAAGTTAGTTGTCCCTATTGTTACTATCTATTTTTCTCAGTGTACCTATCAGAGAATAGAGTGTGACATGAACAAATTAGAACGGGGAATGTTTCGCCATCGCAGAGTTAACGGCTGAAAACAAGTGAGAATCCGCAATCAAGAGGACATTATAAAACAAACGTGTCCTTTTACGACTCACAACTTGAGACAGTTACATTTCTACGCGGTGAATTATGCGCGCGATTTGCAAATGTTCTTTTGTTGTCGTTGGGTCGCATTAGAACTTAACATAAATCGGATGGCCGCGTGGGTTTTGTGTACATGTGTTCGCGACGTACACGAAATCGTTTCAACGGCACAGGAATCGCTGCAAATATGCACGTATTTACAACGAATGTTAAAATTTTATAATTTACAGTGTAAAGGTGTGTCCAGAACAGACACCAAAATAATTCTAAAAGATCGTTCTAGAGTAGGCGCTATTTTACATTTCTTTTTTTACTCGTCATCAATTGTTTGGTTTTACAAGGGGCGTACCACAAGGGTCCAACCTTGGCTCTCTACTTTTCAATATAGTTATTACTGGTCTGTTCCAATATTTGACCTGTTCTGATTTGGCATATGCAGATGACTTAAAATCCTGCAGTGTGTCAAACCATGCAGAGGCTCAAATTTTGCATGATAACATTGAGATTGATATTGAGGTAATTAACGACTGTGGTGTTATTTTTCTACCAATAGCTTTACTATATTCTTCGGCCTCTAAAATGTTCTTCAATATTTCCTGGTAAGCTTTATCGTGATGATCTTTGTTACGAGACTCCCACAGGTTTTGTGGGCGCGTTTAGTGAATATTTTGATAGTGCCTTTCGAAACTCTTCTGTATCTTGTATTGATGACACATCCACCTTATATGATGCCACTCATATTCATATTCTTGAAGTATCTGGGAACGATATTAGTATTACTGTTAAGGGTGTAAAATGCAAATTAACCAGGTACCGAGCAAAATTTTTATTGATTGCCTCAATGATACTGCATGTCCAATTTGAGCTTGCAGACCAGTATATTTCCGGGTCAGTGCAAGGTTGCGCGGGTTTGCTCAGTTTCTAAGAGTGGTGATGCCTCACAAATAAACAACTACAGACCTATTTATTTAGCTTAGCAAAAATTTCATATATATATACTCAGCTCTTGGTAGTAATATCCGTCTCTATCAACATGGCTTCACGAACAAGAAGTCTACAGTGACTAATCTTGTTACTTTTGTGCAATATGTTTCTGAGACTGTTGGTAATCTACATCGACCTGTCAAAGGCTTTTCACAGGTTTAACCACTGTCTTTTGATACGGAAGCTTGCCTGCAGCGGTTTCAGTGCTACTTTGTAGGAATTGATGCTATCGTATCTTTCTGATCGTACTTTTCTTGTTTCTTGTAATGGATTTGTATCTGGTGGCCGCGTTATAAGATCGGGGAGCCCCAGGGGTCCCTTATGGGGTCTTTACTTTCTTTATATTTGCAAACGAGCTGTCCCATTGTTTGAATTGCGGGGCACTGAGGTTTGCTGAAAATGTTAAGCTGGTCCCGTACATTAAATCAATCAGCGAATGTCTGAATGTGCAGCGCAATATTGACTGCCTGGTTGAATGGTGTGGCGCTAATCTGAACTACCGGTATTGCATTGGCTCGAACATTTTACAAGATGTATTAATATAATATATAATATATAATATATAATATATAATATATAATATATAATATATAATATATAATATATAATATATAATATATAATATATAATAAAAGCTTGGAGCATTTAAATCGACAGTACTTCTTCTATTAGTAATCACATACCCACTATGACTGGATCTGTATGTAATGCTTGGATTTATCTGTCGAAACAGTAGACAATTTTTAAGCGTGTACACCATTAAAATTCTGTTTAACAGTCATGTGCGGTTCGTGTTGGAGTACGTATGTCCTGCATAAACTGAGCTTTGATGTACCTCGACATAATCTAAATAAAATCATTTCCTAATTCAGCGCTGGCTATAGCCGCTAAAATGGTTATATAAAGTTATATAAATGCAGTACGAAACCGTAGACAGCCCATAAAAGAAGAACATTTAAAACGTCGCATTGTGCGGCAACTTCAATTAAACTAGCTCAGAAACACGATACGCCAGCGGCACAAATAACAATAATAATAATAATAACATCGTTCAATACGATTACATTGTTGGGTTGACGACGGTCGATTGTACAAGACTGCATACTTTACATGATAAAATAAAAAGGTGTTAAAATCGAATTCATGTCTTCATACCTTTTATCCTGCCGTTGCAATGAAACAAGACATCGACATGGACTTCGGTTCGATTCGTACAAGGGCGATTTATTAAATTTGGAGATGTTTATTGCACAGCGATGTTGTGAGATTCCTCAGAAGCGTAATAATATCTGTAGATACAAGCCCATAAAAGTTAATAGATATAATGCTTTTGCGGGGAAGCATGGTGGGAGGGTAGTATTTTCGTTTGCATTACCATTCAGTATGGTACATAGATAGCTTTGATGTAGGATCACAAGTAATATCTTATAACTAACATTTCACGCGATATTCTGATATACCAAACACATAATTTTAGGTGTAGAAAAATTAAATATCTATACAAAATATATTCGAATTTTGCCTCTGTCGTTTGGGAGGATATGTTAATAACGTGTTATTATGTAAATACGCGAATTTATGCTTCGTGCTTATATACATCGTCGGCTTTTATTAAAGTGTAACCATCGCTGCGAGACCGGATATTCTGGTTTAAATATGTAGGGGGCATCAGGGTTGATGCAAATGAGACCAGCAAGTTCAAGGTGTAGTTTTGTGTACTACACCGGCAAAAAATTGAAACACTAACGTTAATGAAGTTAAAGCTTTTTTTATAATTTAACACAGTATAAGTCGGGAGTTCAGCGCTATAAATTTATAAATGGCATTGAAGCTTCCAATGGCACAATGACGTGCCATAGTATTAGGTTAGATTCGTTTTTGATGATATAAAAACTGAACAGGTGTGTTTTAGATTCAAAATCAAATTCTCTTTAAAATTTCTGCCACTTTTTCTTAATCTTTGAAATGCAGCTACGGCTTATGTGTAAATCTATTGTAACACGCCGTAATGACCACACCTCTTCCAACTTAGAAAATGCTCTTCGTTTTTCTACTTCACTTAAATGTCTAGGCACTTTCACGTTAGAAACAATTCTGACAGCTACTGATAATTAAACTGACTTAAACAATATGAAATCAGTAAATGTTTATTTTGCTTATTATACCCATTTATAACAGGATAAAAATGGGTTTTCCATTTTTCTTGGCCGCGGTGGTACAGTCTGTAGTTAAGAAGAAAAGAGATATATCTTTTTGAGACAAGATCGTGGGTGAAATAAAATTTTCAATTTATCTTGCCATTTTCAAGATATTTATAAAAATTGTAACTTGCCGTTCCATGCGAAAATCCATTTGAGCGTCAAGTTTTAAGCTTATTTTGAATTAATCATTATTTCTGATTTGAATGATTTTCCCATGGGCGGTAGCGTTGCCACCGCATGTTATTTTATTTCGTTAAGTTCTTATTTGTTTAATCTCGTTTACGACGCGAGTGTCCTCCCCGCATGGTGGTGCCCGATCACGCACGCTCAACTCCAACCATCGCGACCGCGTGGAGGGGGAACCGCAAGTCTATTTACCGCGCGTTTAGGATAAGTAGACAGAGAGTTCCGGAGGCCCAAGGCCCGTGCCAGTCTGCTTTGGCTGAAGTGTCGGGAATGCTTTCCCGATACACGCCGCGTTTCTTATTTCAAGGCCCTGGATAGCTTGATTGTAGCGCCGACAAAGCTTTCTGGTGTAACACAGGCACTTACTCAGTCTGCTCTGACTGACGCGTCAGCACAGCTTTTCTGATGCACGCCGAACTCCTGGTTTCAATTATCCCCGGCCTGATTGTAGCGCTGGCAAAGCTTTCTGGTGTAACACAGACATTCTCCTAGTCCGTTCTGGGTGATGTGTCGACACAGCTTTTCTCATACACGCAGAGCTCCTTGTTTCAATTATTCAAGGTCTGATTGTAGCGTTGGCAAAGCTTTCTGGTGTAACACAGGCATTTTATCGATTTTTCTCCGCTCTGGCCGTTGCGTTGGCACAGCTTTCTTACGGTCCCAGGATGTTATTTACAGTTATTCCCGTACAGCAGAGTTTAGCGGCGTCACCGATATCTAAACCATCATAGCCCGTGAAAAACCGTCCGCGTTCTTTTCGACCGACCTCTGTATACGGATTGTCGTTTTATGTTCTTAACCGAGACAAAGCCATTAGATTCCGCGTCTAAATTTCAAAAGCGTTACTGAAGCTCCGCGAATGTTTTAATGTTCGTCATTGTACGTATATTTATGTATGTTCACAAACTTACATGCAGATATTTTGACAATTACCTTTTTTTTTCGCTGTATATATTCGATGTCTTTCGCACCTGTTGTATGGAAATAAATGTGTGATTAATCACACACTTTCACAGTTTTGTTGCATTTAGAACCCTGAACTTCCCCGCTCTCAGACTTATAGCTACCACTTTGGGGTTAACGGGTTGTAACGGTGTGATTAAGACGCAATACCGTTTAAACCGCCACGATGTTGTATTCGCCGTTTGACTACTCATTATTTAAAAATTCGAAAAGTATTTTAAATATTTTAAGTATATTTCTTTTATTTTGTGCCTCAAAGAAATAAAACCATGTGGCGATGTAAGAAAGGTTGCATTTGTTAAGTGCATAAGGTTGTTCGAGTATATACTCAAAGCTTTCGGCTTCGCTATTGTTGACTCCAAACTGGGTTGTCACTGCGCAAACGCCCTAAATGAGGTGAGGACCCAAAGTAAAATAGCATTGACAAGTGTTGGGTACCTAGTCACAAGAGCATGAAAGAAAACGGAGGTAGCCCAAACAGCTCTTAACTAAGAGAACAAAGACCTGAATTTACCAAAGACCATTGAATAAAAATTGGAAGACTGTTAAAACGATAGTAAGACTAGTAACCGGTTACTGTAGACAAAATAGAGAAATCTATACCATGAGCCTGGTAGGGGATGCTATGCTGTACATTCTGCGAAAACGCAAAGGAAACGCCAGTCCATACCCTGTGCCACTGCGATGGCCTAGCAAGGTCTAGGTTTCTACGACTTGGGTCAGAGAATCCAATAAAGATGATAGGTCTAATCAGATAGACAAAATTAGAGGGCGCCTTCTAGCATGGATAGGGATTACCATAGACCTAAACAGATCGTGATGAAATTAGACTAACTCGGCTGCCCCAAATCTTAATCTAATCTTGGAAATAGAATAAGTAAGTTACTAGGTTTATTTGTAAATGTGTGTTAATAGATAATGTATGTAGCAGATAAGTCAATTGGGCTTTTAGCTGTTATAGCAATACAAAGGCAAGCAGGCGTCATATAATAATTTACTTTTTAATTTTGCTCCTTCAACTGTTTGTGTTCGATCACACGCTATCATTATTAATATTATTCTGATTGTCGTAGCACCAATTGATGTTCAAATTTCTAAATTATTTACTTAAAATAATACAGAAGAGTATCTACAAGAAATGTTGACTTGTTTAGTTGCAACTCTCTGCCAGACTAATTGGATTGGTGCGTGATTCTTGGTTATTTATCTTGTTAGTTAAAGTGATTTGACTTTACGACACAATTGTCGATATAATCACAATCACAATAAAATGATAAAATGGAAATTACGTTAACAGTCAAAGCTCAGATTGAACACACGAAGAACTTTCATAATCATCTCTGACGTTCGCATTCTGTACGCGATTCGTTAAGAAAACGCTTCGTACATCGAGCATCGCTTTGTATTCCTGCACTGGTATTATTATTGCTTCAAACACGGATCGATAAAAACTTTAAAATTATTGGGTGCTAGTCGCCAGTATACGACCCCGTTTAACGGCGTTGTAAAAATATAAACTAAAAACACCGCATCTAGTGGTAAACAGCTTCACCCGTAACAGTTAACAGCTCAGCACTTCAGTTTCATCAATAAAGTCATATCAATTAAACCAATAGTCCATAAAAGCCCACGGACATCAACGCCAACACGTTTCCGTCCTCACAGAATTATCTGTCTGCACGTTGACCGAACGGATTGTTAAAATGTACGCTCGACGAGTCGAGAACGAGAGATTGCCTATGAGAATCGAATAACACGATACTAGGTGTGTCGTGTTGGAAATGGGAATAGGACGAATGAAAATTAATATTTCGGCGCATTGAAACATTTATGCACTGAGATTTGTAGGTTATTGATATGCGTAATTAGCATCGACAAAATAGCTCTAGGAAAATAGCATAATGTCGATATTTGGAGTGATGTTTATAAGAGCATATACGTTTATGGACGTAGAATATTTCTTTCTTGTAAGATCCAAAACACAGTGGTCAAAAACTTAGCAAATACAATCACATACTGTGAGAAGAGATAAGAAACTTGGCACATTTATCGCACCCATCGAATGTTGTAGTTCGACTATATTCCTGTTTTGTTCGATTTATCCCGTTATCGAGAACAAAGAAAAAAAAATTGTGAATCTCTAATGTCTTCTGTGGGTTTTTCAAATTAGCGCGGATCAGTTTCTTTCTACCGCGTTTAGTACTATCCTCCCACCAGTAAGTCGACCAGGCAAAAAACAAGGACCAATCAAATTATCTCCAATTATACCACCCCATACATTTAATGAGAACTGTTCTTGAAAATGCGTTTGTACAATTTCATGTGGATTTTCATCTGCCCACGTGTGGTTGTTGTGGAAATTCATAATTGAAGTACTTGAAAAATTCGCTTCATCGGTAAAAAGGATTTTACAATTAAAAATGCGGTCTGCTGCTAGCTTATTAAGGTACCATTGGCAGAAATCAATCCTTAAAGGGGAGTCTCGGGGAAGAAGAGCCTGCACTCTTTGAATGTGGTAAGGGTATAGCAGGGAAACATGTAGAATACGCCAAACAACTTGATGACTAATATTTAAATGTTCATTGATTTTTCTGGTGCTGGTGCGAGGATGTCTCTCTCTTTCATTCAGAACAGCCTCTTCAATCTGTGGTGTTCTAACAGTACGTGGTTTACCTGCATCATTAGTATTCTTTTTAAAAGTTCCAGTTTCTCCAAGACGCCTATGAATATTTGAAAATATTCGATGATCGGGTATCATTCTATTGGGATAGCGCTCCATGTACAGACGCCTGGCTTCTCTTGCATTTCCATTCGCAAGGCCGTAGATAAAATGCATGTCAGCCATTTCAGAATTAGTGAAATTTGGCATATTTACAAAATTATAACGAGTACCTACTTAAAACACTTTTACACCTTACAGTTTGCAATTTAAAACTTTACTTATACAGACACAAGTTACGATTTCTAATGTCAGTTGTCAAATTAATAAACTCAAGTGATTATCTGAATAAAGCAAGAGCCTGCTAGATCATTTTAAAAAATTTAATTTTCTCTGGCGAATTATAGAAAATAGTTTTCTATTTTTTTCTCGATAACGGTCAGAGATAAGAAAAAAATACAAGAGATCAAAAAGTTTCTAAACAAGACAGAAAATTTATTGCGTATTTTAGAATCTAGCAGTGGCGCATCGCAAAAAAGTTCAGGGTGGGAAAAGAGGGCATGACCCCGAAAAAATTATTACCCTGTAGATTTACATCATCATTTGGCATGGTTAATGATGCAGGCCTTATAGCGTAACCTACCTTCCAAATTTGAGCAAAATATCTCAAAAACTGTAGGAGCTATACAGTAAAAAGTGAAAAAATCTTGAAATTTCAACACCCTGCAGATTGGTAACGAAGCGTTTGCAGACCTATGTTTATATGAAATTTTAGGCACAAAATAAACCAAATAATTACTCCCTTCCTTATGTACATGATATTTAGGAACACCCTGTATATTTGCTTATCCAAAAAAGTCTTTATAACTTGAAATGGACGGACATGAAATCCATATCATTTTTTAAAGCTCAAGGTCAACTCTCAAAAAAAAATGTATTTAATATTTACACAATGTCAAGGATAAATACATACCCAATTCTATCACTTGATGTGCATGGATTTCGAATGTGAAAATGATTATAAGACGGGTTTTGGATTTAGCTTTTATCTCGTAAATTTAAATATGCAAAATAATGTCATAAAAGCATAATTTTGATACATAATCGATTGTCGGCGCCTATGTATGCAAGTCAATTCGTATGCATGATGCAAGAGTGGCTGTTATAGAGAAAATGGCGTAAGAGAGTTTGAACGCCTTACTTTACTTTATCAAAACCAAGACCCAATAAATGTGCGCCCATAGAAATAATTTCCCTTGTACATTTATACATATTTCATATTCTTGCCAAAGTTTATCAAACTCTGCTGAATTTCTAGCTTCCCTTGTAAATTGAAGCAATGGTATGAAGCAGAGTAAAATTTAGGAATGTAATAAATGAAACAGCAGGCAATATAAAACAAAACAATGAAATTACAAATGAGGAAAGCATAAGATCTATTGATATACAGTTGTTGACTAAATATAGTAATAGTCTTTATTGTATAATTCGGGGGTAACAATAAATGTATAAGTAAAAAACAAGTTCAAAAAACATAGTTTCATTGATATAAATAACTTAAATAAATATAAATAGTGAACTCAAATGCAATTTAAAGTCATATTTGAACCTGAACTCTAAAATTAAACTTAAACCAGCGACCATACAACCACAAGGCGAGGTTCAGATTAACTCTGCTTTACAACCTAAACCTTGAATACAAAAAAAAATAAATATATATGATCTAATACCTTAACTCCTAAAAAGAAAAACTAAGCAAAATTTGACTCTATCTATTGTGCTCCCACTTTTAACTAATAACAGATCCCAACGAGAAACAAACCCATCCCAGCTACACGTCTAAATATAAACTAAAAGCAATGTAAATCTAAATCGCATAACAAAAGAAAAGCACACATCAAAACAACATCGACGCAATTTTCGCCTAAAACCCGCATGTGGTAAACCCTTTATGTTATCCGGTAGATTGTTATATTTCAAATAAATATTAAAGGAAAAAGGCCTTGTAAAGATGGCCATCTTGTGAGGAGGTGGCGAGATTGAACCTAAATCTAGTATGTATGTTATGTACATCTGAACGGTATCTGATTTTATTGTAAAGGTATGGAGGGGTTTTAAGAGTGACGATCTTGTGATACAGACAGGCAGTCTGCAATTCTCTGCGACCGCTCATGTTGAACCAACTCCCCTCCGCGATCTTGTGAGAAATATGTTGGTATTTGCGAATACCGTAGATATATCTGAGGCAGCAGTTCTGCACCTTCCGAGTCAACAAGTTAAAGTGAAATTGATTGAAGTTATTATTAGTGGTATTATACTGATAGTTGGATGATGAGTTTATAATAGAAGTGAGGTTGATAAAGTGATTATTAATTTCATTTACGTTAGATAACTGATCAGGAATATCTTTGAATGATCGTTTATTACTGATATTTAAATGATTTAGGTGTTTAAAAAGAGTTTGTTTTGATTTAGTTGATAGTAGGACTAACGTCCTAAAGTAGATATTCACAATGCCAGCATTAAAAACGAATCTAGTTTACGGTCAAATTTCTTCATCAAATGAAATCAAAACAATGAAAATCTTCGTCAAATATTTAGTGACCCAATAGAATTTCTCAATTTTGAACAGAACGGAAAACTGTTTGATTGTGTATGTAAAGTTCATAACATTATCATTAAGTGTTTTTTATTAATATGTGTACTTGAATAGTTTATTATTTAACGACAGTGATTAAAAGTATAACTAGAAGCTCATATAATTCGTCTTAGCTTGCATAAGATGACGGGCAGCTTCGTCTTCGCCTCATTTAGCGACCGTTTCCCGAACTAGCTAAGTACTAAAGTCAACACCGACTTGGAAACACTAATACGTGGGTTCGAAGCGGTTTCCCATGCTTGTGTTTTGGTTGCAGTTGGATTTCATCCTTGCGCAAATATTAGCACATTGCCGGAAAAATACGCATAATTTCGTACAAATCCTACCCGAGCGGCGCTCGTTATAGAATCGCGTGTATTATTTAGGGATTTTCGTAGAGATTTCGCGTGATTCTCCGCACCCATTTCGCGAATGTGTAATATGTAAGTAAGCATTGTGTGCGTGAGAATAAGACAGCGGGTGCGGCCGTTGACATGCAAATATCGGTTTTTTTTCCGTTATTACCTGGCTATAAATTAATGCAATTGTTATGAACTTACCGATTCTATTGGAGTTTTAAATTAGGGGTTTTGTAACGACTGCTGGAAATTATAATTGATAGACGATATGGAGGAAAACACTGCCACGTAGAAACCTTTCAGTTAATTATTTGTAGAAACCGAGTAATTTCCATTTGCTTTCTCTGTTATTACGACGTAGAAAATTGTTTTGAGTATAATAACATTTGCTAGTTGTCATGAAATACAATACGCTGAATAAAATATGGTTGGTGCGTGGCAGGCAATAGTTTTGTTGGCTATTACATTTGTGAGGTACTACCTTAGTAGATTGTAGGAGTATCTTCGTTTGCTTTCTTGGAAGGTATTTATTATCTAGGAAAAAGTTGCTTTGAAAGTGTATTTTCCAATTCACCGAACATAAAAAATTGTGCCACGGAGGATTATTGTATCTATATTTTAAAAGATTAACTAATAACTAATATTACTATCTTAATAGCTAGTAGTTACATAATTACCGTTTAACAAACGTGAAAACCTAATCAAAGGCTTGAATGCAATCTATTTTGATTGCCTACTTGTCTATTATATACATAGAAGATTACTCCAGCAAAGAGATGAGACAAGAAGGTTCACCTGTCATTTTTAGCGGAATCGCATGCACGACGTCAGGGGTAATTGAGTCTGTTAATTTCAATAGACAGCTCCATTGTAGTCATTGTTCTGACCTTGATTATTAAAGACGCCGAGAGTAATTATTTAGTTTAATATAAATTTGGTTACAACGTTAGTATCTCATTGGTTTGTGGTTGGAGGTTATTCATCGCCAAATGGAAAAATTAAGAAACATATCACATCATAGTTATGTAGTTAGGTTATTCTTTACGCGCGCGTGTATGCATTATGCATAACCGCAATTTTGAGCTTAGTTCCTTATCCTATAACAATCGATCTTTATGGTTGGTGTAAATTAAAGAAGAAAGCTGAAGCATCTGGTGCTAAATCTATGACCGCTGTCGGTCATTTTTCGGCGACACAAACATCAAAGGCGCCTACAGAAACAGACCCTTTCTGTTTTATCTTTTCGCTGGTTACTTGGTCAATTTTTTACATAACTAATACGTGTATCCCGAGACAAACGTTTTTTAAGGTACGAATAAATCAATCCAAATTCATTTAAAGGAAATGATACTGCATTTCATCATAATAAAAGATTCATAACAAACTTATCTAAGAATAGAAATTTCTTTTGTTATATGATAGTCTGCACAAGCTGTATTGTAAGTATTAATTAGGTCGTAAGAACAAAAGGTATGCTACAGTGGTGCAGTATTTAAAACAATTCAATTATACGCGATGCAAGATTAATATATTTAATTTCTTTGAAAATCGATCAGAAAAATACTACTGTGGTTGTGAATGACACTACTGCCAAATCCAGCGAATTTATTCGACCTACCTCAAATGACTGAATGCCGCGCGTTCACATCCACGTAATAATATTTTCAGGTCATAACCACATTATAGTCAGTAATAAAAAATGAAGACTGTACATTGATATATATCCAATTGATTAATTTTTTTCTTAAGGCCGGGAAACAATATCTAAATGGTATTGACTAGAGCAATTCGTAATATACTAGAATATGCGATGGAATAGGGACGCAACATGAGCTTGTTACCGATACAAGTATAGAAGTAAAGACATTTATTCTATCAGAAATAATTAAATATACATTTGGTTTTCTGCTATTAAAGTAATATGCATAAACAGTCATCCCCACATCGGCGCACATGGCGCGCAGGGAAAGTGGTCTGCTCTAGTAATGACACAGGGTATCTGGAATTGTCAAGAAATAAGAAAATAAATAATGACGGATCGATATACTTCAATGAAACAAGACCTGAAGAAATTACACACATAATAAACAGGTTGAAAAACAAAACAACTACTGATGTATATGGTCACTCAACTTCATTATTAAAACAAGTGATAGCACAAGTGGCAGAAGCTATGGCATTTACAATAAATAAATGTCTGAACAAAGGTATCTTTCCTGGTTGCATGAAAGTGGCAAAAATTACACCAGCACACAAAAAAGGTAGCAGGGATGATTGCTCGAATTGCAAACCCATATCGCTGCTACCCAGTTTGTCCAAAATGTCATAAAAATCAGACTAATAAACTATTCCGACAAACACGGTTTCCTGTCTAAGGAACAACATGGTTACCAGGCACACAAATCCACAGTTACAGCCATGGTGGAATTGACGGAGGAAATAAGTGAGGGTCTTGACAATCAAGATAAGATTGCTGCAAATATAAAATTACACGAACACACAAGGAAGGTAGCATGAATGATTGCTCGTATACATACCCATGTCGCTGTTACCCAGCTTGTCCAAAGTCTTTGAAAATGTCATAAGAATCAGACTAATAAACTATTTCGACAAACATGGCTCCCTGTCCAAGAAATAAAATCCTTACCTGACACACAAATTCACCGTTATAGCCATGGTAGAGTTGATGGAGCAATTATAACTGAGGATCTTAGCAATCAAGATAAGGTTCCTGCAAACTTTTGTGACCCCAATGAAGCTGTCGACGCAGTGAACCATACCATTTTTTTTGCTGAAGTAGGGTTATTATAGTGTAAGGGATATTCCATTTCTACTTCTGCAATCGTATCTTACGAACAGATACCAAGAAGTGTCATTTAATGAGGCGCGAACCGAACGAAGAAGGTTAGAATCCGGAGTGCCACAAGGGTCAATATTAGGGCCTTATATTACGTACATTAACGACCTGCTCGAAAATGTTCCACGATCCAGAATTTTTGTGTAAGAAACAATAGCCATGTGGAATTTTTTCCAGCTGTTTGAAAAGTTTGTCTCTGATTTATGTTGTTGAACGATATTAGCTCATCGAGTCGTCAGCCGGGAGACGGTTCCCTTTCAATATAAAGATATATAAAGATCTATAAAAATGATTTCTAATACTGGCAACAAACGTGAATCGTATGTCTTTATACAAAATGTATAATTAGTGAACTAAGAAGCATGTATGAGAACGGTTTTCATGGAAAAATAAGCGTCAGTGAACGCACTATTTAAGTCATCAGATAAACAACAATTTTTAGCTAACTGAATGATTCTACAGTTTAGTTCAGGGTAGTTCCTAAATTTATTAATAAATTAATCGATTTTTCAATAAGGTCAATACGTACCTACATTAGTTAAATGGTGATAAAGTGGGATCAGTGATTTTAGAAACTCTCCATTCCTGTGCATTTCACTATCATAATCTACTAATCTAACTGCTGATAACCAATAAAATAGAGTTTCTTTTATTATGCTATGATGAAAACAAAAGGAAATGATAATGTGTGTCAGTTTATAATTGGTGCTTTTCGCATACTGTTATCATTACACACATAAAAAACAGGATCATAATTGTACCAATTTACACCCCCTACAGATAAAATTAGTTCGGCTTTTACTTGATATAAGTTGTCCACAGTATAACTTAATAAACACAGCTTGCACAAAATATGTACCATACAGTAAACGAACACACCTAATAATTGCAGATCCTCCGATATGGAAACTTTATCGTTGGATTATTCTTATTCAGGAGCCACAGACAGTAAAATTCAAAGAGGCAACACATTGAAGCGCACTTCCACAACCACATACGCTGTAACGTGCCGTTCTGCGGGAAAATCTATTTTAGTGTCAAGAAGTTTTAATGTTTAATATTTTAATGTTTTTAATTTAAGTTTATTTTGAATTAATCATTAACTGTGTTCTTTTGATTAATTTTTGGTATGGTATTTTATTTCGTTTAGTTTTTATTTGATTAATATTGTTTACGCAAACGGTGCCCGATCACGCACGCTCAACTCCCATTATCACCATCGCGTAGGGAAACCGCAAGTGTATTTAACCCGCGCGCTCCACACAAGTAGAGAGATAGAGTCTCTATGTACTTTCCAGTCTGCTCTGGCTGATCTGTCGGCGAAGCCTTTCTGATGCACGCGCAGTTTATTATTCCTGGTCTGATTGTAGTGCTGGCAAAGCTCTCTGATGTAACACAGGCATTTTACCGGCTTTCTCCTCTCTAGTCATAGTCATAGTCCGTGAAAACCATCAGCGCACTTTTCGACCGACCTCCGTATACAGATTTTTATGTTATTAACCGAAACAAGGCCAGATTCCGCGTCTAAATTTCAAAAGTGTTACTGGAGCCCCGTGAATGTTTTAACGTTCGTCACTCTACATACATTAATGTATCTTTACGACTGTATATGCATATGTTCTGGCAGTTACTTTTTTTTTCGCTGTATGTATTCAATGTCTTTCACACGTTTTGTTGCGCACTCGATAGAGAACCCTGAACATCCGCGCACTCAGACTTATAGCTACCATTTTGGGGTTAAAAGTTTATTGCAACGGCGTGATTAAGGCGCAACACCGTTTAAACTGCCGCGAGGTTGTAGTTCACCGCTTGACAACTGGCCATACGATCAGCACCGCCGAACGTACTGGGGGCCGAATCCCCTTTTTCGACTTACGGGGATTAACGCACAAGTATTAAGCATTCTAAAAGTAAGTAAGTAATCGAAAGCAGTAAATATTAGTACATCGAACCAGAACCGAAAGAATCGTCGTTGCAACATGTATATCGATTTATTACCTAATCTTTCTTTTGTTATTCAAAACCATACAGAAATAATATTAGAAATTAAAAAGAAATATTACTGAAATTCCACCCACTCCTAAAATAACGGATAAAATATAGCGGTTATAGTTTACTATATACCTCTGGTGTTGTTACACGCTTAATTGGGCAAACTCGCTTATGATTGGTGCAACCTCTATTTGCTTCCTACCTCATTATAAGTTTGGATTGAGTGGTATTAGTTCAGGCGCTTGTAAATTGCTCTTAATGGTGGAAATTCACTAATAATGATTGCAGTGGAATTAATGCTCTACGAGATCCTACACCTAAATACTAGTCCTACAAGTGAATTTGAATTTGCTCGCAAACCACTTTACTTTTAAGTTTTAGAGCAAATTTGGATAGTATTCTTAGACCCTAATAGCAGCTCTCACTGAAATTTAATAAATTATATCTAAATTACATCTAGATGAATGCGTATCATACGCAACTGAGAAACTTATTACGCGTTTCAATCCGCAATGAAATATTTACAAATAAACATGTTAGACACGTGGATAAATTTACATACATACTTCATACACCGAGCTTGCGCTATTATTTATTTTTCCTGCATGTGGCGGTCTTGCCCGGCAGTTAAAGTGACATTATACTTTGTGGTTTATTATTTTTTAGATATTTATAGCCCTTCTAGGACATTACTTGCGAAGTTTCCAGACTATTTCTGCGGACCCCCGGAGGTTCCCCGTATCTATTTAATAAATTCGTAGGGCTATTCGACTTTCAGCGTTGTCATATTTACGACAAACAAATATTACGGCGAAAGAAAACAACCGCGGACATTCAGAAATCTGTATGCTCGTGCGTGTAATGCAGTATATTTTTAAAATCTGATACATATTTAGTAGGTATGATATATTGGGACAAGTTGTTGTGTATATTGTTGCGGAGAGATATGTACAACGCGCGTATGGGTAGGTACCTACGATATCTGGTTTATTCTTTGTGTTTTGGCTGTTGTGGCTTCCATATTTTATTAAATTTATCTATTCGTAAAATGGATGGTGGAGATTTAGCAGTAGTAATGCCAGATAAATAGTTTGTATGAACGTAAATATATTTTGAGACAGGTACTAGCTATTATTTCATATTACTAGTAAAGTCTGGACCGTTCACCCAACTGCACCATCCTCCACTAACCCTCGTACATACCTGTGGCTTGGGATCGTCGCTACACCCTGTATATTCCTTTTTTTTAATTCCTTCGCAATTCCTAATAACTTCGCAGTCGTTGATTTGATAACGGATTACGACTCACCTCAGAAGACCCGCTAAAAATTACACATACTGTATATATTGTAATAATTAAATGTGAAATTGTTACCCTGTATATTCATTTTTCTTAATTAGAAATTACACATACTGTGTCATCATTATTTTACGTTGTAACACTAAAACAATCGAAGAAAACACAAAATTCTCAAATCTGCTTTAGATATCCGTCAACTATAGATAATTTACATACTTGGGAACTGACGTCTTCCGAATAATGGTTATTACATTAATTATAATGTTAATGTTTTACCATTTCTTCGATCCCCTTTGTGCTTATTTTATACCAAATTCGTCGTCGTTCAAAGTTTCGATGTTTTGATGTTCGGTACACGACTACCTGCTAAACACCTGCAATACTACATAATCGGACCCTTCTCGCCGGCACGCGGGGGTCGGCCTTGGGCATTGTCGGTCCGTTACTAAAAATCGTGACAAATCAAAATTCCGGAAAAGATTTACGCGTTTTCCTGCTTTTAACGACGAACGGGGATACTCCTAGTACCAGACGACCGACGATCTACTGGTCTGGTTTGGAAGAGCTTGTAACAGCACTAGTGTCTGTTATTTGGAGTTTACTTGGATAACACATTTTCTCTTAATGAACTTAAAATGTGTTCTACTTTATTAAATGGAGAAAACACATGACACCCAAATTCTTTTAACATGATTCTAATTCGTTCATATTGATGTTTAGTTAGCTCCAAATTTACTAGTGATGTTAAGGCTTGCGTAGGATTTATTACTCGGGTATTTGCTTGTACTTTCTTTGATAGCCTGCGTATTTTTTGCTTTGCTTTCATCGTCACATATTTCTTTAACCTTATACCGTTTACTCTGTCACCACACTCTTCAAAAGATTTCTTCTCTCAAAAAGATGAGCTTGCATTTCATGTAATTTCTACTTTATCCACCACTTCAACATTAAATGTGCCTTCCAACTATGATGCCATGCATTTGGGACAGCCTGCCTATGGTAGTAAATATTAAAGATAACCTTTGAGAATAAGGATTTTTGGGTAAATCATTTTGAATCGCGTGATATATGTATATTACATATGCTCGGACCGTATCATAAATGCACTCTGTTTACTTATAAATAGCATCGCGCTATCGAATATGATATATTTAGAGAATCGTACAATCTATATTTGATTATATCAATGATTTACCTAATTGTATATTAAGTTCCGAATTGCCAACTTTAGTGTCGCGACTAGTGTTTACACTTACCGTCCAAATACCTGTTTAAATTGTTTGTCGGATTCAGAGTACCGAATTCAATTGCCGGACGGATTAAATAGGCTAGTGCATCATCAGAAAATGAGGTAATCCCACGTGAATGCCGAACACTCTGATACACGACGCCATCGCAGGGTATTGTTCCTCTCCGACTGATGAGCCAGCTACTGTGAGATTTGAAACTCTGGCTGTTCGATAATTAAGGATCTCCGTATAGCAGAAACGCTTTCACGCAGATGTGTAGATACCAGCGATTAATACCATTATGTTGCTTGCTACTCTCATGTCATCAGAATAATTAGAGGCGACATAGTAATTTATATTCAACTATCTCTGATATGGGCTGCGTTAAATCAACAAGGTACATAGATGCATTCGTGATTTGTCAAAATAAGTTTTTCCTATATGTTCTTGTTCCATTGTTATTATGATGAGCATTAAGGACTTTCGTTATTTCGTGGGTTATTGAAAACTGTGAGTATAAATTCAAGTATTGCGAACATCTAATTCTCTTTCTTCCTTAGTTTTGCTTGCTTCTAAAAATGACTGAGATTTAAAAAAAGATTGCTATTCTTCTTGTGCGTCAAATTCAGAATTGGTTATATAATATGTATACTGTAGTATTGTTACCATATGTAGGAATGTTTTGTTTTATACAACATCAAATATAAGCATTTTTAGGTATAGTGCAGAAGCACCAGAGATCAAAAGAGTATCAAAACTTTGGTAGTTGATAAATTCATTAAGTAAGGAACAAATATTCTCTTCTAAATTAAAAACTGCAATCACTGAAAATCAAAAGCGTTTACAAGATGTATTTAAATTAGGTCGTCTCTTTAAAAAGCCTTCATTGAATTTATTTATACCACGCTTTGATCGATATGATACATCTTTCTGTAAACTCGTCAGCTTGTTACGAACATAAATAAATGTCAGTTTCTAATTAATTTTCTAGAAACCAGTATAACACATGCACAAAATTCCTCAGTTGTTTGTGGCGGAATCCGCTTGGAGGTCAGTTAAATATCGCAATTCAATGTCAATGTTACTAAAAATTATCTTTGCCTGGATATTGTAATTAATTAATGTTTATGTTTTCTAACATTATTGTTTCTTTTGTACCGGGTGATTCAGTAAGGGTGGCGACCGGCTGTATCTCGGAAACTGCTATGCCTAGAGCTTCGGGACAAAAAAATTCATAACCAATGTGGCCACCAGAAATATCCGAAAATTATTTTCATGTTCGAAATTTTACCGCTAGGTGGCGTATCTGCTATGTTCAATCATAAAATCAGTATTATCTCAGAAAATTGCAGGTTGAGCTATAGTTTTGAATGAACCGTTCGAAAGCTGAGTTGATGTCGCATTATTTTGTTTAATGACTTTTTTTCATATCTGCCATAATAAGGAGCGGGGAAGCCAATCAATTGTTTAATATGTAAATTTTAATATCTCCTGAACCATTCAACCAATCTGAAAATTTTTGGACTCGTTCGATTGAGCATTTCATGGGTTTTTTCTAGAAAAATTGTCGTTCTAGCATTTAGTTTGAAATAGGTAAACTACAGGGTGTTTTCTGTAGTGATAACATATTTTGGTGAATTTCAAGAAAAAATTAAATGTAACCGTGCTATATAATTACGAGTGTCGCAAGCTAAATTAAATTGTTGAAATTTCAGTGAAAACCGCAAATTAATATCTCTATCCGTTCTCGATTTATCGCCAAAAGAATGAAATTTGTAACAAAAATCAACTGCGGCCATGAAAGTAGCGGACGCGACGGATGGTTTCCATGGAAACTACGAAACTATCAGATTATTTATTGCATATATCAGCCAAAAATAGTCAAAACTGAATGGAATAAATTATTAACGAGAATAATAACAGCAAAAAGAAAATATCTAACCAAAAATTTTAATTATAAATGTTCGGAATGTTTACCATCACTGGCCACCCACAAATTGAGTCTGTTACTATCGTTATCGTAAGTTTCATCCTTACCATGTCATCTTACATCAAGAATTAAAGGATGGCGATTTTGACCATGCAGCATGCGCTATTGGTCAGAAAGCAATCCTCACTGGTTACGCGAAGTTCAATTTCAAAATCGTTGGCGTGTTAATGTTTGATGTGAATTTTTGGGGGAAAATTATTGGTCCTTACTTTTTTGAACAGCGTTTAAATGGTGTGGCTATTTTTTGGAAAATATATTGCCTTTATTGTTCGAAGATAGTTCCCTGGAGACAAGAATGGGTATGTGGATTCAGCAGGATGGTTTCCCGGCGCATTATGCGCGAAGTGTCCAGGCATTTTTAAATAACCGGTTCCCAAATGAATGTATAGACTGGGGTAGCATTTTTTCTTGGCCGCCGATGTCCCGCGATCTCACAGTAATTGATTTTTATTCATGGAGTAGACTTAAAGATATAGTATATAAAGACCGCCCAACAACACCTGATAATATGAAACAAAGAATTCGAGAAGCCGTCAGAAATATTTCCATTGCCGAGGTAGACGCGAGTGTTTTATCCACAAGTAACAGACTCAATTTGTGGGTTGCCAGTGATGGTAGACATTCCGAACATTTATAATTAAAATTTTTGGTTAGATATTTTCTTTTTGCTGTTATTATTCTCGCTAATAATGTATTCCATTCAGTTTTGACTATTTTTAGCTGATATAAGCAATAAACAATCTGATAGTTTCGTAGTTTCCATGGAAACCATACGTCGCGTCGCCTACTTTCATGGCCGCAGTTGATTTTTGTTACAAATTTCATTCTTTTGGCAATAAATCGAGAACGGATAGAGATATTAAAATGCGGTTTTCACTGAAATTTCAACAATTTAATTTAGCTTGCGACACTCGTAATTATATAGCACGGTTACATTTAATTTTTTCTTGAAATTCACCAAAATATGTTGTCACTACAGAAAACACCCTGTAGTTTACCTATTTCAAACTAAATGCTAGAACGACAATTTTTCTAGAAAAAACCCAGGAAATGCTCAATCGAACGAGTCCAAAAATTTTCAGATTGGTTGAATGGTTCAGGAGATATTAAAATTTACATATTAAACAATTGATTGGCTTCCCCGCTCCTTATTATGGCAGATATGAAAAAAAGTCATTAAACAAAATAATGCGACATCAATTCAGCTTTCAAACGGTCCATTCAAAACTATAGCTCAACCTGCAATTTTCTGAGATAATACTGATTTTATGATTGAACATAGCAGATACGCCACCTAGCGGTAAAATTTCGAACATGAAAATAATTTTCGGATATTTCTGGTGGCCACATTGGTTATGAATTTTTTTGTCCCGAATCTCTAGGCATAGCAGTTTCCGAGATACAGCCGGTCGCCACCCTTACTGAATCACCCGGTACTTTAATTATAAACAAATTGAGAAAAATGTAATCACTGTAAGTTGGAAATTCATATCTGTATCAGTTTTATCAAATGGTTGTCATTCGAAAAGCGTTAGAAAGTAATTATTTTGAATTAGCATAAATACAGCATATATAAGCAAGTATAAATTCTCTGTTTTACTTTCGTTTTTTCTTGATTTACATTTCATGGGTATTTTCTCATGTAATCATAATAAAACTAAAGGGTATCTTGTTCAGAATATTCTTTTTATCAAATTGTGTTCATTTTAATTTGTTGTGACTGTTACTTCACACACAAATTTCTGTTTGAATATTTTACATCCCAAAGTTTACAAGCCAAAGTCTTTACAAAGTCTAACAATTTACAATTCCAAACAGCTATTTCACTAGTCTTTTGTCCTTCGTTGGGTACCGGTCATTTATTAGACTGTTTACCGTACATTTAATAATATCAATAACCCTACTACAGAGACAGATATTCTCACTGCTATTAAAAATTTAGAAAGAAGGAGGGAGACGCTAATAATCCATCTCCATACTCCCCGCTTTGTATGTTAGATACCGCAGGTAAGATCCTTGAGAAACTTCTTAAAAAAAGACTAATTACTGCTGTAGAGGACGCAGGTGGATTATCGCTTCGTCAGTTTGGATTTCGTCAAGATCTACCATTGATGCTATTCAAGAAGTTTCTGTGTAAAGTAAGCAGAAAATTTTAATTATTTTTCACGTGGGATTGTTGTTCTTTTAACATTGGACGTTAAGAATGCATATAATTCGGCTAACTGGGTGGACATTCTTTTCGCAGTAGAGCAGTTATTTCGGGTTCCGCAATACTTGTTATGCATTTTCGGTGATTATCTTAAAAATCGTTCATTAATCTATGATTGTGTGGTATTGGATTTATGAAATATTCTATGTGACGGACTATTGAGATGAGATATGCCGGAGGATGTACTTTTAGTGGGATATGCCGATGATATTGCGCTGCTCGTAACTACATGAGATCTCGAAATTGCTCAGATTAAAACTAACCGATCTATGAGAAAAGTAAATCGATAGATTTTTTTTTTTTATTATTCCTTTAAAAGCTTTCTACCGTTAGGTGTAAGGTCATTTCGAGATTGAGGTTAATTCCGTGCCCTTATCTTCTCTCTCCACTTTTTCCGGTCTTTTGTCATTTCTCTAGCCTCATGCCAATTCATTTCTCTCTCGGTCAATGCTTCCCTTATCTCATTGTTCCATGTTCTTCTTGGTCTTCCTCTTGAATTTTTTCCAGATATTTTAGTTTCATAAATTTTCTTAGTTGTTCTTTCTTCTGACATTCGACAAATATGTCCATACCATCTTAGCTGTCCTTTTTCTATTTTCATTCGTATTGGTATCACTCCCAATTCTTCCCTTATTTCCTCATTTCTGATTCTATCTATTCTCGTTTTGTTTACTACTTTTCTTAAGAATCTCATATCCATGGCATTTATTCTGGATTTATGTTTTTCGTTTAGTGTCCAGGATTCCCAGCTGTACATCAGCGTTGGCCTTACTATTGTATGTATGTATGTATGTAAAGTATTTATTGGCTGAAGTAATATACAAGAAAACAAAAATAATAACAAGATGCCAAAAAGACTAAATCGCCTACCATTAATAATGGAATACGGCGTTCTTCCTTTAGCCTCTGTAAGTATAAATCAAACAAAAGTAAAAAAAAATTACAAGAAAATATATAAACACATGTACAAATAAACAAACATCAAGGTCTGTGTGCATGTGCCCATAAGCAACCGTCCCCCCATGCCCATATTAAATCCCCAAACATTTTCCTTAATATTCGATATAAGCATCATTACTAGTGCCGCGAAAAGAGTAATAATAATTATAAAAATCGGCGAGAAAACACCAGCTTGTTAAAAAATAAATATTTCCTATTGAAGGGCGATCAAGGAATTCGAAAGGATGTATCTAATACGATCCGCTTGCATACTACAGCTCATGGTAGGTAGTACGTGAGTGTTTAGTATTTTAGCGACATTATAAGAGAAGCTCCTCTTAAATATCTCTGTACGGTGTTTAGGAATGGTTAAAAATTGATTATCCCGAGTGTTTCTAGAGTGCGTTTGGTGTCTGAATTTTATTTTATTGAATAGGTAAATAGGTTTTTTATGCTTAATAACATTGGAGAAAAAAACGGCACTGTGTAGTATTCTTAAGTTAGTCATGTTTAAGGTACAAGTTTCCTTTAACTTTCGTGTGACACCTCTTCTGCCGCGCATACCGTAAACGAATCGAGTACAACAATTCTGAATGCGTTGAATTCTTATGCTTTCTTCCCGGGTAATACAGTTACCATAAACTACATCGGCATAACTGAAATGAGAGAGAACGAAGGATCTACACAGCATAATTTTGGTGGAACAGTCGAACAGATGTCTGTGCATGAAAAGTGATTTAAGACCCAACATAGCTCTCCCAATCAAACAGCTAGTGTTTTCCCGGAAACGTAGGCGAAAATCCATGAACATCCCAAGATTTTTGACATACTCTGACGGAGAGATCAAAGTGGACCCAACATAAATTTTCAGCAGAGATGAGACACGTAAACGGGAGCACTTTGGTCCAAAAACAATCATCTGAGTCTTGGCCGGATTTAGCTGCAACTGATGGTGATCACAATATGACATTATACGCTGAAGATCTTCGTTGATAAGCTGTTGAGCCCGTAAATAATCTGAAGGCTTAAAAGATAAATATAACTGAGTATCGTCTGCATACATATGATGCTTGCTATTCTTAATTACTGTGGGTAAACTTTTTACATAAATGGTAAACAAAAGAGGGGAAAGTATTGCGCCTTGTGGCACACCATGTACTACGCACGCCTCTTCAGAGAGGACACCATCCAAAGCAACCCTTTGAACTCGGTCGACCAAATATGACTTCATCAACGATACGGCAGATTCATCCAAACCAATGCCGGAGAGCACATCCAGCAAAATATGATGATGTATCGTATCAAACGCTCGCGTAAGGTCTAAAAGAATTAATACCGTGATATCACCATCATCCCAATTCCTCAAAATATCGTCCGTAATATGTGCCAGCGCACTAACACAGCTATGGAATGGACGAAACCCAGATTGGTACAAGGGCAACACGTCAGTATCACCAACAAACCCTCGCAACTGACGCTCCAAACAACGCTCGAATATCTTGGATAGGGCGGGTAAAATACTAATAGGGCGCAAATCCTTAAGTTCCTGAACGTTATTAGATTTTGGAATAGGTTTAATTACGGATGATTTCCACAGCGTTGGATACGTAGAAGACTCAATACAGGCATTAAAGACATGCATAATATATTCCACTAACAAAGGTATGCAAAGCTTTAACATTTTAGTAGTAATACCATCTAGACCGCACGCATTGGTTTTTAATTTTGAGAGAGACGCAATTACATCCATGTGAGATAGTTTCCTGAATGTAAACTTACTGCTCGAATTCTCAGAATGATAACCCGATGTAGGTACTATTGGAAAAGAAACGGCTGAAGCAAAGTGTCTGTTTATATTTTCAACATCACTAAGAAACTCAGGTATTGCAGGAGAGCCGGTGGAAGCATTTGGAAGGTTAAGATTTTTCAGCTCTCTCCAGAATGCCTTACTCGAACGACCATGTATTCTACACCGGTATTTAAAATATGCTTGCTTTTCACGTTTAATAGCTCTATTTACCTCGTTGCGGAGTGACTTGTAGTAGATAAAGTGATGCTCACTTTTAGTCCTGCGATAACGCCTTAATGCTTCGTCTCTAGTTTTCATCATTAAACCTATATTAAAAGTTATCCAAGGGGCAGGAGACTTAGTAGCATTAATTTGTTTAATTGGAGCATGCTTATTAAAAACAGCAACAATATTTGCATTCAGAAAAGATACTTTCAAATCAATGTTAGGCAAATCATAAATCAGGTACCAAGGTACGTCATAAACATCTCTAACAAATTGGTCGTAATTAAAATGTTTGAAAGACCTGGCGCAAAACGATCTTCGCAAGGGTTTTTGTACTTTAAAATCTACTTTACATGATACTCCCATATGATCAGAAAAAGATATCTGAAAGGTTCTAGTGTTCTGTATGGGCACCTGCCCACCAACAATAATCAAGTCTAGAAGAGACGAAGAAGTCGATGTAACTCGAGTAGGCTTATCAATTATCTGAATGACATCCGCTGTCTCAAAAAGGTCCATCATTCTAGCGGCAGAGGGATCTGAAGTATTTAATAAATTTATATTGAAATCCCCCGTGCATATCATCGCGTCGGACAAAGCGGAGTACTCCGATAAACTATCCTCAAATTCAACAAAAAATTGCTGCATATTACTATTTGGGCGCCTGTAATACACACCGATATAAATCAACTTATGCAAGCCACACACACTGACCCAGAGGTTCTCCATAAAATCATTGGAACAGGTTTTTTCTATCTTAACCTTAAAGCCAGATTTACAATAGATTGCAACTCCACCCCCCCTGCCATGTCTGTCACATCTATATAAATTATATCCGTCAATATTAAAGATACTACTAGGTAAATCTTCCGTGAGCCAGGTCTCAGACACAGCAAGAAGGTCGAAGCTACAAGAAACTAAAAGCCCTCTCACATCATCTAAATGAGGCAATAATGATCGCGCGTTGATATGTGCCACCCTCAAAGACATTGCACGCGGAACTCAAATATAAACAAATATCTAATAATTTCACTTAAGAGAAAAACAAAAAAGAAAACAATTCTATTTATTACGTCGACTTTAACGTTCTTTTGCACCTCTCTTTTTCCTAGGAATGTCTTTTTCATCATATTATATATCTTTCCACCCTTCTTCATCCTCTCATCTATTTCTTTGTCAATCTTTCCATCTGCTGCAATTATCGTCCCGAGGTATTTGTATTCGTTGACCTGTTCAATTATTTGTCCGTTTATTTTAATGTAATGTTTCTTTTCCTCTTTTGCCACTATCATACTCTTTGTCTTATCTGTATTTATTTTCGTATTAATTTTTGTAAGTTCTTCATTTAAGATGTTTATATTATGTTGCAGGTTTTCTTCGATCTCTGCCACTACCACCATATCATCGGCATACATCAACTCTGCTATACTAGTGGGTTTCATTTTCCAATATCTCAATGTTAGTTGTTTCATTTTTGGTCTTGCCTTCTTTATTGCGTCATCTAGTACACAGGAAAACAAAATGGGGCTGAGAACACATCCCTGTTTAACACCTATTTCCGTTTTGAATTCTTTCGACTCTTCATTATTTATTCTTACTATATTTATGTTATCCTCCTTGTACATTGATTTTATGACTTCTACGGTTTGTTCGTCGATTTTTCTCTTTTTTAATGAATCGATAGATACAAGCTGAAATAGTTATGTAACGAACCACACTGTATATTATAAATTCCTTTTAACATATTCATTTTACTTATAGTCCGCAAAAGGTGTTAATTTTCAATTTCCGTTTTTCTAAATAATATGTAGTTCTTGGTACTCTTGCATATCATATTAACGATATAATAGGAATATCCGGTCTGAGCGTTCGCACTAAATCGGCAGTTTTTAGATGGGAAAGCACAGATCAGTATCTGTGCTCATCAGATGGAAGCCAGTATTAAAGTTAAACTAAGGACTCGTACATTGTTCTTATGAAAGCGACATCAACACTTGTTTCTTTTTTTTTCTCTAAGTTCTTTTTTTCGTGTTGTGATTAAAGGGGCAAGGGTAAGTCTGCACTGTTAATATTGCTTGCATTTCTACGGTCTATTTATTGCATCGCCTCCCCTTTATTTTGTTTAAAATTGTTCAGGATAATATTTAACTAGAGATAATTTTATTTTTGGTTTTATATGTATATATGTTCGAAATTGATTCCGTTATTTTTTTTTCAAAACAGTTTAACTTGAGTTAATTTGTCTCTTTTTTTTTTGTTTATATCCAACTTTATTAATTTTGTTTAAACTCATTGTACTTCTTTTATTTGTTGTTATTATATAGATTATTAAGTTCAATGTTGTGTTTTATTAACATTCCCCCTTAATATTACCAGTAACCTAAAAGTAATAAATAAAACAACCCGTTAGTGATAGTGGGGTTGTGGTGGGGTTATTCTCACAAAGAGAATCGATACTATTATACCTATGAGAGTGGGAGATGTTGAGATTACTACCAGCACTGCAGTTAGATATCTGGGAGTAATGATTGATAATAAACTATCTTTTTACAACAACAACAGATACTGCATAAATCTGACAAAGCGGCAAAAATGATAGCGAACCTTAGCCGGCTTATGACCAACATAGGAGGTTCTCGGTCTAGCAAACGAAGACTTCTCTTGACTGCGTTGTATTCGGTCCCTGGCTGAAAAGGCGTCATGGTGGTGTATCTCATACATAGATACATATATCAGACATATATCAATTTCAAAGTGAATTAGTTACTATGATTTAATTTATTGAAGAAAATGTCATCATAGTGAACATTGGATGCTCAGCACATTGATTCCATTTGTAATACAATCTCTCCAATACTATTAATTAATTACTATTCTGTTTTTTTATTTTATTAAACCGTGTTTTAACAACAACGTTTTATACCCAAATATGAGAAAATACTGATATAACTGGTACCTACAACTACATAAACATATTGTATTACAGAAATTCTCATGGAGATGGCGCCACCGATTAGTTCACTGTGAATGTATTGTTTATTCGATATAAACATCTGGCAGATTTCACACAGGCGCTACCTTAATTAACAAAACGATACTTATAGAATTTATTCTGTCAAAAATTTCTCAATCTCTACATCGATATCAGTGATAAAAGTTTCCACAAAGGCTTGGAACTCTATCCTTAATTTTTCACTGCGGTGCAATAATTGAAACACCCAGATTATGGACGATATCTTGAGTTTTGTAATTGCGTAGTTATTATTTTATAATGCAAAATTATTAAAAATAATGTTTTGGAATGATGAAGCATGGTTTCACCTAACAGGATGTGTGAATTTCTTGAAACATTTTGACAAATTGTTAGTGATAGTTTAACTGCTTTTAGAAAAGCTACAACTCCGTTGGATTTAACTGCGTAAAATTTTCATGTGTGTATTCTCCGGTCTTTATTTTCTTTCATTAGTTTCCTTGTTCTCAGTACAGCCAGTATTCGAACTAGATATTTAAATCCCAATCATTTACATAGTTTGCCCTGAATAGAAAGCACACCGAACGTAGACGCTATTATCACGCAGAAATGCAAAATCAATTTGTCACATCCCCACGGACGCGGGTATGGCATTTTCGCTCCATCTACCCCGCGCATCAAGGTCTTCTGCCTACGCAGTTACTGTACATGACATGGCATTTGTGACTCACCCTCGGCACTCACAAAACTCTTCCTCCGTTCGTCCTCGGCCGTCATTCAAGCGGAGCAATAGTAAAGTTGGCATTTTACGAGATCATTGGAAAAGTCGCTAACTATCTCCAGACAGTATAAATATATCCATAACAATGCCACCCTTCTTAATATAACCGGATGAGGACGTGTCTTACGGCGCGGAGGAGGAAGGGAATCGGTTTTGTCGATGTCATTCCGGACTCCTAAGACGGTAAAAACAGTCCGCACTGTGTTTATCGGCTGTAACAAATCGCCGAGGGGCGATGGTTACTAGTGGACAAGGGTGCTGTTAGCAAACTTTTGTATAGAAATGCATCGAAGAAATTCGTGATTATACGTCAATGCTAGAACTATTACCGCGAGTTACATTCTGAAGTGATTTTTCCTGGAATTTTCTAAAACCAAGATAAATATCAAAGAATCGTATGAAGAAACAAGTCCGTCAAGATGGCTATCACACTTTTGATTTTTCAATGTTTGACTATGCTGATTTGTGCTGTAAAGAAAAAGATTGTGCTCTTTCGTTCTCGAGATATTCACCAAATTATTTATAGGATCGTAGCTTTAGTTTTCATATTAGAAATCGTTGTCTCAGTCTATGAGAATGTGCAGTGAACTTCTCAAACTGATAGGATTCTTGAGTTAAACTGGAGTACTTCCAATTAAACTAAGTAATTCAGTTCCCCTGATGAGAATTTGCATCGTAACTAAATGAATCGATCGAATTTCATTAATTAAACATGTAGGAGTAATATTCTGTGTCGTATAGTAAACCGTGCACTGAAACGAGAACTTTTTTCTTTTATATGTCTTAGTTTTAAATTAATATCATAAAACCCTGAATGAATTATATTCTATAACCATAAGACTGGAAATTATTTGTAAATACTTTCTATTTATTAACACATATGGTCCACAAGTTTGTGGATATGACTAATCGATCAAAGCAGAAACAACTACATTTATTTGGCCTAATTTGCAAAATTTCACTTGATAGCTGAAGGATTCCGTATCTTCCCCTTTCAAATAGAATATCACGGACTTATTTTTGCCGTGGGCCACCTCTAGGCTATCGTTTTCCTGCAATACCACCCCCACCTAAAACATTTGGAAAGACTGCCCGTCTTTCAGTCTATTTTTACCATTAGTTTTCTTACTGGTTGACTGTGGGGTCAAATAATTATACACTACTTCGGAAAGGTGGGGATTCTCGACACTTCGAGGACAAACGGTTTGAATGCGGTTACATCGGCCGTACATGGTTTCCGGGTTGAAACCGCATCCTTCTTCTTGCAGACGTTTTATCCACTTGTATGTGACATCATCATGGCTGCTTCTATAGTGTGGACGAAACGTGGGCAAAAAAAGTGCAGCGTATAGCATAAATAACGACCGTGGAAGTCTACATGTAAATTTAAAATGTTGATCCTTTCACCTGCTTACTTTATAAGCATCAAATCCCAGTCATGATTCTGGGAAGTACGAACGGACTGAGGAACCGTAATCTTTAAGCAAAGCAAACATTTTTTTTAAACGGACTTCTCTGTTTCCAACCATATTTCCTTGGAATAACCTTTTATAATGCACAAAATTGCTGGATAACAATCTTGGTTTAGACCTAATGGAATAAAGGATAAAATAACCGCTGAATAAAACGTTTTAATACAGTTTATCAGTTCATAAAAATACAGAAAACCATCCGGCGGCAATAGTTAAAAATCAAGAAAAATCTAAACCCACGCGCAAGAATTCTCGTGTGGAAATATATGCTGAACACATTCAAACACCGGTCAGCCGTAAAGTTTAAAGCCTAGAGAAATAAATACTAAAAATAGTAATAACGCACTTTACAATTAGTTGTATTATAATTACATTGGAACGTATATTTTTTCTAATTAACAGTAATATATGGATGAATACTGGGTATTATTGTACATTGTCATTATGTTTTAATACGTGATAATATCTATTTTACTCCGTGTATCTTTTAATTTAATCAAAACACAATTTATTTCTGTTGTGTATTTTGATGTGGAATATGGTGGTAATTCTATTAACTTTCACACAGATAGAACATAACCCATAAATAGAAGCGACATTCAGGAATGACGTTTATGAAATGCCAACAGAATTTGCCAAGATGTCCAGAGTGACAATTGAGTAGATTTAACACATTTGGATGCGATCTCCATAAAAGCAATACTTCCTTTAAAAAATGAACTGAGTTATAGCAGTAGAATAAAACTCTAATATTGGCTTGTGCCAATATTAGAGTTTTATTCTACTGCTCTAGTGTATATTATTGAACGTGTATAGCTCAGATATTCTATCGTTTATTGCACTAACAGCGTAAGACAAAATTAAATTTTATTTAAATATTTTATCCTGCTTAGATTAATAGTGATAGCATAGTCTTTATTTGTTTTATATTATGTTTAATTATTTCTAGTAATAGGAGTATAATGCAAAAAGTATATAGTTCTGAAATTCTACTGGAAAAAAGATATCTTTAATGCAATATAATGAAACTGTTCCGTCTATATATTACAATTTCCTCCAATTCCATTCCATGTTAGGAACATGAAAATATGCAAGAAATTTGCAGTCTCTATGCATCTATAAGACACCCTCAATTGCTGGTTGCATTGGATCATATCGTCCCTCACATCTCGAATTAAATGAAACTTCAGGATCGCATAGCCGACGTAGAAGTGTTTTGTCGCTTGTATCGTTTCCTTCACTTCCTCCGATTTGTGTCATTCACATAAAATGGGGAAAAGTTTAACCAGAGAAGACACTTAAATGTATTTGCCGATTTGTTAGATATTTATGAAGGAAGATGTAGAAATCGTGTTCGCCAAATATTTGGGCCACAGAAACTTTTGCAGTTGCATATGTATATGTAATTTATATTAAGCCATATTACAGTTTTAAGAAGCATGTATTTAGGTAGAATAAATAATATAGACGCGCATTTCGGTTTCACAGTATTTCTGAGCATGGATGAATAACTGGAGACATATCACTGTCTGAAAAATCACGTAAATAGTGAAGAACGAGGTTATATAAACAATGAATTGAAAATTAATTATTTATTGATCTAAAATCACAGTTGAGTTAAGTGGTCGGGATTTTCTTTTGTCTAGTATAAGCTTTGTACGTTTAGAATTAGTTTTGTGGAACATGGTACCACAAGTACTCCCTTTAAAGTCACTAGCAACTTGAAAAGTGAATTGGAAAGGACAAAATACAATTTTAAAGTTATTAGGTTGATTGAAACCGTTGGATTCCTTAAAATACGACTTATCAATTGAGTAATTGATCAAGCAAAAGTGGAGTAGGCCCTTTTAACTTCAATGTAAGCGTCCACTTTCAACTTATACAGAATCTAATCGTAATAATCTGCGGCTACTTATATATATGTTTTTCAGCTTTGCAGTGCCTACGACATACAAGATCTTAACATCAACTTTGAACACTTTTTATCAATCTAGTAAATTTCTTGCGTTTATGATCAGTTTGTGTTAACTTCTTCCGCCTAAACTCAATCGATATTGGAATATTTGGAACTTCATTGACCCTTTTACATTTGCAATCTCCCAAATTGCATTAAATTAGGTATTAGATATTATTTATTATACCACTGCATTTAAAATAAGGACGCCGATATTAATACCTTGTATACCGGAAGTGCTAGGAAGCTAAAAATATGTTCCATAAATAGGTAGTTATTTTATCAGTTTTAAAATAAAAATCCTACTTCCAATTGGAAACGTTTTAATGAGCTGCGGTTGGATCCCTTTTTAGATCCAGCGCTATGTAACCCTTTTCCATATTTTCTTTAACACATCATAATAGACTGTGGCCGCATCTTAATGAGCTAACACATTGGCCCTGGTATCTACTCTTTGCACTCTTTTTTTTCTGAATTTACGTTCACTCATGCCTAGTTACTCCTAGATACTCACTTTTTTTTTAATATAGCATCTTAGTGCTTGATTATCGGCTGTTTCACAAGTTGCTCTCTAGATGCCCTCAAGTACAATTTCCGATTTCCATGTATATTCAAGATTACTCCAGCTACGTTCAGGTTGCTAACGCTTATTTCATATGCTTACAGTTTTAATGAACCTTTGTAGCATTTAAATAAAGCTTAATCAGAGTTACAATTGAGTGAAGTTGACAATTTTAACATCACTCAATTGTAACGATCATGAAGTTTGAAATTAAAGCGAAATATTAATTATGCAATAAAGAGTTTTATTTAAAAAGTGTTGATCGACATCCTGATAGTCAAAATTACGTCTTATATATATATGACTAAAATATTCCCATAGGATTGTCGTCGATTCTTCCCGAAGCCTTCTCAATCCAGTTCGGCTAGGGCGGATTACTCCCTGCGTCCCTTGTCGTTATGGGGTGATTCGGGCCCTCCTCGTGATTTCACTCCATTCTATTCGGTTCTGCACCTTTTGCCTCCAATTCTTGATATTTTCAAGGTCCTGCGCCATTTGTTCCCACCATGTTGTCCGTGCCCTGCCTTTCGGTCTTTTACTAAGAGGTCTCCATTCGATTATACCTTTCGTTATTGGGTCTTCGTCTCCTCGTAGAACGTGCCCCAACCACCTCAGTCGCTGATATTTTGTAAGTTTAACTATATCCCCATCTTCCATTTTATGTGCTAGTTCGTGGTTCATCCTGCTACGCATCATATCATTTTCCTTTTTCGGTTCTAGGATAGTTCTTAACACTTTTCTTTCGAATATTCGAAGCTTTTGCTCCCCGTAGCTAGATAAGCACGTTATTTCACATGCATACGTCACTACCGGTCTTATTAGCGTTTTGTATATTTTGATTTTTGTGCTTCGACTAATCTTTTATGGCGTTAGGATTTTTTTGTTAGCATACAGTGCCCTATAGCCTTCTTGGATTCGCTGTTTTGTCATTTCCGCTTTGTCCATATCGCTGTTCACATACATGCCCAAGTATTTGTAGGTGTTGACTTCATAAAATACGTAATTGCTTATTGTGATAGTACTACCTTGCCTCTTTTTGCCTCGTTGTAATTGCATGTAGTTTGTTTTGGCTTCGTTGATTTTCAGCCCTATTGTTTTGACGCTTCCTCTATCCTCATGAAGGTGTCGGTTAGTGCTATCTTTGATCTTGCGATTATGACAATGTCATTAGCAGATGCTATGATTTACTGCGCTCTCGTTTGTATCGTCCCTGTACATTGCACCCTTCGTACCACACTTTCCACCGCAAGATTAAATATGGTTGTTGATAAAGCATGACTCCTTTGTTGAACTGGAACTTATTAGTGTCTCCCTCGTTTAATCTTACATAGGCTTTGGATTGCTTATGTGGTATTTCCATGTTGTTCATTAATGCAAATAGTCTTTCCCTCTCGCCTTTGTTAAATGCTTGTTTATAATCTATAAATATCAAGTATAAAGAGATGTCGTACTCATAACATGTTTCACTGATTTGGTTCATAATGTGTAGTGCATCTGTGGTACATCTTCCTCGTCTAAACCTCATGCTGCCTATCACATCCTTGGTGTACTTGTGAAGTTGTTGTTGAATGAGGGATGCCAGTATTTTATATGCCGTGCTTAATAAGGTTATTCCCCTGTAATTATTAGGATTTTCTTGATCACCGTTTTTGTAGATTGGTAATATTATTCCCTCTTCCCAGACTTTCGGCATTTCTTCTCTCTCCCATATTTCTTTAATAATCCGATATATTCCTTTCTGCATGTTCGCGCCGCACTTTTTTTATCATTTTAGGGCAGATAGAATCACTACCAGGAGCTTTCCCGTTCTTTAGCCTTCTTACTATTCCTAGGAATTCATCGAATGATGGGCATGGAACTTCTTTCTGGTTTCTTACTTGTGGTTGTATTACATGAATCTCTTCTTCCGGGGAATTTAACAAGTTTTCAAAATGTTCTTTTCGTTTCCTCCTCTTTGCACAGTAGAGTACCTTCATTACTTTCACCGCTCTCACACTTATATAGGTGTTGAGTTTGAGTTCACAACGAGTATAATAGATGTTGGCAAAACTTAAACTTGACGAAATTGACAAAATAATTGTCAAAGTAAATCGATCATTCTGAAATTTTGCATAAATTAATAAACTTTTCATTCTAAATAACTTTTCTTAGTAACACTTTGGCATACTTGTAACAGAAAAGCTATACTTTACTTGCAACCAAAATAGTTTTTACTCAAGTATAAAAGCCTGCTTGGTATTAAGAAAGCGAAAGTAAACTAAAAATAAGTTTCACACCAAGCAGAGCTTATTTCTCAAATACTAATTTTAAACTATTTTTTTCTTTTATCTATTCTTTCTTTTTGACAATAATTCAATTTCTGGTACGCTTAGAGTGTTACCTTTTGCTTTGCCAAAGTTATGGAGCGAACCTAATAAGAAGCGTTTCTGTTATTTTGATACCCAAATTTGAAGGTCCAGAAATTTGTTAAAAATGTCAAATATATAAGAACAGCGGAGCCATAAAACCCAATCTTATTATGAATGGTAGCAAATTATAATCACTCTATTAAAATTACGATCACAATACCACAGTATGGAGAGTAGCCGTATACATGAATAGCAATATTTTAAAATAATAATTCCGTGATAGTATGAAGAACAAATGCTGTGGTGGTACCTCACCGATTAAAGTAAAGCTACTTCTTAAAGATCTACAATAGAAATTTTTATTCCCGTTATTAACTTCAAAGAATATTCATTCAAATAACACCTTTGGTTTAATAAGATTCTTGGTATGGTTGTAGTAGCTTGTTTATGTTAGCTTTCGCAACAGAAAACATGAAAGGAACTAGCCTTACGTAGCTAATCCAACACGGAAGTAATAATTTCATAACTCTATTCTTCAAAATAGATTTTTTTTTGTTGCAATGTTATGCATAATGATCACTTAATGATTCTATGGTATAGTTTTGAAAACAATAACAAAACGCTTTGTTACTTCAATGGGTTCTTCTTGGAAACTAACCATTTTTTGAAGAAAATATCAAATGGATTGCGAGCATTTCTTTATTTAGAACTCCAAAGTTTCTTTCTTCAGGTGCTCAATTGTTATATTTTTACCTCTATTAGCTCGATGTTTGCGTCTATTAACCGCATTCTTAACATCATGAGTGACACCACCTAATTCTTTCTAATCCATAAAAAGGAAAATTTAAATTTTCCTTCAAACGCTCTTAATTGTTTTGTTTTCTCAATAACAAAGATATTTAGCTCATTAACAAACTTTTTTAGTGTAATAATGTTGCAAATCTCCCTGTGAAGATTTCGACATCGTTAGATGATATTTCTCAAAACAACTACCTTACTTACCACTGATGTAACAAGTGTCTGTTCTTTCAACCGATTTCTAAGCACATAAATAATAAATACAACGTATCCTGCCATTCTAACTGGTCTACTTATCCGCGCGTGATCACAAGCGATAGATCCGTAACTTAGCTTCTTTTGTCTTTGTACATTATACATTACAAGAAAGAGTGGAGGCTGTAAAGCTAATACATTTCATACAAACTTTCAGAGGTCTTTTTACGTGAAGAACAAAGGCTTTGATCGCACAAAACGAATTAATTTCTACTTCTCGAGGAAGCGCATTAACTGCCGCGGTAACAGCTGTAATTACTTATCGTACAAACGTGTTTGTTGTGCTGCCCCTCGTCTACCTTTCTTCGTACATGTAAAATGTAATTACATCGACTTCACGTCGGTGCGGTAAATTTAAAGTTCATCGATATAAGGAAGCGATCACGTGTCCTCTCGTAGCCAGAGAAAGGCGACGGCAGCGCGGCAACCCGATGGGCGGCAGTAACATCAGCAACACAGTAATGACAATAAACAAGAATCCGTTGGCAAATGTCAAAGCGTGCCTCTTTACTGCTGCAATTGTTCCGTTAATTTATGTGCGCTAAAATGGAAAGCCCCGCAATGTATTATTTAAGCCGTTTCAAGAAACCGGGATATGTACCTATTTCACGGGTTAATTTCCCACAATAGTTCGAAGCGCTGCGGTCGAATAAATCATGCCAGATTTGTTGTTCGAAACCGATGCTGTTTAATTCAGGAGAATTTCTATTACATGGTCTATCCCGGGGCATAATAACGTTGGATCCCTTCAAGGGAATTAACATCGTTATTTATGTCCCGTGAAACGTTAAGCTGGGGAAGGTGTTTCTTGTTATGTCCTCGTAGATATTATTAATTACAAATTATTGGCAAATCGTCACTTATTATCTAGCAGAGACAGGGATCATTCATTGTTTGCTTATAAGACGTTTTACTATCGTTGAGTACCCAAGTAAACATTATTGAAGTATTTACATTTAAAGACTTCTGTTGTGTACTTCTAATTCTATCCTTTTGATGTGAATCGTCACATCAGTAATCATGTAATAGGACGGTTTCATCATCACCCGTTCGCTGTGTACACCAAAGTCACCTTTTTGTGTTTATCCTGCGCTCTTACGTCTTGTAGGCACTCTTAAACTAGTGTAGACGTTATCTAACAGGATATTAATAGATCAAGTGCCGCTTGACCATCAGATAAGATCTAAATCAGCAATCCTGGCGTTGTCTTTTCAAAGCATCTTTGTATTGCAGTTATTTCTATTTGATGTGCCATGGTGTGTCGTTTGCTCTATATACCACATACTTCATACATATACATATAAAGTCAACCTACATAATCATTGAAAATTTTGGCAAAGAATTGTATTGCATCTGAAGACGGGGAGAAAAAATGTGATTTTAACTGGGAAACAGAGAAGGAAGCTGAAGAAGATGACAGCGATAATGAAGATTCAGATAAAGTCGCTGTTTTTCTTTTTTGGCGGGGGGAACAAAGTATGGAAGCCCTCTCATAATAATCTTATTTGATTCTATGAAGTAATGGGTAGATTGTTCCCATACGTTTTCTAATAATATATTGATTGATATTATCTAATTTATCTATCCGTATATAAAACGTACCTTTTTTTCCATTACTATTTATGGCTTTACCAGCAGTAGAAACGTAAGAAATGCAGATTTTATTAATACAAGAGCTTTCCTGGGACTTATTTTCCTAGGAACAGTTATGAGGGTCCAACGGGATTAAGAGGTTTAGCAGGGTGGTACATTGAAGTACTTGGATGAACAAAAAAATAACAGGAAGCTGCCATCTTTGTTTTATTTTCCACTGGAGATGCAGTGCTTTTGACTTTTGTGAGGGAAAACTATTGCATCGTACATTGCACATACTATCGACAAGATGTGTCCTTAAACATTAGAATATGGCCCAAGGTCTTCTCTTTTTCCATGCTTAACATATCATCATCAACTTCCAAGTTTTCTACTTTAGTAAAAAAACTGACGGTGTAAAGAGAAGACTTTTTTGAAACATATTTTCCGCGAATTAGTGACTAGGAAATTACAGGGTAGGAGTTTAAAAACAATTAAGAAGCCATTGGAGTCACAAAGAGAAGTGAAAGGTACCAACCATTACTAAATGATCAGTACTGAGCTATTAGCGTCATCAGAAAGACGAAATTTATTGAAGAATGAGTGCAAAAAAAATTACTGAACTTTCGCTGCGGTAGGCCAGTAGATTGGGAATTTAGCGTATGGCTTGGGATGTAAAGTTAATGAAAATAGGTTTGCCCTCGAAGGGACGCTGATGACGTTTGGTAACCAGAATCTCAGCAGAGCTCATCTCTAGTACTTGTTGTTTTTTCATTGCTTTTGTTGGTATCATCCGCTTTAGTGGCTAATTTGTGCTTATGTTTGGATTGTGCGATGGCTAGTCTAGTTTCGTTTAGTAGATTTGGTGAAAAATGAGGTTTTAATTTTTTATTTAAGAAGATCGAAACATTTATTGATATTTTCTTTAGTAAACCTGAAAATTCTGACGATCGGCGCTCGCCTAGGAAGCAAGTCCTGGTTGCCTTCTCAAAAATGCCTTAAGCCATTTCTTTATTTCATTGATATGGCGTTCGACGATTGTCAACACAAGTTAGTTAAAAAAAGCGGCCATCCATTGAAAGTTTATTCTTCAAGTCCTTGTTCTGCAGCTTAAGACAATACAAGTTTTTTAAAATTCCTAAGCGGGTTTAGCATATTTCAGAAATTGACATAGATGCCGTAAAGTTGTTCTGACAATTCTTTTGCATCTTTTAAGTGTCCCCTTTTTTTTACGGCGGCTATTAGTTTAGTTTGTCCGTCGCGACTTACATGTTCGTCTATTTTGAACAGCTTTGTTCTGATATTTCCTCTCTAAAAAAAAAAACATGCCTTTATGTAAGCTTGCCCACTCACGTTTCTAATGTGGACTACATTTTACATTGAAATACCTTCTATATTCCAAGCTGATCTCTCGCACAAAATGCGTTTTTTTTTAGCACAAACTAAATCAGTGGAAGGTACATATAAACATATAAAGAGGTTTTATACAGCTACTAAATTTTACTTCAAGCTAATAATGCATACTTACTTGTAAAGAAACCTCCAGACGCGATTATAGCTGTATTTCGACTATATGTAGGCGCACATACAATTATGAAACTTGTTGAGTATTTCATATAAGAACACTATTCCATGTTTGGTCATCTCACTAGGACATTATTAGAAGTAAATTGCCCGAACCTATTGCTATCTGCTCACATCATTCTGAGATTTAGAAACGCTCAGTTCGATGCAGTGTCCTAAAACTTCTTATCGTCGGACGTTCATACATGATCACCAAGGATTCGTTTTATAAGCGCGATTGACAGTCAATTAGCTCGTTGCTCCCCAGTAATACAAATGTCAAAATGCACAATGCACTGCTAATCCATTAAAAACTACTGCGATTGAAATTTCATTCATTGAACGGAGAATTACCATCTCCACTTGTTCTCCCAAACTCGACGACACTGTATTCCCGATGAAACGTCGCAGCTCTATTGCAACTGTAAGCAAAGGTTAATCGTTTGTTTTATATTTACCACTGCGTTCCATTAAAAAGAAAAGGTCGCACAAAGCGAAAATAATTGCACGTCGCTCATAGAGAAATTCAAGGAACGAGGCAAAAAAAAACAGTTTCTCACTAGAAATACTGGAAAGTCGGTCATTTGAAAGTACATACACGCACGCCACGTATTTCTCTTCACCATTTTAAAATACATGAAAGGGATATACGGTTACGGGCGTACTTTCAGCGCCTCGACTTCCATAAAGATTGAATTCTTTATAGAAGGTGAGCCCTAATTGTACTCGAAACATTACACATTTACGAGCGATGTTCTGAACGCCTAGATCCGGCGAAACGCGGGCTGTGTGCTCACTTTACAGAAGTTACGTGTCTTGAAATGTTCATGAAGTGAGGAATATCTAAGACGAGGGAGCAATAGGCGGAATTAAATCTCTAAATAAGTAATCGAGGACACCGTCAACGGAGGCAGAATTGGGTGGGCTCTATTTTTACATATGTATGCCAATGGTCTTGCCCAAATCATCGAATCGAATTGAACGATTGTTTTATTTAACTAAGCGAATGAAACAGTGCGCCGTTGTTGTGCGTACGGTGTTTCTGTTGACGTTCTAGTGATTTATGCACTGGAAAACAAAAATTCGGTGTTTTTTCGTTTGTAATGTTTAGTGGTTTGTCGTTTTATGCAAATGCTGAAAAATAAGCACAGGGTTGGTTTAAGATGATCCACTCATTCGGTTTATTAAAGATTATAAAATATACAGAGCACACATACTTAGAAAAAAGAGATAATAATATAAATAAATAGAAGATAAGAACGTGAATTTCTTTAGCAACTGATGCGAACTTATCACAGATACCTGGATTTTAGCCGCTTTCTCTATATAATATATCTTAAAAGTTGCCTATAAATGAATAAATTTGTTAGCATTTATTTCTTAAAAAATATATTATCTTCGTGGCTTCCTTATGAAACTATCTACTCTAGGATGCCTCACAAGTGGAAACTTTGTCCTTGGCACAAAATATAAATTGTGGTTTTCTCATCGCCTTGGCGTGCACACACTGGTTAGTAGGCCTACTATTTCAAGTTTAATCCCTTGCTCCTTTAAGAACTGTTCGGTTTGCCTTTGTGTTGGTGACTTGTGCCATCACTTTTTCTATACGTTGTGTATCATTTTATTGATGGACATTACTGCTTGTGATTTGGTAATGTCGAATGAAGGAACAACCTAATAAAAACCTTTTTCTCTTTCCGTTTGGTCACTACTTATACGTACCTGCAGGCACCATTGTCCTTAACCCCGTGTGGCTGTGGATTCAAGTCAATACTATTTTCATTCAGATGTTCACTTCGTTTAGGGCATAATGCATGTATCCCGAACCCAGTTTGGAGTTTCTGGCGGTAGTAATCGAGTTAAGTATTGGGTCGTTCTCAAACTTTAGAGCGATGGCCTCACCTACGTAGAGGTAATGTACGTAGAGTGAACAAAATTGCAGCATCTTCAACCCGTCATGCTGTGTCTCTGCTATTCCGGCTCCTGCGCCATTATTAACCATTGTTTGCGTTTAGAACACGTAGCCTCTCTCAAACGGTTTCAGAAGTGTTGGCAATTCGTCTCAAAAGAAAGCATAGTCTATGCAGTAATGCGTGAACCGCACATTTTGTATAGCGTACTACTTTACAACAAAACCCTTACCGCGGTTTTTATCTGTGCTAATCTTTTGGATAATTTTTGCATTCCGTTGATTTTTATAAAAGTGAGGTAGTAAATGTTGCTTTTACTTATTATGTTTTGAAGCATACATGCCCATCATTTGCGCTCAACAATTTTCTTTTCTTTTGCACCTTTTTATTCGCGAATTATTTGGATATTTTGTCTATAGATGTACCGAATAGGTCATGGTGTAAATTGCGTTGCCATATATATCCACCATATTGTTTTGTCACGCGCTCTTAAGCCGCCAATATACCAGTACGAGTCCACTCTTACTTCCGATGCATCTTTCTATCACGCTTTCTTGTTAAGTATCGTAGCCTTAGTAATTTTGATTCATATTAAATGTTTATCACGGTATCTCAATGTGGAACGTCTCTTAGTTCCTCTAGTAAGCTTCAATCCTTAGAATAAGTGCTTAGCTAACCATCACTAGGTAAGTAAAGATCTCTGCTATGAAAATGTATAACCGTGGAAGGTTTGGAATTACTTCCAATGCGGCAGTGTAAGAGTTGATCTAATGGTCCACGTAGCACATGGACAATCTAGTGTTACTGTGCCACTTTTCGTTTTGATCAACTTGACCACTTGCGGTTCAGTTTGGTCACCATAGTATCGTTTTATACGTTATCATTATATGTCTTGCACATAACCATTTCCCCATCTTCTGAGACGCTCGTTTCTTTCACACTACTTCCTGCATTTAGCCATTCTGGGTTTGAGGCGATAGATTAATTGTTATGGAGAATAACTTTTTTAAGAGACGATAATGAAATGGAATTGCAATTTGAGGGAAACTTTTACGTAAATGCATCTAAATCGGGGATTGTTTCATACATATGTGTACTTCACCGCACAAGAATAGCTTCTAAAACACACAGAAAGTCGTCTAATACAAGCTATACTATAGGAAAAATATAATGCTGATATAAATATAATATAATCTATGTAATACTATCAATAAAAAATGTTTGTTTTTATTAAACCGCATTACAGAAAAGTTGTTACAAGTATAACCATACAACTAATATAACTGCGTAAATATTGTGCTATAGAAACTGTAAAGATAGTTCTATTACGTATTTCACTGATTATGTATATTGAAACAATTAGGTTTCACCTTAAGGCTCACTTATTTACACGTGGCGTGACTTTAAATGAATTAGCAACAAATAATAAACGCAGCATTAAGTTTGAACCAAAAGATGTTTTTTTTTTAAAAGGTTGGTAAAGCCTAAGCAGCAAGTGCTTATCAGGTACCCCGGCAGAGCCAAATCTCGAAAAAACCAGTTATCGTAATCGACCAGAGTGAGATTTGAACCCTGAACCTCACGACTGATAACCAAGCATGCAAGCTACTAGACTATTAGCTGGACAAACAAATAATGAACAATTTCAAAAGTGGAAGGGCTAAATTATCATATTGTAGACCCAACAAATTTTGTCATGATACAGTATAGTGCTCGAAAAGGCGTAACCAGAAGTGATATTAGACTAGATATTTTAATTATAATGTAGCTTATTTTTGATAGCAATCGCTGTTTGCCAAACAATGAACTCAGTTGTTTCCTCACATGGGAATATTGTAGTTTTGCTATTTATGTTTTGGATGTCCATTTTGTAGGTATTATAACATGCTTTGTGAATGCTTGACCAATATCTTTATAGTACCGGCTTGTTTTATTTTATCATTTTCTTTATGACGTTAGGCATGAAGATAACGCGTTAAGTTAACGCATGTTGTGTTAACGATTTTAAATAAAAATGCAAATTGGATAAATCGATTCTGTATTAATATTTATTTATTTCTCATATTATTCACCAACTTCGCCGGGATTTAAAATCAACTAATATTTACACTAATACAAATTAACAATTGTACTTCCTTGATTAAGAATTTTTCGGAGAATGGGTATAAGGGATGTATACACGTTGACAAAAAACGGACATTGTTGCTATTAAAAAACGTTAACGCAACAAACGCTTAAATTGAAGAATACGGTTCCTGTACTTAACTATCTATAAGCGCTTCCAAATCTATGCTTCCAGTTGCCGCAATAATTCTCGGTACGGTCCTGCGTTAAGTTTGCCAGTTGTGTTGTTCTTTTACATTTAACGGATTTGAAAATGTAAATTTTACGTTCGAAGTTCGCCGACGGTAACAAAACACCATTTCCCCGATACTCTGCAATACTATTTGCATAGATTTTAAATATTTTGTCGCGGTGTACCTAGTAGAATCAGTTTTACGTTCGGGTTTCGCCAATTGAATAAATTAATTTTACAATGTTGTAAAATGGAATTGCACTTGATACCTACATTGTCGGTGTCGAATTTAAAATGTTTTCTGCCGGTTGATAATAAATACTTTTCTATCAGTTCATTAAAAGTTATTGAATTTATTTTTTATATACCTATTCTCATATGTTTAAATTGCACGTACTGTAAACTGTTATTTAAACGGTTCAACACAAAAAGCACTATATTTTGTGGAAGCTTTTTAATTTTATTATTTAATCATGCGTTATTGTAGTAAGAAAAATTCACTGTATCATATTTAATCTAGAAATTACAGTAAATGACTGAAATATTAAAAAAAAAAAACTTTTTGTGCGTTGTTATATTAGATGTTATTTCTTCCTCCACGGTATTATATTATATTGTTGTAAGAATTCTTGCCCATGTTTGTTTAAGAAATCAAGATTACTCATTTTTGGCATTCCGATTTTCAGATCCAGCCTATGTATAGCGAAAGTACGTATAAGAGCTGCGCAACCTTTAATCTACGACTGAAAGAAAACACTATGCGACAGAAGTTACGATTGCCGCCTGGCAAAACTTGGGACTCATGGTATAAAGAGCTCAGGAAGAAGAAGAAGTTGAAATGTTTCTCCTCTTTTGAGAAGAGAATGTACGACTATATTGGTATGTTGTTCAGAGGTATGTAATTGTTTTTTAATAAAAAAATATGGAAGAGAGCAAGCTTGTTTCATTTTATACAGAGTGATCTATAAACTCAGTGGGCATTGTTGCAATGTCTGTTGTAACTAATTGTAAGTTAAATTATCAATGATTTAATGCCTTTCATGGTGGTTAGTAAACAATTAAAAAAGAAGGATATATAAACCGCGCGCTTGGCAGTACTAGAGGCACTGCTCTGTGATTTCGATGCCGCCAGAGTTTTCGGGCACGACACGCACCGCCACCGCCTCTTTTGTTGTGATATCGGCGCCAACATAGCTTTCTGCCATGACACAGACCGCCACCGCCTCTTTTGCTGTAATTTCGGCGCCGGCAGAGCATACTGGCACGGCCGAGACCGCTATCGGCCCTTAGTTGTAATTTCGTAGCTGGCAGAGTTACTGGCACGACACACATCGCTCCTCATAACCCGTATTTTTTTGAACCACACAATCAGAATTCAAGAATTAGCATTTCACGACTAAATTTAGAAGCGCTCTGATGTACGGCAAATATTTGTTGATATTTACAATTGCATATATCAATATGTTTTTCGTCAGTCACATGTTTTTGTGATTGTAAAGTTCTCGATGTCTTTTGCACCTATTTTATAGCAGATCAAAAGCACGTTTTCACTGTTGCGCATGCCTTGATCTGAACCCCCGACCCCCACACACTCACACAAACAGCTACCACTCTGGGGTAAAATACATTATTACAATACATTTTTTTTGTCAGCTGACTCATACAACTAGCGCCGCCAATGTTTAAATATACATGAATCACCGTAAAAGTAAAGAGGCTAGAAAATAATAGGTGGTAAGCATTAACGAACGGACAATCCAGTAAGTAAGGTAACTTCAATTAGAGTAAGGGCTGGTATTTCAATCTCCTAACAAAGTTCCTAATAATACTTATTGAAATAACCTTACCTACATATTTTATATATATGTATATTAGCGAAATTGTTATTAGATACCTTTATTCGGAGATTGAAATACCGGTCCTTAATAAATAAAATAATCAATAGTAGTCGTTACAATACTTATTACTATAGCCCAGATATATCTGCAAAATCGTCTTATTTTCTCTTATGACTTCGAAATTTCAACAAAATTCTAAATATATCAAAAACATGGTGGGGCTCATGGTCTGTATCTGGAATCACCATACCAACTAAAGGGAAATGGCACTAGAAACGGACTTCAGTTTCTGTCTACCAAGCGCCATCAGCATCACTCCGAGTGCAAAACCCACTTTCATCGTTATTGTGTCTTTAGCTTTATCTACCATCACCTGTTAGGGAATCGAGAGTTTAGATGTACGCTCCTTAGCAGACACAAGCCAAACTCTCCACCCACAAGACAACCGCAGTGTAAGCCTCGAGACTCCCAGAGACTCGAGTCCGTTTCTAGTGCTATTCCTCTTGCATTGCTTCTGCTGGTATGGTGATTTCAACTACAGGCCATCAGGTTCACCATAGTGGGTGGCATTTTTCTGTTGTAATTCTATTTAGGCGTTTTTCTGTTACTATTCTTTTTCTCCATCAAATGCAGTTGAATTTAAGAGTAGGAAACTCCCCTACAAATTGTGTTTAAAGTTTAAAAGATGTGCAGAATTCATTAAGATCAGAAATATCTTAAAATACAGATATTGCTATGAGTTTTCGGTATGAGGAAATGTCTACAAAAAATAAAAATACAGGATAGTAGTAATAATATTCCTGAATTCGTTATTAAGTGAAATTTTGAAAAACGCTAAAACATGTCAATTTTATTTTTATAAAGCGCATTAATTGAGGAAAAAAAATACTTTTTTTCATTTCTTACTTTCACGTCATGTCATTATTTTTTTCTTCTAATATCGTCACTCTCCACAATAATCGGGAAAAAATATAAGTAATATAAGTAATCTGAAACATCCTGTATATAGCCGATATGTCGAACTCCACATCTATATCTTCATATTTGTACGTACACATATCAGAAATCTCGAGCCTAACGTGTACACATGCACGTGCAAATAATAATGTCACATTCATGTGCTTAGTACGCCAAGTTATTACAAAAACTTTTCAATCTAGTGTGCTGTCAATCCTCCAGCTTCCCACAATGGGAACCGGATACGAGCTCCGTCAATATTGCCGGCCGTGCGACTGACAGCTTTACATTTCTATACGGGCTTACGTGTGAGCTCTTTTCCGGAAATAAGCGAGCTTTGGCTTTCTTTCACCTTTTATCAGACTTTTCGACGGCACTTGATTCCGTTGGTTCCTTCCTTAGATATTACGGAATTATAAAGAAGGTCCGTGAAATTACCTCCATTATGCTCTATTCACGTTCTAATACGTTATGAGACTTTCAGAAATTCCGAAATTAATATCGTCAAAACACGGCTCTCAAATTAAATTATGTCATATCACAGGCCGGAATCTTTTTCGAGTGTATTGAATCGTCAAGTTGCTTTTTTATCTAGAAATTCCTTTTCTCCTCCGTATTTAATCATTTCACTATTAATGGTATCTGATCCTGGGGCTTTTCCATTTTTTAGGTCGTTGATAATGTTATTCACCTCCTCTACTGTTGGATCTTGTACGGATTCTTCTTGTTTGTTACCTTTTTTCTCTTCTTCGCTAGTGTCTTCTATGTCTGTCAAGTTGTCTAGGTATTCCTGCCATTGGTTTTTATTTATTGTTGTCGTTGCTTTCTTTCTTTTTTGCTTCTTTATCTGTCTGTATATTTTCGTATTATTGATATTGTCTTTTTGTAGTTCGTCCATCTTTTCTTCTATCCAATTGACTTTTTTCTCTTTTATTAGTTTTGTTCCCTCCTTTCTTATTTGTTTCTACAATTCATAATCTTCTACATACTGGATCTTATCCATCTTAGTCTTGCTTCCCTCTTTTTCTTTATCATGGTTTCGCGATCATTATCGAACCAGTTTGTTCTCTTCTTTGTTTTACTTCTTTTTATTGTTTCTTCTGATGCTTCGATTATTGCCTCTTTTATATTTTCCCATTCATCTTTTATACACTCCGCCAAAAAAGTATCGCATAATTTAGTTTTGAATCATAAAAGTATCGCATAATCTTTGTTTGTAGCATAAAGTTGTAAATATACTTTAATGCGCTCTAAGATATAATTTCTATGATTGTTTAAATAAAATACAGGCCAAATAAAAACAAGAACTCATACTTGAGATTTTCATTAAAACAAGAAATTATAATTTTGGAAAGAAAAATGTCATAACAGTAGCTTTTAATACTGAGTATTGCCACCTCTGGCTCTTATGACCGCTCGTATACGGTTTGGCAGAGATTCGATTAACCTCCGTATATAAGCCTGATCCAAATTCTCTCACTCGTCACGGAGAGCATTTGCTAGTCCATGCAGGTCCGCTGGGGCAACATTTTGGGTTCGTATCCGTCTGTTAAGGAGGTCCCACACGTGCTCGATAGGGTTCATGTCCGGACTTACCGCAGGCCAATCTAAAACTGGAATACCAACATCGTTAAGGTATTCCTGGACGATTATTGCAACATGCGGTCGTGCATTATCGTGCATTAACATGAATTCGTTTCCTAGTTTCCAGTCAGTGTACCTCTGTCTACTGGTACTAACTCTGTACGACCTGTTAAACAGATGCCTCCCCAAACCATAATAGAGCCACCAGCGAAATTAGGTCTAGGTCTGATATTACACTGCGAATAGCGCTCACCGTCTCGTCTGTACACTGAGATACGCCTATCTGAGGTGTAAAGACCAAATCTTGACTCATCTGTGAAGAGTATATTGGCCCAGTCATTAATGTTCCAATTTACATGTTCTCTGGCAAACCTTAAGCGAGCCACTCGGTGGTTCCTAGTGAGACGAGGGGCTGTTACAGCTACTCTAGCTCTTAATCCACTCTGTCGTAACCTATTCCGAATAGTTTGAGTACTCACACGAGTATTTCTGACTCTAGCCAAGTCGTTCTGCAATTGTCTCGCAGTTACATGTCTTCGACGTAATGCTTGTAGTAGTAAATAGCGGTCATCTTGGCGAGTAGAACATCTTGGACGACCTGGTACAGGTCTTCTACTGTAAATGCCTGTTTCCCTATATCTGGCTACGGCTCTAGAAACACTTGACTGATTGATGTTCATCAAATTAGCAACGTATGCTTGAGATCGTCCATCTTCGATTAAAGCAACTATAGCAGCCACTTGTTCTGAAGTTAAATTGCTCATTTTAGTTTTGAAAGCGTTGGTACAGAACTCTGACTTCGCACTTTAAAATTTGTCCGTATAGGAAGACTTTCAATAAACAACTGAGCAAACCTTACACATATGCATTTTTCTAAATGTGTTCTTTTAGGAAAAAATAAAGTAAAAACGCTAAGTTCCATTATTTTGTTAGTGTTTTTATAGTTCACATACACGAGGCAAACTTTTTGTGAACGTATAAAAATATATTGGTTCATAAATGCCCTTTTTTAGTTTATGCGATACTTTTTTGGCGGAGTGTATTTTCACTTTTTTCTTTTTTTACTAATTTAGCTTTGATTTGTTCTTGGTATTTGTTTTTAGTCTCTTCGTTACTTAGGCTTTCTACGTTCCATTTTTTATTTACTTTTTCACTTCTAATGTCTCTTACTAATCTTAACTTCGTTTTTGATATTAGCAAATGATGGTCTGTGTTGACACTTGTTCCTCTGTAAGACCTTACGTCTTCTATTAAATTTTCTCTTCTCCTTTTGATAAGTATATGATCTATTTGATTTCCTTTTGTTTGTCCTGGTAGTGTCCATGTGATTTTATGTTCCTTCTTATGTCTGAATTTAGTGCTTACTATAAATAAGTCCGTTTCTTCTGCTAGGTTGGTTAGTCTGGTCCCATTATCGGTAGTTATTTCATGTTTTATATGCAAATGTAAAAAAAAATAATGTATCGTAAGTGGTTAATTTAGAATGTTTAACCCCTACAACATCGTCAAAATTAGCAATAGTTTTGAAATCGGCATGTCTATTGCCCCTTAAAACAGCTAAAAAACCTCAACAGAAATTGTGCAACAGTTTTCTGCACAATTTCTGTTGAGTTTTTTTCAGCTGTTTTAAGGTTAAATAGACATGCCCAATGTTATTTGTGGATTCATAGTGATTACTCGATCTTGTAAAATTTCAATGTAAAACGGAAAATAAAGCTGTTTGTCATTAACTTTGTCATATAAATTACCTATTAGCCTTGTTAGTGTAACAATTTTCATTAAGCCTCAGTGTTGTAGAATCTATAGAACTTTAGAACTCATCTCTTGTATTGTAATGATTCCCAAAAAATTTACAATTTTTCCATATTTTCCCTTCAATAAATATGTCTTTTATACTTTATATTAAACATTGCCAGTATTTCGAGTGAATTCCAATATTAACGAAGATTGCCTTAGAATAGAAGGCACATCGGAAATTGAAATCTCATTGGCGCAAATGTCTCCTTGATATTTGCTTGTTTTGACGTATTTAAATTCGCGTTTACGGATCACTAGTTCGTCGCCGAGGCTTTGAGAACGGTGGGCGCCAGGTTTCGGCGTAGTTTATTTGATGCAACATGAAGGAGTGAATTAATAGAATGACTGGAACGGATCGGTTGAACGATTCCTCGTTGCTAGAAATGGAAAATGGCACTGGGGACTCTTTACGTTATTGCTTACTATTATCATGCTTACGCCATTACCATGTTAAATTTTGCATTAACGATTTATGAAAATTTATTATGCCTACATCATGGCCAAACCATGTTATTTTCGTATTAATTGTGTATTGTGCAAAATCTTTTGTTCAATAACCCATAGAAAGACATTTTTTAGGAAGAAAATGGCTAAAATAAAGGTTTCCATGCAGGAGGAGCTTCTAATTCGTTTAATTCGTCAGTAGTCCATGTGGCTAATAAATCTCTTAAATAAAGCGGGGATTGCTTGAAGAAGAAAATTGAGCATCATTTGGATGTGTTATCGATAAAGAAGAATAATCAAGTAACGACAATCGACTGGATCGGCATAGAACCTCTCTCTTAGGACAGTTTTAAATTAGCAGAGAATGTGCTAAAATTCCAAACACACCTGCCGAATGTTCAATAAAAGGTATCTTGACCTGTCATCTAGGCATTTCCGAAGAATTCGATAGAGCTTTTTACTCTCTGAACGATGAAAGCATACCAAAACCCTATTTTCATAGTTACCTTCATAGACTTTTTCATCAGGATATAAAATGCACTAATACATTTTCATCAACGTAATAGCATGCTGTCCTTGCGGTTAAAGTTAGTGCACGCAGGAGCAAATAAAACATTAAGTAGTTAACAAACGATGACTAATCTGTACACCGCGAGTGCAACGAAGTTGATCTCTACTGCCGAGATGGCTAAAACCCCAAATCGCTACATATTTTTTAATGGAGAATAGCTAGGTCTGCAGCTTAAAGATATATACACAGCTAAACACTGATAAGCAAATCACGCACTGATAAGCAAATTGCGCATGGTTTTTACTATCAGATGTGAATAGCTGAACTAAAGGTGGCTGCCAAGTTATGGCATAGTGCAAAAATAAAGCTTGAATAGAAGATATCGGGGTACAATGCCAGAGAAGAAGTCATGAAAGAAAGATCGATAAGACTCGAAATGTTTTGAACCAACTGTTCAAAAACTGATAACGGAAAGGGAGCCGGAATATACGGAAAAAACTCCAGAAACGGTATTTTAGTTAGCTTCAGAAAAGACACGACAGTATTCCAGAATGAAATTGCGGCAATCATTACAGGGTCAGAGAAGTAGAAGGATGGACCGGATTGGGTAAAAGCGTCGCTGTTCTTTTTTGACAGTAAAGATTTACTTCCTTACGTGTTGACTCCAAACTGGTCTCGGACTGTGCTTTAAGCAAAGACTAAATGGAAATGAACATTGGTCTTGGCTCCCACTACATGAGCATGAAGACGAATGAGGCGATAGACGATCTAGCAAGACGAGGAGGCAAGGCAAGGTTTCCACTACTGGGCTTGGAAAATTGTAGAGCAGATAGTAACAGAAGAAAGTTGTTCTCAAGGACAATAGGTCTACTTAAAAAAACAAAATTAGAAAACGCCTTCTAGAATAAAAGGGACCAGAATAGATCTGATAAAGTCGCGATAAATAATACTTTAAGGCCACCTCAATCCTAATCTAATATATCTTTGTGACAAAGCTTACAGTCTATTTGTGAGCACTGCAAATTCTTCCTTTCCTCTGTAAAGCCAACTTTTAAAATACATTTTTTTATGTATTTTGCTTGATAATGAATTATAAAACAAATTTCTATAATTAAACAAAACAATTTCAATAGCGAGCGATATTCTGAAATTCCGCGGCAATGAGCAACAGACTTCTCCAACGTATGAGGTACCAGTGCAGACTAAAGCAGAATTAAAGCAAAAAGTAAGAAAAGCGTTTCGTACCGTGGATACTGGATATTTAAAGGTTGGCGAGATACTTTAGTGACTGTCTTTGAACTTAAGAGAAAGAGATAGGTACAAGAACACTCATAGCCTCCATCCTCCACAATCCATTAAAAAGCTTCATTATTTGCACAAAAGCAAGATTGTTGAGAGAATATTTTTACGAACTGCATCAATCTGCTCCTCTAATGTGAGTCCGAAATCAGTAATGAACAATATCCAGACACCTAACCCTGTTAGCAAAACAGATGCCAAGGATAGTCAAAAGAATTGCAGCTCTCCCGAAGTTAATAATAACGGTTTTATTTTCATTTAAAGCCAATCTATTTCGCACGCACCAGGTGAAGAACTCGAATTAATTAATTTCGAATTCTAATTCCTGTTGATTATTTTCACATACTACTATTGAGTGTAATCCGTATATATACATGACCATGTGTCCAGTTTTTTTTTTTGAAATCTTAAATCTTTCGCGAACAAGCGTCAGAACCAAAGAACACGACAAAGTGAAAACAACCCGTAATAATCATCATATCTTTATTGCACAGTAAAAAGCAATGCTTATTTTTAGAAGATAACAATAGTCAAATGTCCTTCTCAACTTGGTTTATTAAACGGATTCTTGAGAATTTAAGACAAGCTTGCAGAATGTCTATCTTCGCAATATTTAGCAAGTTTACCAAACGTGTCCGCGGATAGTCTATGCCATGCCTATGAAGCTCACCAACTACATTTATTGGAAACAGCGCTATAACAGTGAGCTGGGACGCAAGCAGAAGTTGGCCCAATATTCGGTGGCCGTTCGGTGCTATAGAAATATACACACTTAAATGTATGCACAAGTAAAATTATACTGAAGGATATTGTGGTAAATACTATTATAACGACCATTATATATGGTAACCTCTATGCTATATGTTATTAATATACGAAAAACAGATTACCTCCTGTGTTATTGTATACGTATTTGTATAGATATACTTATGTTTGTATTTTGTAAATAACTTTAGTTAATTATTTACTTAAAAATAATCTGTTTTTAAACCATTCAGCCTCTTCTGTTAAACTCTAAACATTATTATAAATACGTTAAATATATCGTATTGAAATTGTTGTGAAGATGGCGCTTCTGTTATTTCACTCCGTGATGATGCATATTCGTGATGTCGATAAGCGATATTTTTTGTTTGTATAATATCCGGTTGTGGTATTATATATACGTACACTCCATATTATTAATACAATACCAGGTGATAAAATATGATATTTTATTTACTGCATTGTGAAATATTACCTTCTGTACGAAATAAAGTACTGTTACGAGCGGCAGTTTACTTTGATCGCTCAGAGATGGCACTGACGATCAATGCATCGAGAAACAAAGTTCACGTACGCAACGTCAGATGGCGGAGCGGTTTGTTGTTTACAACGCGTAAATGGAAAAATCGCAATTGTTCCATATTAGATTCTAGTAGCGTCGAGAGGTTGCTCGACCTGTGCTCGAATGTTCTAGATGTGCTCGCACGGTATTTAAATATGACGATGCGATTGGGTAGGAGTTAGTCGAATCCAGCGAGTGAGAAGAGAGGCAAATTATTAGTGATTAATTAGTATTTATTTTCTCTGACTGTATTTAATTTTCAGTAGACTTTAAGTGCCTAAATAAATCAATTTCATTTAATATATCGCCGGTGTTATTTCTTTGAACCCCGTAATCGTTTTTATCAGCAAAAAATGTTACAGTACTTTACTATTCCAAAGTTGTGGTTTGAGTGACTTAATCCAAATATTTTCTTGCAATGAACAGTATACATAGTTAGTGAAACACAAATCTGCGATTGCTGAACCGAATATTTCATATTTGCAGACAAAGTAATTCGTAATGTCAGAGATTTAACGTTGTTCGCACTTGCGGTTATGGCCGAGTTTGATGGCCATAACCGCAAGTGCGCCATTGATGAAGTTAATTTTTATAGATAGATTATGACTGGCTAACTACAAACTTTAAAGTCAACAGGTTATTGCAAACTCCAGAGCTTTTAATGGACAGGTTATTTTAATTATTTAGTAAAACTACCTTTGTTCGAAACTTCGATTAGGGCAAAAGTAATTATTTTAGGTACATGATTTTTGATAATTATTACCAGCTATAGGAATAAAAGCAGTAATTGTGTTTTCCAACTGTAATATTTCAATTACAGAAAAAGTATGCCCAAACGAACTCACTCCGAATTTTATATTTACGCTAAGCCAGTGAGTACTTTTCATACATAAACCATGCACTAACAACTGTATCATGCTGGTCAGTGGAAATTGCGACATAATTAAAAATGCAACAGCAATTAAAACGAATTTGTTTTAAAGGGTACTATGGAGATAGCATTAGCCAAAAGCGTTGCGAGGCCCGGACTGTGCGTTCCAAATTAATTACTCGGTCGCCCGTGGACCTGGCAAATTGATGTGTTTAATATTTAACGGTGAATAGAGCGAAAAAATAATAATAAAAGTTTGCCGGCTACCGCAGGCGAATCTCTGGAGTTATTCGCTCTGAGTCAGACACTTCAGTGAAGTGCTCTCGCAGCGGATTCTGTAGTTAACGCGACTCATTGAACGATTAAGCGCGGGAGGCCTTCACCCTTATCAACCTCTAGCATAAAGGCTCATTGTCATGCAAACAGCAGGCGTATTTGAATAAATGCTTACGGCTATATTTAATAGTCGAGCGGTATTACATTTCGTCCTTTGTTCGCGCTAAAACTGTTACCGCACCTTCAAGCAAGAGTATTGGGGTTGTGGGCTTTAAAAAATTGTTTTAATACTTTGCGTACACAATACGTTTGGGTGATCCTAATGTTAACCCATTTTCTGTTACTAATAATAATAATATATATTTATCGCCCAACAGAATCTACAATTCCAATTAAAGGACAATATGTAAAATCAAATACAGTGTGGGTTACACAACATTGAGAAAAAAAAATGTATTACTTAAATTTTACTTAAATCTAGTACATAGGTATAATAAGAATTCTATTGGACCTATGGGTGACATTTTTTGTAGATTTCGCAAATAGACTGAAAATTTTGAAAATAAATGTTACTGACGTTAGAAATCTTATTATAATTGTTACACATAACATATAGTGGCGACCTAAGTAGTGGGTTGGTTTTCGTAAATGATAAATAAAATGTGACGGATGGTCTTGTATGAAATTGGGGTACAAAAAAGTTACATTGACTTAAGAGATGAGAACAATGAACAACGCCATGAACCAGGTTGCACAAGAAACTAATACTAATGGTTACACGACGGAAAGACAAGGAAGGTATATCGAAACGGGATAGCAAGGAATGGTGCTCAACATTTCTAGGTGAACAGATATTATCTACCTGAAAGCACAAGTATTTTGCAAATTTACGTGTATGAATCGAGTAGTAGGGATACCAAATCAAGCAAGCATATTCCAATCGAGATCTTAGGCGAAATATAGGCATTTGAGTAACGCTGGATTCGAGAAACAATTACTATGCCGAATTATAAATCCCAACGACTGTCTTGCTACCAAAAATTACGCCTGATCTTTAACGAGATCAGTGCGAGCTAAATTGCGAGAATCAATAGCATAATAATAATCGATGGACTTGAGCCGACGTGTGTAAGTCATCGCTTTACATTTTCCTATATTCAGTGGGAGGTTATTTTGGGTGCACCACAAGAAAATTCTATCAAGGTCTGAGTGAAGCGCCTCGCTGTCCGCAACGTTAGTTATGGTACGATATAATTTTAAATCGTCGACAAATAATAGTTCTTGCGATGATATTATGCTAGTAAGGTCGTTGATGAAAATTATGAATAATAAAGGGCACAGGTTGGATTCCTGCGGCACGCCCGATGTAACGATAAAGGAGTCCGAAGTATATCCATTGTAGTGAATATATTGAGTTCTGTCTTCCAAATAAGTCTCAAAGAAGGATGTCAAAGAAATACTAAATCCATTAGCTTGAAGTTTTTTTACGAGAATGCCATGGTCGATTCTATCAAATACTTTAACAAAGTTTGTGTAGATGATGTCCACTTAGTTGTTAGTGTCTAAAGCATGCGAAAGATATTGATGAAATACAGCTAGGTTTGTAATTGTTGATCTACCTTCCATGAATCCATGCCGATGGGAAGAAACACTAGATTTGACATGCGGATAAATTGCAGTATAAAAAAGTATTTCAAATATTTTGGCGAAATTTGATATATAAATAAAACCAATAGCAATATCATTGGTCGGTAGTTAGCTATATCTGACGCATCACCAGTTTTATGAACAGGTACAATCTTCGTAACATTCCATATATCAGGAAAAGTTGCGGCCGGCAACGCTAAATTGAAGATTTTGGTAATTGGCACAGGAAAAAACGCCCATACAATTCCTATTCAAAAAAGCGGGTATCTGATCATCACCCGCAGTCGGTCGATCCTTCAATCTCCTGATGGATAACGTGACATCCTCCTCACTCATACGGTTGATAAAAATGTGGTTCGTAGCTCCCAAATTTGCGAACCCATTTATAATGTCTTGAGGCTAACTGTACTCATTTGCACCATACATCATTCTCTGTCAGGTATCCTACTTTGCTTTTTCTTTGCTCTAATATAATTCCAAAACTGTTTGGGATTGTCAGCCATGGAGGTTTCGATGTTTGAAAGATAATTTCCATAAGCTATATTTGTTTGTCTCTTAATTAAGGACCTTAATCTCTTAAAATGATAAAGTGAATTGAGAAATTTGTCGCGTTTATATTGTTTATAATTTTTAAGTTTCAGTTTAATGTTGGATATAATTTAACTAGTGTACATTTGGGATAGTTTCTACTTGTGTTCTTAAATTTGAGTACAAATACATTGAATACAGAGTAAATAATATTATAAAATGCATCATACATAGCGTTAACATCACAAATATCGTCCAGAATACTCCAATCAATGTGCAATAAAAAGTTGTACATATCCGGGAAGTTAGCTTTCTTAAAGTTATATAACATATTAATTTTACTTTGAAAATTAGTAAACGTAACAGGTTTTAAAGTAAAGTTGATTAATAATAAAGGGTGATATGAGTCTTCTGGTACCAAAGAAGTTTCATCATGTACTACTACACACAATTCTTGGGGTAAGTAATTTATCAGCTTATAACTTAATTAATACAACAAAAAAACCTTCAAGATTGTTCCGTAAAATGGCGTGCGATTTAAAGCTGTTAGTTCTGCAACTGTTATCTCTAAACTAATTTGGGACAGAATAAATACTGTAAATGATGTGGGCACCCAAGGAAAATAACATTGACCTGGGTGCGTAGCCACATAGACTTGAAATGGAGTTAGACGATAGGTGTCCTGGCCACACGAGATCATTAAAGCTACCTTTCCTTCGGAATTATTAAATCAGAAATAACAAGGTCTAACAACGAATGAACACATGCCAAATCCAAGAACTGGTGGTAAAAATCACCAGGGCAAAGGCAGGTAAAACAGTTTTAAAGAAACAAATGCCTGAAATTACAAATTATCTATTGAGTAAACACAGGAAGACTATCAAAATTATATGTCTACTAACAGGCTACTGTAGACTAAATAGGCATATGCACATCATAAGCCCAGCAGAGGATGCTATTTTCAGATTCCTGCAAGACAAAGAGGAAATCCCAATTTATTAATATTATTTACATTAATGTTCAAGCTCTTATTGAAATTACAATAGAGATAGTGAGTAGAAATGAAAACCCTATCATACATTCCTTTTTAGTAAGCAACGATATATGGAAAAAAAAGTAAACATACACGGGTGACGTACCTTTTGTTAATATTCCAATTATTATCAGATGCCAGATTATATTATTATATCATTTATGCAAATGGGAAAAAAATATTTCGTCAGTTTTAGATTTTACAATATATGAAAACGATTGTAAAATTTTGATTCTATAACAGTTGGTTAAGCCATAATAACTGACTATATAGCATTATATCACATGTCCACTGGGGTCTAATCTCAGTGGAAATCGGCGGCAGCTTCCTTCCTTTTATTTTAAGTTTACTGTCGCAAGGAATTGAATGCCCAGACAATATTGAAACGTTGAAACATTTTATGCACTTTTAAGCTGGGAAATTCTTTGTTCTCGGTCGAATACCTACCGTGGAGTGCGGCAGTACGACCCCAGTCAGAGAGGATTCAGAGGTAGTCGTCGAGTACATATTTGTTCGACTTTAGCCGGGACAATGGTTTTAAATACGCGCTCGTAAGTACGCCTTTGGGGGAATCTCGATACTTCAGAACGATTTGAGACCACTGCGGTTATTATTAAACGATACGTAGTCAGTAACATGTGTTGAAGGAGCATTATAGAAATCGTTTCGGCGTGATCCGATTCAAAGTACGTACCCGTGTTTTAGAACATACTGGCGTCATTATTTATTAATCCGTTTTATATGAGTTCCAATTTAAATATGAATATCAGAAACTGCGTATCGTAAACTCTTAACGTGCCGTTTAGCAATATATCACATTTGACTAGACTGTTGAAATAATAAATGCATTTTAAGCCCTGCCAAATTAATATATTATTTTACTTAGGCCCGGTCTTTCAATCTCCTAATAAATGTATCTAATAACAATTTAGCTAATAAGTTATTAGGAGAATAAGAACAGACCGTCTTTCAACGAATATTTGTAGGTAAAGGACACGTATTTCAAACTTCTAATAAAGTTCCTAATAAAAGTTATTAGCTCAACTTGAAATAACTGTCTTTCCATCAACTAATAAAAATTATGTAGGAACAATATTAACAATAAGCGATACTAACAATAAACAATTTTGACAATAAACAGTATTAACAATGAACAATATTAACAATAAACAATATTGACAATAAACCATATTAACAATAAACAATTTTGCCAAAAAACAATACTGACAATAAAAAATATTAACAATAAACAATATCAACAATAAACAATATTAACAATGAACAATGTTAACAATAAACAATATTGACAATAAACGATATTGGCAATAAACCATTTTGACAATAAACAATATTGCAAAAAAATATTAACAATGAACAATGTTAACAATGAACAATGTTAACAATGAACAATATTAACAATGAACAATATTAACAATAAACAATATTGACACTAACAAATTTTGACAATAAACAATATTAACAATGAACGATGTTAATAATAAACAGTATTGACAATAAACAATATTGAAAATAAACAAATTTGACAATAAACAATATTAACAATGAACGATGTTAATAATAAACAATTTTGACAATAAACAATATTAACAATGAACGACATTAATATTAAACAATATTAAAAATAAAAAATATTAACAATGAACAATATCGACAATAAAAAATATCGACAATAAACAATATTAACAATGAACAATGTTAACAATAAACCCTATAAATAATAGCTGTCTGCCCGGTATTTCAATCTGCTAATAAATGTGTCTAATAACAATTTAGCTAATAAGTTATAAGGAAGATATATTAGGTAAATAAAAACAGACCGTCTTTCAACGAATATTTATTAGGTGAATAGTTATTCGGTATATTCATAACCCCAGCTTATGTTGGCAATAAAAGACAGCGCTATACAAATACTTACAGAATCTAAATCTCTTGACATATTTTTCATCATTCCAATTGTTTAAACAATTTAAATGAGGCTCGCTAATACTTATACTGTCTGTCACGATTAAATATTTAAACAAGCTTGGCGAAATCATCTTCCATCCGAAATCTTCAAAAATATCCATGTTTCTCGTTTATAACAATAATTTCAATGAATTTCAAACTTTTTTCTTTTTTTGATTGTGTTGGCGACATTTAGAGACTTTTGATAAGCTTATTAAGGTTCTAATAGTACTTATTGGTTACTTCAACCACGCAATAACATTTTAGGAGAATAAACTTATTACCTACATAATTTTTATTAGTTGGTGGAAAGACAGTTATTTCAGTTATTCGGCTAATAACTTTTATTAGGAACTTTATTAGGAGATTGAAAGACCGGCCCTCAATTCGAAAACATATTCATTCTTAATTTAGCTATAGTTAGACTTGGTAGCATTTTATGCATATTATAGAAAAAATTAAAGTTTCTCTCAAATTTTTCTGAAGATTATAAATTTAGGTATTTCTATTTATTTGGGTGATAGGACCCTGTTTCTTATACTTCTCTTAAAATTTGCGAACTGTTTATATTCTTAAACGAATTGAGAGTTAAATGGAGTGTAAATAATTACCTTTTACTACACTGAGAGAAAAAGATGCGTTGAATTAAAAAAACTCGCTTTGTTACAATCACGCTTGTTGAATTTACCGAAAATTTTATTATACCAACAAAAATAGAGCATTGCAAGAACTAAAAATGTTTGTTAACATTGTTTTGTTGAATTAACAAGTTGAAAATGTTAAACAAGAAATTAAACAAATGAGATGCATCCTGTTAACAAATTGTGGTTGTTCCTAGAACTAAAATAAAATTGTTTAAAGGAAAATGTATATGCCATTGTTTTAACAAAACACAAATTCAATATAAACAGCAAGAATAGCCTATTTTATAAAGTACTTATGTTTACATTAACTCGGTGGATTTATTATATCTACCACTAACCAGCTTGAATGCTCGAATTTTATTGGCTATACTACCCACGTACTGAACACCTGCTATGCAACACGTGCAAATGTATCTAAAAATACACATTTTGGTTTTATTCGTTTCTCATTAGATTAGATGTTTCAGCGTGCACCGTGTAGTGAGTTGTTAGCAAATTAAATAGTACATCTCAGTTATGGCAGATGAAACTATCGCGAACCTATTAAAAGAGTGGCATTTGAATGATATTGTTCCTGTGTTTAAAAGTAAGTTATTTGTTTACATTATAGCAAGAAACAAGTTATAAAATGAAATTGAACAATAACAAGTCATGCATTTTTTTTTAGCTACACGAACATGGAGTTACGGGAGCTGTTAAAATAAAAAAAAAAACAACTGAGTGCTCCTTTTGTAATTTTAAATTTGTTTTGAAGTGTTATATTTACTTCCATTATAGAAATGGCATCCCCTTTATTAAACACAATCGCACCGCATTAATTAATACTTTGTAGCTATAGCGTTGACTTCGAGTATTTAATCCTCTAAGCCAGAGCTGTCCAACATGAGGCCCGCTACGATATTTTTTTTTATAAAGTTGCAAATGAATTGAAAGCTTATTTTTATCACATTGTTTAACTATGTAAATATACAATCAATTTAGTGCCTATTAAATTAATGTTACACTGGTGCTGCGTCTATTCTTCACCTACGAAAATACGAGCAATTTTTTGTTTGATATTAATTTGAAAAATATTTAAAATCTTAAAACAATACACAACATTGACAAGTTATGTTTTATAGACACATATGTACATACATACATGTAGTGTATTTATTTTTACTCTTAATTATGTTTGCGAGACATCTAAAGCCGATGTTTAAATGATTTTTCAGATTCACGGATTTTGCTCCAGTTATATATTCTAACGTCACTAATACCACCAACCAATATTGACAAAATAATAAACTTTAAAAATTTGATATCTTCTTTTAGCCTCAAATCCTGCTTTAATTGCCAATGCACTTGGAAGGAAAGATAACTGTTCATTTTGCAATACGGACAACAATCCTATATGGACAGAGCCGCTGATTTATAATGAGTATAGTGATTCTACTTGTGTCTGGTTTGAAGGTATGTTTTTTTTTTCAAAATATAGGAATTTTAAGCAATTTCAATCTTTCAGGTATCACTGCTCGCAAAATTTTGCTGGAAATTATGATATTGCACATAATTTTACCTTTTCGATGTTACTACTATATGACTGTATAATCTGTTTATGTGTATAGAAAGTGCAAAAGAATATAATTTTATTTTTATTTAAAATTATTCGCAATATCGTAATTTTTCGTAAACTTTATGTGGAGTAGTTTTACTTGTAGGAATATAATTGATCAAATTACTATATTTCAGAACAACAAAAAATTACATTTGATTCAAGCACAGGCACTAGTTAAACTAACAATTCAATGTTGTTAAAGCAACACTTCTTTTCGGATATCTCAACAAAATCACCACGTTTAACCGATCGAAATTATATGTTGGAGCAACAAACTCTCATGCTTACATTAACGAAAGTATTTCATTGTGTCAACAAAATTGTTTGGTTACTTTCACCAAAAAATTTTGTGCTCGCAACAAATTTGTTTTGTTAAACCAACAACTTCATTTTGTTACCTTAACGAAAATAGCATGTCTAATGAAAGAAAAACAAATGTTGGATCAATCATTCGAGATTGTTAAATAAACGCTCTGATTTGGTTGTACTAACAAAACAGTTTTGTAAGTAAAAAAAAATTCAACATAACAAGCCTGTTTGCTTAAATCAACCTATTCCATTCAGTTGATTTAAGATGTGCAATATTGTTACATTAACCAAAATTTGTTGACAAAAGTCATTTAGTGAATTTAAACGCAAAATTAGGTTGACTGTATTTAAAAAATTTTGGTTGAATTAACTAAATTTTGGTTGATTCAACACATGTTGTTTTCTCCAGTGTACATGTGGCTTCAGCACTGTACGTACACTGAGAGAAATAGATAGTACTCTTTAACATAAATATAGTATACTTTCCTGTGATGGGTGGAGACTGTGGCTTGAAAACTATAACAAAAATCCCAAAAGAAAGGTGAAAAAATCCCTTACCACAAAATTATGTGGTAAGGGATTTTTTCACCTTTCTTTTGGGATTTTTGTTATAGTATACTTTAATATATTTTATAGCTCCTATAGGGACAATCATATTTTATATTACCGGTGACAATATCTGTATAGTAAATATCTGTGAATACTTTTTATTAACTCGTATGGTAAAGTGTACTATATTTGTATTATTAATTTGAGCATACATGTTAGTAAATGTGAAAAAAATGTCTAGTAGCGCTGACTATATTTGATAATAACTGTTAACAATGAAAACTATAATAAATTTAGTTTAATAATTATTAATTATAATTAATTAATATAATTTGATTAGCCGGTGACAGCCGGGCGAATTGCTGTCGTATCGGGCAGGATTGCGGGAATCAGACCGGCCCGTGTACTGTAGAGTACCTACCGGTATTGAAGCGCCTCGTAATTTCTCGTCTGTGGGCGATTGTCCACAGTACTTTTTACACGACGTTAACCATGTATAAGCATCATATAGATATTATGCAGCCACATTTACCGATCACAATTTACATTGAGTACGAATTTCAAAGATTATGAAACAAGCGTAGCGCCATCTTTACGACAAAAGCTGTAGTATCACATATTTATGTAGCTAAACCAATTATGAGTATTATGATATTCCTACTATATAGATATAAAACTATACAGCATTCATTTCATTCCATCTCATTATTAATGCCGTTTTCAATAATCAAAGTAAGGTGACTGTTGCAAGCACCTAACCTAACCTAAATAAACACAACACAGTAAATTTGCTACACCTGTTATTATAACTGTCTTCACTACATTATATGCAATTTATTATATTCACTTGTTGTAAAATATTGTAAAACATTTCACTATATTTTGTAGAAGATTGTCACACAATATTTTTAAACAATTTTATTGCTTTTTTTGTAACCGTGATATAGGAAAATGCAACGCCGTTGTTCTAAAATTTTGCACAATAGTAGGAATTCTTACTACAATTTCCGTCAAACAGTGAAGTGTAAATATTACAACATGGATTTTTCTCTGTGCAGACACAAACATGCACCGACACGAATACGTACACCTGTATCACACGTACATAACACGTGTGAGTGGCAATACAGCTTATTGGTCGATTTCTTCGGTAAAGATCGACAATGAATAGAGCAAGGGGGTGGGAAGAGCGTTACGAACATTTATGTTAGAAATTGAATATGCATCGAATACCTGGTAACATCCAGATTTTACCTCTTACTATAAGCATGGTAACATCTGGTTATTTTACTCTTAATACCCCACATATTGTCGTTTTGACAATAATTATGTTACTAATTAACATAAAGAGATTTACTATCTAATTTCTACAATCCATTTTTCTCAGTGTAGGTATATAAAATTTGCAATCTATCTCTTTTCTTCTCGTTCTTCTATCAAATACCAAAGTAATTAATAATAACAAACTTTGAAATAGCACGGAACTAGAGGATAGATATCTTTTGCCAATTTAACTAAAAGTTCGCGTTAAAGTTTTCCTCCATTGCTTCATCTATTTATACTTAACTGGTAATTCTACTGAGTTTCATGGAAAATCTATAAGTTACCTGAGGCGTAGATAGCAAACTCTTGAACTATCTACGAGTGAAAACATTGTAAATTCACGTCGAAATTAAAATCTTCGTAAAGCGCTCGCGGGTATTATTGCCGAGGAATGGAACAAAAAGGGTAGTTTTTCCAATGTGCACTTCAGACTGGAACATGTTTAAATGGAATTGAGCCAATTTATGAAGTGACAATTATTGTTTCGGGCCTTTTAATATCGCTTTTATTCTGTTCGCATAGTTGACAGTCGCATAGCGTGTGACTGAGCCTTGTTAGTGTGTATCTTTCAATTTAGAACGCTGGTCTATTCATGTGGCAGAACGTTGTCCGCATTTAATGGTGTTTATTTTAATAATGCATTTATTGTCACAGCTCCTTAGAGTGATGTTCTTTTATTTTAATTATGATTTATATAAATTCCATTTACTCTAGCATTACTGAAAGGAACTCAATATAAGAAATCCGTTTCTATAACATGAATGTGCCACTTGGATTGTGGATAGACGCAAGTTTCTTCATCGACAGAATATGATGACGCAACTTTGCATCGTTAGAGGATTCTGATGACTGTTTCGAAAAAGTTAGGCTGTACGCGGAAGGGGGATTATATAGCGGACCGACGATTTGGGGTACAGGAGTTATCGATCCGCTCCAAGAAACATAATGAAGCGATGAATGTTCAACTCCCCACGGAGAAATGTTTTCAAACATACAAAACGCTGAACTAGCGCTAATATTTATGCCAAGTTGATCGATTCGAAGCTTCCTACTGAATTCCTGCTACTTCTAATTCCTAAGCGACTTTTATCGTAAAATTCAATGTCATTTTGTACAGGTTCCCACGGTATGATTTTTCTAGTTTAAAATATCTGAAATATCTTCTTCTTGTCTAATCGTTATGATATATGATTATTTTATTCTTTTGTCGAGTTTTATCGGTCTGTTGATTCAGTAGGAAATAAAACAATTTTTTTGGCTCATTTCTTCTTTATTATGTTTTGGGAATTTTGTTTCTTTTTGTTTTGATGTAATGACTTTTAAGGCGGTCCTTGAAGGTATATACACACTGAGAAAAATGGCATAAATGGACAATATATTTAGTATTTTACATTACTGAGTACTAGACTAGTACAATTACTTAGTTAGTCCTAATTAATGGTCTAAACATTATGAGTAAGTAAAGTAAGATTTCTAACACTGTGAAATAATCTCAAATACTAAAACATATATTAATAGGCATTAACTATTTCATATTCAACTCACAAAACATATTTACACCTAGTTTTATAGTTTTCAGCAATTAAAGTTCTCCTAATGCAACCAGAGTTTCCGATCACACAGTATAAAAATTATAAATGCTTATGCCGTATTCAGATGTAGAGAACCTTTTACTGTAACAGTACAGAAGCTCATTGCTCAAACTTCAATCGTTTGAAAAAAAAATCAGACAAATATGAAGATGCGGTTCCGCTATTCCTTAAGTAGAATTGAGTATACTGGGAAAACTAAGCCGTTTGTGTAAAAACATTTCTAATAAAAGATATTCGGAATTTAGTGTGGAATATAATAAGCGAGTCCTATACCGCCTGCATCTCTGCAAAGTAAACGGCTGGGAAGTACATATACTCCCACCGTCGCCCACTTATTCATTTTCATAGTAAAAATACAATACGTTTCACGGTCACTAAAAATTAACACATTTCTGCGTGTAGATTGAATAGCAAAGCAACCGCTGCGCTCGCGCCAGTATTCGTTGTGAGCTATGAGTGGCTATGACGAATGACTGAATGTAGAAGAATACCTACTGCAGTAAGAAGAATGAGCGGAGACACACATGCAATATCGCAATTATCAAAATTTTTGTTCAATTAACAGAAATCTAGTAAATGAACTTTGTCACTTGGAAAAATCACCCTGTATGTATTACAAAAAGGAATAGCAGGAAATAAAGAGCATGGTCAAATGCAAATTATATACAGAACACAAATGGATTCTAATTGTACGTGCAATATCGGAAAGAATACTGGCAGCAATAACAAAAATATTTTACACATAACCAATTAACAGTTTCTATCAGTTCTCCTTGTAAATTATCTTACTGCAAGACACCTACATGTTCGTACATCATTCAGACAATAAATATTTATACATCCTAACCGAACAAAAACCAAATATGAGCGTTAAGTCGTACTCACGTATTTACGCAAATACACATCGGGCGTATGATAATTCAATTGCCCGCTCAATTAGAGTACGAAAATAAACTCGCGCGAGCAATAATAACACACCATTACACACAAAGATGTATTTATTCATATTAAATTGCAATTGCCGATCGTGACGACAGGGCAATACATTTCTGCGGATGCCATGCACATTAAATAAACGCGTTGGCTAGAACTGCGGAATATTAAAACTGCGATTCTGAAATATTCCGCTTAAATAATTTACAAATGCATGAATATTCAACGTCGTAAGCTCGTTCCTTTTTTCTCAGACGGCCACAGATTAAACTGCATACATTTACAATTTGATCAATATTAATTGTGTTTTTGCTTCGCAATCCTCTTTGACTTAAGCGTTTTCTGTGAAGGCGACAATTTATTACTGGTGCCCAATCAGGTTTATATTTACAAAGTTGCACCTACATAAATTTATATGAATATCGAATCAGCGGCAAGTGGTATTTGCAGTACTTCTTGTTTAAGTTTTAGTTTGCGTAGATTTATCGTAGCTTTAGTTTTTTTCTTTGTAGAATAAAATTACAATAACAACGTCGCCAAATACGAAATATAATACACTCCGCCAAAAAAGTATCGCATAAACTAAAAAAGGGCATTTATGAACCAAGATATTTTTATACGTTCACAAAAAGTTTGCCTCGTGTATGTGAACTATAAAAACACTAACAAAATAATGGAACTTAGCGTTTTTACTTTTTTGTTTTCTAAAAGAACACATATAGAAAAATGCATATGTGTAAGGTTTGTTCAGTTGTTTATTGAAAGTCTTCCTATACGGACAAATTTTAAAGTGCGAAGTCAGAGTTCTGTACCAACGCTTTTAAAACTAAAATGAGCAATTTAACTTCAGAACAAGTGGCTGCTATAGTTGCTTTAATCGAAGATGGACGATCTCAAGCATACGTTGCTAATTTGATGAACATCAATCAGTCAAGTGTTTCTAGAGCCGTAGCCAGATATAGGGAAACAGGCATTTACAGTAGAAGACCTGTACCAGGTCGTCCAAGATGTTCTACTCGCCAAGATGACCGCTATTTACTACTACAAGCATTACGTCGAAGACATGTAACTGCGAGACAATTGCAGAACGACTTGGCTAGAGTCAGAAATACTCGTGTGAGTACTCAAACTATTCGGAATAGGTTACGACAGAGTGGATTAAGAGCTAGAGTAGCTGTAACAGTCCCTCGTCTCACTAGGAACCACCGAGTGGCTCGCTTAAGGTTTGCCAGAGAACATGTAAATTGGAACATTAATGACTGGGCCAATATACTCTCCACAGATGAGTCAAGATTTGGTCTTTACACCTCAGATAGGCGTATCTCAGTGTACAGACGAGACGGTGAGCGCTATTCGCAGTGTAATATCAGACCTAGACCTAATTTCGCTGGTGGCTCTATTATGGTTTGGGGAGGCATCTGTTTAACAGGTCGTACAGAGTTAGTACCAGTAGACAGAGGTACACTGACTGCCCACAGGTATATAACGGACATTTTAGAAGAACATGTAATACCATATGCGCCAATTATAGGAAACGAATTCATGTTAATGCACGATAATGCACGACCGCATGTTGCAATAATCGTCCAGGAATACCTTAACGATGTTGGTATTCCAGTTTTAGATTGGCCTGCGGTAAGTTCGGACATGAACCCTATCGATCACGTGTGGGACCTCCTTCACAGACGGATACGAACCCAAAATGTTGCCCCAGCGGACCTGCATGGACTAGCAAATGCTCTCCGTGACGAGTGGGAGAATTTGGATCAGGCTTATATACGGAGGTTAATCGAATCTCTGCCAAACCGTATGCGAGCGGTCATAAGAGCCAGAGGTGGCAATACTCAGTATTAAAAGCTACTGTTATGACATTTTTCTTTCCAAAATTATAATTTCTTGTTTTAATAAAAATCTCAAGTATGAGTTCTTGTTTTTATTTGGCCTGTATTTTATTTAAACAATCATAGAAATTATATCTTAGAGCGCATTAAAGTATATTTACAACTTTATGCTACAAACAAAGATTATGCGATACTTTTATGATTCAAAACTAAATTATGCGATACTTTTTTGGCGGAGTGTATAAAAATTGTTTACGGATTGTTTCAAAAGAATTTATGCTTTTGATTCGTTTCCTCTTATTTTTCTCTATCATTTGAGTTATATTCCAGTTGTACTAAATAAAATATTAATAAGAAAAGATAAACTGTACCAACAAACATGTTCCTAACGCATTTGTATGAATGATGGTATACTATAGAGTATTATATATAACGGCGAACGTCCGGTAAAAACACGACCTGAAAGAGACTGAGTTGTTAGTTGAAAAGAGAATTGCGGAAAATAAAAATGTTCTCCACTATATTGATGATCCACTTTTGTTGGATGAAAGAAGGACAAGAGAGAGACGTTCCTCTTTAACGCGACCCCATCTATTTTCGTGTACAGAAAATTGTGCCGTGTTGGTAATTTTTCTTTATAAAATAGTACTTTTATATATCACCAATACACTTAAAGTAGGAAGAATTCGACCGTAATTTCTACTTTCTTCAGCGACGAGCTCCTGGAAAGTAGATTTTCTAAGAAGAATGATTTTATATACCCATCTTTAATTCATATTTTAAGTTACGGCGACGCTTTGTTGTCACGTCCGACGGGGAATTGAAAATACGATTCTTTTTCAGATTTATGCTGCGGAAAGGATTGAAATTCATAAATATATACAAAATATACTCTAGAAGTAGCAAAGAAATGATAAAAAAGTCGAAATTTAAAAATGTATGTTGTTTTTTCATTGAAATATAGAAATGTTTCTTGTCGTATCTTTGCCTCTGTGTGTCGACTTCCTAGATACCCTGTCCGAGTATTAAGCTTATCTACAAATCCCTGTCAGATGCTCTAAGAAGATCCATCGATCGTTTTAACCCCTAGAAGTGTTTAAGCAAATATTTATGTAATAATGTACAACGACCTAAAAGATCTATTGTGCCTCCATTTTTGTTGCATTCACAGCTGGTCGTTCAAGTCTAATCCTTTCAAAAAGTGCAGAATTGAGGTATATCTTCTTCTTTGATTTCGTATGCTCTCTGATGAGTTGCACAGAGGTATGCAATTTGAAAGAACCAAAGAATCATAGAAACTACCATCTGATTTCTAGGCTATTTCAAGCCTCCTCATATGTCCTTTTAATTCCCTGTAAGGTTCCTGTTAGTGTGCAAATACTGTTTTTACTTAGGTTGATGCATTTTATATATCTCCATCGGTATAAGTTCCTAAAAGAACTTTAACTTGTCTCATTTCTTGGAGATCTTTTCAATATTTGGATAATCTGTTCACTTTTTTACATTCTTCAGTATTATGCTATTACTTATCTTGCAAAGGATAGAAATATCTGGCCCTAGAAATTGTATTTCAACTTCATTTTTAGGGAGATTATTTATTATTTCATGTCCTCCCACACTCCCGAATTCGTAGAAGGGGATTATTCCTTTTTACAGGTTCGTTTAGTTTTCTTAGGCACTTCCAAATCATCTTTGAGTCGATTAGATATTTAGCGCCTTGATGGTTGCCTAATTATCAATCATTATTTAGTCAATATTTAACCGGATATGATTCACAAGCGTTTATTTCCGCCTAGAAGATATTCGAAAAATTAATCAATCATATTCGAAATATTTTATTATAGGCCAATACGCACTTATTCCAGTTCCTTCTGACATTTTGGAACCATTTGATGACATATCCAGTCAGATTCAAAATATTGCTTTGATTCTATCCGCTCTGCCTGTTCAACTTTGTAGTACATTCTTTCAAAAAATTTGACTCTCTTGACATATGGTTCCGACATATGTCCTAGGTTTGATAACTTTCAGGAGGTTGAGTCCTACGCCTAATAATTTCTTGTCTAATCATTCTGCGTGTGGTCTTTCTCGCCGTATTTTCCGTGAAAAGTAAGGTTTCGTACCACTTTAATAACTAGTTTTGGGCAAACTCATTGCTTTCGTTATGCATATAAAGGTTAATCTTTACAGTGTAGATACATAAGTTCCTGTCTTAGCCAGATTTAGAACTTCTCCTCTAAGCCAAAAACTTATAAGTGGTGATTGCTTTCGCTGTTGCTGTATTTGTTCAAAACAATATTTCTGGGTTGCATAACCAGTTTCATCCTGCAAAGCTTTTGCACGGTATTAGATCTTTTTTTGTCTTGGTCTGTCTTCTTGGCTACTTCAAGCAAGTGCTTATTCCAGAAAAGGTTATTATCTAGAATAGCGCCTAGATATTTGACATGAATCTTTTAATCTATGATCTATTCATTTCTTTTTGGAAAAGTATACCTATACTATTCTTGTTAAGGTTAATTGCCTAAACGTTAGTTTAATTAATAATATAACGGTAACTTGTGTAATTGAGAACACATGATAATTTTTGAAATGGTGTGGTGTATATCAGTAAATTGCATAAATTCCATTCGAATTCTTGTTTATTTGTAGCGGAGCTAGAGGAAGGAGGAAGAGGGAGCTTTACATTTTGGAATACACTATCACATTTTTAAATACTGGCATTTATTGAAAATGTACAATATCGTTAGAAAATTTACTCGGGGTTGTTCCAACTTACAATAGAAATTTTTTACATGTCAAACATCGTATTCTAGAAAAAGACGCGTTTGATTTTTATCCACAACTGAAAGCTAATCTGTCTAATCCAGGGATCAGCCTCCGTTGTTCAGGTAAACAGAAGAAATTCCAATCCTTCTACCATCGTCACGGATTTCATTCGAATTGTTTTTAAGAAGGTTTAAAATTATAACTTGCGCAACAAGTGTAGCAAACACAATAAAAAAATAAACATTCAGCAAGATATGAAGAATAACTATGCACTACTAAACTACTAAAGACCAAGAAGATATCTCCTTCAGTTCGGTAACACTGTAAGTTACAACTTTCTGGAAATTGCGTTTAACAAACATTCGCTTTTCATGAATAGACAAACCAAATTTATTTGGTTGGTTGATACTTTGGACACACTATTAACAACAATTACCAACAATATCGAATAGATGAAATAAATTTCTTTGCTCTTTAATGTGAGAAACTCACCTCATACTGGTCCTGTAACGGTAATGTTTAGCGAAATATTTATGTGCTAACAAGTACGTTGTCTGCGCGAATTTATAAGATTTTAATCTGCTACTAGGTCCATCGTACCAATAATTGGCTAACAATAACACAATAATCATTTTCTCAGTTCTTTCTTTTTTAGCAAGACTTTATCATTGTGTCTTCCTTAACCCTACTCTACTCCTCTGTACTACGGTTTATGTATCATATACTACTTCTACCGTTAGGTTGTCCTACATTTTGACCGAGCAGCTAACAATAACTGCCCAAAACAGTTTAGTATTGGTCATTGGTCTCAACAGGTTCAATATTTATATCTCCATATGTCCATATAGTCAACTATTTTGATTTTTTTGGGGATTGTGTTGACAAGTGAGTAAACGATAATAAATGATAAAAATGGGCCTACCGATGATAAAAATAGCAACAACAGCGTGCCATCTGGTCCGAATTTTTATGACATTGACAACGGCTAGTGCGAATGGTACATCAAAATGCGCGGAGTAGCGCGTTTTATTCAGAGAAAGTTAAAGCTAAAGCACTGGAATGTGCGGCTACATTAGCTACAATATGAAAGAAGAGATTTAGTAATCATCATTTCATTCAATGTTATTAGTATGTGATGTGAAAACTATTTCTGTGAGTTAGAAGGACTATTAGCACGGTGATTAGTGAAATTTGATTTGAGTTAGTGCTATACAGACATTATGGACTATTAGCGATTTTATGTTTTGTAAGTAAATGATAAGATGGTATGCGATATGTGGAGTGAAATTATAGGGACTTTTGGCGATACCGTATTGTGTAAATGATATGATTGTGCGATATGTAACTACATAGATTATGTGAAACTTAACCTATAAAATTATGTTATTTTTGAGACATTTGTAACTCAGGTAAATAAAGAGAATTTTTATGGAACGGAAACGTATTATTGGGTACCTGGAGTACATTTTAACAAAAATTAGGATAACTTAGACGATATCAGTGCAAATAAGCATTATTTTAGTGATCTTACTTGAAAAATACACATTTTATTGCGAATTTAAAAGAAAAAATATGCGATTTTTAATAAAACTGTATATAATTCGCGTTAATATGAATTTCTTCTGTACAAAGGAGCAGAAAATAATCTCAAGATTAGATTTGTAACCATAAAATTGGAGCATGTTCTATTTTCTTTGAACGTAAAATTCTTATGGTTACAATTATTGGTAATATAAAACGGGCTTTATCTGGTAAATTTTGCGTGTAAATTTTAGGATTGACCACTTTAAAGAAATCAGTATTTTTCGATTAATCATTTCGGATCGCCCGAGCAAGTAGATTATTGAGTTTAGTAAGTGGTAAGTAGTAGCCGAAAAAAAAATGTGGGCACCACGGCTTGAAAGCAACTTTATCTAACTCGTTTGGTTGCTCGTCTCGGCTCGCAATCCCCAAAGTCCTACTTCCAAGCTTTGATAGGTAAATAACTACTACTTTATGTTAGGACAGTTTTCGTTAGATGGACGAATAATTTACAGCCGAGAGTCCAGTACTGGTTTCAGTTATTTTTAGTTTTGTTACATTACGACTTTGTCTAGAATGTGTTTTATTTTACAAAGTAAAGTTTGTTGGTTTTTATAGGCGAGTAGTAACAAATTTAAAGCCGGCAAAGAGATTGTACGGCTGTATCGACGCTACGCCGGCAATGACAGGTTCATGGTAGTTGCTTTCACTGCCGTATAAATCAACACTTCCAAGAACGGCATACATTTCGCCCCGGCAAAATTTACGATATTTTAATTTTTATTACAGAATAAAATATTGCGCTCATCTGGTCGTATATTACATACCGTCGTACGCGCGGATGTTAGAATGAAACATTTTAATTGGTTCATCACTAAGAAATGCCGTTATTAACATTGCTGGTTCTCGGCCAAAAGTACACTGTTGAATGACAAATGCGTTTAACTTTTCCCTAATTTACTTTCGCCAATTTAATTAAGCCAACAGAAATATGGTGTTTCGTCTCGTTCTAAAAATAAGAAGCTTCGCACTCATTCAATGTCACGAATGAACTATTAAAGCGTGGGCCGGCTGATGTGGTATGCAATTCTTCATAAGAATATAATGAGTACCGCTTCCTTTATTCTGACAATGGAAATTTTATTATTGATAATGGCAGGACGAAAGTAAATTAGTATGCAAATTCATAGAAGCACTTACCATGCTAGTCATTGGTAGTATTTGCTGTACTTTGAGGCTGAGATAAACTATATTCTCATTGTTAGTAGTTATTTATAAAATCGCGCGAAAGTGTTTTAACTCGGACAAGAAAATTCTGAGCTACATGAACTTTCTGATATAACAAATAAACTACGCGTCAATACCTTGGGTATCCAAACAAATAAAGCCGTTTCAAACGCGTCAGCTGTGGTAAAGAGGAACTAACCAAATAATAAATCAAATCACTCAAATTCCACATCTATCTGTGTGTTTTATAAAACAATCAATCAGTCGAGTCAATCGATTATTTGACAATAGCCATAACAAGATATTTGCCTCAATGGTAGCTTTTTACCATCTATTTTTGCACTAGTATAAAACAATTTTGTGTGTGAATGAAGACTAACGGAAGATAGATCTTCAAACAAAAAGTTTTAGGGATCCTAAAACACATATTTAAATTTTGTGAGAGTGAAGCGTCATGTGACAGAAAATGGGAAAAGTTACAAAAACGAAAATAATAATAGCGTGTTAATTACATAATATATAATTTACTGACACTATTTCTAACACTGTAATACTAACTGGAGTTACCCGAAGCAACATTAGTATCAAATAGTAGTAGTCCATATGCGCTAATGGTCTTCTTCTTCTTCTTCTTCTTTATTATTTCTTGTTGGCATCTGGATAAACCATTCCAGCCAGTCACTAGAGTTGGGAATTATTCGTTAAATTTTACAATTTTAGTTTATTATCTTTTAGAAATTTCATAATGCTGTTGATTCTGGTTACATCCAGATTATTCAGCAACGAGGAGATGGAAACTGGAGAGTCAATTGCGGTCTCAGCAATTCGTTGTACAATTGCCTAGATCTAGCAGTTGAGAGTGGGCATGCAAACAATAGGTGGGAGATGTCGCCGTACTGTCCGCACTCACAATTCGGAGAATCTCTGCATTTTATTTTAAATAAGTGAGATGGTACTGAGGCATGATTGAATCTTAGTCGAGATATGGTGGTAATGTGCGATCTGGGGAGAATCACGTCATGGAACCATGGTTGAAGCAAGGGTTTTGGCATGATATTAAAATATATTTTTGCTTTTTCCTGCGTAAATCGGATCCATTCGGCTTCCCACTCCTGATATATTTCATTTTTACAGGAGTCCAGTAGCTCGATAGGGGTTAGTCTATATGAAGAGATTGGCAGGTCATCGTCTGCGCCACTTTTTGCCAAAGAATCTGCCTTTTCGTTTCCATGGATACCCTTATGCCCCGGGACCCAGACAAACCTAATATCCCATCCCAGTATATTAAGCACGTAATACTTTTCTTTAATTTCCAGGACATAGTTGCTACTTTCCGAATTAATACCCGTTGATGCTATAGCCTTAAGTGCACTTTGCGAGTCAGAAAAGATGATTACTTTCTTGTAATTGTTAGTTTCGATTAATGACATAGCTTCCAGGATTGCAATTGTTTCCGCGTGGGCTACACCAATCCTGTTGTCAAAAGCAATTCACAATATGTTTAAATGCTTCCCATGCTGCTCTTTCATGGTGCTGGAGAACTTGATCGAAGTTTTTATCTTAAAAAGATGACGAATCTGCGGGTCAGTGAAGATACCTTCTGTAACTTCACTAATCTGTGGAAATAGACCTCTGAGGTACTGAAATGCTTCTCCGCCCTGTATCATACATTTTACAACGGTCTTCGTTAATGGACGTTTTATGTGTAGAGGGGGGAAACAGAATTTTGATTCTGAGTAACAAATGATCATGTTGGAAATTTCTTCTGTCCGGGGCAGAACTTTACCTTGTAGTGAGATGACTTAGCGCAACTGTCCCATTGACACAGGAGACAGCACTATTTGGTGTATCCCACCTGCATGCTAAGTGAGATGTTTCCTTACAAAGCGCAAGGCGTCCACCAACTGCAGCCTGCTGACCGTCAAATGAGGTTAACCCACTCCCGTGCGCTGTTAGACCTGGTGCAAGAAAAGGATGATATCGTATCCAAAATCATAATAAGCGAGGAAGCCCATTTCCATTTAAGCGGTTATGTGAACAAACTAAATTCGCGTTTCTAGGGCATTTTGTCGAAAGTTGCCAAATTGGGCCTCGAGCAGTGTTGGTTCCAGCAGGACGGAACAACCGCTCACAAAGCACGGGCAACAATGGAGATTTTGAAATAGGAATTTCCGGGCCGTGTGATCTCCCGTTTTGGCGATTTAAACTGGACGCCAGACTTCTATCTTTGGGTTTTTTGCAATTTCGCGTTTACCACAACAAACCACAACCTTGCAAGTTGTGAAAGCCAACATTGAAGAAGAAATCACCAATTTGAAGCCACATGTATAGCGAGCAACAATTCAAAATGTCGTAAAACGAGCGAGCACAAATATGCGTCAACTTAGAAAGCCGTCACTTGATCGAAATCATTTTTTCAACTTAATGTCATCAATTTTACTTTCAATTTCCGTTAAAACGGAGCCTAATATTGTTCATTGCCAAAGAAATGGCACCTATTTTACATTATGATATTACTTTTGCACCACCTTGTACAATTAAAATTACTATTTTCAGTAACTCTAATAAACGATTGATACATAAATAACAGAAATAACAATAATAGAGACAAAATATTTCGGTCTTTATGTAATTGTAGCATTGTTGTCAACTTTGTGAGATTTTGTATTAAGACATATAATTTCCGTTCAGAATCCAATAGACGATCAGTTCATTAATTAACTTAATTCATTACCTCTTCTATACCGACATTAATTTTACTCGTTTAGTAGTGATCAGATCCATAGAAACTACATCTTTTCCTTGGGCTGACCGTAAAAGAAACCTTACGATAGTAATAATAAAAAAAAAAAACGAAAAAGCCCTTGTCGAAAATCCGAACAAGAGGAAATTAAATAGGATATGGATCCGTGCAGATATGTACTTTGCACACAGTTTTCATGTTGGAATTTAATACGGCCGCCGGCGCCGCCCGGGAGGAGAGGAAACGTCACCGCATTGCTTGCCGGCTAAACATCGGAAACTGCCGCTTATCTAAAGCGCGGATTTAATTGGAAAGATCTACCGATTGCACCCGCGTTTTGTGTCGCGTATATTTGGTTGATGTAATTATTTTCGAACAATTGTTGTCGGTTATGCGACGCGACTAGTTCAAATTGCTATTACCATGCACCACTATATTCCGTGTTGATTAATTAAAAGTGCTCGTGTTGTAGGGTACTGGTTTAGAATTAATTTGAATCCAGAGCCGTGTTATCCGAGTACTTAAAAAGTTCGCATAATTACTTCGAAAATGCTTACTGATAATACAAACGATAGATTGCAAATTTATGCTATATTAAGTGGCTTGAATTATTGCTAGCTTTAATAACAATAACAAGAAGAAATGCAAACGCAATAGCCATTGGTGGTGGCTAATAAAAATAGCTAATAAAAATAGAAATTTTATAATTAGTTGTATTATAATAGGGTACAATCTAATTTTTCAAAATATTTTTTTTTCTGATAGATAATAACGTGAAATATTAGCAGCAAATTGGTTTTTATTTTAAAGTCTATAATAATAACAAAAAAAAAAAATTAAATTAAAAACGTAAAAATTCCCACTAAAAAAACAAGCCGCTGAGAGCGTGAAGTACTAACTTAGCAAACAAATGTTATACGTTGACTGACATTTGTGTGTAAATTAGTGTAAACCGACAAATTTGTTTACTAAGTTTGTACGACATAATCTCGTTTGCCAATGGCAAAACGTTTTCAAGTTGCTCCAATATTTTAAGTATTTTGCTAATTTCAATTAAAAATTTCAAAGTAAATATTCTTTCTTGAATTACTAGAAAGTTGTAGTATATAGAAATCTGTAATATATACAGAAACCTGTAACACACGCACACGACACATACACTGATAGACATAGAAATATGACATATTCTGCAGTATTATAATAACGTTTCCTAAGAGGCATAAACCATAAAATGAACACTAAGGTTTTGGGAAAACTAACACACCTCAAACATTCATCTTAGATAAGTTAGTAAAAATTTCGAAAATCATAAAACCATTTGCATTGCCGTAAAAGTATTGAAAATGTCTTCCAAATAAGCTTTTATATGAAATTATATTCTCTATCTCACATTTCAAGCCAGATGCGTATCCCTATAGTTAAAACATCACAAATTGTCTCTAATTTCTACTCGATTTTGTTCCATTGATCTATCTCATTGCTTTAAATAATTATGATGGAGTGAAGGTGGAGGGGTACAATTTGTAACGTGCCGTTCCATGGAAAAAAATCATTTTAGCGTCAAGTTTTGAGTTTATTTCGAATTAACCATTAATTCTTTTTCTTTTGATTGATTTGCCCATAGGCGGTAGCGTTACTACCGCACCTTATTTTGTTCATTAAGCTTTTTACTTATTTATGCTTGTTTATGACGCGAGGAGTCGGTATCCAATTACGCACGCTCAGCTCCCACCATCACGACTACGTGGGGAACCGCTTTAGTATATGTAAATCGCGTGCTTATCACAGTTAAGTAGAGTTCCAATCCCCTCCCAGCTCGCTCTGGCTGTTGTGTTGGCACAGCTTACTGATACACGCCGAGTTTCTCATTTCGATCGTTCCTTGCCTGTCGGTTAGCGCTGGCACAGTTTTTCTGGTGTAGCACAGGCATTTTACCAGTTCTTCGCTTTAACAGTCGCGTTGGCACAGATTTCTCATGCGCTCAGAGATTTATTCACAGTCATTCCCGTCCGCGTACTTTTCAACCGACCCCCGTATATAGATTGTCATTTCACGTTGTAACCAGAATTAAAGCCAATAGATTTCGCATCTAAATTAAAAAAGTGTTACCGAAGCCCTGCTAATATTTGTTTGTTTACGATTGTACATATTATTATATCCGTTTAGGACTGTACATGCATATGTTTTGCATATGTATGTATTCGATGTCTTTCAGTCCTGTTTTATGGAAATTAATGTTGTATTTATAATACAGTTTCAGTGTTCATATTGTTGCGCACCTCAATCAGAACCCTGGTAAAATTTCGCCCTCACACTCATAACTATCACTGTGGGGTTGAAACATTATTGTAATGGCGTAAATAAGACGCAACACCGCGCACCGTTTAAACCACTACGAGGTTATAATTTACCGTTTGACATTGGACAACAAGCGCCGCCGCGCGGTCATGAGGCGAACCTCCGCACGTGAAGCTTTTAGACTTACAGGGATAAACGAATAAGTGATAAGTTTTTCTAAAAGTCAGTAAGTACAGTCAAGTCAGTACACTGAACCGAAAGACAGAGCAAGACGTTGTTACAAATTGACGACCTCACTCTATATTGAAACTATACAAGTCTAGCTGCAATTAATTAATTATTTAAATTACTATTTTTCAATAGGTAGCCGCGGTTTGTTTCTTTTAACCGTGGTATGAAGTTCATAAATACCGTTTTGTCTATATTTACCGACATTGCATTATTCGCAAGCCAGTCAACAAAACTATTGAGTAAGGTTTGTATAAGCGTTATCGCCCGCGTACATCATAAAATTGTCATTGATATGATTTCGCAGATCGTTAACAAATAGTAGAAACTAGCAGAAGTCCCAGTATCCTTCTCTGTGCTACTCCAGATGTTATAGTAAGTTCGGAAGAAACAGTGTTATTAATAACTACCACCTGTTTTCTATTACACAAATAGGCCTCACATAATTGGTTAGAATACATACGATTCTAACTTCCGTAGTAGTTAATTATAGTTCACTAGATCGAACGCCTTTGACAAATCCATGAAGAGATTCATACTTTTTACACCTTCATTTCGGCTAGTGTAAATTTTGGAATAAAAAAATAATGACGCCTATTGAGCTGACTTTCCTTTTACAAAAGCCATCTTGTGCAGGTTATATTGTATTTTTTTCAGGAAGTTGCACATACTATCAAAAACAATTTTCTCAAAGTTTTTGAATATCGTACATAAAATGGATATTGTCCCATAATTTGATATTAACTGGGATACCCCTTCTTATACATAGGAATTACCTCTTCTACCATGAAGACTTCTGGAAGTATTTCTTCTTTCAGGAATGAGTTCAAAAGATGACTATTACATCTTTTATTGTCTGGACACAAAGTTGTAAGTATCATTGGTCCTGCAAAAGCTTGCAAAGTATACGCAATTTCATATCCATCTTCGATTGTAATGTTATCTGCAACAATTTTGGTGGGTTTTATTTTGTCTTTTCTATTTACTGCCGTATTTCTAACATGTATCCGTTTCTTATCAGGCGATTTCTTTTTCTGTCTTTTCGTTCTTCTTCTCATGTCTGCTTTTATGTCTCTTGCCTTAGCGGAAGATCTTGCTACGTTCAGTACAATGGTTTTGCATCTCCTCCTTTTTCTGTTACTGCGGGCGTGCCGCAAGGATCAAATTTAGGCCCGCCACTCTCCAACATCTTTATTAACGACTTGTTTCAACTATTAAATTGCGGGGTTCTAGCGTATGGAGATGACCTTAAGATCTACCGCAGTATTTCTTCTACAGCTGATTGTTTGATGATGCAGAGGGATCTTAATGTCATTGGCGAATGGTGCGCGGTCAATCACATTCGTTTGAACATTGGAAAATGTGCTGTGTTGTCCTTCACGAGATGTGCTAATCCATTCCTCTATAATTATACTGCATTTCACTCCCACATTCCTAGAGTGTCACAATTTAACGATTTAGGAGTACTCTTTGATGCGCACTTAACATTTTCTCCCCACGTTTTTAATGTTTCTGCTAGTGCTTCCAAAACTCTGGGTTTTCTCATCCGTTCTTGCAGAGATTTTACCAATCCTTTGACCTTAAAAGTTTTGTATTTCGCGCTAGTTAGATCCAGATTGGAATACGCATCCGTTGTTTGGCATCCATATTACTTGCACCAACAGCTTATTATTGAACGTGTTCAAAAAAGATTTTTAAAGTATCTTTCGTTTAGAGATGATGGTAGATATCCTATTCGTGGAACCGATTATTCTAGTCTGCTGGAAAGACATAACTTCTTTTCTTTATCGCAACGCAGAAATGATGCTAGCGCCAAATTTCTTTACAATCTAATTCATAATAACATTAATGCACCAACCCTACTTAGCCAACTCAACTTTAGTGTGCCCCGCCTTAATAGTAGATCTTGTACTACGTTTTCCCTTCCCAGAGCTCGCACCAATATTTTACTTAACGCTCCCCTAACGTGTACCAGAACATTGATCCGTTCACTGGAAACGTTTAATTTTATTTCTGTTATATATTCAGTTAGTACTACCACTTCTCTTTATTTCTTTATTTCTATTTTTCTATTTTTACCTGATTACCACTGCATTTATAATTAGTTTCTTGTATTTGGGTTTAGTTTACAGAATAATTTCTTGTATTGTAATTTGCCTTTCTTTCTCATTTTGGTTTCATTCTTAGGCAATCGATGTATTTGTAATTACTTTCTTTCTCTTATTTTTTTTTTTTTTTTGTGAAATAGCTTCAGTTTGTAGAATTATCTAGTATTATTATTGTTGTTATTATTATTATTATTATTACACTGTAACTACTTACTCTTTCCTTTATATGGAATGTTTTTCTGTTGGACAATAAAGATTATTATTATTATTATTATCCTTGAATTTTGATATGCCTGAATATGAATATCGAAGTCGATATTCAAAGTTCGTAACGCCTAATATTGATATATCAGCTCCTGTACATTAACCTTCTCCAAAATGGAATTGCTAAACTACCTGGTCCTCAAGACTACTCTTATGACAGCGGTAGAATGATTGCCGAAATATCGGATTTAAACAATCCCGTAGACAATGCAAACTGCTCAAAGATCAAGCCTTAGAGTATGGCTAATCGTCAAGAACTTCTCATATTTAGTTAAACGTGCATTGCTATATTTCGGACAAAATTAGATCGTGGGAGTTATTTTATTTATACAGGGGACAGCATTAGAACAAGAACTGTAAAAAGAAAGGTAAGGATTTGTAGGAATACAATTTCTTTCTTTATTTTTGTTTGCAATGCTTTTACACTTCGGGTCTTAATATAAACCATCAGTTATCACTTACCTCATACTCAGTAAACCTAAAATAACTAATGAACAGCCAAGTTCAGAATCACATTATAATGTAAATCTGTAGTCCACAAGTCGCACGCGAACCCTCCCTAAAAACGCACAGCTGAATTATAAGGGAATCTCTCAGTGGGGAAATTCTGGAAAGCTTCCAGTCTAAAATAATGAGCAAACAATACCAGGAAAGTAGAGCGGAAATTAAAACAGCTTCATTCAACTTTCCTGCCTATCCGTTCTCATCTTGTTTTATCAATCTGTTTAACCCCTACTTTTGGCATTGTTACGTTTAGGAATCTATGGTATAATGGGTTATTGTTTCATCTACATCGAAGCGGAGTACCTATGCCGTCATTATGAAACGCGTCGTGGGGCCATTTATTTTAGAAGTAAAGATAGTGCAAATTAACGAACGTAAATAAATTTTATTTGCTGACAGCGTTGATTACATGATGAGTCACTTCTATATGTTGAAAACCTACAACTGAAGTAACAAATTTCTAATTGTCAGGTAGCGTGCAAAATTTGGTAATTTTAATACAAAGAAAACCGCTAGCTATCCCTCTTGTTACATAGTCGTAATGTGAAAGCATTAGTAATGTTGCTCTCGAAAACTTAATTATCTTACGACAATCGTCAAAGGTATCTTATTATACTCTCACAACATTAAACTTAATTTCACGATTACACGGGCTTCAATCGTAGTAACAATGCTCCTTAAATAGTACCAGTTAATTACAATATAATTACCGTGCGGTTAAATTTACACTGCAAATACTGGCAGCCAACACAGAAACAAGGAAACAATTCATATCACGGGAAACAATGTCGGTAGAACTTAATAAAGCAGGTATAATCTCATACCTACGGAGAAGCTTTAATCGCGGAAATTAAGCTTAAAAAGTTAAACAATGCCGAGATTACTTTCTATTAAGGGGGATTTTACGCTGATTCAATATGGGCGTGGAGAGGACACGGTAAACTCAAATTTTAACAGCCCGTTACGGATTATTAGCGTTTATATGCAGTACCTTATAACTGGCTTTAGATACACAAACAAGTATACGAGAATGTACTCGCTAAATAAGTTCTCGATCTTAGTGATAGAATGGGATTTCTTATTTCCGTAGTTTTGTTGTTCAATATTTACTGTGTCCAATTTTATCTTACTTTAATTTTAATTGTGTCCAACAGAATTAAAATTATTGTAAAATGTAAAAAGTCCTCACTGAGTAAATACACTAAAAATGCCCTAGAAGATAATTTCGTGGTTTATTTTATATATAAAATTATAACATAAAATCTAACTATAGATAAATCGACAATATTTAAGAGTTTCTTGCAATAGGGAACTTAATAAAAATTTTAAATTTGAAAAAGTTACTACAAATTATAGTATACAGTCTCTTTGATTTTAGCTGTCACCCCAGATATCTCGGCTGTTGTTAGAGATAGGGCAACATGTTAGAGAAGAAAAGTTGTTCTACATCAAATTTAATTTTAATTATACGCCTTAGAATACAAAACAATTGAGCATCAAATGTGTTAGATATAATAAATACATAGGTACAAAGTTTTAAATGGAATGTACCCAATTTTATTACGGATTTTAAAACTCTAAAAAAATCTGTTTACAACGATATATCATATGTCGTAGTTATCTCATCATCTAAAAACATAAATTGAAAAGTTTCGTACAAATGCACGTTTAGACAAATTAAACACATCGCCTAAAAAAAGGTGGGCGGTGAAGTAGTTTGCCAAATCATCTGCCAGACCGTTTGCCAAACCGTTTGCCAAACTGTTTGCCAAATCATTTGCTAAACTGTTTGCCAAATCGTTTGCCAAAACATTTGTCGAACCATTTGCCAAATCCTTTGCCAAATTATTTGCCAAACTGTTTGCCAAATCATTTGCCAAACCGTTTTGTGGAATCATTTGCTCAATCACTTGCCAAACCGTTTGCCAAATCATTTGCCAAACCGTTTGCCAGATCATTTGCCAAATCACTTGCAAAACCGTTTCCTAAGTCATTTGCTAAATCATTTGCCAAACCGTTTGCCAAAATCCTTTGCCAAACCATTTGCCAAATCATTTGCTAAAGCGTTTACCAAATCATTTCCCAAACCGTTTGCAGAAGATTAGAAGTTTAAAACTGAAAAGTGGAAAGTAAAAAAGTTCACAAGTTATAAGCATTTTTTTTAGGAATATTAAATATCAGTGCAATTCTCACTGATTACGTATTTGTGAAAACGCTTTGGCTACCAAGAATTCCATATCCGACCACTGTGGGCTTCTGGCAAAATAACATAATACATGCTGCATAAAGCGATATGAAACTTAATACCCAGATCTGGAGAATTTATGGCAAATATCATGTTGAACAGAAACTATACATGTAGGAACTGAAATTTTAAACGACGAGACACGAAGCGTCGAGTCTTTTTAAAAGTGAGAGGCATTTGAAAAAGAAAATTGAAATTAAAAAAATGAAAAAATTCAAATATCTACCTCCAGGAGTTTTCCAAAGTTAAACCGCGTTTAAAGAAAAAACCAAAAAACAATGAACGATTAGCGAAGCATTAAAAAAATGAAAGAAAATTTACAGAAAATACATTAATAGATTACAACTTCATCCTAAATTCGCATATCTATTCTACGCGATTAAAAGGCGGGGTATTTATCTTTTATAGTGAACGCGGGCCAAGATGGATCGCGGGTAGGCGTACCAACTTTTCCAATAGGGTGCGTTCCAGGGGGAACGCGGGCTAGCTAGTTTTCAAATAAAGCTTTAATCTACCAAAGCTTGAATTTGTACCAAAATTTTCAATTTATGTTTTTAAATGATTAGATAGCTATGACATATGATATATCGTTGTAAAGAGAATTTTTTAGAGTTTTAAAATAGGTAATAAAATTGGGTACATTCCATTTAAAATTTTGTATGTATTTGCTATATCTAACACATTTGATGCTCAATTGTTTCTTATTCTAAGGCATATAATAGAGAAGTAGATGTAGAAAGAATTTTCCTCTTTAACATTTTGTCGTATCTCTAACAATAGCCGAGATATCTGAGGTGACAGCTAAAATCAAACAGACTGTATAATGTAATAAAACATGTATTAGCAAAAAAACCTCATTTTTGTATCTCAAAGAACCACAATAAAGAATAAAAAAAATAAATTATACCAAGCGGTCATAAACGCGTTGCTATTTGTCGTGATGTCGAAAAATTAATAGAATTAATTTGTGATAGAAAATGCTTGAGGAATCAAAGGAAGCCCGTTATCATCTTGGTTATGTTTAAAGAACTTGAAAAAAAAAAAGAGAGTTGTCTAACCCATTCCTTTTTTTACATCGAAGTGGCCGTCTTGTTTAAAATGATAAAGTCTCTAGGAGATATAGCCTGCTTATAGACATTATTCTGAATTAATGGAAGGTAAGTATAGAAATTCACCCTAGCCGTCAACGAATATCTACGTTATTTAATTCCTAACAGAAACGCAGTTTAAAGGTAGAGCCACACTTTGCCGAGACATGCACGGGACGTCCACGAGATGAGACAGCTCTCGTCTCGTAGGCATCGAAGCCACACTCTTACGAGATACGTTCGTTTGTAAATACGATGCTCGCAGTATGGTGACCAACTTTGCTTTCAGATTGTATTATTTTATTTGACATAATTATATATATGATACTAATTAAATATGAAAACCAATCTCAAAATAAGATCCAATGGTGCACAGTGGCGAAATTGCGGGCAAAATGTCACACTGAAAAATCATCTGTTCCTAAGAAATACATTGATTTCTAGTTGTACAGCGGTTAATATAAGTTACCTACTTATGATAAGGTAGATACCAACGTAAAGCGCATACCAAGTAACTCAAGCAGTTTCTATAATAAATACCACCTTGATTTGATATTACAAGAAAAACGTTACCATGCTTTAAAATCGGCATCTATCATATTTTATTAAAAAAGAACACCAGATTTCGTTTCAAATTTCGTTAATTTTAAATGTTGGCGAAGTAATTTATTTGCAGCTTATCATACATTGAAATACCACTAATCACATTTAGAAGCGGAAAAAATTGTTAAAAATTGTTTGTTTTCTCTTTTCTTTCTAAAAAAAAAAAAAAACTCCGTATCACAATAGTACTTTAGTAACTTACAGTATTTTATTTACCATGCATTACATCGAAAGAATTAAATGAAGTAACACTAATTTAGTGAATATGTCTCAAGAACACTCTATCTGGGAATTACTTCGCAATTCTTTATCTTCCTGATAATAAATCGCTTTATATTGTACATAAAAGGAAGACGGCAATCGAGGCAAGTATACGGAACGTAGCATTGGACCTATAATTCCGGCATCAGCTGCGGCCTATCTCGCATTCCCTGTGTCACTTCCATTTTCGTCTGGCACTATCGGATTTTAGAATCTTTGTTTTGACAAAATTTCTATTAAACGTGTACGACTGGTTTTCTTCCATTCGCGACGATGACACATTGTACGTGAGTGTCCTTTTGTACCGCGGTCGGCTGGTGTGAATTATTCATTGTTAGTTACAAGCAAACAGCTGCCTCCGATCGAAAGAGATAATCTCCCAACCGACGAGGAGTAATTCTAGAGGATTTCTCGTCCTAATAACGTGGAATTAATGAGCAGCCCGAGTTCTGTGCTTAAAGCCGCCAAAAGAGAAGGAAAGTGGTCAATATTTGCATCTTAAGCGCTAGCGTTCATAATGGTTGCTGCTAGCGATCTAAATATCAATTTGATCTACAGCTAATGCTATACGATCCTGCAGTTAATAAATATAAAAGATATTTTTAAAAATTCTACACTATAGGAAAACTTGAACACAAGTTTAGAAAAATAAAACAAAAAAGAAATATTTTATTAATGTTTATCTTCTCACCTGTTCCACTTAGGAGCACCTTCAGACGATAAAAATTAACTCCACTCACAATCAGCGAACAAAGATGTCACTCGTTCATAAATAGTAGGTACATTTCTATTAAACTGCTATTATTTCGCTACGATTTGATAGCATCATCAAAGCTAAAAGGTTGTTTAAGCAATTAGACAATAAGCAAAGTTTACAAATTGATTTTAAGTTATCTTACCAGAAATCACAGCGCATGTGCTGAGAAGTAGTTTATGTTGTGCATTGTGTTAAAATGATGTGGTATTCAACCGAAAAATGCCACAAGCAAGAAAGTGGAATAGCACTAGAGCCGGACTCGAGTTTCGGCCTATCAGGCGTCATCAGTATCACTCCGAGTGCCAACCCACTTTCATCGCTATCATATCTCAAGCTATGTCTACGTTTCTCTACTATGGAAATAAGGGTTTAGATTGTCTCCCTCTACCGGACACGCAAAACGCTCAATCCAGGAGAGAGCCGTAGCGTAAGCTGGTAAAGCAGTCCTATGTGTATTAGGTTGTTTTATGTTTGTGTCGTATTCTTGTAACGTGTCGTTCTGTAGGAAAATCCTTTTGAGTATACATTTTGAGTTCGTCGTGAAGTAACCATTAATTCTTTTCTTTTGATTGCTTTTCCCATAGTCGGTAGCGTTACTACCGCAGGATATTGTGTTTAATTAAGTTTTTTTATTCTATTCTTGTTTATAACGCGAGTATCGCCTCCGCAGACGGTACATCCGTTCACCAACGCCCGACTCCCACAATTGCGACCGCATGTGGTACCACTGTAGTGTATATAAACCGCGCGTTTGACGATAATGACGAAGCATTTTAGGCATTCTCGCCCAGCCCGGTCTAGCAGTTGGTGTCGGCACACCATCCTGACACAACGCAGGCATTCGCGGATTGTCAGTTGGCGTCGGCAAAGCTCATTGATGCACACTGAGATTTATTCTCTGTCATTCTCGTTTCGTTTTTTTTTTTAAATTGGCACCGACACAGCTTTCTTGCCTGAGCTAGTAGGTTAAAACCGTCCGCGTATTTTTGACTTAACCCCGGTAAATATTTAATTAAACCGTTAAAATTCCGCGTCTACATTTAAAAACGTTCCGAAGCCAGGCGAATATTTGTTTATATTTACAACTGTATATATGTATATGTTTTTGTTACTCACCTGTTTTGTTGTTGTACATACTTGATGTCGTTCACACCTTTTCGATGGTAATAAATTCTTGATTTAAAACACGCTTTCACTATTTAAATTGTTACGCACCTCGATCGCAACCTTGGTCACCTCGCTTTCACACTAACAGCTACCACACTGAGGTTAAAATATTATTGTAACGATGAAGAAGGCGCAACCCCATTTTATCACTATGGGCATCACTTTACAGTCAACTTGATCATAATTTCTATTATAAGATATTACGAATTTGTTTGAAAAAGGATCTGTCGCACCAATCTATAATTTATTTGAAAGCATTACATTAAAAAAAGGTTCTTTTGCCAATTGTTTGCTTAATTTAATAAAGTAGAACAGGGAACATCCCGCAAGCAATCACACACTATAGGTCACTCTTAAAACGATTGGATAGAATCAGTTTACTCTATTTTATTTTTCAATTTTCATAACAGCACAATTTATATTAATACAAACTTAGAAGATCTTAAATTGTTTGTGATCCGAAATTTCCTGAAAATTATTACAGAAAATTGTTTTGTCATTATTGCAAAAGAACTGACACTAAAACTAATAAAAAATTGTGTAAAGCTTACTAAGGGGTATCAGAAGAGAAACTTTGTCTCTCAAAATAAGCTGCAACTTCTTAATTGCCAGGCGCTTGAAATAATCATAGTTATTTACTATACTCCACTGGTACTAAACGTCATTCTGTAACTATCAGATTTTGTACATGTATTGCGCATAGTTTCTAAGGTTGGTAGCGTAACATCAAAAGACCGTTTCCCTAAAATGCGCCATTACTTGTTAACATTTTTCAGATTGGTTCGTACTTCTACGCCCGACTGCTCTTAATCTTAAGATCAGACAAAATGGAGTTCTATTAGACTCTCAACGGCGTCTCCTCTTTCGTCTATCATGCAAGAAGAACGGCGCATCAGAGGAGGAATGCTTCAGAGCGCAAAACTAGAGAATTTAGAAAATCTATTCTCTCCGCGTCTCCGGGAGTGCTTATCGAAAAGCGCTCGCTGGCAAACTTGTTTAATTCCGCTCCCTTGTTCCGCTGATTTGTTTAAATTCGTTGTGATTAATTCCAGGTGATTGTTCGATCGAAATGAATTCTTTGACGGTGTAATTTCAGTCCATGCTTGCGCCGACTATAATGTCATTGTCTTAGTTCCGCATCAGAGGTATTCAATTTTCACTGGAAGGATATTTTAATTAAAGTCTTATTAGGTGAACACGCTTTGTTGTATCTTGAAGAGAAAATGGAGACTCGAACGTTTATATTCGACTTAAGGTGTTGATGATAAATTGGTAATTATGATTTCTATATCTCGCTAATTCCTGTGAGACAGCAATTCAAGTTCACCTCAATAGACAAGGATATATATCAGTAATTTGTAGGCGTCAAATTTCTTCAAGTGGTGAGCAAACGAACTTAGCAAGCTTCAGCACGAAGATGATTTACAAAATACTCAAATTTCCATCAAGAGTACCCCAATTTCGAATATAAAATCTTGGATAGAGAGAACAATTAATTAATTTTCAACGGTTTTAGAACTAAGCTAGATCGAATTTTACTTATTGTTAGTAATTTCATTATAAAACCAAATAGCGAGAACACATATCTTTAAAATTTAGAAATTTAGTTGTACCCGAGCAGTGAAGTGAAGAGTAGTTTTTATGGTCTCTTGCTTAGCATAATTGCAAATGATTTTGAATCTGCGTAATAGTTACCATCTTTCAGGTAGTATTTGTTTTCAAAATCAGCGTTTAAGGAAGTGTGTATGGAAAAAACCCATACTACCCAGCATGGGGTTATACGTAGACAAAATATATAGATTAGATTAGGATTGGAGTGGGTTTCTGACCTATTTGAGCCCGACCTTTCCAAATCTATTGTGATGTTGAAAGTTAAAATAAAAATTACAGAACAAAATTAAACGTAAACTCATTTAATCAAAAGTAAAGGAAGTTAGAAAAAAAAAAAATGATTCATTAAATAAACTTTCAGGATCACCCCGGAACCCTTACACCGGATATTTGTATTACACAGTTAATATGATCTGCAAGAGTTTCAAAGTACTACATATAATTTAGACGAACGGAAATTAAAAATTAACACCTTTTGCGCACTATAAGACTAGAGAAGATATGTTAAAAGAAATTTATAATATACCGGGTGGTTCATTAGACCCTTTATCCTAGAAGACGTCCTCTAACTTTTGCTTCTTAATTAGGCCTATCATCTTTGAGAGCGACTACCTTATGTGGGGTTCTTTACGCCCAGCACTAGAAATATGTGTCCTCACCAGGCCGTCGAAATAGCACAACATGAACTGGGACTTCTTCTTCCTCTTGACAGAATCTGCGCTTAGAAAAAATAAAAAAAATTAGCAAATAATATTATAGAATAGTACATACAACTACTGTATTTGGTATGCTACACAAATGCCTACTTACCAGCATATACAGGGTGGTCCAGGAGGAACCTGCAATATTTTGGGATATTAAAGTAGGGACTATTTCAAGACAAAAATACTTATAAACAATATTTTTATTTTCAACCGTTTCAGAGATATAGTACAATTGAGTTATGTGGCACGCACATGATTTACCTTACGGTGTGCGCATCAAGTGCTCGAAAATTCCGCCCTGTACGTTCACACACTTGACTACCCTTTCCCTTAAATTACGGGTAATGTTATGGAGTGAATCTTGTCGTTCTCTGATGCGCGTAGCGGCAATAAAAATGCGAGCAATCAAATCGTCTCGAGTAAGCGGCTGCTGTCGATAAACATCTGATTTAAACCATCCCCATAACGAATAGTCCATTGGTGTCAAATCTGGGAATCGTGGCGGCCAAAGAATTGGACCACCACGACCGATCCATCGACCAGGAAAAATCTCGTCAAGGTATTGCGTCACTACACGAGCAGTATGCGGTGGCGCTCCGTCATGTTGATAGTACATTCGGTGTCGGGTCGCCAACGGAATGTCCTCCAAAAGACCTGGTAGTTCATGTTCCAGAAAGTGTCGGTATCGTGCGCCTGTCAGACGCTCGTGAAAGATAACAGGACCAATAAAGACGTTATCGATAACACCGCTCCACACGTTAACTGAAAACCGATGTTGGAAATGGGATTCCACGGTTGCATGAGGGTTTTCGTGGGACCAGACATGATTGTTGTGCGTGTTAGTGATACCGTCACGAGTAAACATTGCTTCATCGGTGAATAGTATCTTTGGAATCAATCGGCGATGTTCGTGGATCCATTGACAAAGTGCAAGTCGCAACGCAGCATCTCCCGCGTGCAAATGTTGAACACGCTGTAGGTGATAGGGATGTAAGCCATAACGATGAAGTGTTCTCTGTACTCTCGTTCGTGGTACGTTAAGACTTACGCTAATTCGACGTGTACTCGTAGTAGGACTACCTTCTACTGCTTCTAGGATGTTTACCTCTTCATTGGCAGGTTGACGATTTGCGCGCTCTGATACGATATTAGCACTGGGTACCATACCGCGCTCACGCAAACTGTTGAAAGTACATACAAACACATCTTTAGTAGGAATGCGTCGATTAGGAAATCTGCGACGATATTCGGCAACAGCAGCGAGGGCACTTCCATTACAGTAGCCGTAAATAAACACAATATCCGCGTATTCAGTATGTGTAAATACTGCTGGCATTGTAATTGTACGTTGCAATTAACCTACACACGTCCTAATACCACACGCCGTAGTTAAAAACTGACAGACAGGTTTACGAGTGTGGTGTATCACGGGAACTGACGCATGCGCACTATCTCTGAAACGGTTGAAAATAAAAATATTGTTTATAAGTATTTTTGTCTTGAAATAGTCCCTACTTTAATATCCCAAAATATTGCAGGTTCCTCCTGGGCCACCCTTATAGGTATACTTACCAGTAAGTATCGTACGATGCTTACGATGTCACCATGCCGATGTCTACGATGCCGGTCTTTATGATTACCTACTCGCATCGTTGGGCAAGCTAAACGCCGATTATTAATAGATTGCATTTTTGCTTGCTCGTACAGGTCTTTAGTTCATACATGTATGTGATCTGCATGTTTCCAAAGTATCTTAATTTTTTTTGTTACACAATTTACTTTATATGTCCCTCTATTCGTACCCTGCTTATGAAGAAGAAAATACAATTCATGGGTATGGCAGTTCGTCAATAACCTCTTTCGTGATAAGCAGACTGCTTGAGATTACAGTTACTTAAAGAAGGTAATATGATAGAGCAGTTTTCGTACTTGAAGTAAGCTATTTTATCATCTTTTGAATCTATAACTGGCATCAAAAGTGTAAAGGGAATGTTAGATTATATTATCGTATGATACAGTGAATCTAGTAAATTTTGTATTGTGATGTTGTTATTTGATTCTGTGGGTTAATTTTACGAGCGGTTTAACTTGACACTGATTTGATAATACTTGGTTTTATGATGGGAATTTAGCGGGAGATGTGAATTCTATTTATGATATTAAAACGAGAAATATTAGTTTTTAGTTTAGATTAAGATTCTAGAAATCTTATTATTGTGTAACTATGATAGTAAAGAACTTACTTACCCTGAGGGAATCTTTAGAAGATTCATTTCTTTGTTCATCAGATTTATTTAACTCGAAATAAATAAATTGTACTGAAATAACGTCTTTTTTATTCAATGTAGTATAGGAACATCACTAACGCATAACTAGTACAGTCACAATAAAGATACTTAAGTGTAATAAGCTATATTAAAATAATAATCGTTGGCTCAGTGGTGTGACATGACCCCAGCACGTACCGAGGTCGACTGAATGGTTTGCGGTGTACCCATAACTCTGTGGTGGGGTAAATTTAGTGTAAATTTAATGTTAATGCCATCTAACATATGGAGTGTAGCATATCTGTGCAGTTAATGAGAATATAGAGAATATAATAGATGACGCTGACTGTATGAAAGGAGAATAAAAACAGTGTTGACTTAGTTTAAAAATTTAGTAAAAATTATAAAGAATTATCTAAGTTTCGCAGCAATACGTTTGTGTTGCAAGAATAATTATAACGGCGCATTACTGATAGCCATTAAACAATCACTTTTATTAGCAATAGCCCAGACAATAAGAATTTATAGGAATATGTAGATAAAAATTGATATAGCAATTCTCAACGTACTTATGCTTAAGTCCTTCGCTTGTTTTTGTTTCATAAACAGTATATTCAGATGAGGCAAACTTTGCATTATTTCTGTTATTAACTTATTATAGAGTCCTATGAGTACACAATTACTGCTGAGACACTCTTGCTTTATGTACACCACTCCTATTTTAATTCTATCAAAGAAGAGCCAAAATCTTAATCAAATACAAGATTGGCTCCTCGCAACCTTGAGGCTGGCATGGAAACACCTCAACACCATAGAGTCTGGAAGCTGGGGACGAAAACCGTAAAAGTATGGCAACTATATAGGCTAAGCTAAAGAATCCAAAAGATAGAGGCATTTTAATGGAGTTCACTGCTACCGCATTAAAGAGGGCAGCACATGTAGTTAATTTTTATATGTGTGAATTATTTGTGCGTTTTATATTATTTTCATTGTTGTTATTCTCATTAATAGGAACATATTTTATGTGGTATTTTCGATAGGGGTAGCTATGTAATCTTTTATGTTTGCTATTTATAATACAGAAAACGTATGTTTTATTCATATATGTAATACTACTACATTGAGGGTCGCGTATAGAACCAGTGGCACAAATTTCCGCCGATGAAGGGGGATGGAAGATACGTTTCTTTGTCTTACTCTGTTCTCTGACTGTTCTGGTTTTGTTTAGTCAAAAGTTAGAATATGGTTAGAATATAGGTTATCTCTGGTGAGAATACACATGTCATATATGTATGTAAACAATAAAAATTATTTTAAACTATATTATTGAATATAACATGGTGCAGAATAATACGCACCTAGAAAGAATATTGTCTTTGCAAGTTTTTTGTGTAATTGAATTACACAAAAGGCGAATCAAACATTTGTCAGCTTCGTAACAATTAAAAGAAAAGTCGGAAATTACGAATGCACAGATGAAAAAAGTATGATATGACGAGAGAGTGTGTGGTAATTGAAGTTTTTGAAAAATCTAGAGCAGTTGAGAAGAATATAAAATTAATGTTTGATGTAAACAAAGCAATTGAAAGTAGGTAGCCGACAACTGGTAAAAGGTATAGGTACATGCAGAGAATTAAGTAAATGGAATATAAGGTAAAGCTTGTACTAATAAGCATGAGCAAGTATTAAAAACATGTGGATATTGTCTATTTAAACATGTTTATGGAAAATGTCCAGCTTAAGGTAAGATTTGTGATATTTGCAACGATAATACATTAGAATGTAGTAAATGTAGGGAAACGAAACGTGTTAAAACAATACAATATAGCAAATCACATTCTAGTTCTAACCTTGATGATAACGTTTATATTATAGATAAAATTAGTGATAATTCTATTAAAAGAAAAGAATAACGAGAACTTTGATACTTACTATTTCAGCAAAATTGATTCCAAAGGTAATCGCAGCAAACAAGCATATCCAGCTATGGATTAGAGAGAAGGTGGCGCTGGGACTCAGATTCAAAGATGGAAGAGAATAAATCATAGGAAACAATAGACATTCCTGAGAAAACAATTCCTGTAAGCCGTACCCTCATTGGTCAAACCACAATGAGCGTACCAAGAAAATTATTAGACTATATATTAGATTAGCTTCGTTGAATTAATGTAATTATATATTTCTAAAAGAAAAAAGGGACAATGTAGTATAATATATAATATCCCTAAAATGGGGTAACTTGAAAGAGTGGGGTGACAAAATTTTAATATGCAGGTGACATTATTTGGTAATCTATAGGAGTTTGTGACGGGACTATTTCGAATCTATAAGAACTAAACTTAGTTTTACATGCAAACTGCAGAGAATTAATGAGAATTTTGATTGTTGCAGCTTTAGCACTTAGGTAAGAAAATTAACTGTTTCCTAATTACTGAACGCTTGTAATTCATTATAAATACTGGTAAATAATAATACGTAAATGTTTATATAAAAATATATATTTCAATCTGTCCTATACCTAATTTAAACATGGTTTTCAAAATACAATTGTATGTGTGTGATATTAGAGTGATAGTACACTGCGACCCGAAAGTTCTATTGTGTCCCCTATTCTCGCTGTATTTACAGCTAGCCGTCCAGTGTGATTCCTTCTAGAAAGTGCAGAATGCCAGAAGGCCCTAGATTAGGTAACTCTCCCTCTTCAATTTCACATGCTCCCAGGTACGGCGCCCTTGAGTTGCACAGTGCATCGCAGTTTGTGAGTAGTTGAATGGATGTTTCATCCTATTCCCCACAAAATCTACATTTGGCTTCTTCCAAACGCCACCAATCGCCCATTCAGTGACCGTAGCGACCGTAGCCGGCAGTGGTAGTCAGAATAGCTGGCTATAGCGGTGACAGATATCATAGCTACCCACCATTAGTAAAAGCTAAGCATGCAAAACATTCAACCACTGAGACGGTTACTATAATATACTCAATTTATTAGTATTTACTTCTCCATTACCTATGCATAGAACTATTTACATTTCCCTTTGATTGCAGATAGCCACACAAATAGCAATATCTCACCATTTTTATTATATTCCTAAAAACTAAATATTTGTGCAGATTCTAATTTATGCAACAATTAAATTATAAAATAATGAAACGAGAAAATATGAATATGTAACCAAATATAACAACAATATAACCAAATAGACACCATAAACGCACTCGTCAACACTGGTTCGAACCGTCACCTCTCAACAAGAATTCATGTTTATGGTTAAAATATACGCGTTTGCGCACTTTACGTCAAGAACCAACACGAGTTTCCGATATATATCCATCTCCCTTTGATTTCGGAATTTTTTCGGACATACTAGCAATATAGTAGTATTACATATATGGTTTTATTATCATATTAAATTGTTCTGTGGTCGGTAAAAATATTTGTTTTTGATGTTTTTTGATTTCAAAGCAGATATGAATTTATTTGACAATTGTTACACTTAAGTGACTTGTACATACTATATTATTTTTATTGTATTTTGTGTTTTCCAAACTAGTGTTGAATAACTTTTATGTTATACCCCATTTTATTATGATTTATTATTATGTTTCATTATTACTGTTGTTGTAAACATTGTTTTTGAAATAAATAAATTATGATTATTAAAAAATTATTATTATTATTATTATTACCCAAGGCAAGGTACCTTACTCAGCGAGTGCTCCTCCTGGATTACCCCAGTCATGCGCTGAGCCCGTGACAATATATAACATTCCAGAATATCAAGTGCATGTCCACATAATTTCAGAACACATTGTGTTTAAGTATGCAATTTTTTTGATATGAATATCTAGCAACTCTCACTTATACATAACAAAAAGAAAGAAGAGAAAGAGTACTTTGCTGGTTCCACAAGCTCTAATATTTTTGCAAAGATAGTTTTTCCGGTGTTTTCGTTCGTTAACGATTCTTACTAGCAACATCTAACACAACACTACATTGTTTGTTTTGCATATCCTGCTGGTAACTTCACGCTTCTGCATTCTACATTCGGAGTAACAGCTACGCTACAGTTGTTTGCACGTTTGATTTACTTTAGCCTGGGCGACGCGACGCGACGGAACTAGGAAGTGTATTATAGAGACAATACCAGCGTGTACGGAACACCGTACGTACAATTACACATATTATATTTCACGTTTGAACGTCGCGTTAAACGTAGGTGGAATAATGCGACCGAACCTACCATCCCGCCAGTCGCTGTTCCCGCTCTAGAGATTTCGCATCATGTAACTTCCTTTCGAGTGAACGGTCCTTCGCATTGGGCTCCGTTAACAACAGACCAAAATGCTACTGGACCGTGGCGTCGGAAGCTTGCATTACTCAGTCGAGAAGTTCTATTATAAGTCATCCATACTCTTAAATTAGGCGAATTGGAGATTCCACCCCACTGTACTTTGCTACTTCCGCGCCAGAAGCTCCGTACCGCTTTTAAAGTTCAGCGTAATTGCAGTGAGAGCGGATGTCGTTTATACAATCGCAGCCAAAAAAATTCAAATAACTTCATCTCAATTGTAAAACTAGAAACGTCTGGAAAGGTTCAGGATAGTTGTTCTGAGTAACTGATTGTGACTAACAAGTAAACTTTTTGAAACCAAAAAATTCTTATTTTTAACTTAGAATTAAACATGAAAGGAAATGTATTTATAAGAGAAGCAACATACTTACTCAACTCATAAAACCTTGAATTTTAAATCAAAGACTATGAAATAAAATACAGGACCTAAAGGTATGAGAAAGCAATGCACCAAATGCCACTATAAAATAGCAATAGAAAAAATTAAAGTAAAAGGTTAATTGCATGTGCATAATGTGGATTTGAAAATAAAAGAAGATTTAGCATGAAACGAGTAGTATCTGTTAACTTCAATTGTAAGGTATATAATGTATTATGTTATTCTACAAAAATCCTCTATAGTTGATTAGTTAAAGTTAAAAGTCACTTACTTATCAAATTATCATCACGTCTTTAGTACGTATCAATGTGTATAACAACGCAACACCTTGCAGCTAGTAGCACCATACAAATTTGCATGAGTCGCGTGATCCATTTGCGGCAATAATTTGCTATAACAAAAATCCAAAAGAAAAAGTGAAAAAATCCCTTACCACAAAAATTAAAGATACAAATCTTTGAAAGATTTGTATCTTTAATTTTTGAAAGATTTGTATCTTTAATTTTTGTGGTAAGGGATTTTTTCACTTTTTCTTTTGGATTTTTGTTATAGTTTTCAAGCCACAGTTTCCACCCATCACAGGATTGATATATTTTTATTAACAAATAAAACTGAGGACTTATAGGTTAAATTGCATTGGGGGTTATGATGTATCTCTTCTGTTACCGATAACGTCGACGTTAAGATACTTTTTAACAGTTTTCAGTAATATAACCAAAATTCGTATGATGTATCGTTTTTTCTTGGCAGCTGTAATTTAACATGCGCATAATGTGCGTCAGATAACATCTTATAATAGCGGGACCTCTCGACGTGCCGCTATAGGATTACGGCAACGTTATCCACTCGGTTATCTTTGTTTAACACATTTTCTCTATTGTTCACTGCCATTGTTTACCAACCAACTTCATTCGATTCGTCTTTATTTCGTGTAATCGTGTGATTGAGCTTCGTAGTGTTTGTTACAAATACATACAGTTACTATTTGTTACGTTTGTTATATGTTTGTTATCATGGATAGTCTAATATATTTCTTCTAGATGAGATTATTGATGTAATGAAAGGTAAGTAGCATATTATATTAGTTGTTTGATCCCTTTGTTTTGATTTTGCCATTATTTCAGGAGCTGCATAAATATACAAAGAAGAATTTTATAAGATGCATCTAATCCCTTTGAATTCAGGGATCTGAATTTCAAAAAATACGTTTGTGTGTCGAAAGATGTAGCGAGGTATAAGAACTGCTGCAATGTGACTGCAATACATTTGGAACAGAAAGTAGTATACAATATAAATATTGTTGGCATTTGCGTACGGAGTGACGTACAATTTTTTCTTAAAGAACGCGCTCTGCATACCGCATATTATTACGAAACGTGCCTCCGCAGATCGAGCGCAGCAATGACAAGCATAAAGTGTTGTGAGGGTGCTGTCCAGTTTAGTTATAGTTTCATAGAAGTTGTTAGATCCTGAAATATATTAAAGTTCTAAAACCACACATTGTTTTTCTGGTATTCATAAAGTCTACAAATATATGTATGTTGTCACCCTTATTTTATAAGAACCTATATAAGTAAGATGTAATGCTGTGTCAGCATATTATATTATATAAAAGCCTTAAGCGCGAATACCTCCAGGTTAGTCACTTTTCAGCCGTAAGACATACCGTCAGGCATACATCGCTATCCTAGATGTTTAAGTGATTATACCATTGTGTTACGGAGCTCACCACATAATAAAAGCTGCCCTGGTGTCAGAATATTTGTGTTTTTTTAAAACTCCCCAATTGTGCGTAGGAATACGACAATGTACACTAAATATTAAAATGTAATTGTGCATTAGGTGCTAGCAATGCTTTTCTTCTGTGATATAATAATGTATTATGTTTTTAAATAGTGACTATTAACTTACGAAGTTTATTAAATCTTCATACTGTTTTTTATTTGTTTTTTAAGGGTAAAATTCCTACCTTTTCCGGCAAATTAAAATAGAAAAAAGGCAAATTCCACTGCGAATACTGTAAAGTACATCAAATCACATAGCAAATATACTTTTTTGACATTTAAAATTCGGGCGCACATGCGTACAACGAATAAAATGGTAACTTCCGCTGCAATATAACGTTGAGCCACAGACCTGATAGACTGCCAATGAACCGGTTGCGCATCGCTACGGCGCACCATCAAAAATCGACAGGACATCTTGGAATACAGGCGTCATTACTTGCGTCACGATTCATGTATCATCATGCTTACGTTAGTTTTCTATAGGAAGTTTTTGTGTTAAGCCACGTTAAGTTTTATGCAAGTTGACAAGTCTTACTGGTATTACCTAACCTTGTAGATCGATTGTTTTATTTACTCTTTTTGTGTTATTATTTTCCGGACTATTTCTTAATATTATAAATTATTCACCGAATATTTTTGATTTATTTGTAAGTATGCATATTATAGCATTAATAATTGGGCTTATGTGATAATTAATCCAGGTAGTTTTTCCTGAAAAAAGTGATGCCATCGTGTCGTGTAAAATCCTGCAAAAGCAATAGTTACAAAGATGACGGAGAACTAACTTTTCATATGTAAGTTGCAGAATAATGCCATAGCTTAAATATATTCTGAAATTATGATAATACTTGGAGTTTCTATGTGAAATAATTTTTTATAGAATGCCCAAACATTGTTGTGTGGATTACTGTTACAGGGACTAACATAAATCCCAGCAAAAGTAAGCGTGCATATGTTTGTTCATTACATTTCCTCGAAAAGGATTCTTATAGACCGGGACAGATTGTGCGAATTAAAGAGGGAGTTATTCCAACATTGAATTCAGACAAAGAAAATCTAAAACAGTATATTTTTATTTAGAATCACTTGATATTCCTGAAAACAAAGGGTAGAGGTAAATAAATGATGTATAACATATATATTTCTTTAAATTTTCTGCACTATTTCTTAGGTAAATCTAATCTGCCCATCAAAGGAGGTACGATATATTTGCCAGTTCACCGAAAAACCAATTCGGAAAGTAATGGTCTTGACAGGAAACAAGATTCCACAAGAAGAAAATTTCCTAACGACTTTTGTTTATTTACTATCAACTCACATTCCCCAAAACATTTTTTCTAGTTTATCCAATCATTTGTTAGATATGTCACCTCTGGAAGAAACTCGTGTTTCAATTTTAAGTAAAACCATAATATCGTCTTATAGCAAAATTAGATTTCATAATTTAGCCAAGAAGTTTACAGAAAAAATACAAGGTAAATCAATAAGGAAGGAATTAAGTAAACTAATATTATTTAATCATCAATAAATTATACAACAACTACCGCAGTATATTATTTACTCTTAAAGACAACATACAATGTTGGATTGTTATGACAAGTCGTGAAGATCTTATGAAACTTGTATTAGATTTTTCCTACGTATTTTTATATGGCGTTGAAAGAAATTTTTTCTTTTCTCTTATTAAACCTGACAACGAATGAAGTATATGTTACCAGTTAATCGTAAGTTTAGAAACTGTTTATAGGTCTAAGTTGTCCACAACTTTAATAAAAAAAACAATGCCATATAAAATACATAGGATAAAATCTAACATATGCTACTAATTATTACAAATTCCAAGTGCTATTAAAATTTATTGATATCCTTAACTTTATTTATTTGAATATCCGCCATTGTACCGACGTCATTGATGACGCCTGTATTCCAATATGGCGCATTTCAATTGATGGCAGTTTTGAGTTCAATATCAGCGGTCTATCATGTCTATGCGTTGAGCGCAATACTTCTTTCCTTTTTAACAGTAGCGATTACGGCCACCGTCACTTTGCAGATAAATCATACCACTTTGACGTTTTCCGTAATGCCACCTGTTATCCGCCAACGTAAGCATAACGTAACGGCTATCCGTTATATATTACAGGGATGATACATCATAGCCCCCAATTGTCAGTTACAACGCGTTGAATATAAGGAAAGGGATAATAAAATTTATCAACTATTTATCTATAACAGATGCTGGAAATGTCGTCCACTAGTTTCCAAGCAAATCTTCACTTTTCGCTTTATATTTTCAAACACGTTGAAGCTCTGACCAATCAGCCTATCGTCAAAATATTCTGTTAGATATTGCTGAGTATCTTTAGCGGTATGTGCTGGTGCATTTTCATGTTGTAATTCATCGTCGTGTAGTTCTGGAATAAATTCGTTGTATAGTTCACCTAAAATTGTTTCATTCGAAATATTAGTCTGATAATTCTTCGTCCAGACATTGCTACCTAAGTCTAATTTTTATCAGATGCAAAGTTGTCTCCATAAATTCATGAGGATTTTGAGTACCTCATGTTCTGTAATTCAGTGAATTAACGTATCCTGACAAATGAAACCATTAATCGCTAAAGAATGTCAAGTCAAGAATATTAGTGCAAATGCAATGTCTACGGGTTTTAAATGCTGTGTGGTACATATCAAAGTCGTGGAAATTCAGGGTAAACTGATCGATGCAGCTTTGGAGGGAATATTTTCAAATTCCATGAACATGAACCCTTTAAAATAAAGGCACCATGCTCTCGTTGAAACATCATCGTGATACCCTAAAGTTTTATAAGGAAAGATTATTACCTTCGTTATAATTAAGGTATTAATTAAATCACTCACCAACCGAAGATATTATTCTTTCAGCAGTTTTAACAGAAACTGATGCAATAAAAATAAAGCTTAACAAAACAAATAACGATGAAAAAATGCGTCAAAAGTGTACGTGTCATTTGTCAGAATGAAAAGTATAGAGCGGAATCTTGTGTATATAGAAACGTTCGCATGCGTTCGCGCCATCTAATGAGTTTTGCGGGAACTATTTACAAAGGCGGTAATTTTTAGACGTTTTATTTTTAGATGTTTTATTCTTGAAGATTCTTGCAACAATTTAGATCACCTTTTTAATGGATTTTTGTTGATAAAAATTAAATTTTGCATCTGTGCACTTTGTATGCCGCGTATTTTTTTTTTTAAGTGTCGTAAATATGCGTCAAAAAGACGTATAGTTACTATTCCAGGATTAAATGTATAGCTACATATAATATAGTGCAATATACTTACAAATATATTACTTTAGAAAACTAAATCTCAAAACTCTTTTCTATAAACACAAAAAAAACACTTCCAAACGTAAAAAATACTTTAAAGAAATAAAACTAAAACAGCGGATATTAATATTATTATGGAAATTTGACACGTGCGTCAACAACAAGATGACAAGATGAAAAAAACAAGTGATTCACGCACTGATAGAGTATGCCATCCACAAAATAATTTATTCTGCGGTACCAACCTATATATAGTTATTTCATAAATATTACTAAAGATATAGTATTGCGCTCCCATCTATAGAGGTTTGCGGGAACTATCATTCGCTATCCTTGTCTTGCACCGCTGAGACGTTTGATCAGATTTAAGTTACTACCCCATGGGTATGTCTGTACCGGACCTAGAAATATTTAATTCGTTGCGAACGTAATATTTATGCAACCAAAGTTGCATCTCATAAAAGTGGTCACGTTGGTTGAATCTATTTCTGAAAGCCCAGTATATTTAGGCTTTGAAGCCAACAAAGATAGTAAACGCGACGTATATCTGTTTCACTTCATCTTGTGTTTGTATATGCGTTTGGATTGCGCCTGTAGATACATGTTAATTTGAAGGGTTTTCTGACATTTATTTTCATGATATATATTAGAAAGAGATAGAGATACGTCCATAATCATGGTTGCCTATCTGGACCCCTGCTTCACATTTTCGTAGGTAAGATATCGTTCCAGTTTCTTAGTTTACAGTTCAACGATTTAGACCTATACAAGTTAGACAGGGGTGATTTTTACTAATTTATCCAGGATTACTGATTGGGGTACGTTACTTTCTCCATAACCCTCGTGTTGATCTTATGCACAGATCACATACGTGATCTGTGATCTTATGGTTGATGTTTCTTAGGAAACATACTATAAAATTGCAAAAATATGTCATGATGTATATATGATATGTCATATTGCAACAATTGTCATATTTTAACTATAAAATAACCCTGCGCATTTCTTGGGCGTCCGTATATCTGTCATGTGCATGTGTTGCAGGTATCTGTATAATTATAAGTTTCGATAGACTACATCAAAAATATGAATACGAGGGTTATCAGAAAGGTAACGTCGGTAAGTTAGTCAAAATTTAGAAAATCATAAAACTGTTTGCATGGTCGTAAAAATAATGAAAAAACCTTCCAAATGAGCTTAGGAACGTATTTCCCATTTAAATTTTTAAAGATAGGTATGCCCTTACATTTCAAACCAGGTGTGTATCCCTAGAGTCAAAATATCACAAATTATCTCTAATTTCATTTGGTTTTTGCTTTATTGCTCTATCTCATACCTTTCAAAAGATATGAGAGAGGGGAGACAATTTACGACCTGACTGTATAATATATAATCACATTCATAATTTAGCAACGCGTTCATTAAGTATATATTTGTTTTTACTCTAACTATATAAAATAAATTTACTTATATTGTATATAATATATGGAAAACTAGTGTAGATATAAAATAAGTGCGCTGTTCATTATTATATTGTAAATTATAGCTGGTCCTACATTTTGGTTTGCAGTCGTAGACGCAGCAGTGAAATCCGTGACATTACCCTTAGACATACTTAACCAGTCGCGGAATTTGGAGAGGTCGTATGCTATGAAAGGTTTCGTTTTTCCACACGCTGTGTCGCCATCTAACCCCATGCCAAGTAAATATTTGTCATCACACACAATAACAAACCCAAATTCGCTGGCACACATGTCCCGTTTGTATTTTGCGCACATCATATTATGCTCTATGATATCAACACTTTCCATAGATTCTAACTCATCTCTACATTCATCGTAATCTAACTCTTGTACTTGTAGTGATTCGATTTCAAAATCACTTGTCGCACTGTGCCAAAAGCATTTTCTGTATTTTACGTTAGGTTTTGAAAGTGTAAGCTGCCTAGGCATAACAGTGAGGAAGTTTTCATAAAGCAGCATAAGTGCCATGTTATACAGTCGATTATTTTGGTGGAAACGCGGGTGAAATAATATTTCCCGAACACTTATTGCTGTACCAGCGGCACGTCGACGGTCCTCTTCATCCAATGGGTACACACGGATCTTCGGTAGGCTAACCGTTACAAAAGGACTAGCAACAGTTATGATATGGTATCCTCTAATTACAATACAATACGCTCCTACACTTACGTGTTCCTTGTTTACATGTATATCAACTAGGAAATACTGTGGTCCGATTAGAAGAGACGCTTCAACCAAAGGAACGCAAGTACAGCCGAATAATGCCAGCACAAGAACCGCATTAGAAAACTTCATCATTCAATACATGCATGTATTTCCTTGAAAACTGACGTTTTTGACAGTTTTATTTTTGCATAGTTGTCTTGTTTTTCTAAAAGTGTTCTCAACCTATCCGACATACTTCTAACCATTTTTTGGCATATTCACGGAGATATATTGGCCCACGTGTCTTCAATTCTTGACCTCATGTCATCTGCACTTCTTGGGGGACACAATATTGTAATCCAGCAATGGACTGCTAATCTACAACTCCGAGCTCTCTGGCATACATATCGTGGGCCGAAGCGGCTATTTCGTGAGTGATATACTTTAACTTCGCCAGAAGCTGTTGACTGGAACGCCTTGTCTTCAGCAGAAAATCACTGTTTGCCAGAAGTCGTCGTCTTATTGTAAATAGTGCCGTGCAAATCTGAAACGTTTTTTGCAGATGATGCGGCAATAATATTTCTCTAAGAGCAGCTCTGTGACTATGGAAGCCTGTAGCAGCTAACCTCCTTCGGGCTGTTCGAGATGACCATGGAAAATTAATAGCAGCAGTCACTTCTGAACTGGATTTGAAAGGAGTTTGTGTAACATACTGCACTAAAGCGTTATTTTGTGCAGCACTTGAGATTTTATTTGTCATTGCTGCACCACGATTTCTTTCAACAGATGTTCTATATCTTATTTTCGTTTTATGCTATTTATACACGTTGGCTTGGACAACACTCCTCGCCGAGTAAATTGTAGCACTTTATATAAATATGTGACACTTACAATTACCACAAGCAAACCACTAATACTGCTTCAAGCAAACTTATACATGTAGGTCTGGATACTCGAGATAACCTCGGTAGGGGTGGCTTCTAATTTCTACAACGCATACTACTGGTTGAGTCTAGGTAATTACCCAACTACACAAATTCAACTAATGTGTATTCCTATAAAAATATATCTCTCAAAACCTCCTAAACTAGCCGAACCGATAAGAAAATAAAAAATCGTTTGCACTTTGTATATTGCGGGTATACCTAAAGTTGCAGTTGGGTATTTGCGTTAGAAATAAGCGAATTTTCGATCAGAAAACTGGAACTGGCCGCATAGGTAATAAATATATATACGTATAATAGATGTGTACCTCCCATGTAATTTCACGCGGCACGAGCAAAGTTTCAAACCTTTTAAGACTGGTGGCGGGTAGCGTTAGTCAGCAAGAACTATTTCCAATACGCGGGAGATTTGATATTATTTACAATTAAGAAATTTATTGTTTAATAATAAAATAAAGTTAGAACGAAATCGTTTATTGTGCGCACATAAATACATAACTATACAGTACAAATACTTGCAATACATAACCACAAATTAAAATAAATCGCTTACTTAATACTACTTAACTAAATATATAAGTAATAATAAGGAATAATTATCATAATAATAAATAGTAATCATTGTAATTTAATTAAATTAAGATCATGTGATGAAATTTGTAAATCACCTGTCACATTTTGTATGGTGTACATTCCGTAATTGACCAGGGATCAAATTTGATACGGATTTGCTCATGTTTTCTAACGCTTCATACGGCTTGGTCTTCATAAAATCCTCTATGCGAAGAACCTTGTCTTCTAATCTTTTACAAATTTTTTTCAGGTACGCTTCTCGTTTTTGGAAAGATCTTGCTACTTCATATGAGCTGATAGCTTCTGGTGCAAACTCCATCTTTCTTCGCACCTGTTTTATTTGTAATTATTATCAACAATTCTCACCGCTTCGTCGTAAATTGGGAATTTCCTTCGAACACTTTTTGTACCAAAACATCCTTACGCGCAGCAATTTCTTAAGCCACCCATTATTGCAAATACGGATATTCACAATTATTACAGCCTTTTCACTCACAAATCACAAAGAGATAAAAGCAATTTCAAACGATTGAAAACGCACAAATTTCAAAATGACGGATGTGTATAAAATGTTCAATGTTTTTTTGTTGTCGTTGACGACGCGTCATCATACTTCAATCTTATTGGTCAAAAAAACGATACTAGCGCCGAAGCGTTAGTCAGCAAGTACTAAACCGTGCCTACAAGATACAATACAAGGTAAACAGGCGTGACTGGCCGATTGGAGCGATGAGAATCAAATAAACAAACACACTTGCTCGACTGATATACAATGTGTTTCAAAAAGATCTTCATCTCAGTAGGTGCTGAGTAACTAATACTTCCAAATTATTATAAGCCACTTACCTTTTATTTATATAAAAACTATTTATCTAGTGTCGTTTTGACATTTGTCATTGTGTGACAGCAATATAATTTTTTCCTGACAAATAAGTTTTTTTCTTAAACAATACAATAATGTACACATTGCAAGAAAATATTTTTATTATTGAAGCATATTTTCGAAGTGCACAATTTCTTAATGGGGAATGGCAATATTCTTACGGAGAATGTAAGCGACAGTTTTACTTGCAGTTTCCTAATAGAGTTGTGGATAATATCGCTTTACATCATCACATTCGTCTAGTCGTGGAGAAATTTTGGGCTAGGGGATCTGTATTGAAAGGCAAAAGTGCTGGTAGACCACGGACACAGCAATATATTGTTGAAAACGTAGAAAACCTTGTTGAAGAAAACCCACAGACCTCAGTTCGTCGTTTATCAGCTCAAACAAACGTATCTTCTAGTACCGTTCATAGAATTTTAAAGCGTCGTTTGCATATGCATGCATACAAAGTATCGGTTGTTCAACAGATCTTACCTAGAGATCACGTTACTAGAGTTAATTATTGCAACTTCTTTCAAGAAAATTTAAATAACGACGAAATTCTTGATCTCAGTTTTTTTACTGACGAAGCATGGTTTCATTTAAGCGGGTATGTAAATAAACAAAATTACAGAACATGGTCTGTAAACAATCCAAACAATCGCATCGAAGTTCCTTTACATCCTGTTAAAGTTGGAGCTGTGTGGTTAGCTGTATCTCGTCGTAGAATCGTCGGACCAATATTTTTTCACAATACCATTAATGGCCAACGATACCGAGAGCAGTTATTAACACCATTTTTAAATCAATTGCAACAGGACGAACTCAATGGGGGTTACTTCCAGCAAGATGGGGCTACTGCACATACAACTCGCGAAAATTTAGAGTTTTTAGAACATTACTTCCCTCATCGAATTATAAGCAGAGGTGTTTGGCCAGCAAGATCACCAGACCTTACTCCGTTAGATTTTTCTATTTTCGGAATGCTAAAAAATGAAGTATATAAAACCAGAATTAATAACTTAAATGACCTGATGAATACCATTGCAATTAAATGTAATGAAATCACACCAAATGTATTGCAGAATATTTTTAACAACATGAAACGTCGTATTGCATTATGCATTCAACAGAATGGTGACCACTTTGAACATTTGTTATAAATTATAATTAATTAAAATTTTTACAAAGTTATTTACCTTAGTTGTTTGATTATCTTATTAAATAAATTAATAATCTAATTGTACTAGTTTTCCGTTCATTACCATATCGCTCGATGATAAATTTTGACAGTGACACTTGGATAACCTTTATCCCATTGAATCTATATCCGCATTTCGAGAAAGCGGCAAACCATAATTTATAGGCTACATTCATAGGCAACTAGATGAAGTTCTTTTTGATACACATTGTACTTAGAAACGTCATGTCAAAATGTCAGCAAAATTATCAGTATTTTTCGAAAATTCGTCGAAATAACAAATTGCAATAGTGAAAAAGACGCAAGCTGTAACACCTCGACTGACCACGAAATGTGAAGATCCAGTGAAAAAACAACGCTATAGGAAGAACAGATATCGGTGATATGGTCTTTTTGACAATACATATTAAATACATAGACTTGTAAATATTGTCAATAAATAGCATTATTATTATTATTATTAATACGTGTGGCTAAAATACATCGACATAGTAACAAAATTACTGTTTTACATAGAACTAAATTGTAGCACGTGCGCCTGTCCGAACCAATAGCGTATAAAGTGGGCATAAACAAATCGGTTTTTTGCCCAAAAACCTTAACCGTCCTCTCCTCTAATCATCACATCTTGAAAAGAATTATATTTCTCTTAAAGCCGTTCTGTAAATACTACAACATACAGCTTCATTATTATAAATTCTAAAAGGAAAGAAGGTTGCGGTCTACGTTGAAAATGTATGAATTTCCTGTTTCAGGTCGGAAACATTTATGTGACCATCTGTGTCTACAAATAAGATAGAAATTTGAGTCCTATATGTATAATTACCCTTGGCCACTCAATTGCATTTCTGACCTATCCATTTATTTTGTTTTACCATCATGTGAGAGCCCACTCGCCCCACGCGGTAAAAGTGCTTGTTCAGTGCGCAGTGGCCAGTTAAAATTAGAAGTAATCTCCTGCTTATAAAGACTGCCTTGCGGAGTTTTTCCTCGCCTAGATGAATCCCAAGGGTTTTGCAGTGCCTCGCGCCGGCAAATCTATTCCAATAGAAGCGGTGACTAGCAGCGGGTTCAGTTCTGACAAAAGCTTTGATGCCGTCATAAGAACTCCCACAAGACGGTTCTGGACCTGCGAATGGTCGTTCATTGGCGCCTCTTGTTAGTTTGTCAACAATTTCGTTGCCTCTAATCCAGAGTGGCTTGGGACCCATGTCAAAGTAATGCTGTGACGTTCCCCAAGAATGGTCTCCATGGCCGCAGTTGGCGTCGAGGACATGGCTCCCGTGATGTCTTATTAGGCAATTATCTGAATCTTATTGAGCGTGTTTACCGCGTAACCCAGACTGGCTTTATGCCAGCAGACTGGCGGGGCGTCGGTTATAGAAGGTACTTAACCTTCATGTACTGCCAGTGCACCATTGCAGGTTTCAGCCCTCACGTTTTATTAAACATTCCTCTACAACCCCAGAAGACGCTCGTAGCTTTGTTCGTCACATGTTCCAGGTGAGATTTGTACGTCAGTATTTAACCTCACCAGATACAAGTATCTTTGATCCGATGGTTGGACACTGGAGTTTTGAAAATTTCCTCCTCCAAGTGAACGGAACCAAAGTTATTTTCCGAGAGCTTACATTTAGCCCTTCTTGTTGACACCATCTCTCCCCCACTTTGAGCGGGGCTTGCATCCTCTCGGAACCACGCTCTCAAACTTTCCTCAGGCCATGATGGTAATATCATTTGCATAGCCCTGCGCACGGAAACCCACCGTCCGTAGATCAGAAAGCAAGCCATCCACTACAAGGCACCATAGCAGGGGTGAGAGCACTCCACTTTATGGGCGGCCAGCTGCCACGATTGCCTTTAAATTGTATCTGCAATCCATTTATTAGGAAAGGCCATATTTAAATAGTTTGTTACAAATACAGCAAAATGGGATGTTGCCCCATCTTGCAAAAACCAAACATTTCCACTTTGTAAGGTCGGATCTATTACATTAGGATATAAGTTTGCCAGAACAGGAAAAACGTTATTTCTAATGAGATCAATGCCAATTATGTGGTTACAGATGATACCTGTCCAGACGTTCACCTTTTGGGGATATGGTGTGTGTGACCCACGCATCCATTGACGATTTTCTGCCGACCAGTACCTACAGTTCTGGCGATTTACTTCTCCGTTCAACATGAAAGTTGATTCATCCGAAGAAAGGATGGAATCAAGGCTTACCTCATTTCTGTTCAGTTTATTCGTTAATTCTTCGCGGTACTGTATTTTACGATCTCGATCGTCTTGGGTTAATTTCTGTAAAAGCATCATCTTATAGGAATTAATTTTTTGTTAATGGAAACATTTTAAAACAATTGGATGGCTAACGTTATTTTCTCGAGCTATTTCACGTGAACATGATGTTGGATTCTCTGCAACTCATAAAATGTCTACTTTCACATCGTCTTCCACAAAATGGTTTTCGGTCGAAGTTCTCTAAACTGTGAATTAATTCTGGAAACGGTTTCTTGCGAAATATTGGGCAATTCAGAATACTTCTGATTAAACATATCAGCAACTTCCATTTGACTTCTACACTTATCTCCGTAACCGATGATCATTCGAATTTCTTTAACGAAATTAATAGTCCTCTAAAGAATATCCGAATTTAACTCCCCTGAAAATAATTATTTGCTCACTTAAGTCATAAGTGTTATAGATTGTTGAGATTAGTTCATTAAGGAGGCCTCAAAAATAAAAACATATACAGGCTGTTCAATTTAGAAAAGATCATCTATTTTGAGAATAACAGATTTTCATTCACAATTCTTTATACAGACTAAAGTCAATTTACGAATGCAGTCATGTTTAATAGAAAAGATAGAAGGTACTGGGCGCAAGAAAATTTACATTTAATGAGAGTAAGTAATTTTCAAGAACGTTTTGGATTTAATTGCTGGTTAGGTATAATTGGCGAAAGAATTGTGACTCCAATAATTTTTGACAGTCCTCTTACCGGAGAAAGATACTTAAATTTCTTAAATTACGAAATTGACAACTTTTTGGACGAAATACCATTAGTTGAACGTGCTGGTCTATATTTCCAACAGGATGGTGCGCCAGCTCGCAACTCTCTAATAGGGAGACAATATTTAAAGGATAGGTTTTTTGAAAGATGGATTGGGACAAATGGACCTGGTAGATGGCCTGCTAGGTAAGCAAATCGGACTACCACCTATTTTCTTTAAGCCCAATTAAAACATATCAGAGGTCACCGGATCTAACTCCCTTAGACATTTCTGCCTGGGGCACCTTCAAAGACGAAGTATACGCTACCCCGTCAGCTAATCGCCAAGATTTAGAAAACAAAGTGAGAATGGCCATTAACAGAATTACTCGAGATCAGCTTAGAAGAGTGATAAGAGTCACAGTTGAGAAAGTACAAATTTGTCAAAATCAAGGTGGCGGCCATTTTGAACATCTTCAATAGCCTTAGCATTAAAGACTTTTTGTGCGATCATGTTCGTAAACATGCTAATATGTGTTTATTTCTCGGTATGGTAATTTCTTTTTTGTTTTGATTCACCGTTTTGTAATAAAGAAATATTGATGTTATTATTTATTATTACTAGTATTGCCATTTTTTAGATTTGCTACCTGTCGCTATTTGTATAGTGTCAACAAAAACTGTTTTCCATGGCTTAACTTAACTACATACCTACATATGATATCATTATGTATTACATTATTTTCCGTTCTCACAAAAAATACTTAGTAAACATTCAATCGGCATATTAGGGCAAATGCTTTAATTTTCTTTTTGTCAGTCTCTGCCTACAGTTATCTAGCCCCTAACTTTCTAATGACAATGTATAGTTTAACTTTATCGAAAAAGGAACGGAATCTTTCTAAAATCGATACGAATGCTTAACGACGCATCGGATTTTAATGCATCATAGAGAATTCAACCCGAGATATGGTTAGATTATGTCCGGATCTCTGCTTTCTAATAGCATAGTTAACGAAATTCGGGGGATTGGCATAACGCGGGGTGTGCTAGAGTCTTTAGTTGCGTGTGCGCGACGTGCGATTTATTACTACAATAAACGAATTTAGGTCGATTGTTTGGAATTACTGGGTCGTAACTTCCACATAAATTTGAATAAGCCTAAGCTGTGCGCAAACTTGAGCATTGTTATTGGCAGCTTTACACTACTGAAATTCTACCTTATTAAACACTAATCATGTATATTAGGTGCCTTACAATTAGTTAATTAAATCGAATCATATCTATATATTGCTAAGTAAACTGTTTGCTGCACAGAGAAAAAGGTGATAGTTCAATCAACACAAACTGAAGTTTTAAACGGTTTGCATTAATTTAAAGAATTTTCAATTTGAATTAATGAACCCCTACCTTTATTCAAGTCTTAGCTGTGTTTGAAAAAAGCGCAGATGTTTGTTCAACTATTTAGTTTGTGTGAAACAATTATACGATTTGAATTTAAACACTACAATAAATTGGTTCACAGAATAGAAAGTCTGTTGTTTGACGTAAAATTTCTGTTTTGCTACTTCAGCAACCTGTACGTATTTCATTCAACGCAAGAAGTGCATTGACAGAAAACGAAAAATATAAAAGAAAAAGTTAATCAAAAGTAACGCTTTTAGTATTTGAAGTGAAACCTTTAAACGTTTGTGTGACACTGGGTGGTATGAATAAAAACGAAGTACATGCTAATACTAGAAGTATTAACATTTTCTACATAGTAGATACTTCAGCACTAAGAAGAAACGACATTTCAAAGTAGATACTTGTAATTTTTCCGGAAGCTACTATACCTAGTACCGACTTCTTACAGCAGATACTTCGATTTCAAGAAGAAATTGTAGTATTTGGTTGACGTTAGAGAAGTTGGTCTAACAGTAGCATCACTGAGCATTCTACGGTTAGTTTTGTTTGAAAATAAATGGAATATGCAGAAGAAAAATATACAGTGCAAGACGACACCTCAATGATGATAATTTGTATCACCAAATATTCCGCTAACAGAAACTAAGGTATAACTTGTCGCTCATGTTTAATTCCGTTTTTCTTTTAGGTTCAATAGGGAAAAGGTATCTGACCTAATAGCTAATACATTGCTGACAGAAGTAAACGAAACTAGAGGCTGTTCGCTTACACACATTCAACAACCTCATAGACCCGAATTAATACTAGCGCCTGCGTAGGAGCTATATTAGCTACTGTTTCTGCATTACTGAAGAGAATGGAAGTGATGTTTTGCTTTGCTCCTAAATACGTCACGCGTGTATTATATGTGTTCTGTAGGTTTAAGGGGTAAGTATTGTATATTAGTATTATGACTCCGACTAATTGTAAGTGGTATTTAAGTTATTAGTCATTAATTTATTCAACAAGTGATCGCTGTCCATTTATGGGTACATGCGTCTATTATATTAACCTCAACCATTGTTCTAGAAGGTGGCGGACAACGAAACAGCAGACACTAAAAGAATAGGGATTTACCGAATACATAGACATTTCTAAAATCTGCAAATATTACCTATAAACATTGGGCGAAATAAAATAAAATACTTAAAAAACCTTTATGGTATAAGAGAAATGCTGAAAATGTAGAAAAATGCCATAACCTAAAACTAAAAAGCCACAAATAATCATCAGCTTCATAGTTGTTGATTATCGTTGTTACTACAGTAAAACCTCTGCAAAGGAACACCTCTAGCCAACGAGCACCTTTCAAATAGACGCCATGAACTCAATTTCCATAATAAAGACATGAACAGACGCATAAAAAAATATCTGTTCAAGTTCTCGTTTCTTTATTATGTCTTACGTATTTGTTCCGTGTTAATTAGGAAGGTATTGCCATATCCATATTTCTATATTTTGTTTTTCTTTTTATTTTTGTTTTTTTTTTTTTTTTGTTTGGGGAACCACTTTTCGTCGATACAAGCTAAGCCGCTTTAGATATCTTTCATATTTGGCCTTCTTATAGTCCAAGTTTTTCTTCTTTATCTTTAAACAGTTACGGTTTCTAATTTGCTATTTATTTTTAAAATTTAATAAAAAGATTTAATAAATTCGATAAATGATTTTTTTTTTTTATTTAATTTTAAACCATAACTTTGATAAGATTAAAATGAAATTAAATGAGAGAAACTATGAGACAGTCACCTGGAAAACCTCAACCACATGACGAACATTTCCAAAGCTGCCATTTGATAAAGAAAGCGAGAATAGTTAAACCACTACTGCTAACACTAGCTTCGAAGATGCTGACGTCTTAAAAGAGTTTGAGATTATTCCGTCTACATTACGCGAGCAACATTTAATTAGGTACTCAGTTTAGATTAAACGACTTGCTACGAGATTGAAATCTATTTAAATCACCATCAGAATTTCTTGTGTCGGGATTCAAGCAATGGGATCTGTTAACAAATAAAAAACAAATTAATATTTTTCCCAACGCACATAAAAATCTTATCGATTTCTGTAGCATGGATGGCAGTTTGGTCTATTGTATGTATAACCTCATCGACGCTTATGGAATATATCACAATCCCAGTGAGCAAAGATTATTCATAGATGCGCAAAAATCAGCTTGGAAGCAGTGTTGTTGCTTAATAGTACCCTTCACTTTTCCCTCCATTCCAATAGGGTATAAAGACTATTCTTTGGAATATTTGCCCGAATTGTAAAGCTATTACAACTATTTTGGCTATGTAGTCAGGTTTTACCAAACACTGATGCTTTTCATGTCTTTGGGACAATCGAGATAGAAAAACCATTACATTCAGGACAAGTGGCTGCCATGAAAAGTTTTTATATCAGAAAAGAAGCCTGTAGATCATAATACTACTTCTACACATAGAACTGGGGTTCATTGTGTTAAAGCATTGTATCGCTAATGTGTGTAGTTTCCAATAACTTTGAAGAAAGGTGCAAATTTAAAAGACGGTGTTTTTGTTGGACCTCAGATACAGAAAGAGCAGGAACTGGTATATATGAAGCCAGATTAATACCACGAGAAAAAATAACATTGGTAACTATTGCTCAAATGTCTGACAGTTTCTTGGCAAATAAAAAAACAGCAAATTACAAAGCTTTGTATTGTACTGTATTGAAGTAAGATAGCATCCGCATGGGTCGATTATCCGTCCCGTCCACCGCGACCGCTAGGGTCTATTGTAAAACGAATGTTATCTTTAAAGTTCATCCAACAAGTTCAGGCCCTTAAGGTAGCTCAGAATTTTTTGAATGACGTCTTTTTCAGGTCTTCTAGGGAAAGCTCAACCTTCCCAAAAATGATGATGATTCCCTGATTGTCGTTGTGGCGGGGCACTGGCAGAAGATATGCTCAATTGTCTCTTCATCCTCCAAGCACAGCCGGCATTTACAAGGGAACACCGGCGGGTGTCCCCCTCCGATTTCGATGAAACTTAACAGATCGAAAGAGTACCTTAAAATAAGAGACACGTTTTTTTTTTTATCGGCGGAACCGCACGATTTTGGGGTACAGCCTCATCCAAAGTTTGGACGATTTTTCAATTTTTGCAAATATTTCCAAAATTATAACAGATATTAAATTTTCTTCTTAACATAATTTGCAGCATATTGCATGGCCCTACGGGTGGCGTCGTCCGTATTCGCAAAAAGTTAATAACGGGGGTCGGAGTACCCCGTACCCCCCATTTTTTTACATTTTTTCTTTTTCTTATTCATCAAAAGAAGGCCGATTTTACATAGAATACGATGATGTATAACAAGTTTAGAAAATTAATAATTGTAAAAATAGAAAAATAATAATAAAGCTTCAAAATTAATAAACTTGTCATTGATATAAATCAAATGAACCATAACAGAAATAAGTTTTTATCCTTAACCAGCATAACACATGGTCTCAAGGTAGATATCTTCATAAAAAGCTAATAACGGGGGACGGGGTACCCCACACCCCCGCATTTTTTAATAATAAGGTTATTCATTATTCATCAAAAAAAGATCGTTTTTATATAGAAAACAATGGTAATAAATTAAAAGGATTAATAATAACAATAATTTGTAGTAATAATAATATAGTACATTAACAACAATCATTTGTTATCGTTACTCCGCTGTTCTCCTTACTTAAATATTTCTTAATTTAGAATTGTATCTACTCGACAAGCAATGGTCAAACCTTTCTATGCCTACTAACTTGTACTACTGGTAGCAATATAAATCGTTTTATCAACTGCAGTTAGTGACTGCGTTTTATATATTTCCTTAATAAAATGTTATTCATTCTTAGAATACCATAATCCTTTAGTGCGTATATATGAACAAATTCGCTACACAGGACGAAGGATTAAATAATACATACATATATATTTTTTAATTTATTTCAAGTTTTTCGTGCAATGTAGGTGTACAATGTAAGTATTCAATGGAGCATAAATATAACTAATGTGTTTGTAACGATTATAACATTTCGGAAACAATAGAACAGAATTAGAAAAACATTATAATGCTTATAACTGTTTAAATACATGACATACAGTAATGCTATTGTTGGTATATATGTATTGCAATAGCGAACAAGATTAATATACATACAGTAATTAAGCTATGTAAGTATTACAGTAGTGATAGTTTGTGTAAAAGTGTTTAAAACACAGATTTTGTTTGCACCATGAACACCGCACAATAGCTGGTTTATTGCAAATACTACACAAGGGTGTACACTGCGCATCTTTGTTAGAACAAAACTCTACAGGATTTTTAAAGGGCTCAGGTCTTTCCTCAACGTATCCACTCTTATACCACTAGTACTTGAATACGGCGAAAAATCATGGGGAAGAAAATTATTAGGGATTGCAACTTAATAATATTATTTCTCTGATGTAAATCTATCTCGTAGTTCATAAGAATCACTATATCCGAAAAAGTTCTAACAAAATTTTTCCACAGTCTAAAACCATATACATCTAGAGGTTGTACCATCGCTGTCGTTTCTTTTGGTATATTTAAAATGTTCAAAGTTTTGTCTTTTGGCACTAATTGCTGAAGTTCGGCAACACAATGCCCACTCCAAGAATCAATCAAACGGACCCTCTTTGGCCCGGTATTCGAGAGAAAAAGAGAAATTTTCTAAACTTGTTATACATCACCGTATTCTATGTAAAATCGGCCTTCTTTTGATGAATAAGAAAAAGAAAAAATGTAAAAGAATTGGGGGTACGGGGTACCCCGTCCCCCGTTATTAACTTTTTGCGAATACGGACGACGCCACCCTTTGGGCCATACAATATGCTGCAAATTAAGTTAAGAAGAAAAATTAATATCTGTTATAATTTTGGAAATATTTGCAAAAATTGAAAAATCGTCCAAACTTTGGAGGGGGCTGTACCCCAAAATCGTGCGGTTCCGCCGATAAAAAAAAATACGTGTCTCTTATTTTAAGGTACTCTTTCGATCTGTTAAGTTTCATCGAAATCGGAGGGGGACACCCGCCGGTGTTCCCTTGTTAGTCTCTTCAGACAGTCCGATTCTGTGTCGGTGATTTCTGAGTTTGCAGTGACCTGTAAAGACAGAAACAATTACTTTGACATTTTTTCGATCAAGTTCTAGTAGATCTTGGGTACAGAGCTTTTGTAATGGATATGATTGAAGCATGCCGCTGTCTGTAATATGTCCTCCAAAGTGCATGCATATCCTCCAATCTCGCTTAGTCTTTTATCCTAAAAGCTGAAAATAAGTGATCAGCTTGGTGAACGCTTTCCTAAAGACATTCTAGGAATGGAAAAGCAGCAGCAGGAAAAACGGAAAGCTATTATGTTGGCAGATTACCTACTGGTGCGCGTTAAAAAGGGAAGCTGTAAATGCTATTTACCAGAGGGAATGTAACATTGCATCATATTTCTGAATGTAATAATTTGAAATAAGCTGTGAGTTATGTATAAGCAGAAATTTGTTTCTTAAATCGAAACAAAAGTGGCGTTATATTTCTATATCCTCTATTAAAATTTGTATAGGTACGTCACTTCGTGGCAAAACAAGAAGGATATATGTTGTTGCAGGGCGAAGCTTTGGTTCGGAAATACACCTTGACACCAAGCACTGACACCTATTTGATGTATTGCACCAACCCCACTGATTTTGCCAAAAGAAGAAAAACAACCCAAGTTCAGCTTTGTTGACCAGTGCTATTAGTTTCATTTCATAATTTGAAGATTGCTGGGCACGTGTTCCTTCTTTGATTGCTTGCGGAAATTTATTGGGCGATTGGGCTTCTGCAGCTCAAGAAAATTAAAAACCCCGCGTATTTTTGAACAGACTTCGTTTGTATTTCAGATCTTAAAAAAATAGTAATAGTTGCCATATTATATTTATGTTTTTCTTAAAAGGTTACATAGTCTATTTTATTTAGCAAGAAATTGGATTTAATGTTTTTCTGAACTTTTTGTTTGTTAAGGAAAACTATACAATATATTGTTTGCACGATATGAGGATATCTGCCAACCACATTTATTAAAAAGTACATATAAAGCAAACAGGCTAAGGAGTATAGGCAGGCAATGTAAGTATCGCATTTAACATTGTTACTCAAAATACGGTTGGGACAAAAAATCAACACAGAACCTAAATAAACTTCGCCAAAAAGAAGCCGGATAACAATACATACGCCATTGTGTGGAGCTAAGGTCCCAAGACGATAGCAAGTTCTTTTACGCCCGAGATAATTGAAACAATAGAATGTTTACAAATCCAAATGTTCGTGATTTATTCGTCGTATCCACCCAGACAATTCGGCCGAATTTCTTTGATGCATGTTCGTTGAACGGTTTCCTCTCCTTTGTTTTTGTGTTATTATAAAAACGAGCTCGTGCGTCTCGCGCTGACAAAACGTCCGGGGAGAGAACGAGGATAGAGAACTCAACGCCTCGTCAGGGAACGGAGACGGAATCTGGAAGATTTATAAAATGTGTCCGGTTTTTTGACAATATAACAGTACCGATGCACTTAATAGCGGATAAGATAAATTTTTCGTCTCTATTCCGGGGACCACCACGATTTTGTACGTTAAAAGGACGATCAAGGCGGTCGTTTCGTAACTAATGACTAGTTTATCGACAAAAACTCGACTGGCCATTAGGAATATTCTAGTACAAGGGTGCCTTAGTGATTTGTTTGAGTATTTCACATTCATTTGAGATTCCTTTCGATATATAGTATGCAAGCTATCATTACATCTAATTTGAAATTCCAAATGGCAGCTTAATTGAGGGTTATGAGTGATGCTCAATTAATGCATGGGAATCAACCAATCAAGGTTGATTAAATTGAGCTACTTCTAATTTTTTTTAAGTTATTGCGACGAAATTTAGGGGTTATAATGATAATAATCATAATAATACACATATTTTTATCCAACAGGCTACGCCCATTTATAGAATAATATGGATACCGCTTACCTAAAAGGAGCCAACCGCCAAAATCGCAAGAATGAGTTAACGACACCAAGCGACACATATATGTACAAAGCATATTTGAGAAAATAAAATGTGATTAGAAATTGACCTACAAAATTCGAGTAATGGGGCAAGTCCATAATAACCTGTCAGGGGAAGTAGGTAATAATTTAGATTTACTCCATTTGGTGATTATGGGCTAAGTGCATATTAGCACGATCTCTTTGCTTCTATTTTTGTTGGCCACTGAATCTTAAGTAAACATCAGGGTTGTGGTTTAAGAGTCTTTAGAGGAAACAGCAAACAATAATTATATAGATATATGAAAGAATAAAGCTGAAAGTGAGATGTAAATCGTTGCATTATCCAAAAACAAAGATAAAATAGGAACTGTACGGGGTGGTCCAAATTGCTTGTCGGAATAGGACATCTCGATAACCGTAAGGGATAAGAAGAAATGAATGACCAAGTCTCATCTATAATAGCGTAGTATCAGTGCCACACTGTCAAAAGTACTGCTTTTGCATGAAAAAGGATTTAAATGAATGCGAAACCAGTATTTATGAAAGATGACACTTAGACCCGTTGGTACTTAACTTTTCAATTGGGTTTCTCGAGTTGTTGTGAATGTCTAATAACTCGCTTGTCTTTAGCGATACGGAAAAACGTTATTAAGACACTTTTATGAGTAGAATCGACTAGTTAAACCATATTGTTATTTTATGCACTCGTTTTTGGTCTCCACCATAAAGCTGACTTTTTTTTAATGTAATTCGTAGTAGACAGTGGCATATTTAAAGAGTTTCTTTTTTCTCTTTCCAAAAGTTGATTTCTACCAGTTATCTAAAAAAAGAACTAATTATTGGCATTTTTCAGTTTAAAATTCTGACCGCCTCTCACAAGCCTTCGATTTTGATAAAATTTGGTAGGGCACGTAGTTTTTTTAGCGTCCCGTTTTTGGTTTCGGTCAAAGGTCGAAGGTCAGAACTTCTCATCCAGTGTGGGGAACTTGGGGTCCTGTACCCTTTCGTCTCTGACGGCACGATCAAGCCGCGAGGTGTCGTGAAACTGAATGAAGCGTAATCATTCGAACCATTTTGTTGTATTGTTAGATTCCAGCCAAGGCGGCGCGTGGACTTTTATTTTGGGAGTGCACATGTGGGTAGGTACCAGGGAGTCCGGTTTTGAAAATTAACCTTCAAAACTCGCATTTTAGAGCAGTTTGTGACGTTCTTTCGCCTTATCTTGGGATAATATTCAGAAAAGGGCTTAGCGCAAAAATCCGAAATTGTTAGTTCTTCTTTTCATACAGAACAGTCACATCATAAACGAACAAAAATGACTTAAACTAAACATTGTTTGAAAAATTGATAACATCTTTAAATATACCAGGATTTATCGAATCATTTCCTTCGTAATGGCCACGTAATGCTAATTCGAAAGCACTACAAAATTTAATACAGTTTATAATTTTCGATAAAATGTATCTGTTCTTTTTTACTTGCTCATTATGTTTCTCGATATTCAGTCGGTACGCGCTGTTTAATTGTGTGTGTTTTACATTTTGTTACATGCGTGATCGATAAATTCGGTTTTGGACGACCGGCACTTTTGATTTTTTGTTTTTCTTCTTTCAGCGAAGAAAAACGAATTGTTTTTAAATATTGTACGCTAGTGCAAATCGGATTCTCCAAATTATCCGCCATAATTGCGCGCGAATACAACAAAAGTAATTTCCTGGTTCCCGGTATACAACACCACAATAAACAGACGACCGTACACAAACTAAATGTGTACATATGGTAGCTAAGTACTGAGGACTATTACGGGAGTGTGGGTGTGCGAGGGGCAGCTGCTGCTCCAATCACGGGCCAGTTCGAGAGAGCAGTGTACGAGCCGCATTACGCATGTTCGCGCCTGGAGTCTGAACCGAACATCGGAAATGAAAAATAAAATTAAATACCCAATATAAAACGTTAGGTTTACGTCAAACACAAAAGTAAATTCCTTTAGATGAAGATATTAGGGGTACACGTGCACATGTGCACTTATTGAGAAGCCGCCACTGTACATAGCACCTTTTCGATATCTTGATTAGCTCATTCAATAGATCCCTGAGGTTGAGAGTGCCGAGGCTTGCCATCTACAATTTTTAGAGACTATGGCTCTGTCATTATCGCAAAGAGCAAAATTTGCATGGTAATATATATATTTATGAGGTGATTCTAAAATGGCGCACGGCACAAATGAAATCTTACACTGACACTGATCGCCCTTTATAAGAGATACTCAGAGGTATACGTCCAAACAATTGAAAAACTGTAAAAAAATATATAAACAAAGTTTTACGAAATAATTAATTTTTAATAAGGCTTATTACTTTATCCAGATCGTTCTGGCTATTATGAATAATGGCTGGACAAGGTGATTAATTAATCACTTTTACTAGCTGATGTGGTCATTATACATATTGACTGGCGATTATATATAATCGCTGATTAATCACTCTGACTGTAACATATATATCTATTATATACCTTTATGTTGTAAATATATCTATTATATACCTTTATGTTGTAATATTTATCTCAAATAAAGGGAGTATTATTATATCAAGCATACAAAGTGTGCTTAATTACATTACTTAACATTTGATGAATTTTTTTATAAACCCGGCTTTATCTTGGTTCAATATTATCCTATAAATAAAGTAACTGCGGTTGCGATAAGAAATCCTGATTTCCAAACAAAGGTTATTTAATTAAAACCCCAATTTATATCGAGTTACAAAAATGTTCTCACCCGTGACCCAAATCAAACAGCAGTTCATTTTCTGACAGCTAATTTGTGCGAACAACAGACATTTGGTTCTTTGAAATTCTTTTATATCAAACGACAAACGAACGATATTTGTGGAAAACGCGTGTTTGATCGATATGACGTAATCATAATGGGGCGATGTGTTCTTTGTATTTCATTTATGCATTGTACGCTCGGCAAAGCCGCATCTCTGCTAACCTAAACATCAGCGCTCCTAGTCCACAATTATTGTGAGAGGCAAAAGGAAAGAGAGCCAGAGAAAATGCGAAATGAAGCTTGGAAGCGAAATTAATTAAAAGGTGACCGGAAACTGAATTGAACATTAATTAGTATGGCATGTAAATAATTATGGTTGAAATTAAAGAGAGAATCAGTTCATTTTATCCCGAACTCTTTGTGATAATGGCTTAACTTGGCGCGACCATCCCTACACCGCTACCGACCGTAATCGTTCGCCGTTTAAGAGGGGTCCTTATATTTCATAAAATATAGGTTAGGCCGGGGTAATTAAATTTCGCTGACAATTTATTACATCCGAATTAAATTACGCGTGATATCCAGTTGAGGGAGTTCCAAATTCTGTTTGTATATAAATATTTTCTATATACTACGTTCCAAGCATTAGAGAGTTTTCTATAATATCTGTGTGCTACTCTAACTTACTGTCGCTTCGGCATTTGTAATAGTCCTTACTTGAGTTAGTTATATATTTTGGACTTAAGTGTATTTTACCAGTATGTTAATCGATTGCTGAGCATCTATCATTCCACACGGAAAAATATTGCGGGAACTTTTGCTACAAAATCTAAAATTCATTAACAATATATGAGATTAAAAATTTGAATATACAGTTTACGACAAAATATCAACTTGTTATTTCTTGACAGAAAACTCAACACATATAACTGTAATTAAAACTTATCACCTCCTTATGCAACTTGAATGCAAATGTGCTAAAGGTATAGACTAGTCAGATAATCAGCTTTCTTTGTTCTTTTTTTTTTCGATTATAAAAATATTAAAAACGTTCAAAGACGTCATAACGAGATTGCTTGTCAAACAATTTTGGAGGGATCTGTTCATTTAATGTTAAAGACATAAGCTGCGATCATTTTTACATTACATTACAATATGAAATTTAATTTTTTATTTAAAATTTAACCATTGTGCTTCCAATCGAACATCGACATTATTTTGGGACGCGTCATGTGAGAACGTGGTAATAGATCTACTCACCAGCAGAGAATCGCGATGGGTGGTGGCAAAATTCACCGGAGCAAAGACAGGCAAAGAATTCTTAAATAAACTAAGACTTGAATTTATAATGGATTTGTCAATAAAGAAGCAATTCAAATTAAAATTAAAAGGGGTGCAAACAAAAACATGAAAGCATGCATGAAATGAAAAAGACAAATAATCACTACTAGAGAGTAAGACATCTAACAAAATTCATGAATGTTATAATAAGCTTTTAGCTGAAGTAGGCGTTTTACATGCAACTTGTAGGTGGTAATTGATAACTTTTTATAGCGCGCGGGTAAAATGTTATACATGTAAATTACTATGATTTCTTGTCTTATGATCATGTAAATGCGAGCGCCATGTAAGCAAATTTAAATTTTCTCTTACATACACCAAACAGTTATAAATATACAAGGAAGGTATAGTCAGTATTTTTAATTTTTTGAACAATTGTTTACAATGCTCTCTTGGTTACTTTTTGTTAATTATTCTAATTATTTTTTTTGGATTTTGAAAATTCTTAAAGCGTGAGGAGAACCTCCTCATAAGATAATACTGTAATTTACAAAACTAAAAAAAATAGCATAATATAGCGTTACCGCTGTTTTCGCGTCGGTAAGATCCACTATCTTTAATTTGGTAGACATATTATTTAATTTTTGGCATAGTTGATTAATATGACATTTCCAATTCAAATCAGAAGTTAACATAACACCTAGAAGATTAAGAGAACACACATTACCCTGCCCCAAATTAAACCTTATTTTTTGTGTTTTACTTTCATTCAATTTTAACTTATTAGCAGGATACCAATTATTAGCTTGTGTAATAAATATTTTAGAAGAAAACAACCTTCTTTAACAATTAATATTAAAAGCAGTTATAAAAGTTTTGAAGAACACATCGAAAGCATCAGAAACATATAGTAGAGCTATATTACTCCAGTAATTGCTTGCAAGTGTTTGGGAAAGCTTGTTCAAATTGCTGTCGCTGATGTTATGCTTGTAAAAGGCTTTTTTTTTATCACTTTTGATGTTTAATTCTAACTCAACAAAAATAGCTTGATGATCAGATAATAGTGGATTGGCTACCCTCACGTGTATATTAGAATATATAGAAGTAAAGAAATTATCAATGCAAGTAGACGAAACAGATGTAATTCGCGTAGGGGTAAATATTTGTTGTATCATATTAAAGGTAGATAAAAGATCAGATAACATAGCACTTACAAATCAAAATTCATAAAATCCGACATAAAAAAACAGACACCTAAAAAGACAATAATTCTATAAGTGGTCAATGTAAACAAAATAGGTTTATGTATATCCTACAGATTTGGCTCAGGATGCTATTCTCAGAATCTGCTAAAACTAAGAAGGAACTCTAATTTGTCTTCTGTGCTGATGCAAAGGCTTGACAAAGACAAATTTTCTACTATTTCTACTACTCAAAGGAAAAGCTAGAGAGCGCTTTCTAGAATAATACTGATCATAATAGATATCAAAATGTTGCTGTGAAATAGCCTTCTAAGGCCACTCCAATCCTAATCTGCGGCAAAAGCGATCGAAGGTTATTTACTATGCCAAGAAATATGAAATTATCATCAGTTCATTTGCCTGTTAGTTAGAGATATAAGGCATACTTAACGGATATGAATCAAGATTGTTTTCGGCAAGTTCTGGTGTTCCGCAGGGCTCGAATCCCGGTCCATTATTCTTTAACTTGTTCATTAATGATTTAATAACTTCAATAGATTGCCCTGTACTCGCTTATGCCGACGACTTAAAGATTTATCACAGGATTGATGATGTTGGTGATTGTCGCATTATACAATCGAACTTGGACACCATTTACAACTGGTGTATGAATAATAAGCTAACGTTAAACATTGAGAAATGTTGTCTCGTAAGCTATACCAGAAAAACCACTCCTGTGGACTCCTGTTATTGCATGAATGGGATCATGTTGAATAAAAACGGCACTTTTAAAGACCTTGGCATTACGTTTGATTCTAAATTATCCTTCGCCCAACACATTCTTGGTACGGTGCAATCGGCCACCAGATCTCTTGGATTTATAATACCGACATGTCGAGATTTCTATAACTTCAATGCTATCAAGTCGCTTTACTTTTGCTATGCGGTTAGCAAACTGGAATATGGGTCGTTGATATGGTATCCGATTTATGATCTACATAGCAATATCATTGAGTGCGTTCAGCGAAGATTCTTGAAGTATTTGTCCTTCAAAACCAATGGAGTTTATCCTGAGCACAACGCAAGCTACAATGACCTTTTGAACAGACACGGGTTTGAAGCTTTATTTACAAGAAGACAAAGAACAAGTGCACTTCTTGTTTACAATTTAATACACAACAACATTGATTGCGCGTATCTTCTTGAAAAAGTATGCTTCCTTGTTACACGGCTCACTTCGAGAACTCCACTAACATTCGACCTTCCTACTGCACGCACAAACATCTTGATGAGAGCACCCATTATCCACTCGTCAAGGGATGCCAACAACATCTACGAGGATATTTTCACATGTCAATTCAAAAATTAACGTCTTTCACTCACTACTTTTTACTTTCTATTTTCTTTTTATATGTATTACTACGAAACTGTAGATATTTTATTTAAATTTTATTAAATTGATTTTAAATTAACTCAACACTGTTTTATTAACATTCAGACATGCAGCGTCCTCTATTTAAGATAAAAGACTCCACAGATAAGCTATGCATCAATACCTAGATGCCACTATAGCACACAAGTGAATGAAAAGCTTTCCCTCTACCTGTTTTGAGTATACAGCATACCAATCGGGTGATATACTAATATTTCCTCAGTAACACTTGGGACATGACAGACTGTAGTTCGTCAAACAAAGAAGTATATTATAGCTTAATTGACTTGTTATAATCCTTGTTTCTTTAATAAGTGCTATTTTAGTTATTTAGTTGTGATGTTATTATGTTATAGTGAATAAAACAATTTTTTTATACATAATTTTGTTTATTTTGAGTTAATAAAAATTGAATAACAATTAAGATGAAATATTCTCTCTCTCTCAGGGTAAGTAAGTTCAATTACTATTTAAATTATACAAAAATAAGATTCCTTGAATCTTAATCCAAACTAATCTCAAAATATCTTGTTTAAATATCAAAATTGAATTCAAAACTCCCGCTAACCTCCCGTCATACAATCGCGTATTGTCAAATACCTTACTACAACAGCAAACGTTTGTTTACAATTAAAACTCCCTAGAAATCACTGTTATCAAAACATTCTAACCTCAGAATTTATTTACGTTCTGAACGCCGGTTATAAGTTCGAAAGATGAATAAACGCTTACTTTAAAGTACGATAAACAGCTCCTTTACATTCCAAACACTGACTCCAGTTCTGTAACAATCCCCTCAGCTCCAAATCTGCGTTATCGTTGTCTCAGCCACCAAAGTTGTATCGAAGCCCCTCGATTGTGGCTCCAGGAATAGAAAATACGTCTCCCAATTCTTTGAAATTAATGGATTACCATCATTTTTACACAACACACACAACACTTCATCCTTGGCAAGTAAATCTTTAGTTAAATGACTCTTATATTTATTTAAATTTTGAAATTTCTAGATGTTTTTGAAAATACTACCAACTCAGGAAAATATCGAAAAAGAAGTCCTTTACAATTGTTTTAAACAAACATTCATATCTCCTAGGCATTAAGATCCCATCAACGATGAAATCAACCTTAAGTGAACCCACGTTCGTACGATCAGCGAAGGAACTTTACCCAAAAATCCATGGAAACGTGCCCTTTTTAAAATTATATGCGATATAGTGAGTGTTTAGTTTGAATTTTTACAATAAATTTACAAAATAGTTACATACATAAATTAAAAATACATTTTATTTCAATAACAAACGTTTGTTGCTGTATGCTGTTGATTTAAGGTAGGTTAGGTAATTTGATATCATAGCAGTATATTTAGTTCAATTGCATAAATTTGCTATTTTGTTCTTGTTTTACAGTAATGTATTATCATTTTGTTTATATGCCTGTTTGGATTGTATCTGTTGGGCCAAATATATTTCCATTATTATTACTATTATTATTATTATTATACTTTGATTAATCGTCACGCCTACTACACTTTCTAGGGTGTATTGTAGAGTAAATACTTACGCTTGGTTTCATCGAACAAATTCGCATGCTGGATACACTGCCATGACCTCGCAAAAAACGTCTTTCTATCATCTTGCCCACGACATTACTACACAATACTGATGTCTCAGATATCAATGCTCCATTATGACAAAACTGATATCCTGAATATACCTGCCCAATGAAGTAGTTCTCATACTAAACCAAGTAAGGATCGTTTACATATACTAAAAATAATTATGGTCGCGAAACCTACTCTTGCAGAACATATTTTAAGCAAGGACGATCCACTTGTTGCGGTCATGTTCCTATTTACATCCATAATGCCTACTCATTTTAGTAATTCTATTTGCCAATTTTTTGAATCTGTAGCGATCTGTAAAAGCAGAAGCATTATTTTTTAAATTTCTACGCTAAATTTTTAATAGTTTCTTGGTTCTGGCATAATTATTATTATTATTATTATTTTTGAACCTCCACTCCTACTCCGGTCCCATCCTGGGGTGGCCGCCCCCTCACGTATGAAGACACGGCCACCCCTCGGACGACCATTTATTGTTGTTAGATTTAATAAATGTTCAATTTGACTTCAAATGTTATAACAAATACATATTGCAAAATATATAAATATATATGCACATAAGTGGTTGGTACGTTGGGGAGGTTTTGCCCCGGGGAACCGCGCCGCTCGCGAATACGCGGTCCTCGCGGTCTTCTTTCCCAGTTGCTTCTCCTCAATGGCGATGAGCGACTGTGAGAAACCTAGCCCTATGATGGTGGGTGGCTAGTTTCGTAATGGCGTAGTATGTGGAGTGACTCTAAGATGACGAACTTTTGAGCCTGGTAAGTAAGTATCTCAGCTTTTTCTTTTATTGGTTTGACTTTTTTTAGGTATTTCAGGGTCCTCGGACTCGTCCCGCCAAAGGCACCGCTGACAATGGGGATGAAGACCACCTGCAGCTTCCGGTAGGTTATTTTTAGTTCTTGTATTAGCGCCCTTTATTTGTCTATCTTTTCCTTCTCTTTTACTGCTAGGTTCGTCTCTGCAGAGCAAGTCATTTACAGGATATACATTTTTTTTTCCGAATAGTCAATCAGAACTAAATCAGGTTTATTCGTACTGATTGGGGTGGTAGTGTTAAAAGCAAAATTCCAAAATATTTTGCATTTATCGTTGCTTACCACTGACTCGATTTCTCTGGGATGGTATGGAGGGGTCAGATGCTCATCGATGTTGTAATACTTTCTCAGGTTGTAGTAGAAGACTTTTAGAGCTTTGTCGTGACGGTTGATATATAACGTTGGGGTATTATTATTTATTATTATTATTATTATTATTATTATTATTATTATTATTATTATTATTATTATTATTATTATTATTATTATTATTATCATTATTATTATTATTATTATTATTACCTTTTTTGAGTGTACGAGGTGGGGGCCGGAGAGAGACGTTTTGGAGAATGAGCTGGGAGAGTTGTCGCCCGAGAATATCATCCAAAAGATGATGGAGAGCCCCGAAACCTGGCTGATGATCTCTACATTCATCGAGGGAGTGCTTAAAACCAAGAAAAGCGAGACGAATCGTTAAATACGGGACACCACTCCGAAGATATGTGCAAAACGGTACCGGAGTGGAGCTATGTCCGAAAGGGGGGTTTTTAGTGGGTGGAAGTCCCACACACCGAGCGAGTGCGCCTTTTGCCCGCTTGATGGTGCATCTAAGCATTTTCCCCCGTCAAAAAATAAAAAAAAAAAAAATATTATTATTGGGTGAAATGCATGTATCACACAAAAGCAATAATTCTTCAATGTTTTTTTACTTTACTATGTCTTTTGGAAGTGAATCTGCTTTCCTCCTTGAATTAGTGACAGCTGAAATACCCAGATCATAGATAAATTATTAGCCATTTGTAATGTATTAAATAAGTTTTTCCAGTTACAAATTGGTTTATAGTTGCATTTATGCGCCTTTAGGGCTTGCAACACCGCCTGACTAATTGATTAATTTTTGTCTGGCGCTTTCAGTCAATATTCCTCTGGATCTACCTCAAAGCCATAGATTTCCATCGGAGAAATCATTGTGTATCGCCGAACGTTGTAATATTTTCCGACCATGCGATTGTAATAGAATAGTCCTAGGTCCATATCATGCCTGTTTTTAAACCCTCCGTGAACTAGCAAGTGTCTGCAGCCAGTAGTCACTATGCACGCAAACAAAGTCGTAGAAACCTACACAAGATTCTGGAAAAAATATTATTTTAATGGAAATCCGAAATTTTAAAGGTGTATAAAGCAGCGTACGAATACCAGTTTACTTTTCTTTTTTTTTTATAGAAAATCCTATTCATTTTTAAGTAATTATACTACAACGTACAACTTTTCTATTGAGCAATTCTTGCGTCATCCACATTTATGTATAAATTACGGTAATGGGTCTTGTTACTGTTGCTGAGGAAACATATTCATGATTTCTGGTACCGCCTCCTAGGGAACGCGTTTATTATTCCCTTTACAGTGTCATCTGGCTTTCTATAAAACGTCTTTTATCTCGCCGGTGTGTTATTTCATACGTGCATTTACTTTTAACAAGAAACAGGCTGCACGCGTGTTTTCCACTTTATTATCTAGTTATTCGTTTCTGATTAAAAGGAATGAACTAGCGAATATAACGACGGCAAAGCAATTCTATTTTGCGAGAAACTGCGTGGGATTCAACATACAGAAATCTTAGTGTTTGTCACATCCTAGATTTCAACTCATTACAATGGAACAAAGAATTTGCATATTTCAGGATGCACCATTTTCAGATAGTTTTCATTGTAAAAATTTGTTCTAGAAAGTACGCTATGTAGGATGAATATTACGTGAAGAGGAGTTCCGTAGACATGTTTTTATACATGCAATCAGTATTCTTTTGTTATATAGTTTGTCCTTGTTTTAATTAAACCAGATCGTTGGATTTCCGTGGAATGTTAAACTGGAGGAAGACGAAAAGCTTTAGACACTACTATTCTCACATTTAATTAAAATGAAGAGCAACCATGTTCAAAATGCAATATCTGAGAAGATGCATTCTGTTCATTATAACTTGGTAACTATGTTTATGACAGAACAAGGCGTGAGCGTTATTTCTTTGATAATCAAATTACGTCTTTCCCGATTTCATGGTATCTGCAGTATCTAAGCAACTTCGTTCGTATTTGATACTTGGTAGTAATCTCAAATTGGTGCTTTACCTAATTCGGCAAAAGAATTGAATTTAACCAAAATAGCAGTTATATTAACTCGTTTTACAAGATAAGTTACAACTTTTAATTGTTACTCTTAATATTTCACAGGTGTTACTTTCACCCATTCGAATAAATCACCTTTGCTGTCCAATATTTATTAATGGTTTCTTTTCTATTGCTGCTTATATTATTGCAACATTTTAAACGAAACAAGCTATTAGCAAAGTAGCATTCTTTTTTATGGAAATACGGAATCAAGGTCTATAAAAAGAGACCAGGAGTAGATTAGATTAGGGTTGGGGTCTTGTTGTAATTTTTAAATATGTAATTTCATTTTTGAATGACTATACGCCACTATAGATGACTAAACGCTTGGAATATTACTCAAAGCATACCTTAACAGCTGCCTGAAAACGACGCGACGTGGGCCTTCATATAAAACAATAATTAAAATTTAAGTATTCTTCGTTAGTACGATTTTCTCTCAAATACTAGAATGTTTACAGGGAAAATTGCAAGATGGGATCCATATATTACCATAGGGCACCTAATCAAAAGCAATACTGTCTACAGTGACAACTGCTCTGCATAATTTTGACAAGTGTTTTATATCAGAAACTCAGCACATCAACCGCAGACAACTTCCACTGACACAAGTAATCAGTAAATTATTAGTTATTTACGGATCAAAGCTGGAAACTGATGTTTTATCGAACAAGTTTAAAGATTGCGAGCCGAGGCGAGGAACCAGAAGAGATCGATAAAGACACTTTCCAGCTGTGGTCCGTTCAAATTTTTTTCGGCTAATACACGATAACTACTTACTAAAATCAATTTACTTGCATTCTAGTGGTCAGAATGCGATTCACTCATATTTGAATGACAAACTGTTCGACAAGTACTTTGACAACTGAACTCAGAAAAAATTCAGAATCTTCACAGAAGTGACGCTTTGGTAGCCAATTCGGTATGTACTTATTGTATCCTACCGTCCATGAACGGTAAAGCAACGGAAGTGGCGCGTTCAAAGTTCAATTCGGTAAGGTGGCGCCTTCTATCCTCGAATGAGTGCAGTAGGGTTGTACTTTCGGATGTGGTAGTCGAAAAATAAAATAAAATTAGAACATGTATACTATCCATGATTTTGGTTGATACATAGAAAGAAAACGTGCATTATTAGAATACCACAGTTGTCCTAAGGAAATTCAGTTGAAGATATCAGTCAATTGTCGGTCGATGCAGATAAATGTTCGAATATACGATAACTGCGAAAAAACAGTTATATATATTTTTATTTAGTAGTACATAGGATGTAGTAGGGTCAGTATCGCAGTGAATAAAAACACTTAATATAGCATTTAAAATTCAATGAAATTGTAATGTGATTGTTTAGTTATCGTATTCCTATACGTTATATCAAATAAAAGTCAAATTAACAGACGATTCTAAGTTTATTTATGTTAGTGTCATTCCAACGAAAATGTGACAAAGAAATAATCTTTTTGCATACAATCTCAGGTGAGTAGGTTCATTTACTATTTAAAAACACAATAACAAAGATTTCTCTTATCTTGATTCAGACTAAGAACCTAATTCAGGTGCTTCCAATATATTACTATGAAACTGTATATTTAATTTAAATTTTATTAAATTGATTTTAGATTAACTCAACACTGTTTTATTTACATTCAGACATGCAGCGTCCTCTATTTAAGATAAAAAGACTCCACAGATAAGTATTGCATCAATACCTAGATGCCACTATAGCACACAAGTGAATGAAAAGCTTCCCCTCTACCTGTTTTGAGTATACAGCATACCAATCGTATGATTTATTTCTCAGTAACTCCTGGGGCATGGGGGGGGGGGTGTAGTTCGTTAAACAAAGAAGTATATTATAGCTTAAATGACTTGTTATAATCTTAGTTTCTTTAATAAGTGCTATTTCATTTATTTAATTGTGATGTTAATATGTTATAGTGAATAAAAACAATTTTTAATACATAACTTTGTTTATTTTGAGTTAATAAAAATTGAATAACAATTAAGATGAATAAATCTCTCTCTCAGGGTAAGTAGTAAGTTCAATTACTATTTAAATTACACAAAAATAAGATTCCTTGAATCTTAATCCAAACTAATCTCAATATATCTTGTTTAAAAATCAAAATTGAATTTAAATCTCCCGCTAACCTCCCGTCTTATAATCGCGTATTGTCAAACACCTTTCTACAACAGCAAACGTTTATTTAACATCAAAACTCCCTAACAAATCACTGTTATCAAATCATTCTAACCTCAGAATTTATTTACGTTCTGAACGCCGGTTATAAGTTCGAAAGATGGATAAACGCTTACTTTAAAGTACGATAAACAGCTCCATGATACTCCAAATACTGATTCCCGTTCTGCAATAATCTTTCTAGCTCCAAACCTGCGTTATTGATGTCTCAGCCACGAAAGTTGTATCTCAGTCCCTCGATTCTGGCTCCAGGAATAGAAAATACGTCTCCCAATTCTTTGAAATTAATGGAATACCATCATTTTTACACAACACACACAACACTTCATTCTTGGCAAGTAAATCTTTAGTTAAATGACTCTTATGATTATTTAAATTTTGAAATTTCTAGATGTTTTTGAAAATACAACCAACTCAGGAAAAAATCGAAAAAGAAGTCCTCTACAATTGTTTTAAACAAACATTCATATCTCCTAGGCATTAAGATCCCATCAACGATGAAAGAGAATCGTTTCCAAAGATACGACAACCTTAAGTGAACCCACGTTCGTACGATCAGCGAAGGAACTTTACCTAAAAATCCATGGAAACGTGCCCTTTTAAAATTACATGTGATATAGTGAGTGTTTAGTTTGAATTTTTACAATAAATTTACAAAATAGTTAGTACATAAATTAAAAATACAATTTATTTCAATAACAAACGTTTGTTGCTGTATGCTGTTGATTTTAGGTAGGTTAGGTAATTTGATATCATAGCAATATATATATAAGTAATTTAAATTTCTCACCAATATCTTGACGAACGGCCTTTATGGTCAATGCGCCAACGCATGAAAATGAAATATACTGACAGGAAAACCATACATAAAATATACCAAAGAATTACTACCAACCATAGATATCGAAATAATTAAAATTTACTAAACAAATTGACAGATAATCAAGAAATATTGAACCTTGAAATACTTCGTATAGTTTCGCTTACAACAGGTGCTTATAACACCTCCAACATACGACCACCAGTTGTCTCGAATGTTGGATACAGCAGAACACAGGATTAACTCAGAGAAGATTCCAGTATGATTCAAAGTATGTACATTAAACTATTCTTGCGATTTCAAAATGATAAGTAAACAAATTTAATAATGAGGAATTGTACAACTTTTTTTTTATGTCATAGAATGGTAGGGAATGTTGTAATATATAGCCCTACATTAAACCTTCTTTTAAATTGTTTCTCATTAAGGCATAATTAATTTTTTTAAAGTGCTCTGACGTCACAAGTTCTTTCATTCATAAATTCTTAGTCGGCATGATTTGGCAATGGAGCGATAGTCATCGTAGTTCGCATCATCATCGCAGATAAGTAATAATTAGTTCGCTGTTCGCATGCTTTGCGCGTACAGATGGCGTAAACGTATTATTACGATATTCTGTGTTTATTTTACGCGGTTTGGAGGTTATAATCTTTCAGAATTCGTTCTTTTACGATAAATTGGAGAACTTTAAACGCAAACTAAAACAAGATGCAGAAATAATGCCGAATCCCAAATTCCTCTGTGACCATAACCTGCATAGCACCTTAATAATATCGTATTTCGCAGCCGGTAAATGACTGCAATCTGTGATTATTACGGGGGAGTAATTTCTATGTTGCCATATATTCTCGTTCATTCATAAAATTTTACTACGTAGGTACCTGTGACGTATAAAGATCTTAAGAAACTTATATTTCAAGAACTACTTTACAGAAAACCGTCAACATTTCAGTGTAAATATATATTTAGGTCATGCACAAAATAACATTATTTTAACAAGAATTTAAAAAAAGTGCAATTCCTCATTGCTTCTGAAGCAAGCATTTGAATGACACATGCTTTGTTTAAGACCATCCGTATTTTTATATGATTTTTTAATCAAAGTAGTCTATACTACCAGTTCCTAAAATAGCTATCACTCCACTGTGGTTTACATTTAAGAACTAGAACCCTATTCACAAAACCAAGGTTTTGTACTTATATAAATGAAAACCAAAAATGTACATGCTCGTGAGTGCTGATGGAAAGAAATCAAAGCTCTAGAATTTTGAAATAAAGGTGCAGTAGCAGAAAAAAAAATATTATCACCTTCGATCTATCATTTTGATCGTATTGTAATAGAAATTATGCGGCCATGACTGCCCACTGCGCGATAAATCTATGCTTCTAAATGTAATTCATTTCTGTATTTTTCCTGTGCAGACCGCACTAAATCATTTTTGCGGAAGGCGTTATGAAAGATATTAATTACCGACACACGTATACGGCCTTTAAATCAATATATCATTGGTATATTGGTCGATAATAATCGCTTCCTACGTTTTCATAACCCCTTGTCCGGGTGAAAAAGTGTCGGCGATTCACGACGTCGGAAAGAAAGTGATTTATACCAGAACGAACGGACGCAGTCCCCATCGGCAACATATTTCCAGTCTCTGCGAAATATCAGAGGAACGTCGGCGAACAAAAGAGGAGTCCTTCCGCTTCTACACTTCTTGTCGCATCCGATGACCACATCTAGGGATCTGAAAACCGGATTCTCTATATCTAACGACGCAAACGTAATTGTTATATTCCCCCAACTCTGTCGCTTCAACCCCACGGACATTCAACCAGACGCACCCGCGATGGCGTTTCATTCAAAGTAGATCGAGGAATTGCTTGAACGATACTCTCTTTTCCGTACCGCAACAAGAGAACTGATTGCGGTATTTCAATTCGCATTTACCCCGGATTCACAATGCATAATGACAAGATAGCTATCTGATTGCAACTTCTCTCCATTAGAGCCGGCAAATATGTGTACAATTATGCATTACTTGTCTGTAATTTGAATAGTCCGGAAGGACAAAGAGCTCGTTATACTTACTTGGATTATTACACGGTAGTTAAGCGGCGCTCCATCATATCTACGCTGACTCTCGGTGTGTGCAATTATGAAAATTTGCCGGTACTTGTTTTCTGCCGACCGTAATATATGATTACCGTCCACGCATGCATGTACACGCAAACACGTGCGTCTATGCGTGTCATTTGTTAAGGCAAATCCTCTCATTTGTTTCATCTCTTGCTCAAATACGGCGCGGATCAAAATCCGGACAAATAACTGACTTGTCGAGGGGGTTCGCAGCATCCAAGAGGAGTGAGGCTGAGTGACATGTAACAAATATATTGAATTAGGTGGGGGCTTGCTATGCTTTTATATTTGATTGGCTTATTGAATTTTAAATTTTGTACGCTTCTCCATGTCAACTTGTCATGCCGAATTGATTATATGTTTATTAAAAAAGCCCGGCAGTAATCCCTGATAAAGTTTGCCAGAATTATACATACATATTGCTATGATATCAAATTACCTAACCTACCTAAAATCAACAGCATACACCAACAAACGTTTGTTATTGAAATAAATTGTATTTTTAATTTATGTATTTAACTATTTTGTAAATTTATTGTAAAAATTCAAACTAAACACTCACTATATCGCATATAATTTTAAAAGGGCACGTTTCCATGGATTTTTAGGTATAAAGTTCCTTCGCTGATCGTACGAACGTGGGTCGATTAAAGGTTGTCGTATCGTTCGAAACGATTTTCTTTCATCGTTGATGGGATCTTAATGCCTAGGAGATATGAATGTTTGTTTAAAACAATTGTAGAGGACTTCTTTTTCGATATTTTCCTGAGTTGGTTGTATTTTCAAAAACATCTAGAAATTTCAAAATTTAAATAATTATAAGAGTCATCTAACTAAAGATTTACTTGCCAAGGATGAAGTGTTGTGTGTTTTGTGCAAAAATGATGGTATTCCATTAATTTCGACGAATTGGGGGACGTGTTTTCTATTCCTGGAGCCACAATCAAGGGACCGCGATGCAACTTTGGTGGCTGAGACAACGATAACGCAGATTTGGAGCTGAGGGGATTGTTGCAGAACTGGAATCAGTATTTGGAATATAAAGGAGCTATTTGTCGTACTTAAAAGTAAGCGTTTCTTCATCTTTCGAACTTATAACCGGCGTTCAGAACGTAATTAAATTCTGAGGTTAGAATGATTTGATAACAGTGATTTTTAGGGAGTTTTGATGTGAAACAAACGTTTGCTGTTGTAGTAAGGTTTTGACAATACGCGATTGTATGACGGGAGGTTAGCAGGAGATTTGAATTCAATATTGATATTTAAACAAGATATATTGAGATTAGTTTGGATTAAGATTCAAGGAATCTTATTTTTGTATAATTTAAATAGTATTTGAACTTACTTACTTACCCTGAGAGAGAGAATTTTTCATCTTAATTGTTCATCATTTTTTTATTAACTCGAAATAAACAAAGTTATGTATAAAAATTTGGTTTTATTCACTATGAGATAATAACATCACAACTAAATAAGTAATACAGTTTCTACAATCAAAACACAGAGAATAAAAGGTCATTTAAGCTATAATATTACTTCTTTGTCGAGAGTAGTATACCCTGCCACGCCCCAGGAGTTACTGAAGAATATATAGTTAATCACACGATTGGTATGCGGTGTGTTCAAAACAGGGAGAGGGAAAGGTATTCACTTGTGTGCTATAGTGGCATCTAGGTATTGATGCATAGTTTATCTGTGGAGTCTTTTTATCTTAAATAGAGGACGCTGCATGTCTGAATGTTAATAAAACAGTGTTGAGTTAATTTAAAATCAATTTAATAAAATTTAAATAAAATATCTACAAGTTTCGTAGTAATATATACGTATTTTCGTGTCCACTAGAATTACTTGGTATTCCCTTTATGCGAAACAAAATACATTAAAGTACTCCTCCTACATTAGATAAAAAAAAATAACAAATACTAATATGTATTTATCCAAATAGAAATAAAGATAGTAGCTGATTATTAAACAGTAGGTATATTAAAGAACGAGTGTCATAAGCCAAGCCTTATTGCACGAGGAGAAGTTTAGGACACGATGAGCACAACGAGAATTATCCTACTGGGCGTGTTGAGAATTTTGATTCTGTCGTATTGTAGGAACGATATCTATTTGGGAGTTGCCGGGCTAGTTTCGCCTTGGAAATATGAGTTTGTTGAAAACAAGTGGGAGAAGGGACTTCTTTTTCGATTTTCCTGAGAGTATAGTAGCTTTTAGAAACCTTTATCTAGAAATTATTTTATTTATCAGTATGAAATTCTAAACGTGCTGTAATTTACATACTTTAGAGCGATATATGCCTCCCCCACGTCCCAAGAGTTGCTGAATAATTTCGTATCTTCCTATTCGTTAAGAGTGGACGTGAAACCGTTGGAGTGGGGTAGAATTACCAATCATTGCCCTCTAACATTTGAGATCTGGTTTATCTCTGAAGTTGTTGAGAGCATTATAGATGACTCTGGATGGTGTCTATTAAAATTAAACAGTTATTTACTTAATAAAATTTAATTTAGAATTTAAAAAATTTACCTAGGAGTTTCGTAGCAAAATATAGTCTCCAAAATGTGTTATTATACCGATTCGCGTGCATTTCCATTGCAATAACCATACACGAATATGATGTCGGCATACTCTTCAGTACTGTAGGCGTACATTTGAAGAAGGAACAGAAAACAACGATTGAATACTGACATTAAACTGACACAGACTGACAATAATTGTGTTTGCGCTTCTCTCTAAGTACACTTTGTTTTCTTATTAATAAATCATATCAATAGGCATTATTCCCAAAGTAATAAAAAATTAAAATAAACTGAGAAGTCTTTTATTTCCATAAAAATCTGAAATCGCACATATGTTCCAATAATGTTTTTTATTAAAATAACAAGCGCTTTCATATGGCAACGTTTGTCGGTGAGCTCATAAATAACCGTTATTGTGTTCGTCGTTGTGAAGCATGCATTGAAGCGGGAGGAGGACATTTTGAACACTTAATATAATTAACTATTCACATAATTTTGAGATTTGAGCAATTTATTTAAATATGTAAGTGCTTATAAAAAAAAATTTAAAAAAAATTTGCAGTCTTTTATTTCCTTAAATAATTGAAATCGGATATATGTTCCTATAATGTTTTTTTGTTAAAATACCAAGCGCTTTCATATGGCAAAGTTTGTCGGTGAGCTCATAAATCACCCTGTATAAGAAAAATAACAAATTTAATTCTTTAGGAAAATCAAAATTTAATGTTTAAAATAAAGTTACATATGAATTTGAAAATTAGGATCTAAATCTAAAGATAGGCTATTTATATTACCAGTAAATTCAAAACTGACTACAATTTTTTAGTGTGTTAGTAAAAATAAAAATTTTACTATTTTTATACTGTAGGCTATTAAACAAAATATATCATTATCTAATAATAATAATGAAAATAATAATAATTGCTCCACTCCGTAAAATTGTGTTATCAAACATAGTTGCAGCGCACTGCTTTTATAGCTGAAGAAGCTACATAATTTAGAGCGTGTGAAATTTCCATACATACAACTAGTGGAGATCCAAACTGAAAGCTACAAAGTTCGCCATCGATTGACGCTTTTTCCTCGATATTAAATTTATGACATCAGCGGAAGTTATCGGAAAGTTATACGGATTTTCAAAGTTGAGTTTCTAAAGTGTTAATGAAAGGAATTCTTCGGGGAATGATTGATTTAAATGTTTGATGATGGCATTGATAACAAATGGAAAAGCTGGGACTTTCAGTTCCGTAGTTATAGCCTAGTTAGTACCTTGATGACTTCCTTGTTTTCTGTTTCGATATAAAACAAACACATTAACGAATGAACGACGAATGAAAGTAATTGTATTAATTTCCATGCTGATGTTTTAAAGTTTATATTCAGTAGATAGTCTGTAAGGAATGAAATATATATAAATACAAACAAAAATATGCCTACCTTGTCAGAAATGTATATTGGAGAGGAATTTTACTAGACATCCATCTTTCCATCGTTTATGCTGTCATCAATTCCAGTATGTTAAAATTACAGAAAGTATAGAAATGATAAAATGTAAACTAACAATGCTATTTGTTGCATTAACAAGGGCTATGTGATTTTCGGAATAACTTTGCTAAATTGACTTGAGTGTTGGGTGTATTAACAAAATTCTACATCGTTTACGATACAGTTTGTTAAATCAATGATTATTGTATGTTACTTCAACATAATAATTTGTAACTCTGACAAATGTTTACTTAACAACGAAATTATTTATACCGCGTGTGATGTAAAGTAAATTTAGTACGTAGATGTGAGATGTTTGATAAAATGCCAACAATTTAGAAGGTAAGTGTTTTCAATCTGAGATATCTTTTTCCTTTTTAGAGTGGAATGATTAGAAATACTTGTTATGCAAGAAAATCAGTTTTTGTATAAAACCTAGAGAGTATTTTCTGTTTTCAGCTACTTTACTCATTTCGTGAATTTATTCGAAGTGAATGTACCATAGTACAAAGGTAAACCTGAGCGATCGCCGTACAAATCCAGGTTTACCTTTATGTCATGATACCTAGTTGTAGTTAATCATTTGCAGTTAAGTAATGTGTGTATCGAAAATCTTAGAAAAAATTGCTTTTGATAAAGTATTTGCTTTTCTGAAAAAAAACAAAGTATTGAATCCCGTTCAACACGGATTTATTAAAGGTAAATCTACCCATTCGGCCATCATGGCTGCTCTGCTAGATATTTATCACCATTTAGACAGTGGAAGAAAAATGCTGCGGTTATATATGGACCTCTCCAAGGCTTTCGACCTTGTCAACCATGAACTACTGTTAAGTCCTACGGACTGAGGGGCGTCATACATCGTTGGTTGACTTCATACTTGACAAATAGAATGCAAATAGTGGTGATAAGAGGTATTAAACCACAAGAACTACCGATACTTTCAGGTGTACCACAAGGTTCGATATTGGGGCCTTTATTATTTCTCCTGTTTATTAATGATTTACCAAGTATAAGTAATGCGGGTACTTTTACTATGTACGCCGACGACAACTGCTTTCTGCAAGCTAGCTCAAACGCTGTGGAACTTCAAGCAAGTATGCAGAACAATATAGATATTTTTGTAAACTGGTTTTCCACCAACCACTTAAAATTAAACGTCGACAAAACAGTATTTATGAATTTCACAGCAAAATTGTCAGATATAAACAGCAGTCAATTGCTGAGGGTCAGTGGAAAGTCTATCCAACAAGTTCAATCCGTGAATTTTCTGGGACTACACATTGAAGCGCATCTTGGTTGGCAACAGCACATAAATGAGTTATGCAAGAAACTTTCACAAGCTTGCTTTGTGTTATACAGATTGTCCGAGGTCACCAGTGTCGAGATAATAAAAAATTATTAATATACTTGTTTTAAGTCACGCATTAGATGAGGTCTTATGTTTTGGGGAGGAGCGCCTCATACCATGAGAGCTTTTCGACTTCAGAAAAAGCTGTACGTATTATAACGGGAATGCCAAAGCGTCACTCCTGTCGGTTACTGTTTAAAAAGCTTGATCTACTGCCACTTGCATGTTTATTTATATTTGAATTACTTACTTTTATTAAAAGTGCTAACTATAGCATTCCACGCAACAAGGATTTTCACGAACATTTTACTATTAGGAGTGCAAACAGTTACGCCATTCCAACGCATCGATTAACTCTCTTTGAAAATAATCCAATGTATACTGGCATCAAATTATATAATATACTTCCCCTTTTTATTAAAGATTTGAATATAAACCCCTTCGAATATGAATTAAGAAAATTTCTTGTTGATAACTATTTCTACTTCTTAACGGAGTTTTACTCTAAGTTGTGCTAAATGTCGATTGTGGCTCTCCAGACAGTTATGTGTTCCTTACTACACTTTGTATACATTTATACTTATAAGTTGCATTTAGCTATTCATTAATTCCGGTGATTGACTTAACCTATACTACAATGTACTTTTTTGTACCACTTTGGTCTAAAGGATAAATATATTATTATTATTATTATTATTATTATTAAACCTTTAACGGTTGTCGCGGTTGATTAGCATTGTTCGCGGTGCCTGTCCCTACAGTTTCTTACTAGTCATTTCATTTAAATAGTGAAATAATCATGCTTCTCTAATTCACGATTGTTTACGAAACTGAAATGGTCCAACAGAAATGACTAGTTTGCGATTAGTTTAATTGCACTGCGAACAAGCGTATTATAAGATTCAATTTTCCTACTTTACACAATGTGAGGCGTTCGATTCTAAACAATCCTGGCTGCAACCATAGCGATATCTCACTGTATCAGAGGCAGGAACTTTTTTAAAAGGATAGACTATTTGCGGGCAAGTTACAAACAGAAAAACAAAGATGTAAAATAAACGGTAGGTATAAGTAGTATATCACAGTTCATAAAGAGGTAGATTCAGTGGTATAAATGACATACTACCACTTTTGGAATTGTTAGATCTCACATAATATTCTAAAATGTCTTGAAGTAAGTTTCCGTGGTGTAGTGGTTATCACATCCGCCTAACACGCGGAAGGTCCCCGGTTCGATCCCGGGCGGAAACATTTTTTTTTTTTTTGTTGACTGAGATTTATGTAATATTAATGTTAAAGATGGGTTTCGGCACTTATTTCATATTCTTTTATTTATATAAACAATATCAAATTACTTGACATTTAGAAAATGTACAAACTAAAAAAATAATTAGGTATTTATTAGCCTACGAAGTCTATTTCAAAGTATACAAATTTAATACAAACTAATTATACACTTAATAAAGCGTTTTCTTTTTATATTTAGGTTTTTTTATGTTTTATAATTTAATTGAAAGACCTGAGTAATAAGACAATCAATTTTATTCAATTCTTTTCTTTTCTCAGATGAAACGAAGTGCTATTAAATAATAATTTCTTTATGAAACGATGTAATCTTTAATGATGGAACATAGAAGTTTGCATTAGTTACAATCACTATAGCGGTACCCTACCCCATTAGGTGAACGAACTGACAATGGGTTCGCTTCCACTAGCGAAAGCTGCTTGCGAATCCGATCAAAATTTGACAGCGCGATAAACCGTCAATCTCCACGGACAACAACAACAACAATGGGGACAACAATTATGCGGAAATTTAAAACCCAATTTAAAATCTATTTTTCCTCAGTCTGTTGCATTAATTGAGTGCGTGTCGAAGCGTCACATCCAATTAACGTTGATTACGTCTAATTTCGCTCAAGAGGCGTTCGGATAGATTGAAGTGCATAATAAAATAAGCCCTAACGCACTTTCCGTGTTGTGTTTTATTATTACGTGGGAAATGTAACTCGTTTATCGCGCAAACTATTGCCAAACTGAAGGAGGAGCCGGCGATAACTATTGTCTGGAGTTGCAACAATCGTAAAATGTTATGAAAGTTTAATAGATTGCAATTAGAGTAGAATTTTGTTTATATACAGTGTGTCCAATAAGGTGGAAACCATACGGCTTTTTTTTTATTCTTAGTTTCCCAGGAAAGGGCTATTCATCACAATGTTCTATATAGTTTAAACCCCAAGATCCAACCATCTGTTTAATCATATACTAGATATGTTTAAAAACATGGATTTTATGTAACAGCAAATTACCTACCTCTATTTATTTATTTATTTCTTTAATTAATTTAATAGTCGCAAGTTCTACATAAAGCCAAGATAGCGCCAGCGTAATAAAAAAAAGGACAAATATTACACAAACACATTGGGTATTTTCATTACTTTTTTAAGAACCGAAGACTTTTCCCGGAGCTTGAGTCCGTTTCATTACCTGAAATCCCTGAATGGCGTTTTTAAGTTTGAAAAACGCATGTTTTTTTTTTTTGTAATCTTTTCAGACTTTTTTTTTTCGCGAACGCCTCGCAACCAAATTGCTTCTTTTCTAGGAAACGTCTCAAGACTTTAAAATCGTGGAGAAGTTTTTATTGTACCAGATTTTGAAAAACGGTTTTTCCCATATACCGTAAGAGCGAGCGCGTCCTATGGTCACTTCTAGCGGAATCGGCAATCGTCGCAAATGCGAGAGCGAGGGCTTGCCTGCAACGCTAACATATCTATTGGGCCTGTTACTGTAATGAAAATATTGGACAGCGTATAGAGCAGGACTTCGTATAACATCCCTAGCAGCACAAATCATCGGCTAATGATCGGCTTTATATAGGGCCGATATCCTGATGTCGGGTCGATATCAAAGATATTGTGCCGATATCGGCTTTCTACCAGTATACGATATCACTGCGATACAAAAGATCCATTATCGGTAAAATATCGGTTGAACGTTTGATGTATCGGCTGATCATCGGCTGGAAACTCAAGACATATATCAGGGCGATATCATTAATAAACGCCGCTGCGATATTGATAGAAATGGGGTATATGGATTTGACTGTTGTCATTTTTTTGACGATAGGAAGTCGGCTAATATCCTAAATCTATACGGACTGGTTGATTGAAATATAACCGTATTACAAGAGCGTTCAGAAAAAAAATATCAACGTTTGAGACATCAATTGTGAAATTAAAATTAATATCGACTATAAAACAGTTTTAGAAGGTGAAGCGATTGATAACTAAAGAATATGCACATGCAATTTTCTAACTCAGCCGCGATTATAAAAATTGGCATCTAAACGCAATGTTTATGTGAGTTAGATCTACGCGCAATATCTTACCACCACCACCTACCACAATCCATCATAGCGTTCCTTATTGCAGTGTGAGCATGACGATCAGGTGAAGTGGTTGCCATTATTTATTTTGTCGCTGCATTATAGTAAGCGTTGTGCGCATTACAAAATCGATGAATCAAGCTTATAAAGGTAAGGAAATTTTTATGAATAATGTTTTATGTATGTATCAAGTATATAATTTAATTTAATGATTAATACTCATTTATTGTGTAAATATGCAGCAAAATGGAAGACGCTTGTAAATTTCTTATTTTACGTGAAAGCATTGTTTCTACAATATGTGTAGCGTAAAAAACGTTTCGCATTAATAGAATAAAATAAATGACAAGCGTACTTCAGACAAATTAAAGCCTTTATACGATGCTGAATATATACACTAAAGAAAAACCCTTTTTTTTTAGATACGTATGTGGTGCTTAATTGGGGGAAGTACGTTAAAGGAAGCATATATCTAATATTAAAACAAATCCTCTCGAAAAGTATTAATGTAAATTATTCATGAAAATAGAGACAATCTAAAGAAGCTTTTGATAAATTGGAAATATACATAGTATTTCTAGGTAATGTTACATGCTATTTTATTTGTAACTCTATATCAAAACTGTTATTTTTATTTACAGAAGCAATTAGAGTCAAACAGCCGGATGGGACAGAGACGAATATCAATAGATGAGATGGGGGCAGAAAAGAAAGGAAGAAGAATATCACGTCTTTAGCGAACGAATAATTTAGACGACTGGATTTTTTTAGGTATTACTTAGAATTTTTGATGTTATTGATTTGTAAAAAATTAAACTGTAACAAATGTTAAATTACTTTTCGTTTAAAATATGCACATATTGAGTTTGTTTTCGGTTTCATGTTTTCCTAGTTATTTTCAGTTTTTGTTTTTATTGATTATGTCTTTAAATATTTGTGTCAATTACTCATAAATAAACATATTGAGTATTTTTATATTAGTACTTTTTCTTGAAATTTATTGCTTTATTTACTTTCTATTACAAGTCTTTCCTTCATTATGTATATTATTTTATGCGCATAATATTCTATTTTGTCAGGAATTATTATACACAGAAAATGGTGGCAAATAATTTGAAAAACATTACATGTGCAATGTGATTATGAATCTGATGTATTTTTTCCGCATTGTTCAATATAAATATGACTATAGAGACTGCCCTGAAATTAAATGTTTAAACACAAAGGTGTTATAGTGGGTGTCATATCCAGTCGAACTAATCCTAGGTGTGATTATTATTCGATGCATAGTTTACGAATCATTTATTTTTTCTAAAAATCTTCCTTCATATAAACGTTCATTAAATTATCAACAAACAAAAGAGTACGACAATAAGAATGAAGTTATTTTTTAATGAAGTTAAATTGAAATTAAACATTGTGATATTATCAAAGGTACATCCTTTTGTTTAACGGCTTTGATATTTCAGAAGACGTTGATGGTTTCTAATTTCTTTCTAAATTCTAACATTACAAAAAAATACTGTTTTTGCCTATAATTTTATGAACGTTTTTTGTGGAAGATCTTTATAAAACTCGCAAAAACCTTATTAGAATTGAATAATCACATATGGGGCTAATTTGACTCGAAATTATACTCTTTATAACCCTTTTCCGTTTCGGGAACTACTTTTGGGACAGCCTGTATAAATATCCACTATCGTGGATAGACAAACTACATACTTATATGTAGAAATTAGTCATCACACCAATATCGGTGCGATATCCCAGGACGACTAAAACTTTATCGGCGGAGCATAGAAAACGTTGGGTAAGTATCAATCATGTATCGGTCTACTGATGATATTGTATCTAATTTTAATTGTATTGATATCGGATAGGTATTGGAGTTTCGATATCGGATAGATGTTGGAATTTCGATATCGGATAAGTATTGGAATTTCGATATCGAACCGATATTGCAAAATGTTCACATTTTGTATCGGTATGATATCAGCGGCCGCTGTAATTACGACATCGGTCAGCAATATCGGCGAAGCTTAGCCGATATCATGCCGATTCTTGTGCTGCTAGGGATCGGGTGACCATAGAACGAGAACCCGTGCTATATGACGGAAGAAACACTAATTCTCAATCAATTTGAAAGCCTCGCCATTTACTCTCTTTTTTTTTTGCCAAATGAGGTTTGCTGATTTCATTATGTTGGGTTTTCTATATATTTTCGATAACTCCGGGTCTGGTACCGAAGCACCTAAACCTGCAACCAAAAACACATACTGAAGGTATTTTGTAAAATCACGTTCAATTCATGGCAATTTGTGATCAGGTACGTGTTCCTTGTATTGCTCTATTTTGTAAATAGTCAAATTGAATGCGAAATTCAAAGCATTCGCAATGTATAGATTTGGTAAGTAATTTTAGCTTATGCTAACTCCAGATTTTCTCTCTCTTTCCATAATTGGTATTTCCATATTTTAAGCTTCTGAACTATTCCCTGCAAAATCAAAGCATGTATATATATGACGCGAGTTCCATAGAGTGAATATGATCGCATATAATTGCAACCAATAGAAACAAACCTAGAGTTTGAGCACAACGTCTATATTCCTTCGCTACTATGCTAATCAATAACGGCCCTTGCACATCACGATTCTAGAAGATATGCCGAATAAGTCACCTTACTCGTGTTTCTAAACAGGTGCTGATAGTTTGCATTTCCGTTTTTTACCTTACCCAAAATCATTTATAAATCTACACCTTAGTTACATTCAAGCATGTAATATGAAAACCTAGACAAGCAACAATATTACTTTTCTCTTCTAAATTAAATACAATCATTGTAAAAGCTTACAATTTCAGTGTAGGTAATAAGCTGATTATATGTATGTGCATGTAAAACTACAAAATTGTTTGAAATTTGACATGTTTAGTACGTAAAATTTTGTAATTTTCCGTACTAAACATGTCAATCTACTTTTTAATTAATCTACTTTTTTCAGTGTAGAACAAAACGGCTTTTATCGGAAATTGGTTATTTTAGGATAGTGACATCTCGTGTGCTGCAAGTCGAAATCGGCTTAAATTTAGGAAAGAATTAGGTTTAACGTTGTAGAACAACTCCAGAAAATTTTATCTCTGGGCTTTAGTCTGGGCATGATCAATCGAATTTTTTAATATAGCGCAATTTTCAATACAAATATGTTTCAAAACAGTGAGGAAATCACTTCTTTCGGTCCTTTTCTGTCGGACAAAAAGAAATGCTAACGAATTCCTAGAGGTCACGTTGGAATACAATGACGGATTTCAAATTACGGGAAATAAGAAAATTGTCGAAGAACGTGTAATATTTTAAGAGAAAATTGTTATTACTGGAATATTGACGAAAAAAGCTAGTTTGAAGCAATAGTTCATCTACACATCTGGCATCTGATTGTCTTACATTCTGTTTAGCTCATAATTTTACAATTTCACCTACCTCTTCATTTAAAGTTGTTTTAACGAGAAGTTGGGTTCCATCCAACGGTATGAATATTATGATAGGCATTATGCGCGCATCAAATAATATACTATTTTTCACATTTTACTTTATAACAGTTATTTATAGCGTTTCCGACTGACACTAGAGCTCACTAGTAGTACACTAGTAGGATTACATTGCCAGAATTTTAACCTCTTTTTAAATATTTTATCAATCTGTTAAAATTTATGGTTTGTCTCAGATTTAAGGCTTGATGTGTTGAATAAGAAACCAGTCGCTTAATTTAAATAACAGTAATTGTGAAGTAGGCATTTCTTTATTCCCCTATTTTGAATGTGAATCCACATTACGTCACGACTAAGGACTTTGATTGGAACGCTTTATTTCTCCTATATCAACACCAGAATTATGTTATTCCTTGGTAAATGTATATAAAACAAATTAAATAGAACTAGAAATGATTCCTTATTGGAAGTTTCAGGTAATTTCATTAAACTCTGTATTTTTTTTTGGTTATTTGTATTATGTTTTTGAACTTAAAACGTTTTTCAAGATCTGTAAATTTAAAATTAATGGATTCTACCCAGAATGTGACGCTGGCTACAATATATTGCTACCTAAGAAAATACAGTTTAAAATTCTTCCAATCGCAGATATTTACAACTTTTAGTAAAATTGTTAATACATGAGATCCCAAGCTGTCGTCTTCTGGCGTTACTTATATTGTTAGTGTTAAGGTTCTGCACTAATTATAAGAAAAAAAATTAGAACAAAGAACTATTCTTTCTACACCTACTTCAAATTCTTTCAATTATTACACGTATTACTTATACTAAATAGAATATCCCAATGAAAGAAATAATGCTTTTAAAAGCATTAAAGGAATATGTAGATTGTCCCAAACTATTAGGTAACTAACGCTATGATGAAGTCTCGCATTATCATATGGAAGAAAGCTCATATAATAGCTCATAAGGATGACTTTAACTATTACCAATTAACACAAACGAACTACACAAAGAAGAAATAGGCATACACAGTCAATGTTAACAAATAAATATTAGTGTTATCCATATCAATTAGGGAAATACCCTATTAACTATGTATAGGTACAACAAAATTAAATTAACAAAGCTGGCTTTGTCATCACGTAATGAAAACGCATCGGTGTGAACGTTATGAAAGTTACGCACCCAATTTATCATTGCGAAATCATTTCATGCGCTAAATTAAAACGAAATATTCGAGATGGCTTTAGAAATAGGACAATGGAACAACAACAAAATATAAATTACTATGTTCTCCTGGAATTGAATTAGGACTAAATTAATTAGCAAACTTTTCCTATTACGGTGAATTCAATTAGATTGTTAAGAAACCGAAAACGAATAGGCTCAGCAAAATAAGACGATCGCCGACCATATCAGCCATTTTAAACTTTGTATTTCATACCCTGGACTTCAAGAGAATGCAGATTTACGATTTCTTTCGTCTATATCAAAAATAAAAATCTTATTATTGCGTTACAATGGTGACATTCACTGACTATGCAAATTTTATTATAGACCATGTATATTTACGATTTAACCGTGTATTAATCTCTTTTATTTGGAAAGTTTTGTGTATAATTTATGTGATGTATACAAATTTCATGTTAATGTGTGGAGTTATAAATTTTAAAATTACATTATACATCTCTAGTACGGGTTATATGGTTATTGCAAAGATCGAGTTCAAAACGAAATGTAGGAGATCTGTATATGGTTCCCGCTGATATGATTTATACTTTATTACGAGGGTTCTTTTATGCAACATTCAATACTGTGTGTAGGTGTATTATTGATTAAGCGAAACCAAATTCACGTCGGAACAGTTTATTTATTTGTGAAACAAATCACTGCAGTCGTAATCTACGAGAAACATGTTAAAAGTATGGGCCTATATATGTCTGTAACTTGTTTTAAATCCAATGACATTAACGAAATCCCCAGAATTTGTCTTGAATGAATGTTCGCAGAATGTATATGTTCTTATTAGGTATAACATAGAATATGAACTTCTCTCTCAAGTTAGAAACGCACAAATGCGCAACACTCTGCATGCTATTGAAACACACACTCACTGGAAGTGTAACGTGTGAAAAATAATAAAACTTATAGGAAATAATAAAACAGCACTTGCACCTTCACAGTATCTACTTACGTTAGTAATGTCATATGAAAACTATTACACTAGCACGTGGGAAATTTATAGCTCCTAACATATTTAACCATGTCTGCGTGCGAAAGATAAGTGCGTTAATAGCGTTAATGACGTCCACATTAATACTTGTTTAATAAGTTTTCAGAAACCTAGCCGCGTATATCGCATCTAGACGTTACCGTAATTAAGACGTTGGGAGAATTATTACCTCGACCCGTAATTACTGATGGCAATCCGTTGATTTCGAAATCGAACACGCAAGAAAATTTGAGGCATAAGTAGGAGCTGCAAGGGGCTAAACTAAAAGACTCGTTGACGCATAAATATTGTAAAAATCGGGGCTTTACCTAACAGCATTTAAAATATTGCTTCTTTCGGGAAGAATCCTCAAATAGTTTTACTAGATGCTACTTTGGTATTAATACTTTTGACATAATTATTTAGAAGTATATTAAGTACAGAGGTATGAAGAGATGTATGTTTCAATTAAATATCGGAAATTATTATAACAATTGTGAGGAAACCGTAATAATCATTTTCTTCTTATTATTGCTGAAAAATGGTTGGCACCCTTTTTGAAGTATCCTTCGAATTCAAGAGATACATGTTTATAATTTTAAATAAACAAGAAAAGAATAGTTGGCGGTATATAAAATTATACCTATACATTGTTTTAATTTGAAATGATTTGGTAATATGTATGTTTTCTAATGTTCCGAATTGTTTCCCTAGTAAAATTAGGTGTGTGAGATGTTAACTTTTTATATGAATATGTTACACTCTTCCAATGCTTTTCAAATTAATAAATGTAACTGAGGCGTAAATAAAGATTATTTGAGCAAAAAGTACTGAGTGTATATCGAGTAAAGAGCCTACTGAAAAATGTTAAGAAAAATTGAAAGTCTGAATATTTTCTTTTTTATAAAGGAAGAATTTTAATATCTGCTCCAAAGTAATTCTTCACCAGTATCTATAATATAAAAAAAAAAAACAGTCAAGAAAATATCTAGCAGTACTTAATTTTTCAGAGAAAAATTATGTCTGAGAAACCAAATTTATTCTGTTCCACGAAAGCAATGACGTTTTCTGAGATGATAATTTGGAAAAATATGATATTCATTCCTGTAGTAAAATACGCTTCTATGCTGATGCAGATTGATATAATAAAATTAAACAGAAATTTTTATTGGATTTACTATAAATCAAATTCGGAATTTCTCTTATTGAAATAATAGTAGGGGTGTTGGGTGGGATGCAGTAAATACAGTCGTAAACACAGCGCAAACAGATCTAACAATAGACGTGAAAACAAGATGGAGAGCTGCTTTTGCGCCATCCTCAAAAATAAACACTTTTATATCGAGAGAGCACTCTTTACGGCCGCCTTTGTCATCCTTGACGAGTTGACATCAATGGCTGAAACGGACAACAACAAGAACAACAAGATATCCGCGCGTTGACTGCAGTTGTAGTAGCTGGAGCCTACTAGTATATAAATACTTCCTACTTCATTCATATTGCAATACTTGCGACGGTGTATGGTAGCTCTTTTCAAGTGCGTTCTTACATCCATCCATTCGCCTTAGCATAATAATACCGTAGGCTTGACAAAGGGATACTGTGAGCAGGTGATGCAACGCATATAATGGAGATTAGTGCTAGCTTCCAGCTTGACATAAAGATGCCACTGTAAAAGCCTGCTACGGACCCGACGATACTGCTTATACGTAATGTCTTGTATAACAATCTGTAAAGTGTGTTTTGCATTGTGTTCGTGTATAATATAAATTGTAGTGTTGACTTTTTCGCTTATTTATTAATGAAGGCGTAATTACGATTTCTATAACTGAGTATGCGAAACTTCAAAGGATTAACAGGTATAAAGAAAACACACTAAAGAGAAGTGGTGGTATTTAATAAATATACATTAAATGCTGCCCTACAACGTAACAGAAATTAACAATATTGAAGTGAGTTCATTCAATCTATTGTTTGTTAGATTAAATTTAATTATGGTGATAGCCTATATATAAATAATCATTGGAAGGAAAAGTATGACAATATATATTGTAATGTAAATATTTTGATATAAATAAATATCCACTAATTGTTGAAATTCACCAGGAAAAGGAAAAATCTTACACAATTTGTAGGAAATATATTTATTTATTTTTTGGGCTTCAAATTTAGGGTACTGAAATATATTCTGTCGTAAGTATCAGCAGTATTTACAACAGAAGAACTCTAAATACTCAGTATTGGTATAATATGACGGAAGATTTTTATATTTTCTACGCAGCTTTTAATAAAAATAAGAATAACAGTATTCTTTAATGAACACCATTTACAGGACAACATAATTACAATTAGATGCATTACAATGAATACATAAATAAATGCAACAATAAAGCATAAACATAGCAGCGTACCATGGGTTGCATATTGTATACTAAAGATACATGAAATTGATAATATTGACCACACTTCAAATGAACATAAACATAACCTACAATAAGCAAAGTAAATAGTAAATGCGTAATATAAAGTAAACGTCAGCTGAAGCAAGCAATATTCATACAAATATATACAGCAAAGTAGGCACATAGTAGCAAAAGTTTAAAGTGTTACAACAAAAACTAAAAAGGTGTAGGTAGGGAATAATGTTTATTGTAATTATTCATTAGGTGAAACACTGGCGATTTAATTAAGATATTAGTTCTAGCTCTTGGTGCTTTAAACACATCCATCGATCATGTATTTTGTATTAGCGCATGGTAATTAATGCAGGCGAGCACAAAAGTCCACAACATTCGCGAGAACGTGAAGAAAAAGATTTAGGAAATAAAAATAATGTGTTTCTAACATAAGTTTTTCTGTGGTTTTACTAATGGTAGTACACTCACACCGACGTTCTCTAAACCCAACAAAAACATGTTTTTAAAAAGTTCTTCCATAACGACTTTCGAGCTTTTACAAAAAAAAAAAAAACGAATTGTGAAAGAAGTAAGATGTTTGCCTCATATTTACCCAACCGCAATCATCAATTACTTTTTGGGCCTAGTGAGCTTTGTGGACTCTGCTGCCTCGTACTAACACAATTGTTTGCTCATAATTGTGAAGTCTTGTTTGTTGAATGGCAGAGTTTTATTCTCTAATTGTTTTTTTAACGCCAACGAGATTAAAGCATGAGGTTTGGATAAGCTAAAGTACCCTTATAATTCGGAAAAATCAACATCACTGTAAATTGTATGATGCCCAGACAGATTTACAATTTTTATTGATGGATTACTAATATGTGATACGTCAAGGTCAGGTCAATGTTTTATTATACTAAATTCCGTTCCGAAAAGAGGTAATATTCTGCACCCCAAAACACCGTAGTCCTCAACTGTATTGTTGAAATCAGCATCTTGTATTCTTTAGTGGCGGAAATCCCTTATGAATCAATTACATGGAGTCTTATTTTATTAACGGATCCCAATGATACACCTCGTTTCATCACTAGTTACAATTTTTTAGAGAACATTTTTGTTGTCAGCCAATGCAGCCAAACTTTCCTCATAAATTTGTTGCCGATACTACCTTTATTAAGGGCAGGTAAGCAATTTCTGGATCCAAACTACTGACATCATTTCCAAATTACGTGAGATCATTAGCAATCATCTAGACTCTTATTTTTCAATCTTCTGAGGCCAGTTCCTCAAATGTTGGTCGTTGCTTCAACAGACTATTCCCACCTTGGGTCACCATGAATTAATTCGAGATTGTCTGCACTTGATGGCGTTTCTCTATTCTATCTAAATCTCACTTATTTCTTATTGATTAGCTTCTGACAATGAATGAAATTTGGTTAGCCTGTTTCGGAATGGCAGTACTTTATCCCCTTACTTTTTTCGTTTCCATATTATATTCAAACGCTCTTAAAGCTCTTAAAGAAACATTAATTCAATCACAAAATTATGAAATTAATTTAGTTGCCAAAATCTGCACATATTTCATCCATAAAACTTGCACGAAATATTACGGACTGCTGCTTCGTTTCGCTAGTTTCCGTCATTCAATAGAAAACGCAAGCTTCACGGCATCAAATACAGATACTATAGAACGAAAAAAGTCCAGGTATAGGCCGACTTACAGTATATACATATACCTTTAGTTCCTTTTTTAAACAAAAAATGCTAGTGATAACTTCTTCCGGGTTTCGCCGTGTGTCAAAAGTTTTGCTCGACGTTTCGCTGTTCATATTGACAGTTTCTTCAGAATAACTGCACACTTCAGTTATCCTTAGCAGATATACCGGCCGTGAAAGCCTACGTAGAGTTATGAACACAATATGTTAATGTGTTCCTATGTTCGGTTTTAAAAAGGACAAGTCAATGCATTACAGAATATTGGAAGACACCCATTGTGGCGACTAAACACGAAGGGGGTTGAGGAAGGGGGATAATTTTTTTTCAAATTAATAAGTTAACTTCGGGGGGAAGGTGAATTAAGTGATCAAATTATTATTATTTAACACAGAAGTATGGAAGTGGGGTGATTTATTAAATTTATGGTTTTCATAATACCTCGGAGAAAGGAAGCGTTAAAAAGCGTTTTAAATAGTAGAGTTATTATTTTTGACCCAGGAGGGGTGGGAACGGGGTGTAGATTTCTTTTAATGATTAAGTTTTTCACGCCACCGATGTGGAGGGAAGATTAAACATAATTTAAAACATTTTGAAAGCTCTCTTCTTCCGGGAGTTGTGAAAAAAAAAATTAAAAATGTTTTCAATAGAGTACATTGTTAATCCAATGTTGTGAAAAAATAATTTCAATTATTTTTTAAAAATCATCAAATAACAAATCGTCTACCGTACCAAAAAAAAAAAATGCTATTTAATGCACCTTCTCGCACCCAGTGCTGTGAAAATGAAGAAAAATTAAAAAAAAAATATTCCTTACACGTCCTACCCCCTGAGAAAAAAAAACGAATTTAATCATTTTAAAAAATATATCATACTTCTCCGACACCCTTGGTGTTTAAAACAAGTCGCGATAATCTGAAAGGGTGTCTTCTAATATTTCATACTCTATATTATATTATGTAATGCATTTATTTATCCTTTGTAAAACTGCACATAGGAAAATATTAATATTGCATATCCAAATTTAAAAAAAACTCAGGGTATAATAAATGCAAATCTATACCCAGAATATATGAATTTAAAATATCACCTGACGTTTCGCCAACTTCTGTGGTTGATATTTTCAAGGGACATATAATGGCAAGTTGTCAGCACATTCTATATATGGTTATTCGAATTCCAGGTGTGTTCAATTATTGTTATATAATCCATCCATACGCAATCCGCCATTCTTCTTATGTTCTTTAACTCTGGCGCCAAGAGAACGTATACCACCAATATACATTTTGCCATAGGTACATGGTACGCCATAAACTGCTGGTGTAGGTAATGAATCCCTCTTTTTTTTTACTTACTTTAGTAGTTGACAAACTTTCCAAGTAGGCATAAATACCGGTATGATGTTGTAAAGTTTCATCACGTGCTGTTCTGTCCGTAACATTGCTTATATAGGGCATACACATCATACCTAGATGATGATTAACAGTAACAAAGTAACAGTTTGTTAAACAAAAAATAGGTCGTTGCACATAGCTTAATAAATCGTGCAGGAAGAATATGCAGTGATGAATTATTTTATAATGAAATGAATCACTTGAAGGAGACATTACTTAAGCTGTTAAACAAAACATAGGTAAGACACCCCGTAGAAGTTGTAGAACATCACGTTGGTATGGTGTGTCGACAAATGCTAAAATGGTGTTTAAATTGTAGAGGGAATCACTTTCATTTCTAATACCAATATTCCAGAATCGCCCAAATAATAAAATGAACCTATTTAGCTCTGCTTTTCGCGATCAATTCAATAGTTTATTACTACAAACTAAAACTATAAACTATGCAGAGATTTAATACTTATTTTTATGGAATTCACCATGACAATTTAGCACTTTTTGCTCTCTGTATTAATGTTGCAAAGGCATTGTTCATACTTATAGGGCTAAAAATAATCATACTGCAATTTCAGAGTTCATTTAGCATTTCCTATTTCTCTCAGTGACCATAAGTAATTCCTCAGAATGTAGTCCTTTAAATTGTAATAATTAAAGTGTAATTAAGTTTTAGAGAATGTGAATTTTTATATACCAGGAACATTCTTCCAATTTATTTACTACATACTGCTGGTTTCTATTCCCATGCATTCTATAATAGCTATTTTCAGGAATAGCATACTTTCTTCACGTAGCTTCCCTCTTACCCCTCTATTATCTTCTATTAGTAAAAAGTATTTGTTGGGGCTGTCTTTAATTCTCTCTACATTGTTTTCCCTTGTTCACTATTCACCAAGCCTAATGTAAAATACTTTTTATTTCATCTTCGCTTTTACTGAAAACGTATTTTAGGAGCTTCTTTTTTAACACATTAGATTAAATTAATTTTCCATGAAACCATTTATGGGAACACATTTTTCATTTTAACGTTGTAGTTTTACTGAAATTGGTAATTAATTTTTGAGGAAAATGTTGCTAAAGCGGAAGTACCTACATAAAATTATATTTGCCCAACCGTGCTCCGGGATGTTTTAAAGAAGATAACTTATTCTCACCATCAGAGGCCTTCCTCAATTACATGGGTCACGCGTTCATGCTGCTCTCGTACGCTCCTCTTTCAATATTTGCGTTTGCTTATTTCACATCCCGCAGATCAAGGTGGTCCCATTACACAGGAAGAGGGTAAGCTATAAACAGGTGCGGAGTGTTGTTCTGTAAATATTAAATCAAACTAAATCAAAGGACCCCTCTGTGACTAGACTATACACAGATATATACAGGACATTTCATTTGAGTAGTACATAAAACACATTCGAAAGACAAATAAACAAGAACAAATGTATAATTCACGAACTACTAGTCGTATTCCTCGTCAACATACTACGACCTCTATAAAAGATAATGGTCTACGAACAGAGAAAAAAAATATATAAGATAAACTAATGTCTTATCCTAGCTTTTAGTTTCCTATTATGTAGCGTTTAAGTATTCGAGAAAACAGGCCGAAATGAGTTCTGTTCAATGGTGCACCTTTACTCGACATTTTAAAGAGTCCCTTTTATGGGATTACAGTGAATGGTACTACATAACTCTGTAAAGTTGCTGACGTAAGAAAAAATAATGACGTTTACGTTTTTGAGCGCCGTTGTGTATCTTCTGAAAATCTAAACCGCTGACAAATGGGGCACACGTTTCTAAGCTTCTTTAGCCGAATTTTAAAGGCCGTTTTCTGGACTTGACCACACTTTCATTCTTTATGCTCCCTCTATATTGTCGCTTTTGTGTACGATTGCGCTTTTGGGTGAATGCGATACCTTTTAAACGTATTTAATCTTTCTTTTAGAAACGTAATATTTTTGTCGTAGTATAAAAGGGACAAGGTATGTATTTGAAGAGGCTATGTATTAAATGTGTGTATTCAATGAAATGAGTTATAATTTGTAGATATCTAAAAATTTAGGAGATGTTTTTCTAAACAGCAATGAAATGTGCTCGACATACAACAACAACATCCGCACAAGAAACCAGCTAGCTGTGGGCACTTCACACGGATCAATACTAAAGCAATTTCTTGTTTATATTAATTTTGTAGTAACCAACAAGGCAAAAAAGGTCCTAATGTTCTATAGAAGCTTTGCAAGTAATAACTGGCGATGCAACCCGAAAATACTGCTTTGGGTATATACAGCAATAGTGACCCCAATAATCACTTTCGGCGTGGCTTGAAGCGAAAGAAATAGTCTAGTTACCGCGAGAGCTAATCCCTAAAGCGGAAAGATAAGATGTGTGTGCATAACTGGGGCAATGAGAAGCTGTCCAATAGCAGTTATTGAGGTGGTACTAAATCTTGCTGCTCTTTGTATTTTGGTGGAAAGGGAAGGAATGGTTAGGCATAAACCTCAGCCTCCTGAAAGTGACCAAACCTGGGACGTGGCTCGGTACAATATGCCAAGAAAGTTCAGCTTTGTGAAAGAATTTACTACAAAGCTTGGCACCAAGAACGGGATAAAGACATCATCCTTAAACTTAATAGAAATGCAATCAAATGGTACAATGGTTGCTCAAGAATGACAGAGTGAATTGGAATTTATGGGATACATGAGCCTAGAACCAAATATTAGAAAGCTTGGGAATGTAACCGAGTATCTTCCAGGCTGAAATAGAAGCTATGGAAAGATGCGTGCAGTTTAACATTGACAGAAGTTATGAAAAGGAAGAGATTATCATAAAGTCTCACAGTCAAGCAGCCACCACGGCGATGAACTCAAATATAATCAGCTACAAGATCATTTGGGTATGCGGAAAAGCTAAACGAGCTAGGCAAAAGGAAACAGATAATCTTTCTGTGGGGTGCACGACACACAGGACTGAAAGGAGACGAAATAACAGATAATCTCGCTAAAAAAGTGGCTAAAATACCTTCTGTAGGACTTGAACTTTTTTGCGGAATAAGTTGCAGTATAATACTGGAGAAACTCGAGTAGAGAGGAGAAGTAGACCAAAGAAAATCTAAATACTGGGGGAATCTCCAGGGAATGAGGCAAGCTAAAACCCTTCTGGGAACCTATAACCGGTGGATATCTTGTATGAAATTAGTAATTTGTATTCCATTTTAGCTGCACTTGAAAATGTCACAAAACCAGTAACAAAACGTCATGGTTTAAATAAATACCATTACTAGAAAGATGTAATGTTTTCTATCCCGTGACCTACAATTCCCAAGTTAAAAGAAAAGCTTAAACGTTTGAAAAATTATAAAAGCTGAAATAAAGCGAGAACATTTTAAAATTCCAACTATAGAACTTTCCATCACAATTTGTTTGCAAGTGAAGGTTATAATTATATATGCTTTTTAAATATGTCAGACAAACTATTTCATCCAGAATACAAAGAGAAACTTTGACTGAATTCGCCATAAAATATTTATGGAAGTTGGTTTGGCTGCTAATATATATTTACTGGAGCCTTCGAAGTATCGGAAACAAATCCAGTGAAATTCACAGTTTAGAAACTCATAAATAATATTCTATCATATTTCTACTTTATGGTCGGAAAATTTATAACTTCCAAACTTTAGATTTTATACTCATAAATATCTGTGGCGTTGCGCTTGACAGTGGGATACGCTTTATCTGTAAATTGACGAAAGCTGTACTTTTTCCACATTGCAATTTTCTCAATGGTTTTTCTTCAATATTGTTTATTGCCATTGACCTTATGAAAGGAGTTTTGTCGTAACTTATATATACGGCCTGTTAAAAAAAGGTTGTCGGATATTTTACCCAATTATAGTACTGGTGGAAATAAACAAAAAAGTCTTAGTCAACATGGGTCCGCAATTTAACTGTTTTCGACATATAGTCGATTGCATATTTTAAAATAAAAAAAAAAACATTTTTCGGTTTCGAGAATAGTTCCCTTTATCAAGCAACTGATTGTGACTTAAAATTAGTTCTGTCAGACATCTGTCATCAGATTATTTATCATTTGCGTCTTTTTTTTGTTCTCAAATTATGCATAAGTACACAAATGCAGAAATAGCCGATATGCATTTTATGTACGGTCGTGCAAATGGTAATGCCACTGAAGCCGCGGCGTATGTATGCCGAAGAATTTCCAAATCGGTTGTTACCGAGTGATACGATTTTCTCAAGACTTCATATCCGGCTGTCCGAAACTGGTTCATTTAAAATTAATGGTGGTTCTGGTAGACCTAGATCAGTTTCTTCTCACGCAGTAGAATTAGATATTTTGAGAGAGGTAGAAGACAACCCAAATATTAGCACCCGAAGACTTGCCGCTGAACTGAACGTCAGTCATCCTCTCATTTGGAGAATTCTGCGGGAACAGCAGCTCTATCCCTACCACATTCAACGCGTGCAAGTTCTTGCTCCTCTCGATTATGATGCACGTACGGTTTTTTGTCATTGGGTTTTACGAAAGCTGGCAGAAACTCCTAATTTTGCGACTCAGATTTTATTTAGTGACTAGGCTGGGTTTACAAGAGACGGAATATTCAATTTTCATAACAATCACGTCTGGGCAGATGAAAATCCCCATGCTGTTGTTGAACTGCATCACCAAAACCGTTTTTCGCTAAATGGTTGGCTTGCTATTTTTGGAGACTGTTTAATTGGTCCCGTATTTCTCCCTAATCGTTTAACGGGACAAGTATACTTGGATTTTTTAAGAAGTGAATTACCCGTTTTGTTGGAAGACGTGCCAATTTTTAACAGATTACATATGTGGTTTATTCACGCTGGAGCTCCTACGCATTTTTCCATCGTAGTTAGAAATTTCTTAAATCAAGATTACAACGAGAGATGGATAGGACGGGGTGGACCAACTGCATGGCCTCCTAGGTCCCCTGACCTGACACCTCTAGACTTCTATGTTTGGGGGCATCTAAAACAATTAGTGTACGCACGATCTGTAAACAATTTGGAAGAACTCAGGCAACGAATCGTAAATTGTTGCGAGAAAATTCGGAGGACTCCAGGAATTTTCGAAAGATTGCGTCGATCTTTCTTGAGAAGGTGTGAAGCGTGCTTAGAAATGAACGGTGGACATGTAGAACAATTTCTTTAGTTTCACTTTAAATAAACATTTGTTTAATTTACATTGCGATCAGAATTTCTTTGAAAATGTTTATCCTACTAAAACAATATGCAATCGACTATATGTCAAAAACAGTTGAATTGCGGACCCATGTTGACTAAGACTTTTTTGTTTATTTCCACCAGTACTACAATTGGGTAAAATATCCGACAACCTTTTTTTTAACACACTGTATATACATATAAATGCCATTGAAATAATATTAGCAAATTTAGCCGGCTTCGAGTTGACGATTTGTGGAACGTTCAGTATACGTACTTAACTATCTCCTATAAAGTTTATGCCCCTAGCTCAAAGTAAGAAGTTGCAGTTGCATATCTTTGTAAATGTACAGTAAATATAAAATAATTTATGAGTAGAGCAGACCACTTTCCGCGCGCGCCATGTGCACCGATGTGGGGATGACTGTATTGCATCTGAACTAATATCAATAACAATCGAGTTTCTCCAGTTTGTCAATTCTTGGAAGACGCTTAAAACGGTAAGTGTTTTTTTTAATTCTGTTTAATCTGTCGTGCACACCATCACTGATTTCATACATTTTCCATTTTATTTATAGGTACACACAACGCTGCTATAATACGTACTATTCTACTTTTTCGTGTGTTTATGCATATTACTTTAATAGCAGAAAACCAAATGTATATTTAATTATTTCTGATAGAATAAATGTCTTTACTTCTATACTTATATCGGTAACAAGCTCATGTTGCGTCCCTATTCCATCGCATATTCTAGTATATTACGAATTACACTCCCATACCGGCGCACATGGCGCGCACGGAAAGTGGTCTGCTCTATTTATGAGTTAGTCTTCGGGCTGGTTAGGTCAGAAGATAAAAGAGTAGGTATCTTATATTTATTTACAATAAGTTTCATGAATATCCTTTCTCTTAAATCCTACCATGAAGCCGTTATTTCAGAATCAAAAAGATAGTAGGATATTGGACCGTCATTATGAAGGTAAATAAATATGTCCTCCCTTCAAAGCAAAAACAATCTAAGCCCAATAACGATTTATTTTTATTGAAACTACTATACTACTATATTGTAATAAAAATTTATACAACTATTTGAAAGTTTATGTATATTATTTATAAATATAGCAAATAATAAATAAACTGGTACTAAAAATAGAAGTTAGGTGATACGTTTATATTAATTATAGTTGTATTCTCGTAGCCTTCTTTATTATAAATAATAACTCTAATGTTAGTGGAAATGTAGGCTTTTTGTATAGTTCTAAGCTTATTTAAGACGCTTCGACAGTATTTTCTGCCTATATTTCCGCTAGTATTAGAGTTATTATTCACATTTATATTGGTAACTTCAATGAAGAAATTTCTATCTTGTTTATATAATATTGTTTGGATAAATTAGTTCTTAAAATTACTACAAAACATTACGTATATAGGAAAAATAAACAAAAATGACCAGAAGACGAAGAACCGCGTATGCGATTTTATTTGTTCATATCGCCACGATATTCTTTCTAACAACTAATAAGTCTCAGTTCCAAAAGTTCCAAGTTATCCAATACCCCAGAATTTACTTGCAACATAAATTGGGATTTGTTTACAATATAAATACCTTACTAAGTACTACTTATTTCCATACATGATTATTTTAAAGAACAAATACTAAAAAGCGCAAGTTTCGAATATCTTGAAACGACTTTGGAAAATTAGGAAAAAAATAATGTAAGCAAACATAAATTGGAGTAACTCAAACAGTTTTATGGTCTATAAAATTTACTTACATTTTTTATTTTAACGAGTCACAACTTAGCATTAATATAGATTAGCTATCGTACTCATCCACTAAAAGTTATTTACCAGATGATTGACACAGATATACTGATATGTATTAGGATAATTTTTCACTAAAAATTATGGAGTCCTTAGACACAAACTTCATAATAAATTGTTTGTATGTGCTAAATATGGACACTAGATAGATAGATCGATCTGGAGTACCTTACACTAAACTAGTATATATTTCGTCTAAAAATTGTCATGTAGGCTAGATCTGATTTAAGGTAACGATGTACAGCGGATAGAATCGGGTTGGTAGAAACCAGTGATGGGATCACTCAAATGAAAAATAACCGATTACTCGGTTTTTGAAATAGTATTTTATTGAATAGGATAAGTTCATTGAACTTTGACAACTGAATAAAGTATATCTTGTCTTAATAATAGGCAACAAATAGTTTGAAAGGAGGACCTATTGCCTAACAAATTTTCCCGTTACAACTGGTGTTCCACAGGGTTCCGTATTCTGATCTTTATCATTTTCAATCTATATAAACAATCTGCCAGAGAATGTGTTTATCGATACGTGTATGATGTTTGCTGACGATACCGCCCTGTAAGTCAGTTAAGCTGATGGTACATTGGTGAAGCAGACAAGTATCCAAGACCTAGTCTTTTTTAGAAATAAGTATGTCATGTTCGTCCTATTTATTAGTTATTTATTGCACGTTTGTACTTTTATATTGTAATTTTAATATCCTTTAATACCTTTAATTCAGTATATTTCATTTACCTTTTATTTAACTTGATTATTATACCCCTTACACACAATAAAGCACTGCGTATAATAATCTTTGTAATGATTTCATTAGAATTATAATGCTATTGTTGTTAACCTTCGAATGACCGAATTTTAAACATAAAAAACCAGGTGGGGTCATTCACTGACCCCATAAAGTTTTAGTAAATAAATCGACATAATATTAGACGACATTTATTACAGTTATTCACCGTTTTCTCTCCTAAATTTGTGGGACATATGACAAAACGATCTCGTGTTGTAACATTTTTCATGTTGTCATTTGGCCTGTTCGATTCTTGCTCATTGTCAGTGACTTCACTATCGAAATTGACCACGATTGGGGTAACAAAGTGACCCTAATCAAATTTTCTTTTTTCTTCAGATCAGTACATTGATTTAAGCAATAAATAAACATACCATACATAGAAGGAAATTTGTAAAAGAGAATAAACTATATATTTATTATAGACAAACATGTTTTAGTAAGTTATTGATGAGTATGCCAGTTCATATTAGCGTGTTACACCCTATGTTAGCATTCGGTGTTGCTCCTAATAATGAATATTTTATTTTAATTGAAATTTTTTTAAAACGGTAACAGGTTTTGTGTTTTCTCGCTGTAAGTTGTGACAGAATCGTTCATTAATCCTTAAGAAACAAGAACTACATTCCCCACTTTTGTTTGTGGGAAAAAGCGAGTAAACAACACAGACACAACTGTGAGTGAAGATTTATGTAGATTTTATAGATTTTTAATCAGAAACACCTGGGCGTCGGTAAAGCGGGAGTAAAGTGACAGGAATGGAGTGTTATATTTTTAAAGTCGACCAGTAACTCTTACAAAACACACAGATACACTTTGACGGAGAGAACTCCTAAATTGTATTTTAGAAACGTCAACGCCAAGCATAACAAGCGCCGAAAATCCGGAAAAAACAAAGAAATTAAACGAAGTTAGAAGTTAGTCCCCTTTTTTAGAAGGCGAACGGCTAGATAATTTAAATTACTCGGATTTATTTCGTGGATTTCTTTCTCGTTGTAAGTCAATTTCGAAGCGGAACGTCCCCAGAGATCTCATTATCTCCGTTTGGTTCTGTTCCACTTTTTTTCCGTTCTCTAATTAACAACATGCTTTTAACGCATTTTTAATTAATATCAACCACATGGTTCTCTGAGATTCCTCGGCCGTCAGTTTCAGCTGCGCAGCAGTGTGTGGTACGCATGTTACATTAAACGAAACGATGTCTGTAGATGTTTCATGCTATGCTCTACTACATGTCACAGTTTAATTGAAATGATATACTGCAGCATAAACATTAGCCGGGAGATAACGGGTGAAGCGTTCGTTTTTGGTTCGCTTTGACGCAGTCGTACCGTCCACTGATAAAAATCTAAGAGATACGAGCGAATTATATAAGGCGAGAAAATCTCTCACACAAGTTCGGACTATTTATAAAAGTAATGTTATTAATAATTTTGACGGGACTTTAATGTGACAAATTTCTGCGCGCTAAGGATATCTCAAAAGGGGAACTTATAATTAGACGATAATTTATTTGGCCTGCGTAAATGCGTTCGACGAGGTATTTAAATAAGTTCCAAATGTTTCCCATTGCTGGTCTCGTTCGGAACGAAATAACGACATTGTCGCAGAGTAATAACTGTGGGATATTATAGTCTGCATATGTGAAATAGATGGAATTCTGCCGCAATTAATTTAAAATGTAATAACTTGTCAACTGGCCAGATTGACTTTATTCTTTGGAAGAATTGGATAAATTGGTTTCACTTTATTTACTGCCATTAGAAGCTAAGAGTCTGACAGTATTTTATATTATTCATTCCTGAGACTAATTTTGAAACAAGAAAAAGTAAGAGCCTATTCGATCAACTTTCTTCGTCTCAATAGCACTGCTTTAGAAAAAAACAAAAATGTATAATGATCCTTGTTAAAAGTATAATAAGGTCCAATTTCCACAAAATATCTTTATTTGAAACTGTAAATTATAAAATCTGTTTTTAAATTGCTTCTCTACATTTAAAGGCTTTTTAAAAAATATCTATGCCCATTTCCAAAATATATTGCCCTCTCAAGGCTTTTCTTTTAACGACGGACCTCCTTATTTTTTATAAACTGTTTTATTCCTCTCTTAATTGTACCTATTTTGAAGAACTTTTAGTGGTGATATTGGACGATATTGGATATAACTTCGAGATGTAAGTGAAAACTGTTCAATTGCTACTCGAAATTTGCTTTTTGCTATATTATTTTAAAACACTTTGCCTTTATTTCAGTTACCAACATAAAATGACGATCTGTATATGGGGGTCGGTCGATAAATACGCGAACGGTTTTCACGGGCTATGCCGGGTCAAATATCGATGACGGCGCTAAACTCTGCGGTAAGCGAACGATTGTAAATGAAACCCTGGGAGCGTCAGAAAGCTATGCCAACGCAACAATGAGAGTGGATAAAAACCGTTAACATGCCTGTGTTACACCAGAAAGCTTTGTCAGTGCTAGAAACAGACCGAGAATAAGAAGTTCGGCGTGTATCAGAAGCTTTGCCGACACATCAGCCAGAGCGAACTGGGAGGCACGCGGAAACTCTCTCTCTCTCTACTTGTTCTAAGCGTGTGGTTCAAATATACTTGCGATTCTCCCCACGCGGTCGCGATGGTGGGATTTGAGCGTGAGTGATCAGGCACCGTCTGCGAAGACGACACACGCATCGTAAACAAGATTAACAAATAGAAACTTAACGAAATAAAATAACATGGGATAGTAACACTAACGCACTTGGAAAAATCAATCAAGAGAACAGAATTAATGATTACTATTGTGATTTGTTTCCAGAAAACTTTCAAAAAATAGTGGTAACAACAAAGTACGATCCCAAATACCATAGAGTTTCAGTTTGTTGAGTAAAATTGCATGAGACACAGTCAAATGGCATAGTCAGATCGAAGAAGTAGTCCACAACTGAATTGTTTACCTTTAGTTAGTAAGTAATAAACGTAACCATTTCTACCAACGCAGTTATAGTCGATCTTCTTCTGCGGAAACTATGCTGTGAGTGATTTAATATTTTATCTTTTCTAAGTATTTCATAAACCTACTTTTTTACCAGCAGCTTTGAGAGCATGGGGACTATTGTTATGGGTCTATAATTATCCGGTAATCCACTCTGTCCTTTTTTGAAAATTGGTGTCACTTTTCATTTTCAGACATTCTGGGAACTGACCAGTTCCAAAGCATAAATTGACATAGTGAGTGAAGGTGGTAAATTAATTCTGGCTTGCGCAACTTGAGGGAGGCACTATTGAGGCGGTAGTAGTCAGTAGTTTTGGAATTGTTTAAGTTTTCAATAATTTTACCCAACTGGATTTAATCAAGTGGGGATAGAAAACAACAAGCAAAGAAACCATTTAAATCCTCTGCTGTCAGACAGCATTCTTTATTGTTTTTCGGTTTAATGATTGACCAAGCCGTTATTTGTCTATTAATTGATGTAGATATTTGCAACGTATTGCAATTAATTCATCATTTTTTATGGCTTCTTTAAACTGTTTCTTATAATTTTGATCAGAATCAATAAACGTATTACCAAACTTACTTTGTAATTCAACGGAAGTGAACTGTAAAAACAGCTTACTTTTATAATAAAATAATCTTCACCAACATAATTATATTTTGGTTTCCCCTTCTTTAGTTAAATCCATCTTTTTTAAATAAACTCAATTAACACTTAATAATATATTTGACAAAATACAGGAACTATACTGTTACAGCTGATAATAGTAATAAATAAAGCAAGTTGCTATTTAAAAACAAATCTACATCGTTAGAATGTTTTCAAGATCAGTGCTAAAACAGAACCTGTGCCATTAAAAAGATGGTTTTTTAAAAAATCAATCGAGTTATTTTAGCACTTTTATTAAAAGCAATAATTATGTTGTTACTTTGTCATTGTTGTAGTTGTTCCAACCTGATCATTTTGAATAAAACGATCTTGATCTCTGTCTAGCTAACATTATGTAATTCTGATGGTTTATAAAAGTAATTTGAGCCCTTAACGAATTAAATATTTATGACAGAAGTAAAATAATTAAATGTTATCAAACTCCATCATTAATTTACATTAGATATAACCAAATCGTAATTGTGACTTTTACATCAAAGGTCTTTCTTGGCGAATTTTTAATTAGGGTTTAATTTAGATTTGTTGACTTTTCCCGAAACACTTTCTCTTCAAACGGTATTTTTTTAGAATCAAGAGGGAAAGCAAATAAAAAATTCCGCTTCATCGTCCTCCCGTATCGTGTACCGCAATTTTCAAAAACAAATTCATTCATTATTGAGTAAGTGTCCTGCGGATTTTTCGAATTATGCGGAAACGAATCATAAATACTCACAAAAGGAAATGCGGACGAAGGATACTAATCCGGGTTATTTACAAATCTCTCCGAATTATTATTCAGATTTTTGATCCGCGTGTTTTCAACCTACGAGAATGTATTGCATTAAGTCATGCGTACGTTAATTTTCGCCGATGGAAACTGAGACGGGTGCAAAAAAAAGAACAACGTCTACCACTCGAAAAGTTCATCACAATATGCGAGAATCGTCGGAAAATCCGGGAATAAACAGAAAAATGTATTCGACGGGAACGACCACGTTTGACGGGGCGTATTTAAAACGGTTCCCGTTTAATCCGTAAAGTGGATTCAAATCCGACAAGTAATTCCTCTGTGGGTGCATCTTTAGTAGTTCTAACGTCACGCTTAAATCGACGTGCAGACAAACCGAAAGTAACGTGATGGATGTTGGAGATTTTGACGAAACGCCGGAAGGAAGAGGATCGATGGACAGTTTCGGATATTTCCCATTCCGGCATTAACTGAAGAATTGATGTTTAAGCCGATGTGCTTTGTGATACGTCGACAATCGAAAATAGATTCGTTTGAATTCTAATCAGCTTTGAGCACAAACGAATTTGTGGGGTCCCCGAAAATGAAAATGGTTTAGGTCAAACAGATAGATGCGGAAATAATTAAAATACTTTTGATAAAATCATGTTTTATAAAATGATCAATCTAAAACAACAGGCGATGGTGAAGTCTAAGCATTAAAGAAAATAACATTGTCGAGATAAATAGACTTTCAAGCAACATAAAATAATATAAATAAATAAATAAACATTTCATTCAATTACAATAATAATATATTTTATGTAGATGTTGTAATAACATGTATGCAGGCATATATATACGTCATGTACCTACTGTTACAAATAAAGTCACTGCATCACGTTAATGGCAACAAAATATCAAATAAAATAATCAATCTGAATTAAGGTTCTTTCTGCGCCATGAGAAAATACGCAATGACATACATTTAAAGTAATATTTTTGTGATATAAATTTATTTACAGGTTTTCCCACATTTTGTGAATAGTGTGTTAAGATGTTCTTGACAGGTAAGATTTTTTGCTGCATCGAGGGAATTACACTCACAGGGATTAACTTTGAACAAGTACATTAAGAGCCTATTCCATAAATTACAAACTAGAGCTGTTTCCGAATCAATTCTAAAATCTATTGCAGGTACAATTTTTAATACTATATCTTTAATAAAATGGGGTTTGCAGGTTTTTGGTTCCTTATAGTTCCTTTGGTACCTACTGAGGAGGTGGTTCTGGATCTACCTCAATTCTTCTGGGTCTCGAATGAGAGGACTCTCCCTCAGTTGGTTTGGATTGTTAAAACTTGTGCTCGGCTTGGATAAGCTTTATTCTTTTTATGTATCTCCGAAAACTAATCTTCCTTACGATAAACAGATTTAACGGTGTAAATTAATTTTCTTTCATGTTCCATTAATATTGCAATTACATCTTTTTTTAAATAAAACTTGGGCATTTGAGATGATAAAAAAATGATACTCAGAGTGATTTAACACATGTTACTCCGAAGAGCGTTTGTTAAAATCTGCCCTATTTTTTCTCGAAAAACAAGATTGTCTCGGATCTATCGCCCTTTTATCTATCATGCTATCCTATTTTCGCCCGAAACACGGGTCACGAGTTCCGACAAGTGTATTAAGGGTAAATATGCTTCATAGTGATTAATGAAAATCTTAAATACAGTTTCTACTAATTATATCTGTTTTTTAGGCTCATAGAGGACAGATACTTCAGTAAAAGTGGAAAATCAAAAAAAGTAGCTGCTTTTTTATGAAATCTGTTGTAATAGTCTTATAATTTTTATAATGATAAATTAAATAACAGTTTATCACAATGTGTGTTTACTATAAATTATACTTTTTGCGACAAGTTTCGCTCTACACAAACGAGAATTTATCCAATGCATAGGACTTATATTATATATTACTAGTATAATTTAATTTTAATTTTTAATTTTTATGTTTTAAAGATTTCACATAATAAACGTTGTCACAATGAGTATTATGTTCTTCGGTAAAAATAGCTTATAACACACTGATAAAAACTAGAAGTATACCACACCCCTAACTTTTTCCTCACCTTTTCACCTTTAAAAGAACATATATTTTTAAAATAGTGTTATCAGCTGCTTTTACTGAAGAAGACAATATTAATTTATCGTCGAAAATAAATGTGAATTTCTAAAACCGAATAAGAAATATCGATGATTCTATAATCCAATTCTGTTTTTATCTCCTGTTTATATCGGCGTATTTAGCAATCTTTTTCTTTATCGCTTCTATTATATTTGATATACCTTTAAAAAAAAATGTTTCCGCCCGGGATCGAACCGGGGACCTTCCGCGTGTTAGGCGGATGTGATAACCACTACACCACGGAAACTTGATATTTATTATGTTAGAAAGTGCTGACACACACTGCTTGTACAGATCCGTTAAATATATTTACGTAGTAAAAATACTAGTTCTACTTCAGGGCAAGGCCTATTGTTGCTTCAGGTACTTTATTAATTCTAATATTGGGATATCGCACATCCACCAGTAGAAAATACTTGTACTGTGATTATAGCAGCTAAAACATTCATTTTTATAACTACAATACTGGAAATATAAAGAAGTTTATCTATCGTAATTGTATTTTACCTTATTTCGTTAAAACTAGCGTCAAGCAAAGTGGTAAGTTACATTTTTATTCTCCAGCGAACGCATAGACGGCATTTTGGCCGCAAAGTTGTGATTGTAGCTTCCTTTTTTCTTTCTATGTATAATACAAACTTGCTCCCTCTAGTTATTTTCCTTTGTTTGTTTTAGAAATAATTGAGAATCTACTTTATTTAAAGAGTTAGAGAAGAACATCATTTACTCCATTATCTGACAGAAGTTTGGTTAATTTTTTGCGTTTGTATTTTCTCTGTTACTATATGTATACTTTGTTCTAGATATCATTTTAAATGTTTATTATATTCGTATTATATTTCGTACATCCTATTATTTATTTATTCACTTGAACGTGAAACGTGGGAACAACAAATATAATTAAAAGAGAACAAAGACAATTAGCAAAAATAATTGTAACATTTTTAAAAGCTAAGAACTCCCCCGTATATTATAAAAGGGCATTCTAAAAATATTAAAATTTTGCAGCGATGTGAATCGACCAGGTGCAGCGCATTAAAGAGGCGAGCATCAACATGAAGAGGCGCTTTCCTGTAATCCACAAATGTATGCGGTCCAACCACTAAGTTACCCTTGTTTCTTATATTGTAACAATGAAATGTGCCTACCAGTGGCATGTCATTTTCTGTTTTAAATATAATATATTGTAATAATTTAAAAATGGAAATGTTAAGGTATCATTGCGTTTAAAAGTACGGCAACGAGATATTCGTGTACCCTGGTTCAAATTTTTTCCAATGATTTCGCGGAATCAAGCTTCAGTAACAACCAGCATCTATCTGAGCAACTCAATCTAAATAATAACATATTCTGCACAATTTCCATAAATTATGATTGTTAACAAAAGGTATAAATAGCAGAGGTGCCTAAACAGATCCTTGCGGCGCACCAATATTTTGACTAAAACTACTATTTACTTAATTTTCAATTTATTTAACATAAAAACACGTACAAAACATTATATTTTTTGTTTTTTGTTTTTTTCTCTTGATTTAGCGGCTTGGTTTTTAAATTTAATGAATATTTCAACTGAATTTTTAAATGCACTTGAAATCACATTATCAACAACTTATTTCTCTTTTAAAAATATTTTTTACAAACAAATATATGGCTGTGCAATGGGTTCACCCATATCAAGCACAATAGCTCAATTAGTACTTGAAGATCTCGAAAGACATGTAATTAAGATATGTGGACGATTGCTTGGCTTGTATTCCTGAAGACAAAATCATAAAATTTCATCAATTTTTCAACAACTTCCATCCAAAATTACAATTTACTCTTGAAATAGAAAAAAATCAGATGTTAAACTATTTAGATCTTACCTTGATTCGTGAAAATAATAAAATTCTGACAAAATTATATCAGAAACCAACCTTTTCGGGTCGTTATTTAAATTTTCATTCTGCCCAACCCTTTAATTTAAAAAAGAAATGTTATGGCCAACTTAATTAATAGAGCCATTACATTAACCAATCCAAAATATAGAAAAGAAATATTAAACACAGTAAAAATTAACTTGCAAAAAAATAATTATCCGCTACCATTAATTCAAAAAACCATTAAAAACAAAATACATCAATATTATAACACCAGACAGATCAATAACACAAAAAACACAAACTCAAGTATATTCAAGTATATTAGTATCCCATACGTCCCTCAATTATCCGAAAAACTTAATAAAATTCTTGACCCACATAAAAATTGCACACAAAAACCACAATAATTTGAATTTTAGTTTTTCAAAATTAAAAGGTAGTATTCCATTACAAAACCAAAGTCATGTAGTATACAAAATCCGCTGTAACAATTCTAATGGTGTGTACATAGGACAAACATCACAACAACTTCATAACAGAATAAAGGGTCACAAATATCAGAATAACCTCACCGCTCTAAAAAAAACATAGAATAAACTTTGGTCATACATTCAATTTTAATAATACAAGTATTTTAAATAAAGAAAGAAATTATAAAGCGCGATGTATATTAGAAATGATCCAAATAAAAAGCAAAATAACGCAGTAAACGACAAAACAGAAATAGAAAGCTTATCAAAAATTTATGCACCAATCATTTAAACATACCTTTCGTCAATAATATACAGGCTGTTTCAGACCACTCGTCCGCTATCTTTTTCTCGCGATCTATTGCAGCTGGACTAATGCGACAAAAAATTTAATAACAAAACCCTACCTAAAGAATCATTCGAAAATATTTTTAAATTCCGGAAATGTTCCATTATACCGGAAGTGGATAGCAAGTTTCTTATTTTAAGTGGAATCATACGTTTTTTCTTATCTCAATGAATTCTACAGATTATTTGAACACAATTTTCATTAAAGTTCTCTATCCCTAAATCCAACCGTTTTTGAGATATTTACGATTTTGTCAAAATTTTGACGTTTTCATCTCTTTCGAAAACATACCATATTTTGTAAACCATTAAAGATAATGATGTCATTTTACTACTATCCAAGAAAAATAGTTGTTCCTACCAAATTCCGTCAAAAGAACCACTAAATTGTATACAGAGTGTTCATAAATCGATTGTCAATTCAAATACATTTAACCTTAGAAAATTCTTTTTTTTCAAATGTAACATTATATTTCTAATTATACCCTAAAATGTAGAAATTAATTCTCCGTCGATAAGTATAAAGGATGCATATAACTATTCCTAGTCGGCTATGAAAATTTTAGTACATTTCTTGCAGTAGGCTATGAAAATGACAAGTAGGTTCGACAATCATCAAAGCAGTGTTACTTTGCTTCATCATTAAGATCTAATTGTTTCCATGTGATAACGTTGAGGTTGATAGGAGTATTATAAAAGATATTTTACATTTATTGCTTATGTAGAAGGGAATAGATGATACTCAATAATTTAAAGATGCCAGATAAAATGATGGTATATATTACATTAAAAAGAAATAGATCACAATAATCATAAAAAAATTATTGCACTTAATGTAAAATAACTAAATAAAAATAAATTATTCAAAATGTCTGCCGTTTCTTTCTATACATCGCTCTATTCTGGCCTCAAAGTTCTTATGAACTCGAATTAGTTCTTCTCTGCTTATGGATCTACATGTTTGCCTTATTCTCGTTTTCATTTCTTCCGCACTTTGCGGACGATTTTGATAAACAATATCTTTCACCCTTCCCCAAAAATAATAATCTAAACATGTCAGGTCTGGTGATCTAGCTGGCCATGAAATTTCGAACCCTCTCCCAATCCATTTATTTGGAAACATTTCACTTAATTTTTCTCTCACATGTACAGCAAAATGTGCAGGACAACCATCCTGTTGGAACCACATATTTCTTCTTGTTTCTAATGGTACGTTTTCGAGGAGCACTGGCAATTCATTTGTTAAGAAATTGCTGTACACATTCCCGTTTATCGTTGCTTCAAAAAAGTAGGGTCCAATTATTTGGTCACCAAGGATGCCGCACCACGTGTTTATGCTCCACACATTTTGATTGTCGAGTTCTTGCATCCAGTGTGGATTTTCGTGTGACCAATAATGTAAATTATGATGATTTACTTCACCATTACTTTTAAATGTTGCTTCCGGTATAATGGAACGTTTCCGGAAGTTAAAAATATTTTCGAATTATTCTTTAGGTAGGGTTTTGTTATTAAATTTTTTGTCGCATTAGTCCAGCTGCAATAGATCGCGAGAAAAAGATAGTGGACGAGTGGTCTGAAACACCCTGTATATAGGTAAATTTACAAATAAACAATTTTTAGTACAACAATTTAGAAAAGAAAGCCCATAGCTGAGCGTGCCTTTGGGTTTATTTTGAATGAAAGATAAAAAAAATTTTAATACTAATAAAATGTTGTGTGAATGTCTTTAATTTTGTAAGTATAAAACGCATAAAAAAGTTGTAAAAATGTTGTGTAAAAAACCAAGCCGCTAAATCAAGAGAAAAAAACAAAAAACAAAAAATTTACAAGCATGGCTAAGAAAAGATTCCCATCAAACATTATATTTTTAACTGTTATTTATAAATCAAAGGTATCGCTCTTACGGATGCATTAAATACCTTGAACTTTTTCTACATTCCTGACCCTCAAGATTTGAATTTTGCGTCATTAAAAGTTGTTAAACAACATTTTTAAGGCTGCAGCATTAAATCACTACAACCAATTACAGTTATGCCGCAAATGAAAACTAACAGATCCGTGTGAGATCAAGTAGTAAGTTAATAATCGAACGATGTTTGAATTATTTAAATGCATTGTTTACATACATGGCAAAAACCTTTCCAAAAAGCATCATAATAAATTAGCTGCGAAATCCGAAACGAAACCTACGAAGAGCAAGAACACAAACTAAACGTTTTGATACATCAACGCCACCTCCGCGTAATAAATCACATTGTTCCAGAGATATGTTCTGTGTGCTCTAATATATACAGTTACAAATGTATACGAGAATGCAAAATATTAATAATACGTGTAGTCGGACGAGTTTAAATTATAAACAGGAAAGATAAATGTTCGGTACGGCGAAACTTACGATACTTCTAAATTGCCCCGTTCCTGATGAATGAATAAATTTTACGTTTTAACATAAATCTCACGTCCCCGAACTGTCTCGTCACTGTTTACTGGATTAAGTTTCTGTCTAGAAAAGTAATGGGAGCAAGAATTATCTGTTATGAAAGAGTAAATTTGTATTAGCTAAATTATTTGATTATTTTATTGTTGGTAGAACAAAAAAGCAATGACAAGGTTTATTCGTGTTGCGATACATTTTTGACAAATAAAGCATATGGTTTTAGATGTAGTGTTTAGAAGTATTTTATGTTTGTACTGGAAATAAATTCAGTGACGTTAATATTACTTGACAACCCAGCGTTTCAAAGAAAAGAGACGTACTGTCTGTAATATACAGCAGTTCCGGTTCTATCTTTGCGGTAATCTAACTCCACCCACATGGATGGCATCACGTAATTTGAGTAGTTATAGTTCTTCGATAAGAGGGATTCGGAATTAGTAAAAAATGTATTGCGTACATCTTCAAGGCATATAATCGTTCGCAAGGAGGGGTCATGTAACCTTATACACCCGTCTAACCTTTATAATAAACCCTTCTCTAGAATACAATAGATGCAAGCCTTTATGCTGTCGCACTCATGGGAAAATATTAATAATGACTTCCTGATACCGGGGGAGTTTACTGTAAAGAAATGGTAGAATTATGCTAATTGCGAATACTTCTACAATAGGGGGAAGGCGAAGAAAAATGCGTTGCCGCTGTCGGGGCTGCGGGTCTAAATGGAAAGCCCGTTTGGAGGTTTATTTCTGCGTTGATTTGTTGAATTCTGCGTTACAGACCCTAACTGAGTCTCTTGTATTATGTTGTGGAATTAATGTGTACAAGATGTGTCCTTAAAATGTATTGCTACACGGTTTGTTGGGATTTGTAGCGGCTAATCACTCTCAATAATGTGGCTACGAAAATAACAGTGAGTATTTTTAACAGCTACCGTTATTCTTTAAACATACAACACGAAAGGTGTAAAATGTAGGTAAATCTATGTAAATATGTTTATATACGCTACATATACGTATGTATACGGCTAAATATCCTAATTCAATACTTGAAGATAGGTGTTGACTTTTTTTCCTTGTGTGGCTATTTTAAAATGAAAACCGAATACAATATAGTGTACGGGGCAGCAATTTTATAGGAAATATTACAAAAAATATCGTTATCGTAATTGCAAAAATGCTCTAAAAATTGTAGTTGACTCGGTGAGTAGTTTGTTTTAAGATACTTAATTATAGTCGAACAATAAGCGGCGTTCAGGCATTTTATGTGGTGCTACATGCACTTACAACCTAAAATATTAACTCATATTTCTTTTTTTAATATATAGTCATATCTAATTCCAATACAAAGTATTTGATATTGTCAAATTAAATTAGAGGATCCATAAGTCTATAAAAGTAACTTAAAAAAAGTTAATTTTTATGAGAAAACTGTCAAAGTGTACTTTGTTGCGTCGTAGATGTATAAATTCTACATTTAACTTCATTTCATAGTTTCCAAACCATTTTTGATTATATCTTCCCCAAATCGTCCTCCAATAACCTCGTTATTCGTAAACAATTGACAATTGAGTGATCATCTGCAAATAACACACGCCTATGATCTGTTACTTCAAGAAGTTGAGTTATATATTTTTTTTTATTCCTTTAAAACCTTTCTACCGTTAAGTGTAAGGTCAATTCGAGATTGAGGTTAATTCCTTGCCCTTATCTTCTATCTCCACTTTTTCCGATCTTTTGTCATTTCTCTTGGCTCATGCCAATTCATTTCTCTCTCGGTCAATACTTCCCTTATCTCATCGTTCCATGTTCTTCTTGGTCTTCCGCTTGAATTTTTCCCAGATATTTTAGTTTCATAAATCTTCTTAGTTGTTCTTTCTTCTGACATTCGACAAATATGTCCATACCATCTTAGTTGTCCTTCTTCTATTTTCATTCGTATTGGTATCACTCCCAATTTCTTCCCTTATTTTCGCATTCCTGATTCTATCTATTCTCGTTTTATTTACTACTTTTCTTAGGAATCTCATATCCATGGCATTAATTCTGGATTTATGTTTTTCGTTTAGCGTCCAGGATTCGCAGCTGTACATCAGCGTTGGCCCTACTATTTTATTTATTACGTCGACTTTAACGTTCTTTTGCACCTCTTTTTTTCCTAGGAATGTCTTTTTCATCATATTATATATTTTTCCACCCTTCTTCATCCTCTCATCTATTTCTTTGTCTATTTTTCCATCGGCTGCATTTATCGTCCCGAAGTATTTGTATTCGTTGACCTGTTCAATTATTTGTTCGTTTATTTTAATGTTATGTTTTGTTTTCTCTTTTGCCACTATCATACTCTTTGCCTTATCTGTATTTATTTTCATATTAATTTTTGTAAGTTCTTCATTTAAGATGTTTATATTATATTGCAGGTTTTCTTCGGTCTCTGCCACCACCTCCATATCACCGGCATACATCAACTCTGCTATACTAGTGGGTTTCATTTTCCAATATCCCAATTTTAGTTGTTTCATTTTTGGTCTTGCCTTCTTTATTGCATCATCTAATACACGGGAAAACAAAATGGGGCTCAGAACACATCCCTGTTTAACACCTATTCCCGTTTTAAATTCTTTCGACTGTTCATTATTTATTCTTACTATATTTATGTTGTCCTTGTACATTGATTTTATGACTTCTACGGTTTGTTCGTCGATTTTTCTCTTTTTTAATGACTTTCATATATCATCTCTCCTTACCCTATCAAACGCTTTTTGTAGGTCGATGTAGCATATATTTAATTTTTTTTTTGTTAATCACTTTTTCACTGGCTTGCTTTATTATGAAGATTGGGTCTTGCGTACTTCTCCCACCTCTAAATCCATATTGGGTATCTTCAATCGTGTCTTCTACAATTTCTCGAATTCTTGTGTCCATTACTCTTGCTAATATCTTTCCCGGTATACTTGATAGCGTTATTCCTCCATAGTTTTTGCATTCCCTTTTATCACCATTCTTAAAAATGGGCAGGATTATTCCCGTGTTCCAATCCCTTGGGATTCTTTTTGATCTAAATGCGAGGTTAATTATTTTTTGGAGTTCTTTGATTCCTTCACATCCTAAATATTTGATCATCTTTGCCTAATGTTATCTGCTCGCGGTGCTTTTCCTATTTTGATTTTAACTATAGCCTCCGTTACCTCTTTATATATACCAAAAACAAAAGTGGTCCCGGCACCGGCCCTTGTGGAACCCCTTGCACTATTGCTTGCTAGATAGAAAATAAGACATGTCCACTGGCTTGATTTATAACTTGTAGTTTTTGATTAAAGTAAATAAGACAAAACGCTGTAACATTTATAATTTCTATTATGGGTTATCTATGTATTCTTTGGCTTCTACATAGAAAAATAAAAGCGAAAAGTAACAAGTCGTACATTTTCGAACCTTGCAAAAGATATAGAATCCAAATATGTAAAAATATACAGACTGTTCCATTTAGAATTTAATCATATTTCGAGTAAAACCGGAAGTGCAAATTCACATTAAATAATAGATTTCCAATTTTCTTAAAAGATATCCATGAATAAAGAAGTTATTAGTCAGGATATATGAGCAGAAATACCTGGTATTGTCAAGTTCGTACATGAAAATTATGCATTTCTTGAATGCATATCATTTTACGAAAATGGAAAATGTACACACACAGATACTGCGGACAATATAAACTGAAGTTTTCAAAATATTCCCAATTTTTTTATTTGATTAGACATACTCCACTTAATGTCGTCAGTACACGAGTCATCTTTATCATACCTTACAGATGCATTTATAAAAATAATAAAATAAAAATAAATATACCCCTTATATTTTTATTTTTGACGAAACTAGAAATAAATTGTGAAAGTTCGAGTTGCACTCCTTCTTAAAAGCAGTTCGAGAAATTCTGATGAACCGGTGAGACACCTATATCAAAGTCTTTATAGAATTTTTACTCACAAGGAGGTAAATATTTGCATGAGAATATATCTGACCCATAGCGACAGCTTACATCTTCATATAATAACATAACTATATAAGTGGATAAGTTGTACTGTACAACCAATTATAGTGCTACTTATCAGTTCCTTATTATTCTGTAATTTCAAGAATGTCTGCAGAAGCAGCAGACTTCAGAAAATGCATACTTCATGCTTGGGCAAGCTACGTAATGATTATGCATGTATGTATACCGCCTTTTAATTTGTTAAGAGACACAAATGGCTGAGCATAGTTCTTACTAGTTAAATTAAATTATGACGTTCTATATACTATTATTACACCCAACCGTCACACTTTATTGCTTTATTGTTTAATTGCAGATAATATTCTGCTATATGTTCAAGACTTCCTTTTTAGTTTAAGATTAAATCGTTTTTCTATATTGTGTAGACGGGGCGTTCCGAAGAACTTTCTATGCAAATTGCGTATTTACAGAGCGAAACCAATAAAGAATTTTAACATGGGTAATAACTGAAATCAGGGGTCGGCTTTTTTAAAGAGACCGTATAGGAAACGGGAAAACGAGAACATCCAATAAAGGAGACAAGAAATTTATGGCCAATTCCGACGGTGTGGAGTTATAAAATCACCCGTTCTCGACCGAGCACACAGTGTGATTATCGACTGTTTCGGAGTTTTTTTTTGCGATTTATTTTTAACGGCCATATACACAGTACAGTTTGTATACATCATAATTAAGCAGGAACAAATAAAGCAGCCGCTGTCCACTTTTGCATCGCGAAAATGTGCGCATAAATGCAATGCGGCGTAACAAGTAGTTGTATCTTCTGTTATGTTATTAGTACAGAAGCAACAACTCATATTCTCTAAATAATTTATGGTTTAGAAAATGGTATATTATTAGATTTATGATATGGGTATGTGTGTATTCTTATATTGCGTTTTGCAGTAGCGAACACTGTAACTGGCTGGACATAAATATACACATAAACATATGCATGGTTGGAGCCTTCTGTCTTCTGTAAAGCTAGATATATCTAAATGTAAATGTATTTCAAATGATTTAGACAAATGCTCATATAAATTACTGGATTTATATAAAAAATCTCTGTACGAAGCATCACTAAGATTTCATACAGTGCAAGCGAAATTAGTTGAGGGCATTGGCATACTTGACTTAGATACGTTTTAGCTGCTAACTTCAAAGTTATAGTGACTGTCAAATATAAATTGTCAATTATATTTGTCAGCAGCGTATTTCGATTTTTACAAATCATTTGGAGTTTCATTTTATAAATCAATAACCTTAGATCATACAGATTGTGAGAATTATTTTTATCCATGGCCTTCCTGGCGGTTAAGGCGCGTCCACAGGTGGTGGATAGGGAAGGCCACGTTTCATATCTTGATAACATGGGCGATGGTCTGGTTGAGTATAAGACCTTGTATGTACTACGACCCAGTACCTTGGAGAGAACACATGTAAACCTGACCGACTAATAATCGCAATATGCTTCTCAATATAGCTTCTAGCGTTTATAGAAGCACAGACCGAGTAGCTTAGGACTAGCCTATGGAATGTCCTTAGATTGAAGGCTGAAGGGGAGGGCCAGGTTTTGACGGTAGGAATTGACCAAATCTCCTACCAGACCATCAAGAGTAAAGGGTACACCATCCACTACAGGTTTGGGAAAAGCCCAGTTCGTGGGATCAGGAAGTAGGAGAAGGAGCATGATGAAGAACCCATTTCTAGCCCTTCTAAGAAAGACAAACCAGAAATCAATGTGGAGAGCATTGGCAGTCTCCACACTTCAGACCTATATCACAGAGAACTTGCATCCGAAATGATGGAGGTCGAGGAGTTCGAAGAGGGTACAGAAGAAGGGGACAGAACCCTTATGGACTCAGAAGAACGGGATGACACCGTTACCGCTAACTCAGAAGCAGCGAGATGGCGGGCATCAACATCACCAAGTGCATCTGCTGCAATCTCCAGGACATTCACCAAACAACATCATAGTTGGGCGCTAATCCAAGAACTCTGGATATTTCGATGGTGATGGGCCTCTACCACCTCCCGAATTACAGAAGTTAGTAGAACACTGCCCGAAGAAGAGAACAAATTCGTATCCTATAAGTAGTGGTACTTATAGGATGCGACGCTAACGCACACAACACTGTTTGGGGAAGCGAGGACACCAATCAGAGAGGTGAGAAACTATTAGCATACATTCTTAGTAAAACGAACCTTTTCCTTCTGACCACAATATAATTGTGTTCAGACTAGATATGGAGATTGCCGAGCGACCACTTAGGAGAAATTTCAGGATCACAGATTGGGACAAATATAAAATCAATCTAAATAGCAACCTATCGCACATCGAAACCAGAAGGGGCAAAACATCAACTGGATTTGGAGAATGATCTCATAGAAGTGAGTAAGGCCATACTGGATGCATACGAATCGAGTTGTCCTATTCAACAGAATAAACGTTGTAAGAACGCACCTTGGTTGAATTGTCATCCGTCAATGTTAAGATCGGATAGACGGAGACTCTTTAATAAGGCAAAGTGTACCGGAGATTGGTAGGGTTATGCCGAGAAGCTTACCTGCTGCAGTAAAGCCACCAGAAAAGCAAAACGGGATAGCTTTAGCTGAGGATATCGACTCAACACCTGCTGTTGCAAGAATACACAGAGTATTGGCAAAGGATAGGGTCGATACAAGAACTAAGAAAACCAGATGGAAGCTTCACTGTGTGTGAAGAGGAAAGAGCTTGCCTCCTTCTAGAAACTCACCATTCTAAAGAAAAATAGTCACCTCAGAAAACCTACACGAGAAACACAGAATACCAACCAAGGAAGCTATAAAGATGGCTAAGCACATATGTGGTAGCGATTGGCTGAAATGGGCTATAACCACCTTTCAAGACACCAGAAGTAGATGGGATTCTTCTAGTTCTACTTCAGAAAGGGCAGGGTGTAATTTTACCACATGAAATCCGGATAAACCGATGAAGTTTAGTACTGGGATACATACCAGAAGTTTAGAGAATGGCCAATGTCACTTTCATACCGAAAGTAGGGAAGAAGGATACTACACATCCGAAATCTCAAAGACGTCTCAGCCTAACATCATTCCTTCTGAAAACAGTGGAAAAGGCGGTAGATAATTATATCAGGACAGATATCCTGGGTAAGTAGCGGTATAATACTGGAGAAACCTAAAAGTGAAGTAAAGCAAAGAAAATCCAAATACTCTGCAGCTCTTGGGCCCTGCACTTGGGAGCATCTGAAATTGAAGAGGGAGAGTTACCTAATCTTAGGCCTTTTGACATTCTGCACTTTTTAAAAGGAATCAGACTGGACGGCCACTTGTAGATACAGTGAGAATAGGGGATACAATAGATCTTTCAGGTCGCAGTGTATTATCACCCTGATATTACATACATCCACGGCCTTTTCTGTTGAAAACGATACGTTTCTTTTGGAAACTTATTTCTGTAGTGCGAAACGAGATGAAAACGATATTTCGCAGTACTCTTTTTATTCTTGTTTTAGCCAACTTTTGGCCGAGTTTCCGAATGAGCAATTTGCATATGGTCAAATAGTTCCTCCATATTTTTGTCGACTGGTAGCACGCTATCATAGGACAGGTTCTGTTAGCAAAGGCAAATCTACTGGTACACATACTGTTCTTACAGAAGAAGTCGTAGGTGATATCTATTAAAGATTACAAACAAGTCCTGCAAAACAACATATAATAAATATTTAAATAATAAAGTATTTAATTGCTTGTTGTAGGTATCTCGTATGCCATGGTCCTTGTCGAAAGGCAGTCAAGAAAGTTTTCCATAATATATGCATGCATATAAATTTACAGTAGTTCAAGAGTTACTTCCAACAGACTTTCAAACGCGCGTAGATTATTGATATTTGATTTATGATTTACTGGATATAAGTTTCTTCAGTGACGAGGCCTGGTTCTATCTTACTGGCTATGTCAATTCCTAAAATTATAGATATGCAATACACAAAACCCATACGTGTATAAAGATACGGCATTGCACCCTATCAAAATAGGTGTATAGCACAAGATAGCATCAGTTTTCTGCAAGAATTTTATGGAGATCGATTAATCAGTAGAGATTATTGGCCACCACGACCGCCTGATATAACTTCTTCAGATGTTTTTATGTTTGCCTATTTAAAAAATACTGTCCAAGAAAATCGATTACACGATTTAGAGAAGTGCAAGGGGCTATCATTAATACGGTGAATCAAATTACTCGCTATATGTTAATAAATATCTTCCATAATAAGAAAAAGAAGAGTAGCATTATATATTCAAGAACACACATTTAACTTAATTCAAAATCTATGCGGAATTCTATATTCTTTGTAACATTTTTTTTTTCTGTTCAAAGAAAAATATGCTGTTAAAAGAACTTCTTATTTGCTGCGTATTGTTTTTCTTATTACATAAATAACATAAAGCTATATAATGGACACTACCTCAATGTTACGGCACTGATAACGATGAAGTTGGATATTTAGTGGCATGTTGAGACATATACATACGTAATCTAGAGCTGTCAAATGTCCTCAATCCATTTCGCTCTCAAGTTATTTATTGGCAAAAATATTACATAAGAAACAAGTTGGCATAAGCAAACATAATATGAATAAAAATGAAATAATTTCATTCAGAAGAATTGAATTAGACCAAAGAATAAAATATGTATGAAACGGTGAGTTGTGTTTCTTTTGCAAGTCTAGCAGGCCTCTGCGAGGTTGAGAAACTGTTGGGGCTGTCCGGATTCGTTTGAGATTTATCCGTTACAAAGGGATTTTAAATACATTGATATCTTAAGATTGGCCATTATAAAGAGTGTCCGTTAGAGATAAGTGTATCCTAGAAGAGGTATTATGAATGGATACGCATCGTGTGAAGTATTCATCACACTTGTATACCTACATATATTATTCTGAAAGTTTAATTACGGATACTGCGTTGGTAAAAAATTCTGAATACTAACATTTTCAAGTCACGAGGCTAGAAGCAATTTACGTTTCACGTTTGTACAAATTCGAGTTAAATACAGCTGTTACATGTACATGTCTTGCAAAAGAATAATTTTCTTTGTAAAAAATAAATATGAGTGCTCTACGTCAGCACGTATGTAGAAATTGTTGTCTCTATATATGTGTTTGTACAATCCTTTAAAATTAATGAATTACCATTAAACGATATACATATATATGTGTATATAGCATTAGCTATAGTTTAAGTAATTTCTTTTACGTTTTATGACTTGAGATGATTAGATACTTAAAGTTTAAAACTTTAACGGTCAGATATTCGACTTTTACGAACCAATTAGGTGTCAAACTAGTTTATATCACTCTAAGGTAATACAAAGTAGTAAAATCCACGAATCCGAGGATTTACGCCGTGAAATATTCCAATTTTACATCAATTCAACTGACTTAATATTTTACACTCTCAAATTCGCCCACCGGAGGAATTTTACTGCGCTCCAACGCGGCGCAATAAACTGTCGTAAAATTTACTAGTCAAAATGTCGGATAAAAGTTCGCTTTCTTTGCAACGATTCCTCGCTCATATTTCAACATTAAAAAGTGAGAACTAATAAATGGTAACTCACTTCCCCTTGCTAGGGAAACTTGTGTTAACTTTCATTAGGAAAAGATTAAGATAACGCTCGTTTGTCACTCTCCCGTACTACAACGGTCTCCGGTCGCTTCGATCCTTTTCACTTACGTAACGAAGTTTTTGCGGTAGTTTTATGAGGCTGTTTATTTTATGTTAGTGGCAAGACGGCGCCACTAACTTCGAAGTAAAAATAAAATTTAAATCATTTTAGCGTGGCCAGTGAGCAAAGTTCTTAATATTGTAATAAAAACTTTTCCGTTGATTTCCCTGTTGTTACATTAGGAATTGCGTCCGTTCGTCTAGTCTTCTCCTATTTCAGTATACAGTCGGAAGCACTGAAGGATGATTTTAGTTTTAAATTCCGTAAATACACGTGCAATTGAATAAGATGCTTTAATGCATTAATGCTAAAGTTTTGAAAGCAGTAGTTCGGTTATGAGAGGTATGGAATCTCAAAAGCATTTTTTGTTATTGTGGAGACCATCTAACATAAAGTATCCGGAAACACTGCCCCTTGGCCTTTTGTATTGTATCTCCCACACCTATTACCCATTAAATTATGTCAGATATTCCAATGTACTGGTGCTCTGTACTGGTCTGCCCAGGTCTCTGGCTGGTCGATTGAAATAGTCCTCTGGGTTCATTTTGCATCAGAAGCATTGCGTTCACATAATAATAATAATAATAATAATAATAATAATAAAATATTTATCCTTTAGATCAAAGTGGTACAAAAAAGTACAAGGTGGTATAGGATAAGTCAATCAACTGAATTAATGAAAAACTAAATGCAACTTATAACTATAAATGTATACAAAGTGTAGTAAGGAACCTTACACATAACTGACGGGAAAGCCACAATCGACATTTAACCCAACTTAGAGTAAAACTCCGTTAATAATAATAATAATAATAATAATAATATTTGTTTATTGCCCAACAGTAAGTACCAATAACAGGACAACAATAAGCAATAGAATATACACATCTAACAAAAAATTTAGTATAGTATGCACATAACAAACTCATAGTATCTAAATAAAGCCTACAATTGTTTGACAAAAATGTCCTCATAATGAGCGTCCGCAAGTTTACACATATTCACCATGGGAGAATTCACTAATAGATTAGTTCTAGGTGTGGGTAACGAAAAAGTTGATATAAATCGAGATGGACGAGACGGTACATGGAAGTTCAACTTATGTAGTAGATCACTGGAGTCAATGCATCCATTCACCAGCGTCCATACGAAGAATGATGAGTGCTTCTGTCTACGCTCAGTAAGACTATCGAAGTCATGTCGCCTCAATAAGGAGTTGTAATCAATGCCTCGCAAAGGATACTGATTGCTTGAATGACAAGTATTTTAAAAATCGTCGTTGAATCCGTTCAATTGTCAGCTGATGAGATATATAAATCGGTGACCACACTACTGAGCAGTACTCCAAACAGCTTACAACGAAGGCATAGTAAAGGGTCTTCAAAGTACTAACATTATGAAATTGTTTGCAATTTCTGATAATAAATCCTAATCGTTTAGATGCAGATGTTGATAAGTCATCAATATGGTTTCTAAAACTTAAACGTTTGTCGAAGATTATGCCCAGATCTCTCGTGGTATCAGCCTTAGACAAAACTTCGCCGTTAATGAAATAAGAAGCGTTGATAACATTGGTCTTTCGTGTGTAGGATATCACCTGGCATTTAGCGACGTTTAGTTTCAACATATTAAAAGAGCACCATTGAGAAAAGCGGTTAATATTGTCTTGCAGAAGCTCCACGTCATCTATAGTAGTAATGGTCTGATAAATTTTTACATCATCAGCGTAGGCCAAAACTGGGCAATTAAGACTGCTGAAGAGATCATCCAGATACAATATAAAAAGCAATGGACCCAGACAGGAGCCCTGAGGCACGCCAGAAGTTGAAATAAAGGGTGCAGAGTAAAATCCATTGTAGAATACTTGGTTTGTTCTGTTCGATAAATAATTTTTCATGAAATGCTGAAATCCGGTCGACATACCAAACAAATCAAGCTTCCCCAACAGAACATTGTGGTCAATGGTGTCAAATGCTTTAGAAAGATCTGTGTAAATTACATCTACCTGACCCTGAGTGTCCAGGGCCTCACTTATATATTGTGTGATGGTAATTAGATTTGTCGCAGTGGATCTTCCTGGTATAAATCCGTGCTGGAACCCAGATAGGTGCGACTTCACGTTGTAATAAATTTGGGAGTAAATAACATTTTCAAATATTTTTGCGAAGTTCGAGAGTATCGAAATTGGCCGATAGTTATCTAAAAGTGAAGCGTCTCCTTTTTTATGTACTGGTATAATACGTGATTTCTTCCACACATCGGGAAATTTACCAGTTCGAATGGAAATATTAATTATTTTAGCTAGAGGCTTAGCTAGTACGAACCTGGCATCATGAATAAAAAAACTGGGAATTGCATCTTCACCCGCCGTCAGCATGGGAGCAAACTTTGCCATAATCTTGATGAGTTCTTCCTCCGAGACCGGTAGTAGGGAGAAGGGTAGTATATTGCAATGTTCTTCTGAAAGATGACAGTTGCTACTTGTTGTTTGATTATTCGAAAATAACTGCGCGAAGGCTTCAACAATGAGCTGCGGATTGTCAATAACTCCTTCCGTTGTACGTAATTTTCCAGGTATTCTAGAAGAGCCTTGTTTAGATCGAATAAAGGCGAAAATTTCTTGAGGATTTTGGTTAATTGACTCTTCAGTATCACGCAAGTATGTATTATAGGTGAAGGTAGCTTCCCTCTTGCAATCAGTCCTAAGTCTTCTAAATTGTTGAAAGTAATAATAATTTTGAGTGCACTTCCATCGTTGCCTATAATGTTCTTTCAGTTTTAATTTTGAAATTAAGTTGGGAGTGAACCATCTTGGGTAAGTATGTTTTTTCGGAGACGTTTTTGGAACAGAATCAGAGCATATTGCATAAAGAGCTAAGTAGAACGTAGATAATGCATCATCGACATTGTTTAAGTCATCAAGAAAAGTCCAATCAGAGGATAGGAGATCTTCATATAGTTTATTAAAATTTGCTTTCCGAAAATTATATTGGGGAGTACAAGATGTGGGAAATACTTTTGGAACGTTTTCAGAAAGGAATGTGATATCAATGGAGAGAGCTGGGTGATAGTAATCCACCGGAACAAGAGGTAGTTGATCTAGGTTAATATTCATGTTGCAATTATTATTTGTAAGTATTAGATCGAGAAGTTTATTATCGTTGTTGTAGATATTATTTAACTGTTTTAATTTTAATGAACTGCAGAAGGACTGAAATATTCGGCTTTTAGGTGATGACAGGGTGGGATTGTTAAAGTTGGGAAGATTAAAATCACCGATAATGAGAACGGGTTTATCAATAATAACAAGCTCTAAAGCTTCAAAAAAACATTCAAAATCATTAGTCGTGAGATTGGGTGGAATATATAATGCTACAATATAGAAACCGTACAAGTCGAGCTTACAAACCATGACTATGACATCAATGAGTGGAGAGATATTTGATAGATGCTGTGTATCTAATTTGGAGAAATTAATTTCACGTCTTAGAGCTACTAGAACGCCGCCGCCTTTGGATCTCCCTGTAGTAGTAAAGTCTCTGTCACATCTAATAACATTAAAACAACTTGGAAAGATTTCTGCGGTGTTAATTGATTGGTTAAGCCAAGTTTCAGTCAGCACAATTATGTCGAAAGATAGTTCACAAACACCCACATATATAGCATCAATTTTGGAACATATACCACGAGTATTCTGATAGTAGATTTGTAAAGTTAGAGGTACTGTTAAGGAGTAGAAACAGTTATTAACAAGAAATTTTCTTAATTCATATTTAAAGGGTTTAGTATTTAAGAGGGGGAAGCATATTAAATAATTTGATGCCAGTATACATTGGATTATTTTCAAACAGAGTTAATCGATGTGTTGGAATGGCGAAACTGTCTGCACTCCTAGTAAAATATTCGTGAAAATCCTTGTTGCGTGGAATGCTATAGTTAGCACTTTTAATAAAAGTAAGTAATTCGAATATAAATAAACATGGAAGTGGCAGTAGATCAAGACTTTTAAACAGTAACCGACAGGAGTGACGCTTTGGCATTCCCGTTATAATACGTACAGCTTTTTTCTGAAGTCGAAAAGCTCTCATGGCATGAGACGCTCCTCCCCAAAACATAAGACCATATCTGATGCGTGACTCAAAACAAGCATAGTAATAATTTTTTATTATCTCGACACTAGCGGCCTCGGACAGTCTGTATAATACAAAGCAGGCTTGTGAAAGTTTCTTGCATAACTCATTTATGTGCTGTTGCCAACCAAGATGTGCTTCAATGTGTAGTCCCAGAAAATTCACAGATTGAACTTGTTGGATAGACTTTCCACTGACCCTTAGCAATTGACTGGTGTTTATATTCGACAATTTTGCGGTGAAATTCATAAATACTGTTTTGTCGACATTTAGTTTCAAGTTGTTGGTAGAAAACCAGTTTACAAAAATATCTATATTGTTCTGCATACTTGCTTGGAGTTCAACAGCGTTTGAGCCAGCTTGCAGAAAGCAGTTGTCGTCGGCATATATAGTAAAAGTACCCGCATTACTTATACTTGGTAGATCATTAATAAACAGGAGATATAATAAAGGCCCCAATATCGAACCCTGTGGTACACCTGACAGTATCGGTAGTTCTTCTGAGTTAATACCCCTTATCACCACTATTTGCTTTCTATTTGTCAAATATGAAGTCAATCAACGATGTATGACGCCTCTCAGTCCGTAGTAATTCAACTTTCTTAACAGTAGTTCATGGTTGACAAGGTCGAAAGCCTTGGAGAGGTCCATATATAAACCGCAGCATTTTTGTCCACTGTCTAAATGGTGATAAATATCTAGCAGAGTAGCCATGAGGGCCGAATGGGTAGATTTACCTTTAATAAAGCCGTGCTGAACAGGATTCAATACTTTGAAGATGTGAAGAAGAATGTGGTAAGCGGTCTCTGTCTTTCCATTACACAATTTGGATTGGATATCTGCATTATTGATCCCCATTTTAATTTTCCAGTGCTTTTTGGGTTTCTCTGACATTCAACTCCTTACTTGCTCCCGTACTATGTTTTTGGATACTCTTAGAACAGGTTCTGAGCCTATAAATAAAGCCGATGGTTCTTTTCTATCCAATGTGTCGGCTTTTGCGTTTGTGTAATGTATACGTCAAAAAATATTTTCTAAACTTCAACCATTAGCTTTCTTATGGTACAATACAGCTAGAGCTCCAGCATATTCAGGTAAATTCCACGAAATAAATACAACAAAAATCTTCTATCCAAAATGATATTCATATTACTTACATTATATATAGTGGACCATCTAATTCGGAATTTTACAAGTAAATAAAAATTGGTTGCTAGCGCTCATCACCGCTAGAAGCATCTCAAAACCAATAATTAGACCATTTGACTATTTAATCGCCGCGCCGAGATTAACAAATTGCTAGTAGTGATGCGACGAGTCGAGTTCTGAATTCAATATATTCGATTCTTGAAAGTAGTCATTATACTCTAATAAAAATCGCTACCTATTCGAATCCTAGGTAGTTAGTTTCGAGTACTTGATTTCAAACTCGAATATGGAGAATCGATTTCGGACTCGAATTCGAAGACTCTATTCCAGACTCGAATTCGTCGAAATACCTGTCATTTATTACGCGTTCATTAAATAATAAACAGGGAATTGTCGTGCTGAATTTAGATGATATACCTAATTTCAGAAATGTATTTTTAAACAAAGCAAATTTAGCGTCGTTTGTTTGATGCTGATTTTGATTTAAAAAGAAGATATTCCAGCATTTGGGGGTGATATATATACATGAATTTCTGAATATATGCAATATAAACACGAATGTATATATACAGGGTTAGTAAAAAGTCCCGGAACGGTCGAATAACTTTGTTATTTGAAAATTATGATTTCTGAAATTTGGTATGGGGGTATAGTTAATATAAATGCATTTTATGCAATACAGTTAATATTTTTTTCACTTCCGGTTTAATCGGCAATACGTCCAATTTTTTTTTCTTTAATGGAACACCCAGATTTTTTTAACACTTTTGAATGCAAAATAAAAAACAACGTTCAGGAAGTATTAAGATGTTTATTTTTATTCACAAGAAAACAGTTAAAAAATTAAAAAAGTGTCCTAATACAGAAAAATCAAGATACCTGTCTATTCAGGTTGCGATTACAATAATTGTTCAAAATGCTCTCCATTTACAATTTGACAAAAATGTAAACGGTCAGTAAAATTTCTTATTGAATTTTGTATTTGTTCTCGAGTGATGCGATTGGCTTCTTGAACTATTCTCTCTTCCAATTGTTCAAGATTATGGGGACGATTTTTGTACACTTGACATTTCATGTGACCCCAAAAGAAAAAATCTAATGGCGAGAGATCTGGCGAACGTGCTGGCCATTCGATTGCTCCTCTACGTCCGATCCAACGTCCCGGAAAAATTTCATTCAAATAATCGCGGACATTATGGGCAAAATGAGGGGGAGGTCCTTCTTGTTGAAACCAAAAATGTGCATTAGGGTGATCACCTATGTTTGCATTTGGAAAGAGGGCCGCAAGTGCTGGAACAACCTCATTTCGCAATAAATTTAAGTAGACGTTGCCAGTTAAATTTCCTCTTATAAAAAATGGTCCTATGATGTTGTTTCCAACAAGACCAGCCCAGACATTCACCTTTTGAGGACGCTGTGTATGGACTTTTTCAATCCAATGCGGATTTTCAATTGACCAGTAGCGACAATTATGTCTGTTCACAGTGCCGTTGAGACAAAACGTTGCCTCATCTGAAAAAATGATGTGATCTAAAACATTAGGCTGCTGCTCGATCAATTCCGTCATTGTTTCGCAAAATTGTAGTCTACGATTTGGATCATCTTCAGTTAACTCATGGACGGGATACATTTTATAGGCTTTCATTCTTGCTGATTTAAGAATCGTATGAGCAGATTTTTGAGAGATCTCATGAATTTGACCTAATTCTGTTGTGGACACGTGATGATTTTCTTCCACTGTAAGTAACACATTAAAACTAGTTTCTTCATCTGTTGCTGTTAATGGACGTCCCCTTCTAGGTAAATCCTTCACCTGACGAAAGACTTCAAACTTTTGAATTGTTCGGCATACCGTACTTTTACTAATGTGACGGTCCGGATAAACAGTATTAAACAAAATACGAACCTCTTCAAAAGAACGTTAACGATCACCGTACCCACGCATCATTAATATCTCAATTCGTTCTGATTCAGTAAGTTTTTCTGCCATTTTCAAATGTGTCAATGTTTAAAATAAGTAAATTTATAGCGATGCAAAAGTTAAAACGCTTTTAAAATTGTCAAATGTGACGGCAAAAAGAATGCAAACACTAAACAACAACTTTTTTCAAAGGTACCTTGATTTTTCTGTATTAGGACACTTTTTTAATTTTTTAACTGTTTTCTTGTGAATAAAAATAAACATCTTAATACTTCCTGAACGTAGTTTTTTATTTTGCATTCAAAAGTGTTAAAAAAATCTGGGCGTTCCATTTAAAAAAAAAAGTTGGACGTATTGCCGATTAAACCGGAAGTGAAAAAAATATTAGCTGTATTGCATAAAATGCATTTATATTAACTATACCCCCATACCAAATTTCAGAAATCATAATTTTCAAATAACAAAGTTATTCGACCGTTCCGGGACTTTTTACTAACCCTGTATACACGCATACATTATATGTATAGGGAACAGCGCTTAATTAATATCGGGTAATTCGGTCTGTTAATGAAAAACTTAATTGTTCATATGAACCTCAATATTTCGTCAATTTATTTTTGACTTCATCAGGAGGTACAGCTAAAAATATTTCAAACAAACAATTAACATGAAAATAACAATGCAAAATTACTTACAACAGTAGAACTATAAATTACAGATTATATAAAGTTGCACAGTCAGTCAGAATAAAATAAATTGTCGACAAAAGTATAAAACATATGGTCAAATAAAAAACTGTTTGTCCTGAATTCAAATAAAAGTGAAGCGTTATACAAGGTTCAAGAATAAAGTGGAGTTTTACATTTGCTTATTTAAAATGTTACAATATATGTTGCTGAGCTGTTGAGTATCTGTTTTAAAGTTAATAGAGTCAGGACAACCCACTACATGCACCATCTCAAAAAATAATCTCTTTTTGTAATTACTTTCCATCTGTAAAATGGAGGTGTTACCGTAGTTAAAATTATGGTCTAAGTCCTGAAAATGGAGGGCCAAGGCACAAGAACGCTTTCCGATACGACTGTCACTCTTGTGTTTGGTTAGTCTGCTTTTTAGCATTTGAGCTGTCTGGCCTATATAGCAACCACTACAGTTGACAGAGAATTTTATATACTACACCACTCTGATTGAGCATTGGAGTTCGGTCTTTAGTTTTTGAAAAAATATTACCAACAGTTGGTATATTGTATTTTGCGATCAATAAGTCCCTGAATTCTTTAAAGTGCTGAATTAAGTTGAGAGTGAGTCCGTCCATGAAGGAAAGCTTGTAATATTTAAACAATGAAGAAGCACTATCATCAATAGGGCCATCAAACATATTGAAATTTACTGTAAAATTTCGACTAATAACTTACTTGATCGCATAGATTTAATTAATGCTTTGTTGCTATGGTTTTGATGGTATGTTCGTGTCTTTCGATGAATGTGAAAATTTTAATTCACACGTATCTGTAGTATTGATTTTTTATTTGGGGGTTGCCGGGCTAGTTTTGTCTTGGAAATAGAGAAGGGACTGAGAAAAGGAAAAGACTAGAAGTTGTTTTATTTATCAGTATGAAATTCTAGAAGTGCTGTAATTTATTTCTTTGGATGAAGGTACTGCGTGTTTTATGCAAGGATGATATGTATCCAGTTGCAATAGTGCAATTTTCTTACAGTATGAAAAAAATTGCCTCATATTAATATTACAGTTATAGCAGAAAAGCATTTAGTTAATGTATCCAGTTATTTGGTGATTTGGAGTGGTCCTTAATTTAATCTTGTGGTTCTGAAGTTCAACATCCCAGGTAATTCTGGCTGTAGGATTCTACTGGCCTCTTGGTACACTTTATGGGAGCTGAAATGGTAAAACGTAGGAATTGTGTATATAATAATTGTGGTTGATCATGATTCTGTGGGTTTAATTTATGTAGTACTTGTGACTTTTGTATGTTCATTGAGTTGGCGCTTTGATAAATTTGGAAGTAATGTTGATGGGAATTCGGCGGGAAATTTGACTTTTATTCATATTCCTATATTCATATTCATTTATTTAGTCATCAATATTTGCATGACATGTCAATAAACAGTAAAGATGTATATAGTAAAGTAAAATAATAACAAACAACATATTAAAATGCTTAATTAAAGCTTAAGAAATCATCTACATCATATATTGTATTGGTGAGTAGGAGATATTTCATTTTCTTTCCGAATGTTTTATTGCTCAGTTTCTTCATCTCCTTCGGCAGATGAATATATAGCTTTATACCACAGCAGTCCATTCTCTTTTGTGTGACACACAATCGATGATGTGGAACAGCTGATGGAAATCATCATTTGTGGAGAAGCGCGATTGATTCCGGCTGATTTACACAGGCCAAGATATAGATGCTGGTGATGGTAAGTATTTTTTCGCTTTTGAAAGCATCACGGCAAGACTGTCCATAGTTGAGGTCACACAATATTCTAATTGCCTTCTTTTGCAGGATCAGCACTCGGCCACTGTGCGTCGACGCACCCCAGGCCGCAATACCGTAAGATGCCACGATATGAAAGTTCACTAAGTAGGTGAGTCTCTTTGCATATCTGGTTGAAGCATATGAAGACTTTTACTTATGTTTATAAATCGACAAATTTAAGTTCTTAGTCTGAATTGAGATAATAGAAATTTTTATAATTTTGGTTCTTATATAGTAAATGAACCTACTCACCTGAGAGTATCTATAGAAGGTTTATTTCTTTGTTACATTTTGTATACTAACTAAAATAAATTAATTTCACTTGTAAATTGTTTCTGTATTAATTATAACGTACAGAAAAATATCAGTAATGAGTAACAATACAATCACATTGAAGATACATAAATATGCTATATTGGGTGTTATAAGGAGAATTGGCCAGAGCAATATATGCTCTTCCCATGTCCCGAGGGTTACTTCTACCTGTTCGTTAAGAGTGGATATGAGGCAGAAATACCAATCATTGCCCTCTATCATTTGAGATCTGCTTTATCTCTGAAGTTGTTCAGAGCTTTACATATAACTCTGGATGGTGTTTAGTAAAATTAAACAGTTGTTTATTTAATAAAATTTAATTTAAAATTTAAAAGATTTATCTACAGGTTTCGTGGCAATATATATTTATATATAGTACATAAAAAGCAAAAGTCCTCTACATAAGTCGCTGGCATTTTTTAGCAATCGGAAAGGATGCAAGCGCTTTCGCACAATGGCACAAGATCGTTGTAATGCACATGCCAAATTAAGAGAGGACATCCTTTAGAGTTTAACCTTGGTGTCAAAAAACAGGAAGATCTAGTGGTACACGCTCAATGAGACACCCGGTATTATAAATAGGTTGCAACAATATCTAATAAATAAATTGTATTTTGGTTTTCTATGTATTTTTTACTTGTGAGAATAAATAGGAATAGAACATACAATATTATAGCCTTTATTTTATTTATCTATGCAGAATTTTTTAATTTTGTTTACCTAATACAAGGAATGATGGTTACTAACAATAAGTATCTTTCAATGTTTATTATGAAAACTTATTTTAAATGTTGATTGCTTCCGACGCAAAATTTTACCGAAGCAACTTGATCACACAACTTCGACTGAATATCATATATTATGGAGGCTCTTATACAACTTCAGGGAACTTCCTTGTTACAACTTTCCGTAAAAATCACTAATTGCACAAAGTAACGGTTTAAACGTTCGAATTTCCTCAACTTCCAAGTTAAGCGCGAATTAATTAGAATAGGAAGAGTCTACCACCGCTGCGAGTGATATAATTTATAAAGTTAACGTACCGGGACCACCTCCCCTTTACCAGATACTATTTAACTCGCATTGAAATTAATTTTAACGTCTTTCGAGTGTTCTATTTCTATACTCCGCAACGTTGGACCTACGAGCCTCTGTAACACCCAAGCACTAAAATGTAACTCATAATTTTCATTACCACAAATTCGCCGTGACCGTACTTCCTTTACTTTGGCATCGCGCGCCAGTTTAAATTGAAACAGCCATTTTTCATGTTAATTCAAAACAGTTTCAGTTAGTTAGTTGGTCGGACGTCGTCGTTCCATCCGTTCCCCGGTCCCTTTCAACACATGTCCGTTTGCGTGATTCGAAAATTTCTGGGGAATATTAAAGCAGCGCCTTACACGCACGTATGTGAACTACACCCCTGTTTAGAATTTTGTTATACGTGTTGGATACGTTTCAACTTTTAACATAACAATACATATCACAGGGTTAGTGCTTCGTATGCCACTTGATCATTACAATTGCTGTTGGCAAAATACTAACGGTACTGTAGTTTTTCGTTACAGAAAATAGGAGAATATAAGTTCAATTTAAATTATCGGCAAATTAATAGGTAATAGGTTTTGCAAATTACGAGGTAACAGCTACTTATTTTTTTATTAAACATCACGCAACCATAAAAATTAAATATTCACTTCATTTACTTTCATTCGAAGTAGTAGTAGGTAGTGGTTTGAGCCATTAACTGTACACACAAATCTTAGGGACATTATTCATCACTTCATCGTGAAATTACTAACGTATTCACTTCATTTTCACATAATAGTAATGGTAAATGTACATGCATGTAGTGCTGCTAAAGCGAGTTCTTTGAGGCTACACAGACAAAGCAACTGATTTATGTGCAAGTGCATTATTCTGATGCACTGGGGCGATTAGGATAATGGCACCCTTTTGTTTCTTTAATTTTACTCAGAGGGATCAAAACACTTCTCTAGTTAGCATTATTTGCGTTCAATATAGCTATCTAAATTTTCCTTTTTTTTTGTGTTCTGGGTACTATGGAATATACTTGGGACATAATTTAACTTTTAAATTTAAAAGAAATCGAATATCAAAAAATCCGACTGTATTTCTAAAAACTTGTTTTACAAGCTTTTTGCATGTCATCCTTGACTGTTTGCGATTTAACGCAAATCGGTACTATGGTTGGAGGGCACACTGATACTACGGGTACGATACTGGACGGACCATTGCTTCAAATGCCAACGGACAGTATGGCACCCGAAATTATCTTCACTGAAAAGGTGAAAATCTCTATACCAAGCAGGGACCAGGCACGTAGGGTTACTAATGATCCCAGTAACTGGTTTACGGACGGATCCAAATCCAGCCAGGGCACAGGAGCCGGTATTTGCGGACCGAGCCCTCATCAAAGGGTATCCATAAGCCTGGGGAAGCATGCGACGGTCTTCCAGGCAGAGGTATTCGCCCTTGCAGCCTGCGCAGAAATGATTGCAAAGGGGGGCTGCATTAGGAGGAAAACAAGTATATTGACTGATAGCCAGGCTGCTATCAGGGCAGTCTCGAGCCCAGTAACTAGGTCAAAACTAGTTAGAGACTGCAAACAATCCCTCAACTCACTGGCACAGGATCACACGGTGTCGTTGATTTGGGTGCCGGGACACGAGGATATAAAAGGCAACATAATAGCTGATGAACTAGCCAAGGAGGGCTCCAAGAGCCACTTCATAGGTCCATAGCCCGTATGTGGGATTATAAGGGATTCTGCTAAAAGGGAGATCTGGACCTGGCTGGACAATGCAAGCACAAACAAATGGAGGACGACAGAAGGTCAACTCCAAGCTAAAGCGCTAATAGGGGATGGGGATGCCAAGTTCTCTGATAACGTACTTAGACGCAGCAAGAAAGAAGTTAAAACCATTACTGGGTTGGTAACTGGACACTGTCCCCTGAGGAAGCATCTTTGCAACACAGGCCGAGTAAGCGAACCGTGGTGCAGAAGATGTAAGCTACAGGAGGAAACGAGTTTACATGTAATCTGCACATGTGAGGAGTTGAAAACACTCCGGCAGAAACATTTCGGGAAGGCTCTATTGGAGCCCTCGAAGGTTCTCAAGTTCCCACTGGGCAAGATACTGGGCTTTATAGAGAACACCAAGCTGCTCGAGTGGAAGTAAGAGATTTAATAGGGACGGTACAATGAGCACCCAGCTCAAGTGCCTGGACTAAAGGTGTCCCCCTAACTTTATGAATGAATGAATGAATCGGTACTATTATGTGATCTATAGTTAGCTTGGTTGGTGAGGTACAAATGTGAGGAAAATATAAAATTTTGGGAGTGTACACTTTACACAAGTGAAGGCAATTGAAGACAATGTTAACAGAAGCGAAGAAGAAAGGGTTATGAATAAATGAAAATAACGAAACAGACAATGTATCTTCAAATAAGAGAACATACTTTTGAAAGAGTGGACAACTTTAATACCTGGGAGTTATAGTAAATGGGAAAAATGAACGAAGTACGGAAATTACGAAACGCATAAAAGCAGGAAATCATTTCAGCTTCCAAATGGTGTTCCAACGATCGCACAGCAAACTGCCTCAAATGTTCTTCTTCAAAACACCAGGATTAGACGAAAGGCCACCCCAAATCTCGAAATAACTGAATACCCATCATCTTGGCACAATACACGTAATACTCTCATTCTTGTAAGTTAATTTAAAAACTTTATGGACTTAAATTGTGATAGATATTACAAAATTCTAGATAAATATACGAAAAGCAACCACACTCAGGAAAAACCGGAAAAGAAGTCCCCCACATTTGTTTTCAACAAACTCAATATGTCCAAGACAAAAGGATCCCGGCAACATATCAGAGAAATCGTTTCCAACGATACGACTGCATTAAAATTCCTCGTGGAACATTCATCGAAAGACATACACATGCCTTAAAATCCATGGTTACAAGCATTAATTGAAATAGATTCAAGTTTTTAGTTTAAATTATTACATATGTTGACAAAAATAATTAAATAGTTATAAAATACATTTACATAAACAATTTTATGGTCGATATTATGATTCTGTGGGTTTTGTATAACTTAACTTCCAGAAATAACATAGCAATATATATATATATAAAAAATATTTTATTTATATTATAGAATGTTTTATTTTATTATATTGTAGTATAGCATTTTTGTAAATCTGAGTAGTTCTTACTTTATTGTACAGTTATAATGCAGGTAACTAGGGATACGGAGGTATATTTGTATTTTTCAAACTGGTGATCGTATGTTGAGTTCTTCTAACTCGTACGTAACAGCGGTTATTGCTGGGCCTTTTGTTTATCGGGGTTGCCAACAGGACTTCCTTGGTAACGGGTCGTTGTTGATGAAAAGAAAAAGAGAAGATTGTCTTCTTTTTTTGATCTTTGAGAAGAAAAACGTTTTTTGAAGCATTTTCTAGAAAATTGGTGGAAAATTGGTTATTGTCGTATGGAATCACAAATATAATTTATTTTACTCACATTGAATGGTAAAACCTTTCTGTTTGGGGCGCAATTTGTATGAAATCTGTTTATTTGGATAGTCCTGAATCTCCGGTGTCTTTTCTCGGTGTTTTGGTTGTCGTATCCAATGTTCGAGGCGGTTAGTTGATATTCGTCTGGAGGCCAAAGGATCGTTCACGACTGCCGATAGAAAATCTGGTATTTGGAACGTGTGATTTGGAGGTGTTTTATAAACCTATTGTAAGCGAAACGCTTCATTTTTTTTAAGTAGTTAAATTGATATACGAACAAGGTATATGAAGATAAAATTTGCTTGCTCTCCATAAAAATTATTTAGTGGAATTTAGGAGCATGTGTTTGTTTCGTTTGTATTAGTGATTTCAATTTTCTTATGTTGACTTATTTAATTGCGTTGTGCATACCTTAGGTATCGTTCGATAAAACAACACTTTCCGGCGTTGATACGTAAATAACTATTTTACACCATAAGTTTTTCACATTTTTGTATTGGCGGATGTAAAATATAACCTACAATGTCAATCAAATGGAAACCAATCTGTTTGTAATAAAAAGAAATTAAATATTTTGAAGGTGTTAAATTTGCGCTACCAATCTCTTACAAGTCCTACATGTTTCCAAGACCATGAGCTTTACTAATTGTAAGTACTGTCTGCTATCCACATTACTTTTATCATTACGTTGTATGTTACAGAGACACATGGATTTAATTTGTGCGGGCTATCGTTTAATCGTTCTTTAAACAATACATCAAATACTATTGCGTCATAAATCAACCCCAGAAAAAAATCTCTTTTAGACCAGTTCCATTCCACACGGGATGAGAAATGCTGCACTTATCGGACGAAACTGAATGTTTTTCGTCACCGCTAACATCCTGTCACCAAGTGAGAACATAATTCGAGCGATTAATAAAAAGTTTTATATTTCCCGTTTAATTTGTTTGTTTGCTGAGCGTTAGAAGGCGAAGTGCTGAAGTGATATAATAATTCTTAAAATAAATAGAGATAACGTCCTCGGTACAAACGAACGCGGGCTTCTATCTGGCAAGAGGGCAATGAAAGGGGAAAAAAACGAACGCCAGACAGAAGTACTTTTCGTGTAATATGGTGATAGGTTTAGGGGAGGAGAACATTCTGTCACATTAAAGAAAGACGTGTCTATTTCTAGGACGTGTAACGAAACCTAAGAGTATTCCAATGGTTATATTTTTTTTAGGATTTTGTATAATAAATAAACAAATGAGATTTGAGGGTTACGAATGACATTAATTAATTGTTGAATGCGAAGAAATGTTTAGTGGTACATGTTAAATATAAACAATTATCAAATATGTTTAAAGTTATTTATTTCCGGATAAACTAACTTAAAATGTATGAACGGAACCAAAACTAATTACTGCCAGAACATTATGCAAAGATATGTTAGAGTATCAAATGTTAAACAATTGTCACTTGTTACTAACGGTTGAATCGGTAATTTTTGTTGCAAATGATTCTATGTTTGCACAAAATTCTCGTAAATATAAATATTGACAGTTTGACCCTTAATATTTTTTCAGCAACGTTTCGACTGGCACCTCAAACTGTCAAAAAGACTAATGCCACCCATACTGAACGCAAAATTAATAATTGGAAAGAATGATATTATTAGCTCAATTTATCGTCATTTTTTTTTTAATAATTAAAAAATTAGATTGGAGAACAACCATCAAAATTAATTCAGAATCTGTATGTGCAAATAATAACTGTTTAAACTTAAATCCCTTCTAAAATATTCTCACCCATATAAATCATCTAAGAATTGTTATTTAGATAGATAAAATTTCGTACAACTCTTCCATTGTCTAGCTACCTTGATCTGTTGTTTGATATTTTATAATACTAAGTTGTCCTTTTTTTTTCAGTAGATCACATCTTGACTGACATATGGATACCTTTGCTACTTGAAATAATCAAGTGAATATAGTAAATGCATTTGTGAATTATACAATTGTGCAATACACACTGTAAGACAAAAAACAACAAAATTAAATACTTCTTGCAAATATAAAAAAATCATTCAGCGTGTAAACAGCGTTACCCCCAAGAAAACAACAAATTTCAATAAAACAGTATCAAATAGCTTAATACTACGTATATCAGTTAAAGAAGGTGGTAGACCATTGAATATTTATACCCATATAGTCAAGTCATAGGATGTAAAACTATGTGAAGATATGCAGACGGTTCTTTGTTGCGGGTATTATGGCCATTTAATCACTGTTCGTTACAAATGAACTTAGGTTTCTTATTAGGCTAATTTCTGGGATACCTATATAAATTAGTCAAGGTGAGTACCTTCAGCGACTTGAAGTACAAACGGCAAGGCGCGCGTTTTTAAAGTGTAGCCATATTTCTAATGGCCAACTTTTTCATATCAAATATCTTTCCACAAAATACCAAGGCTTATCAAGAGATAAGAGCATATGTGGTTGTAGACTCAAACAAAGAACGGTAATGCGCAAACAATACTTCCTTGTCCACAACCTCAGGTAACCTAAACAAAGCATAACATACAGGTGAAAACTTTTTGCATAAACCTATAAATGCCCTTCCCAATTTAGACTGTTTTCTATTTGCAGATCTAAAAATTAATATGTTGAACTGTTGGATTGCTCCTGAATTAGTTCTTATGAAGTAGCACTCATTTATTGTATTAACACCGGGACAAAAACTATTTTATCAGAATTTACATTTAATTTGTTATTAACTAAGCAAACCGATGAATTTAGTCAACAATGATTGCGCCTACGAAAATAATAAATGAGGGTGGACCAAATACCGATCTTGAGGAATGCCCCTGCAACAAATCACCGGTTCAGATACTTGCTTATTAATCTCCCAGAGCGGAGAACACTGTTAAAATGACCAGAAAAGCTATGCCAGGAAGTATCAGGAAGTTACGCCAACACAACAGCCAGAGTGGAGAAAACTGGTAGAATGTCTATTTTACTTCAGAAAAACTGTGCCAGCGCCAACAAACAGGCCGGGACTAACTGGAGTGAGAAACTCGGCGTGTATCAGGAAGTTATGCCAACACAACAGCCAGATCGTTGAAAAGCACCAGTGTTACACCAGGAAGGTGTGCCAGCGCTAACGGACAGGCCAGGAATAACTGGAATGAGAAACTCGGCGTGTATCAGAAAGCTATGCCAACACAACAGCCAGAGCGGAGAAAACTGCCTGCGTCCCACCAGGAAAGCTGCGTCAGGGCTAACGGACAGGCCGGGAATAACTGGAACGAGAAATTCGGCGTGTATCGGAAAGCTATGCCAACATAACAACCAGAGCGAGCTGGGAGGGACCTAGGAACTCTACTCAACTGTATTACACGCGCGATTTATATACACTACAGCGGTCCCCCGCGCGGTCGTGGTAGTGGGAGTTAAGCGTGCGTGAACAAACATCGTCTGCGTAGACGATACTCCTGCCGTAAACTGAAAAAATAAATAAAAAACATAACTAACCGAAATAAGATACGATAGTTATGCTACCACCTACGGGAAAATCAATCAAAAGAAAAAGAATTGATTAATCGAAATAAACTCAAAACTTTACATTAACGTGCATTTTCCCATGGAACGGCTCGTAAACCTATGTTGCTGTTTACTTAAAATTTCATGAAATTCGAAAACGATACTATTTTATCGCATATAGTTTTTTTGCCATAACTTTAGGCAATGTCAATATATATAAAAGCGAAATAGGCCTATAATATAAATAGGAACAATTTTGCAGTTTTTAAGCATTTCGGAAATATCCTATCATGAAAGGATCTATTAATCAAGACCTTAAGGGGCTGACAAACAAACTCGAAATTACTTTTTAATATATTGCTCGTGATTAAGTCTAAACCAGAGGAATTTGAGGACTTTATCAATCAATGAACAACGAATTTATTGTTAAATCTTAGGAATACAGTCGCATATAGTGCATGTATTTAACACCAACGTATTTTGATCGTTGTTATCAGAATATAGTATTATTACAACATTCGTGGAAAAATATAATATTCGTGGGATGAGATATAGTGCATCTAGCTTAAAGGATATTGATTCAAGATTTGACAAAATTAACTAGCAAATGTGATGCAGCACATTTTGATTGTTTCATTTCATACCACACAACTGCTTGATACGTTTATTTCTCTGCCTACATATTACAAGAATGTGACTTGATGACATTTTATTATAGTGTTATCTCATCTTCCCGTGAATACTGAAAAAAAAAATTAATAAAGATGAATTGTCTCTATGTTGCAAGGTCATGTGCCCATTGTCTTTTTAAAAGAACACTCTATTCTATACGGTTTAAGGGTTTCGCAAGTTAAATTTTTTTTGTAACGTGTCAAACGACGTCTTTTTAAGCAATTTCAGTGAAGCAAAAGAACGAAATATCAAAAATATCTTCTGTGTTTGCTTATGTGGGTGACCTGAAGCTTTTTGCTTATATGTAATCGATTACCAACTACAAAGTTCTGCAACGTGCATATGAATCTATAAAATTAAATTTATTATTTTTTCCTATAAGCAACTAGAATTTGCTGGCACATTTTTACTAGTTACAAGTCTGCATTGAGAACATTCAAATGCCAAAATTTAGTTACACATTTCTTTTATTTAACTTAAAAATCTTTCCTCTTAAAAAGTATACAAGTAATTAGGAAGTATATAATTTTTCCTGATTTTGAACATAATCCCGATGGTGACAAGCAGTTACCCTACTTTAGTAATTATAACTGCACACATGTTTCGATTTTCCCGGGAGAGCACAAAGTCGCCCACAAGCCGAAGTCGTAAATTCCATACGAAATCAGTAATTAAGAGGATTTTCAAAAATAGTTTCCTCTAATTAGGGGTCCATAAAGCTGTCCCTGATGGAACTAATTAAGATTGATGGATTCGATTGTGTCCGTATTTTCTCTCCATCTGACGTCAGAATACTAAAAACCTTCAATTAATAAATAATTGGTCATTGTGTAATTACACAAAAATAACAATCTGCCCTTATAATACTGGATGGCGGTGGGTTCGGTTAGTCCATACTTCCTTTCATCTCGGTTATCGTGTAATAGAGTTCTTCACTTTAAAAAAATTAACGAGTATGGCATTTTTTGATTGATGACATAAAATTTTAATCAAAAAATCAATAGCGGAAAGATCCTATAACGTGTAGGCGAGAGGATTCTCCGAGTTTATTGATTTTACGATTGCAATTATCCTAAACAGACAGGGAATGGTGTGATAAGGGAAAATACCTTTTGTATAAATTATCACATCGCACCCTATTTAGATGTATCTGATGAGAGGTTTTGCAAGTGTCAGTTTTCGGGGCGCAGATGTACGAGCTTACTGGCGAGAACCCACTTATTAAATATAAACAAAGGGGAGAACTCGGAAATATTGCTTTTTCACGCAGGTATTTCTGGAAATACCAGATTTGTCGTAACTGCTTGATGTCCTTACAGCTGGTTTGTACACCAAAACTGGTAAGATTTGAGACACGTTAGTTCTATAGTTTTTGGAACGTTGATTTATTATAATATATTGCAGATAACTTGTTTGAATTTAAAATAAATATCTTTTTCAGCAAAAGAGTTAACTTTTTTCAGAAATGCATGTATGCATAATACAATAATTCTGATTCTTTACTCTCCAACAGATCAAAAACAATTCTAACTACGAAACAATTGTAAAAAGATAGCTCAACAACTATTAATATAAATTAAACAAAATACTTATTCACCTAATAAGCAATTGAACATAACCTACAATAAAACAAATGCCGAAAATTAATTTCTGATATACGTTTAGGTAAAGAATATTTTATACGATAGATTATAAATTATATGAATTGTAGGTAGGTCTCATTAATATGTTAGTTTTAGCGTTTTGGTAAAGGAATGTTTTATGTAACTGTATCCGACAACGCAATATATAAAATTGTATGTTGTGCAGAATTGATGAACCTTCATGAATAAATAAATAATAACATAAAGAAACTTAATGACAGCCTTTTGCGATGACGTCCTAGTGCTGAAAGTAAGACAAATTAACTGAAATATGTTGATCAAATCCATGTGTGTTTTTAGGATTCTGCAATGAATTCTTTCAAGGTAGCAAGAATTAGGTTAACATAGTGCAGTCCATAAAACGGTACTATGTTTTAATTTTGAACGGGCAAGAGAAATAATAAATTCGTTTAACATTTTAAATTTTTTTTATATTCCATACCATAAAACATAAAAACTCAAAGAGAAGCTGTCGACAAAAGTGAACTTAGAATCAAAGGTCTTTGATAGACACACAAATATGGCAGAAAGACTTATTATTAGATTGAAAGAAAAGATGAAGGTATGGAGTTCAGCACATGCATGTTACCACGTTGCATTGATAAGTGTTAACAGATAAGTTATTTTTATTACACCAGGATATCAGTTTGAAGTTGTGAATTAAGAAAATCGTTCCCGAGATTGATCGCAGCAAAAATTGTTGAATCATCTGCAAAAAGTATATTACTGTTAGCAAAGGTCATTGTTCAGTCAAAAAAAAGGACAAAATTGCAATATTACTGCATTATAGAACGCTTAATTTTGCAACAAGGAACGAGGTATGACACCTTTCGAAATGAAGAAAGAGAAACGTTCCTCTTTATACGATACGACTGATAAGGAGAAGCAATCATCTGTTTCCTTTCCATTTTTTTTTTAGGTAGGTACCTACCTACCTATAATCTACAATGGATATGACATTGGTAAATGGAGCAGATCCTTGGATTTTCCCTCTGTCAACCATAAAATAACCCATGCTATACACTTTGTAACATGCCGTTCCATGGGAGAATCTATTTCAGTATCCAGTTTTGATTTGGATTAATCGTTAATTCCTTTTATTTTGATTGATTTTCTCGTGGGCGGTAGCCCATTATCGCGACCGCGTGAGGGGAACCGTAAGTGTATTTAAGCCGCGCGTTTAACGCAAGCAGTCGAGTGCAGTCTGGTTCACGAGTCTCTACCAGTCCGCTCCGATTAGCGTGTCGAAATAGCTTCTGATACCCGTCGAGCTTCTTATTCCCGGTCTGGCTGTAGCGTTGACAAAGCTCACTGACGTAACACAGACCTTTTTCCTGGCCGCTCCGATTGGCGTGTCGGCATAGCTTCTGATACGCGTCCGGTTTCTTATTCTCCGCCTGACTGTAGCGCTGACAGAGCCCACTGGCGTAACGCAGGCATTTTACCGATCTTTCTCGGTTCTGGTCGTTGCGCCGGCATTGTTTCTGGCGCTCCCAGAGTGTTAATTACAGTCATTACTGTACCACCGAATTTAGCACCGTCACCGATATCTAACCGATCGCGTACTTATCGACCGACCCCCGTACATAGATTTCCACCTTATGTTATTAACCTAAACATAGCTATTAGATTCCGTGTTTAGCCTTCAGAAGCGTTACAGAAGCTCCCGTAAATATTTTAAAGTTACCACGGCACATATTTTTACATGAATACGATTGTACACATAGTTGTTTCTTCACCTTTTTTTGCTGTGTATATATATATATATTCCATGTCTTTTACACTTGTTATTTAGAAATAAACGTTTGATTTATGATGCACTTTCACTATTTTGTTGCGTAGTCCGAACCCTGAACTTTCTTCGATTCGTTGCCACCATTTTGGGGTTTACACTTTATTGTAACGACGTAGATATTACGCAACACCATTCAAACTGGCACAAGATTGTAATTTACAGTTTCAAAACTAACGATCGGCGCCACCAAACGAATTTAGGGTGAACCTGCTCTTTCAACTTAGGAGGAGCGACGAATAAGTAATGAGCATTTTAAAGGCAAGTAAGTAATCGAAAGCCCATTAAGCAAGTGTTTAAAGAATAAACGGTAAATACCATCAGGACCGAACCAGAGAAACCCGGAAAGCAACCAACAAAACAAACGTGGTTGTCGTTGTTACAACTTCTCTTTACTAACCATATTTACCAACGTGCTAGGTTTGCCTTGATTCGGGAACGAACTAAGCGCACTAGATATAAACTCAACGTCTATCACTCTCCTATCCTTACATGCAAAGCTTCCCATCATCCTTTCCCAAGCCGACTGGAATCATCTAGATCAGATAATCTCCCAACAAGCTCCTGAAAACCTGCGCACAGCCGTAAATTCGAATTTCTAGCTCACCCTTTCTTTAAGACAACATTGAATTAAGGCAACCCCATCTTGAAACAACGCCGTGACTCCGCTGAAGCTAACAGAGGTACTCGTTCCGGGCTTTCCACATGTAATCCGACTCCCACAACATTATTGTGTTTAGAAGTATACTGTGCACCAACACGATTCCCTTTCTGCACATCCTCAGTAGATACGATACTGATTTATTCATTATGTTCAGTCATTTCAACATTAACTGACATTGAGTTATGGTGGTCAAATTGTCAAATTGATAATAGTAACTCGATTGTCCATAAAGCTGTTTTCGCCAATAGGAAGAAAAAGTTTAAATTTTTGAGGAATGTCCCACATATTTCAATCTAACAAATGATACTGGCAACCATGGGCCTCAGTAGCAATTAGAAGAGCAGTGTTTGTCGAATTTTGCATGTATAAATAAAAACGAAGTCGCACAGAGAGATGTTTGATATGAGAAATAAAAGAATGCACAAACTAACACTAAAAAGTTGAAAAGAAAATTACTTTCATAAACTACAATCGAAAGAAGCCATTTTTTTTATATCAATTTTGCGAAGATATTGGAGAAACTTTAGCTTTTTTTTAATCTTGTTATTTTCTAATCTCTAACACGCAACAGGCTCTCTCAGAAAGTCACTGTTCTTTGTGACTTATTATATCTTATCTTCACAATTATAGAAAATACTTCATGCTATTTTAATTTTCCTGTTAGAATATTAATTAATCTTGGTATCTATTTAAACAAAATGAGCTTAGCCACCTTATACGTCCAGATTTCTTTTCTAGAGAGAACTATAAGTGTAACATTCAATGTCTTAACAACACTAGTTTTAGAGAGAATTAGTGCAAATAATTCAAATGAAATAGGTAATAATCAAGTTTTCATTAGGATAATCGAATTACAGTTCCCTATTTTTGCACACATCTATGAATTTTTATTGATTTGTCATAATGAAAGTTTGCGTTTTCTCGTTAGTAAGCGTTCTTGATAAATAGGAAATGCAAATGATCCCATTATCTGTGATGAATCACGTTATACTTTATGTTTGTGAGGTCATCTACATTTTCGTGGAAACTTTACTTTTTTTGTGCTTGACGTTCGGTAACTGAATATATAAACTTGAATGGCAATTTAATTGCACAATTGTATGACTCATATTTTTCCTTGTTCGCCATGAGAGTGTTTACAGAGAATATAGCGCTTTGTTTTCACTATATTATGTGTTTGTTATAAGTTATAACAATAATTAATATCCAGATTTCGATTAATTTACAAATCCAATCCATCCCGACGTAATTATGGAGCAAGTACGTACTCTCGCGATGAAAATCGATAAAAGCAATTTACAGGCCAGGGCACATCATCCACCGGCTAAATTAAAACAAAATATTTGCTTGCAAAGAAGTTGGTATAAAAAAGAGGAGAGTATGAAAGAGGTACCAGGCAAAAAAACGAGGAAAAATATCAAACATTCCGCTATAATTTCAGCGTCAGAGCGACTTTTGTTTAACATCGTCGAGTTACTGCACATGGACCGTGCAAAAGCTCGGCATGCAACGTCTTTCCAACTGTTTTTATCTTTCGGTTTAACCGACCACCGTGCAGTGATACAATAAAGGACACGCGTACTGAAAATAGCGTAGAGACGGGCTAAAAGCTACCAGACACATAGCATTTTGTAAATGTCAAAGTGCATTTATTTGCTGTTTAATGTTTAAAAGCATAAATAAAACGCCATCCCAAAGTAGTTCCAAATAACTTGCATACCTAGTTAATTATGATATCGCATTACTTTATAGGCAACACATGTGTACATTCTCTAAGTTATTTAGATCAAACAGAAGAACGGTGGGAGTAAAATCAAGGTTATTATCAAAATCTTGTAGTATCTCCTAAACAATATAAATAATATTTTATATTTCGACAAAACAAAAAACATTCTTTTTTTAACAAAAATATTGATACTAAGGTATTAAATATTTTAAATTCAAAAACAATAAATATGTAGCATACAACCAACGAGTATTTATTATGCAAAGAAGACTTCTTTACTAACTGGCGATGCATTCCAAAATGCAATACCATATAGCAGTCTGCTATGGGCATTAGCGTAATGGTAAAATAGTAAACTGTTTTGGATAATGACGATTTTCAAATTGTGCATGTTATGTTAATATACATAATCCTAGGAAATTTGACTTAATCCCCTATTTATCTCAATATTATTACTAAAAACATATCTATCAAATTGTTTATTACTATGTACGTTTTGAAAAATCAGAGAATTTGTTTTATTTAGATTTATTTTATGAAAAGCCGGTGGTTTCATGTTGCTTAACATTGTATTTACTTTGTTGATTGTTTCTAACACATTTCAAACAGATACAACAGCACTTGTATCATCCGCGTCATACATAAATATGTTTAAGTATATTACTCTGTAACATTATTTATAAAATAAAAATATGATAGGATTCGAAACACTGCCTTATGGAACTCCTTTCTCGGCAATTATATTAGATCAAACGCAATTTATACTACTGTTTGATCCGTTCCAAACCATTACCCACAACTCCCAAAAATGACTGTCTTAATAGTCCTTGGAATATACTATACTATACTATACTATACTATTTATTGACAATATTACAAGCCAGCAATAATATGTTTATATAGATTTAGTGATTCGTTAGTACACTTTTTTTGGTTCATGCCTTACTTATAGGCATTTTGTATCATACAGCGGATTTGATTCAACCAGAAGAATGGTCACCTTAGGTATTCCACAAGGTTGTAATTTGGACCCTATACAAGTAAAGTCGGACATGTAATAATGTAACAGATGTCATTATTTGAAATAATTAATCCTTTAGTGTAAAGGGACAGTTACTTAATCTAGTAGTTACGTTTTCCTAAATTAATTAATTGTTAATGTCGAACAAAAGAACAAAAAATATAGTTCCTTCCCTATGAAAACCTAAGCGATAAGTTTCGTGAAAGTCACGCATTAGAAATTGGATTTAAATTTCAGAAAAATTAGATAAAAAAATCTGACTTTTCAAAGTCCGTTTGAGGATTCAAATATAATATTTGATATTTGATATCTGAGACTTTGTTTATGCGTTTGTATATTTTCCTAATTCATAGTATCTTAGACACAGACACTACCTACTGTAAACCTACTGTACGAGTATACACTAAATTACCACACAACTTTAAAAATAAGCCATCGAATCACTTTAAATGCACTGAAAGAAATGCTATTATTCGCTTACTAAATTTTTGGAAAACGATATATAGTAGAAAGCTGTATGTGTGTAAGTATTGTTTGTTTTTTGTACTTAATTGTTTACTTTTATTAATTTAACTATTTACTTTTTTTACAACTGTGTCTAAGACAGAACTTGTACTTGACTTGCCCCATATTGCTATTGCAATCCATTGAATAAAATACATTATCTATCTATCTATAGCGCACGGAGGAACAATAAGGTGCTCACACATTAATAGATTATCTTTGCGTTTTTTTAAAGTTCAACAATAGCTTCTTAATTGTGAATTAGACGTTACTTTAAAAATAAAAGCCAACCTTTCTGCACGTTAACAAGCAACGCTGTTAATAATTAACAAGTAACCTTTTTGGCATGGAATCCAGAAATTATAAGTTTTTTGAATCTGGTTTCTAACAATGATTTTTGACTCAATTTTTAAGCTTACCTTTATGTATAACTATATAATTCATAGTTTGACATAGTGGTCGGAATAAATTACAGCTCAAGGGGCATTAAAACTCGTACAATCTATGAAAAGCAAGTTACAGAACGAACTAATTGTAAAGCAATTTGCATATGTGGTAAATGAAAAGAGAAAAACATAAGTATGATGTATAATTTACATCGGAATACGCGTGAATTCTCTGACGTCAGTATTGAGGCAGGTCAAGGTCTCCGATCCAAACAAACCGCCATATTGAATTTTACCCGTGTTATTTATATGGCGTTAAATCTGTGCGTTTTTATTTTATTATTTTTATTAAATCGGTGAATATTTAAGGACTGATATTGAGCTAAGTATGTTCCCTGAAGTATGTGTTAACAGTTCATCCCAAGTTTAACCTGGAAATTATCTGTACTTTCAGGATAACAAGTAATATTCAAGGAGTAGTCATTGCTCGCGCAGCAAAGCATCGATAATAAATTTTTTTTTTTATTAATATAATAGAGAAGAGTATAAATTCTTTTCCTTTCCAAAGCCAGGAAGTGAATAAAGGAAGTACAACAATTTTATAACTTACTTTTAATAAATTTCATTTAGGCTAGTATTTTGTTTTATTTATATTAGAGGTTACATATAACTGAGCATAGGTTAAATTAAGAACACATAAATCTGAAAACAGTCATCGACTATATTTATATGGTCATTTTGTTTTCTTAGTGAGAACGACACTACAATTGTGAAATCGTAAATTTCTTATTGCAATAACATACCTAGATAATAAACAATTTTAACTTTAAAGAAATAAATAAGTAGAAAGATAAGTGGCCAGATAGTTTATTGATGTAATAAAAATTCTATAAACTTGGTAAATAAGATTTCTGTAAGATATCTATATTTGATTCCTAGCCATCGTCGATGACATGACAGAAGTCCACTTGGACATTCGCATCTTGCTTTAACGATGCCGTCATCTTTATCAATATGTACCTACATGCAAAATTAATATAGTTAATAACCTTGTTTTGATATATTCATTTTTATTTTCACCTCCACATTGTACACTTTGAATTTCATACTCGTATGCACCTTCCCCTTGAATATTGCTGGGTTTCGATTTAAAGCGGGAGCATTCGAAACCAGTTTCCCCTCGTGCTAGCTGCTTCCTAACGAAGAAATTTCACAGAATTGATACTTCAATAAAATGTTTGGTGATCATCTTAGCCTGCAAACCAAAGGCATTAAATATTGTGGCAACATTTTTGTAAAATTTACCTTTACAAATTATAACATAACCTAGAAAACTGTGTTCTGGTTCCAAAGGAGTAAAATACCAAATTCTTTAAATAAGTCTTTTCGATTAGCAATTATTTTAAACGGCATCGACTATTTGTTTTCTTAAAAACTGAAAATTCGTATGTTTATCCATGATTTAGTCTGCATGAAGTGACTAGCACTTGAATTTCGGTTATTATCCTGAAAGTACAGATCATTTCCAGGTTAAACTCGGGATGAACTGTTAACACATACTTCAGGGAACATACTTAGCACAATATCAGTCCTTAAATATTCACCGATTTAATAAAAATAATAAAATAAAAACGCACAGATTTAACGCCATATAAATAACACAGGTAAAATTCAATATGGCGGTTTGTTTGGATCGGAGACCTTGACCTGCCTTCAATTTGACGTCACCAGAATTCACGCGTTTAGACGTCTAAATTCCAGCGCATGCAGCGAGTCTAGCGCTGCTTTCGTTTACTGCAACTTAGGCGGTCATTTCCAAAGTCTACGACTGTACAGGTGTCCCACAGAAGACTTGGTCTTTGATTATAGCGCATTTTAGAAAGAAAATTTTTCTACAAAAATTTTACAGAATCCAATGGTACATAACCTCAAAAACTACTATATGCCTATCTTTAATAACAGCGTTGTTATTTACTCTTTTGTAAACAAATGCAAGCCTTCGGTTAAAGCAACGTAATTGGCATGTGCATTTGTTTTAGGTATTAATATTTTAAATATCATGCATACACACTAGTGAAACTGAAATCGATGTAATTATACACAAGTGTCTATATAGTCCATAATAGTTCTGAACATTTGGTTTAGTCCACGGTAACTTGATTTTTTTAAATAGAATCCTATACGTTTACTTGTGCTAGTTAATCCTTACGCAAAGTATTTTTAGATTATGTAGCATTGAATTCTACAAGTTTTTTTGTAGAAAAGATTTCTAAAATGACAAATAGAGCCGTAATCAAAGATCCAGTCTTCGGTGGGACATCTGTACATTGAGTTATAACGTTATTCGGATGTAACGACCAACTTTATCAGTCATCATCAAAACTTCCGCATTCTCAAAATCAGAACAAATGTTGTAAATTCTACTATTTGTAAAAGCAGCAGATGATGGAATCCTTCAATAAAATTGAAAATATTCATCGCGTTTAGGTTTCGCAATCTGTATAATAAAATAACACAATTTGGGCCACGTACACATATAAACTACGCTGATTCCCTTGCGCCATTGCGCGCAGCGGCGCGAGCAACGATTCGGTTATGACACGACACAGAACTGCACTTCAAAATTTTATCTCGGCTAAAGACGGCCTTCTAAAAGCATTTTTTTTTCCGAGTAGCCTAAACACTTTTAGAGATATTTTAAGTCAAGTGCCGTGCTGCCTGCCTTTCAACTTGAAACATGTGCGACTCTCTCTCTATACTCACACAGAGGCCGCGCATTCACAATGACTTCCTCTCCGATTTGTTTTTCTATCCATCGGAACATACGTTGGCGTAGGGCTCTTTTCTCGCAGCGACAGCGCCCGCCGTGTGCCACTCGTTTCTTTCTTTCTTATTTTACTTTCCGAATCGGTTAGGAATCGTAAAACGTCGAATTTTTCGTGTATTTATAAACAGTGTTATCGAAGTTTACAAACTACCTTGCGTGAATACTCGTTTCGTATTATTTTCGTAGCGCACACCGTACTGTACGAGGAAAGAATGATGTTACCGAGCCGACGTCCTCCTATTTTAGTTTGCAGTCTTGTTGCTTGCTACTCCAGAAGCTGTTACATAAATTCTTTCGTTTGTCGTTGACATGGGTTTAAGTGTAAAGATTTAAACAGTCCTTAAATACTCTTAAGTGTGAACGAATAGAGTCTTAGTCGGGAATATTTATTCCTCGTTGATGTCGTATAATTCGGATGTGATGATAATGAAGAAATTATACATTCCAGTAAATCTTTTATGTGTTTATAAATCTCCCGTTTTCTTTTCCATGCCTTTCCGGCCGATCTCGCTGCCACAGCAGATGAATGCCTACATCAACAGGGTTTTATTGTTTCTATAAATTTAAAACTAACAAAAAGTTATTGCGTTCCTGGAAAGTTTGTTTGGGATAAAACGTTGGCGTAATTAATGAATACCGATGGAGATCCAAAACATGCTTTACGCCTTTTTTAACATCTCCTACACAATTTTACATATGTGAGTGTTGTTTTAATATATCTTATGCTTTCATTCATAAACATTGGAGCCAACTTTTTCAAACTTTACACACGTTAATTTTATTGGACTCGTTTGATGCATCATTTTATTTTCGGCTTGCGATATTCATGTTATATACAGGGTGTCCCTGAAATAAGAGTACAACGTATTAAAAATGGGAAGCCCTAATTTTATTACACCTTTTATCTAAATTAATTTTTCCAAAATTCCCACGCATACGTGAGCAAAAAATGGCAAAGATATTTATTAAATATCCGTCACGCCACTGGTATTTGAGACACTACACTTCTAACCAACGAAGGTAGGGCAGGCAACACGCGACGTATAACTACGCTCTGAGTCTCAGTCTGTCTGGATCCTTACGCATGAACACATCGGATATGGCTTTTACCACACGCGAGTTGTTCAATATGATTTATGTCTACGGCGAAGCAGGAGGAAGTTGTCGAAGAACTCTACGTATCTACCGGCAGCGATACCCCAATCGTAGAACCCCGTCTTACACGTGTATAAAGGATACCGTGTTTAGATTAAGAGAAACTGGTCGATTGCTACCAAATTACGAAGGTCGCGGACGTGAAAGACCACGTCGAATTTTATGAGCCGAAGAAGAATTGCTGGATATTGTGAACAGAAATGCAGGTGTAAGTACACGTGATGCTGTCATTGATCAGATTACGCACAAGTGAATAGAGTTATTCATTAATAGATTCCACATTTTACTTTCAATATCTTCTTTGAAATTTGCTTTAAATTTCGCGTACGTAATAATATTGGAGTCGTTTATCGATTATCTGTATATCACAGCTGTATTTACAAATGACCTTAAGATATAGTATAAACACAGATAGTGGATCCATGGGCGGCACATTCGTGACGTTTCAATGAGTTTTTAATTGTATATTCGATATTGCAATTGGCGTACGAATTTTTGGATACTTATTCAGTATAATTTGGGTTTCCCATTTTTAATATTTTGTACTCTTATTTCAGAGACACCCTGTATACTAGAAAATATACTGTTGTTATCGTTTATATTTATAATTATTTTACTTTCTATTGCTTTTAAACGGGTTTATTGTACTTACATTTTGAATTAAAATAAAAACTGGAACGCTTATTCTATTCTAGTTTCCTATTAAAATCATTCCAGTTCAGTTGTAAAACTGTTACTCTTTTAATTTGTAATGAGAGATGGAACACAAATTGAATGTTCTAAGAAGTGGACGTTTCCAAAATTCCATTGATGCCATTAGACGTGCAGGATACGTCTTCAGATATTTCCTAACTTAGTATTTATTGAAATGAATAGTACGGTAGCAGATGTCAATAAACGATGTTGCTGTAATGCTCGTCTCATTAATAAATAACGTATAGGGTGTCTATTAGGCGTCACAATACCGGGCTCCTTTTCCAAAACCGGTATTTATGGTATTAGAAGTATTAGTTTTACGAATATGGGAACACCGGGATTTTCGGTATTTTCAATATTTACTACAGTTGGGTAAAAAAAAAAAAATATGGTGCCTTTTGTTACGCTTAAAGCGACATTTTAATTAGTTATATAAAAACGATCAGATAAAAACAGCTTTCTACTGTAATATATGGGTTGGAAACACCCCCATAACTTGAAATTTTGAGAAGTCGTATAAAATCCTGAAAGCTATGTTTTCTGCAGGATGACATCTACTCCCCATCTCCTTGGGGCAAGAAGGTGAGGGTTACTAAAAAAAAAATAAATGGCATGATAGAAGTAAGGACTCATTTTGAAGGTTTTGAAGGCAAATTTAAATTTTTGCATATACGCTTACTCAAACGAACCGACTACTTTTAGTCAAATAGAGATTGACATTTTTTGGCGTTCATTTGCAGATTAATTAACGTATTAAACAAGGAAATGATTTTTTCTGATAATAACTATTGATTAGAGAGTTATAGCAAACTTTTTTTAAAAACTTTTTTGTCACCATCAAAACAACTTCAAAATGAACGCCCATTTAAATTACACCCTAACCTTCCTGCTCCAAGGAGGTGAGGGTGAATGGCAACCTGCACAAAACATAGCTTTCATGATCTTCTATGACTCCTCCAAACTTCATTTTCACTGGATTCATTCAGAACTTATGAAGGTGTTTTCGAACTGTTGTCCCACTCCGTATATACGAATAGTATAAAAACCAAACTTTCCGCCACGCATGCTTCTTTACTAATGAATGTTAGTCGGTCGTGTAGATAGCGATGGCTATAGATAGCTATCCCTACAAGGCCGTGTGGTTTGTCGCCATAGTATACGACATAGAAACCAAGTAAAACAATTTACTATATATTTTTTTTCGATTAAATACCGAAAATGTCGGAAATCTCGGTTTTGATTAATTCAGTCCCGGTATTTTTAAGCATTTATTTTAATGCCGTATCTCGGTACTTTCGAGAGCCGGGATCCCGGTTTGCTACCCCTAGTGTCTATGCTATACCTTCACGAGATATATTAATTCTAACAAAGATTGAGATAGCGTTCCAAACCGGTTTCATAATATCATTTTAATGTTGAAGTAATTTTAATGACCCTTTATTGACGAAGAAAAATGTGGATATCACTAGAATAATCTATTTCGAAAACAATTACGAAAGTAGTTACTAATGTCAACTTGTAGAGGAGAACGGAAAAATAACCAACAGAAATTGTAAAATTTAACTACAAGGTCTTAGAAAAGGAAATCATATCTTTAGATAAATACAAAATCGTTGTTGATTGGATCTTTTTGTGGCAACTACAATGATTAAACTCTGTAGATTAATGTTAATCTCTATGCGAGCTAAAACTGTAGTGGTATCTTTGTCGCATACACGGAGAAAAATGACATTGCAAATCCAACAAAAAAGTATTGTCCTTACGTTGCAATCGGTTGAAAAATAAATTGGTATTGCAGTAAAGTTTTGTAAGGATATTCCAAAACTTTTGTTTTGTTCCACCAACAACACTTTTGTTGGTATTAAAATATTTTACGGTACAAATAATCGCTTTGGCGATAACATTATAGTTGTAGTTATTTCAGAGCTAAAATACAGAACAACGTGTGCGATGAAGTGAAGTAGATGTAAACACAATTTTTCAAACCAGTACAGTCAAGAAATATTTACATTACACACAATTGTAGTTGACGCAACAGGGCGCCTACGTTGTCGATATTACAACTTGTGATGCGGGAAGTCCCGGCATGGACAGTAGTATCACGTGATTCTAACCGCGTGTTTCATTGGTCTTACATAGCCTTGAAGAAACAGACTAGTTACCAGGCGGAGTAGACGACGCCATATATTTCCGGTTGTGACGTTGTGTTAGCTTATTAGTTTTGTGTAAAAGAACGACAGTGTATTTAAATTGAAGAAAACTGGCTCACTTCTGACGTCTACTGACTCTTAGATATGGATAATTTTGTTACAGAGAAGCTAGCTGAATGGAATATTATGCGTACGAAGTACAAATTGCTAATGATGAGTACATTAAACCTTTCGATAAATTACCTAGTGTTTTCCCCTGTTTAAAAGTTGCAAAACGATACAGAATATACGTTGCCTTGAGATATTTGTAAAATAAGACTTAGATACATTTGAAATTTTAATCTTCATTTTTAGTGTTTCCCAGTTTTAGAATTTATCTTGTTTATTTTTTTTTTGTTAATTTTTAATAAAAAAATGTGTTATCCTATACTGATATTTTATTTAAACCCTCCACAGCTTACATTTAAGACAGCACCGAATTTGTGTGTGAATCTACTAAAATATTGTTCGCTTTGAACAGAAATTGCGATTACAAAAATCAAAATCAAGTGAGAATATAAACGTAGAAAATGATGACGGAAAATCAATTGTTTGTTAAATATCCACAACTTGCTGTTGAAGTTTCAAATTGCTTTGGTAGTGATAAACAAATTTTAATACTGTATTTCACACAATTTTGTTGAAAACACCATATTTTTGTGATTTGTTAAACAACAAGCAACTGGTTGATTGTAACATGTTTTGGGAATATATCCTTCCAAATTTTGTGGCAGTTCTAACAAAGTTTCTCGACAACAAGTTTTAAGTTGTATTGAATAATGGTTGTTGTTGTCATATATTTACCCACAAATTGTTGTTCAATGTGCGTCAATTGGTGCCACCTTCACAATAAATTTTTCTCCGTGTACCGTTAAGAGAATTATTTTTCAACATGATTTTCCGCTGCGTCGCGGATTACGATGGCGATTGAAGTGTAAGATTACCATATTGCTATTGCAGTTGCACTCAGCACAGGTACTAGATCTTTGCTTGCGATCGACGGAATTAAAGAGAATCTAATGTGTCGGACGAAGGTATGGGAATATGGATTTATAAGATAAAGATGTAATTTCACCAGTATTAAAGCACAGCAGAATAGGATATCTACCATTTTCCTGTTCTCTACTTCCGCCTAACGATTACTTGCGGGCGTTCAGATGGTTTATGACCAGCATAAACCATGGTCAGCCCAGGCGTTGCAACATATGGTAAATTCTTTGTTATTAAAATACATTCAGCATGTCTAACGACTGTAAAACTTATTTTGCTATATGCTACGTGATCATCAGCATTTCGATTAATTTAATAAATATGCCGTGAATCATGAATGAATATCATTAAAAAAGTTGTTTGAGACTCTTGCTCAGACTTTATTTAAATATACATATATTAATTCTACTTTTCAAACAATTTTTAAGTAAATTTTAGTAGCTTAACTGAGGTAACAATTATTCAAGTTATTTAGTCATAACTGATAGAATTGAAACTGAAAAGCAGGTTTTCAGTATGACACCTGTGGCCATTCAAGGGAATATATTCAGTAATAACAAATAATCTTTGTAACTATTTTTCTTATAAAAAAAAAGAAATTATTATTGAACTATATTGAATTATTACCAGGTATATATCATTATAATCAGTAATAAGCATTTTTTTCTTTTTCTTTTGACTTGTTATATACATTTTTTTTTGTAATTTTAACCAATATAATTATCTATCCGTCTACTTATATTAAACCTTAGTTCTAATGATTGCATTTTTTATTTTTTTTCTCGGAATTAATTAAGAATTTGTGCAACACTATTGACTGAGATCTAAAATTTCATGTTTCTTTATTAGGATTAAACCATTAGAAAATTTCAAATGAACAAAGGGAAAATTTACGACGAGAAATCTCATTTTTATTACATGTATAAAGGACCAAATTGTACAATAAATTCTCGACGTGTAAGATAAAGCTATTAAATTTTAATTACCACGTATCCGATTACGATTAATTATGGATGATAGGTAATAAATTCTCTATTTACTGTTGTAAACACCGGGTCGGATTTCAGAATGTACTCGACAGGTATGTACAATAGAAATTTCCAGAGTAGACATTTCCTACAATCGCGCAAAACATATTTATGCGAAGCAATTGTAAATAGGAAATTATCAAAGAACTTTTACATTGATGATCAGTTTAAAGGAGCACCGATTTGTACCGTAGGTTATTATAAGCAATTTCTGCTTCTCACATTAGCAATACAAAAATATCCGTAAGCAGTAATCTAGTAATCTCAAGGGAGCACAGTGCAACCATGAATTCAATTATTAAGGCTTTACAGAGAAAGGGCGTCATGTCAAGCAATTAATACAAAGAGCTGCAAGGCGAAATTTTACCATCTTGAGTGGATGACCTAATCTGGAGATTAACTAGGAAAGGATTTTACTGCCTAGGATGTGCTGATGGTCTAACTATAGTTGTCAGAGAGTGATTTCCGAAGGTTCTGGTGAAATGAATACAAACTGGTATAAAACATGGTCGGCAATTGACACTTAAATGTTTATAACCACAAGTGTCGAGAGGAAAAACGATTACATATATGTCAAAGAAGGGAAATAACTCAGTTTGTTCAAATACTTACATGGAATCTACATGCACAGAAAACAACTAACAAAATTATGATATTGGAGAAATTGGAATGTAAGATGACTCTATAATTATACGTAAAGGTAATTAGATCCATGATAACATACGGAGCAGTAGTCTGATGGCCAAAGACACAGTAGTGTACCTAACGCTAAATGCTGTAGAAAGGCTAGCTTTCTATCCGAGGATGAATACAATGTCAATGCCATGTTTCACCTACACATAGCTCCAACTAGAGGTTAGATCACTCTGCGGGTTCGGCTAAATTTCAGTGGAAATAATACAATACATCAACAGATGTCAATCCCTAGAAGTATCAAAGTGTACTTCCCAATCTAGTTCAAACTTCACCCAACAACAAATAACAAATCTGCTTGTTTGCGTGCCGCAGGTGCGATGAGATGGACTAATATTGCCGCAATGTATACAATTTTGAACCTACCACAGCTAGATATTTACATATAGGGAATGGCTAGGTTTGAAATCAACAGATTGATGCATAGCCAAGTACCGTTGAACATATTCAATGGCGACTATCAAAGTTACTAGACGAACTAAAGCAGGCTCTTCTTACAGGGATACCAAGTGAAACCAACTGAAAACCAGACAAGAAAGCGTGGGAGAAGTACAACCTAGATAAGGATTATCATGTTATAATATCAGACAAGAATGCGCCCGGGAGGAATACCGATAAGAGCAGGTTCGTACTGAGCTATTAACGGCAATATATGGGAAAATCCGAGAACGGGTGATTCTGGCAGCTTGAGTGAAGGCGCGGCGCGACGTTGTTCCAAACTAAAACCGTTACAATACTTTGACAGAGAGTTAACATTGAAAACAATTAGTCCTGAAATAGGACTTTTTTTTTTTGCTTTCATGGGCAGGTTTAACCCGGTGAGGCAACTCGGCCTTAAGACCTATTGTGCCCCCATGATGTCTTAACCCTCTCCTAATTTGCTTATACTGGGTTCGTCCAATCGAGCGACCCCTAGACAGCTCCGTCTCTCCCTGTCCACTGCCGGGCAGTCGGCAAGGAGGTGCACAGGAGTTTCTTCTGCTCTCCCACAGTTTCTACACAGGGGAGAGTCCACTCGCCCCATTCGGTGCAAATGCTTATTTAATGAGCAGTGGCCGGTTAGGACTCCCGTAAGAAGTCTCAGTCTGGCCCTGCTCATAGAGACTGCCTTGCGGAGTCTTTCGTCGCCCGGATAAATACCGAGGATTTTACAGTGTCTCACGCCGACTAGTCCATTCCAATAGGAGCGGTGACTAGCAGCGAGTTGAGATCTGACAAAGGCTTTGATACCGCCATAGGAACTCCCGCACAACGGTTCTGGACCAGTGAACGGTAGACCACTGGCGCCTCTAGCTAGTTTGTCAGCAATTTCGTTGCCTCTAATCCCAGAGTGACTAGGCCCCCATCTCAGCGTAATGCTGTGATGCTCCGCCAATTCTTCAAGCTTCCTATGGCACCTCAGTACCACTTCGGAAGCAAATTTGACAGCCTGTAGTGCCCTGAGGGCAGCTTGGCTGTCGGAGAAAATTTCGACCGATCCATTCCCATGCCGGCAGTTTAAGATGCTCTCTGCACAGGTCTGGATGGCTATAACTTCAGCATGGAAGATGGAAGTGGAGCCCCCTAAGCTGATGGCTTCGCCATTCGGTTCTCCATCTCTCCAGATCCCAATGTCTGTGCCGTTCGGCGTCTTCGAGGCATCCACAAACCAGCGTTGAGAACATCGCCTCGGTCTGTGAATGTATGCTTTGGAAACCTCACTGTTGGAAATATCTACGGAGTATTTCCTAGTGAAGCTGAAGACAGGCGGAATCTTGTCCGCCCTAGTGGACAGAGGTACTGTCTGTTCGATGTAGTTGAAAATGCTGGTATGGTCTCCAGTTTTGCCAGAGAAACCTTTACGCCCGCTACATTTTACTCTATAAGCTGCCAGGGTAGCTTCTGACCGCAACACCAACTGAAGCGGAGGAAGCCCAAGAATGGTCTCCATGGCCGCAGTCGGCGTCGAGGACATGGCTCCCGTGATGCCTAAACAGACAGTCCTTTGTACCTTGCTGAGCGCGTTTACCGCGTAGCCCAGACTAGCCTTATGCCACCAGACTAACGATGCATAGGTTATGGAGGGTACAATGACCTTCGTGTACAGCCAGTGCACCATTGCCGGTTTTAGCCCAAACGTTTTACCAAACATTCCTCTGCAGGCACAAAAGGCCTTTGTGGCTTTGTTCGACACTTGTTCAAGATGAGATTTGTACGTCAGTTTTGCGTCCAAAATAACACCTAGGTATTTGACCTCACTAGAGACCACTATCTTCGAGCCGAAGATGGCTGGATATTGTAGTTTTGGAAGTTTCCTCCTCCAAGTAAACGGAACCATTGTCGTCCTCCGAGAGTTTACATTTAACCCTTCTTGTTGACACCATCTCTCCACCAGTTTGAGTGCGACTTGCATCCTCTCGGAAACCACGCCCTCGAACTTTCCGCAGACCATGATGGTGATATCGTCTGCGTAGCCCTGCGCGTGGAAACCCGCCATCCGTAGATCAGAAAGCAAGCCATCCACCACGAGGCACCATAGCAAGGGCGACAGCACTCCACCCTGCGGACAGCCAGCTGCCACAGTTGCCTTTACATTACAAAGGTTCTGCGAAACATGAACCATTCTGTCTCTTAGCATGGAGCCGATCCACCTCCTCACAGTTGGCTCGACTTTCCATTTTTGAAGCGCCCTTTCCATCGACCGAAAGGATGCCCTGTCGAGGGCGCCCTCGATGTCCAGAAAGGTAGCCAATGCAATTTCTTTGTTTCTAAAGGCTATTTCTGCTCGTCGAGCTAGCTCATAAATGGCCTGCTCACACGATCTTCCTGTTTGGTAGGCATACTGGTACTCGTGCAGAGGCAAACTTGCCAGAGCCGAATCCCTAAGATGTCTATCAATTATCTTCTCCAGGGTTTTGAGAAGAAATGAGGTGAGACTGATGGGCCGGTACGACTTCGCTTCCGTGTAGGACAGTTTGCCCTGCTTCGGGATGAAGACCACCCTGGCCTCTCTCCAGCTGCTAGGTGTGTATCCTAGAGTCCCCTAGAGCTAAGGTTGCTCTTAGCAGGGTACATATAACTGGGGAAAGCGGTTCCAGGCCCTGTTGCAGCAGGGCCGGGAAGATGCCATCACTACCAGCCGATTTAAAGGGTTTAAAAGATTCGATTGCCCATCGAATTTTTGGTACTTGAATAACTTTCCGCGCAAGAATCCAGTCCTCACTCCGTGCTCTTAGGGCAGGTATCTGAGCTGACCTCAGTCCCATACATTCCCCCCCGAACTGGGTTTGAACGACCCTGGAGCCCGGAAAGTGCACCTCCAAGAGATGCTTGAGGACTTGCTCTTCAGTCTGGGCTTTATCGCCATTGGGCTTACTGAGAGACCCAATCTTACAGGGCCCTTCCTTTGCAAGGGGTTTTCGAATTCTGGAACATTCAGGGACACCCTCCTTTGACTACAACATGATTTGGAACCGAAATGGATGGATGCCCAAGGATATAATAAGGAAATAATATTGGACTAGCTACCCAGCCTTACAAACCTGAAATGGAATGAAGTAACGTACGTAAAGAAACGTACCAGCCAGACAAGGCTCGTCAAAGCGTCTTATCATTAATAAAAAGTTCTGCAAACTTCTCCTAAACCCCTCACCACAAACTGCACTAAACTGGACGTACGTTTCAATAGCAAAGCTATCATCATCAGCAGAAACACTGAACTAAATAACTATACTAAAACTACCCTAATTTAGGTCTAAATTAGGGTATAAATAACTATACTAAAACTACCCTAATTTAGGTCTAAATTAGGGTAGTTTTAGTATAGTTATTTAGTTCAGTGTTTCTGCTGATGATGATAGCTTTGCTATTGAAACGTACGTCCAGTTTAGTGCAGTTTGTGGTGAGGGGTTTAGGAGAAGTTTGCAGCATTTCCAGTACCACAGTTTGGAGTATTTTTGTCAATAAAAAGTTCATCAATCAGTGATCTTAAAGAAGTGAAGGCCTCAATTTACAAAGAATCTGCTGAATAAAGACGGGAAGACTGCCAATATGATGGAAGGTCCATTGACTGATCACTGTGGACTAAACAGCCACATGTAGACCTGACAAGGTAGAATTTGTAGATTCTATCAAAATGAAGAGGCAACCCTAATTTGTGTTCTGTGCAAATATGATGGCTTGGCAAGGACAAGATTTTATTACTGGACTCGGACAATGCTAAGGCAGATAGTTACATGGCTATATTGCAGATCTGATCAGAAAGGCAAAATTAGAGAGCGTAATAGAACTGAAAATATTGCGGCCATATAGAATGGTCACCTCAATGTTAATTTAATCTACGTATATGCAATATTCCACATCCAGAAATAAATTGATTTGACGTATTCCATACAAATTACCATGGATTTTCACCACGTTTTGAGTGCTTTGTAATGTTTAGAATTACTATGAATAGCTAGTTACAGTGTTTTAGATACAATGTGAGTAACTAACGTATTTAATCTAAACTTCATAAATAACATTAAAAAGTAAAATGCTAAAACTTAACAATAACAAATTCTTGGTAAAAGAAATAATATCGTGCAATAAGTATAAAATTTTAATTTCAACTATGTACAAAAAAAAATAGGAGAAAATAATAATGGTAGATAGATGGTTGTGTCTCTGTTATTTGCGTAAATCGACTTAAACAAGAAAATTAAAAAAAAATGTACCTACGATTGCGCATGCGCAGATTCTAACAATTATTTTTACATGTTATTCTTTGGCGAGAACATGCATATTTGACAAAGGTCAAATTCTGCGAATGTTAATTTCTAGGCAAGTCGAAGAGTTTGCGGCATCTTTGTTACATACGCTAAAAGTAGACATTATCTTTTGGGATGATTGTACGTTCCATCGCGGATTTTCATGGCACTGCATTTTGAAATGTAAATATGCGACGACAATAGCAAACCAATAAGTTTGTCAGCAGTGACACAGTTCAACAATGTGTATACGCTTTTCCTGTTCCAGCAAACGGAAACCATATTTGCTTTTCTTTTCTTCTTTATTTCAGCTTATCGATCACTTTGAGACAGTGTGTTTTAAATCGAGATTACCAAGTGTTGTATTTTTTTTTACAAATTATTACAAACATAGAAACAAGAAACGATAGAAATGGCATACGTTTTCGGAAATCTTTTGTATATTTACTCATGCATTTGATACTGTATTTAAGATAATTGGTTACAACGGGCTAGGGTACCTAGATATAATTTACCTCAGTTTATACCATAAATTTTTAATTGTGTACCGTGTGGGGTGGCACAACAACGGGCATCTACCTACATAATTTTTCCAGTTCGGAAAGTGTTCGTGAAATATTCAGATGGCTTTATAGCAAATGTCAGCGTTACAAGACAGCAGAGAAGACAATAAGCTAAACGTTCTATATTAGATTAGACGGTTTTCCGGAACTGCAGTCGACGTTTTGCTTAAATGTATACTTACGTTCCACCATTTCGTGCTCTATGTAATATGTGCATATACAGGGTTAGTAAGAAGTCCCGGAACGGTCGAATAACTTTGTTACTTGAAAATTATGATTTCTGAAATTTGGTATGGGGGTATAGTTAATATAAATGCATTTTGTGCAATACAGTTAATATTTTTTTCACTTCCGGTTTAATCGGCAATACGTCCAATTTTTTTTTTTAAATGGAACGCCCAGATTTTTTTAACACTTTTGAATGCAAAATAAAAGACCACGTTCAGGAAGTATTAAGATGTTTATTTTTATTCACAAGAAAACAGTTAAAAGATTAAAAAAGTGTCCTAATACAGAAAAATCAAGATACCTGTCTATTCAGGTTGCGATTACAATAATTGTTCAAAATGCTCTCCATTTACAATTTGACAAAAATGTAAACGGTTAGTAAAATTTCTTATTGAATTTTGTATTTGTTCTGGAGTGATGCGATTGGCTTCTTGAACTATTCTCTCTTCCAATTGTTCAAGATTATGGGGACGATTTTTGTACACTTGACATTTCATGTGACCCCAAAAGAAAAAATCTAAGGGCGAGAGATCTGGCGAACGTGCTGGACATTCGATTGCTCCTCTACGTCCGATCCAACGTCCCGGAAAAATTTCATTCAAATAATCGCGGACATTATGGGCAAAATGGGGGCGGAGCTCCATCTTGTTGAAACCAAAAATGTGCATTAGGGTGATCACATATGTTTGCATTTGGAAAGAGGGCCGCAAGTGCTGGAACAACCTCGTTTCGCAATAAATTTAAGTAGACGTTGCCAGTTAAATTTCCTCTTATAAAAAATGGTCCTATGATGTTGTTTCCAACAAGACCAGCCCAGACATTCACCTTTTGAGGACGTTGTGTATGGACTTTTTCAATCCAATGCGGATTTTCAATTGACCAGTAGCGACAATTATGTCTGTTCACAGTGCCGTTGAGACAAAACGTTGCCTCATCTGAAAAAATGATGTGACCTAAAACATTAGGCTGCTGCTCGATCAATTCCGTCATTGTTTCGCAAAATTGTAGTCTACGATCTGGATCATCTTCAGTTAACTCATGGACGGGATACATTTTATAGGCTTTCATTCTTGCTGATTTAAGAATCGTATGAGCAGATTTTTGAGAGATCTCAATTTTTTTTTCAATTTGACCTAATTCTGTTGTGGACATGTGATGATTTTCTTCCACTGTAAGTAACACATTCAAACTAGTTTCTTCATCTGTTGCTGTTAATGGACGTCCCCTTCTAGGTAAATCCTTCACCTGACGAAAGACTTCAAACTTTTAAATTGTTCGGCATATCGTACTTTTACTAATGTGACGATCCGGATAAACAGTATTAAACAAAATACGAACCTCTTCAAAAGAACGTTGACGATCACCGTACCCACGCATCATTAATATCTCAATTCGTTCTGATTGAGTATGTTTTTCTGCCATTTTCAAAAGTGTCAATGTTTAAAATAAGTAAATTTATAGCGATGCAAAAGTTAAAACGCTTTTAAAATTGTCAAATGTGACGGCAAAAAGAATGCAAACACTAAACAACTTTTTTTAAAGGTACCTTGATTTTTCTGTATTAGGACACTTTTTTAATTTTTTATCTGTTTTCTTGTGAATAAAAATAAACATCTTAATACTTCCTGAACGTAGTTTTTTATTTCGCATTCAAAAGTGTTAAAAAAATCTGGGCGTCCCATTTAAAAAAAAAAAGTTGGACGTATTGCCGATTAAACCGGAAGTGAAAAAAATATTAACTGTATTGCATAAAATGCATTTATATTAACTATACCCCCATACCAAATTTCAGAAATCATAATTTTCAAATAACAAAGTTATTCGACCGTTCCGGGACTTTTTACTAACCCTGTATATGTCTGTAATATATCAATCACGTAGTGATTTTCATGGAGAAAAGGGGTTGATTTAAAAGCAGTTTCATGTTTCATGTTAAAAGTCAATTATGGATGTAATGCGACAACAATGTAATAATGTACTACTTATTAAGTTAATATTGGTATTATTGTGTTTCCTCAATGGTTAGTTCATTTTTGTAACTTGTTTATTCTATTCTTTCCTTATATTTATCGATATATCTCATCTATAGCTGTAATTAGTAGCAATAAAAAGCTTTTTTTAGAAAAGTGTTCCTTGTCTCAATTTGTGTGATTCCCTTATTAACTTTTGAAGCTTATTTGATGTTAAGATGTGTGTTACTTAATATCACTGCACAATAGTTAGTGGAATAGATGTGATATTGTAATGTGAAGACTTTTGCAATTATTTAGACGTTGCGGCTTTTATCAGTTGAAACTATAAACACGAGGTTCAAAGCATATATACATATTATAAGTAGATTTATATCTGAAAATATAAAATGTAGCTTCTGAGGCTGTTAATATATACATATTTATTTTCATTTCTAAACAACGATTATATTACACTATAAAATCGATTGCATTATACTAAAAATAATACAAATATTTATATGAGGTGTCAGAAACGGAATACCAATGTGAAACGCACAGGATATCCCAAATATTTCAGGAATTCCATAGTGGTCAATAAAATCGCGCTATCATTAAATTACAACTTCGACACCTCAGTGTAGGGGCGTGTAAAACCGGGTTTGATTCGTTAAAAAAATACTTAAATTCTACACGGATTTAAGTACGTGCTATTGAATTACGTTGAGGATTGTGTGCTTTGTAAAAGTATACTTATTTACCTAGGCTTGGTTTTAATAACTGCGTTTTAACAGAAAGCTTTTAGAGTTGTTAATACGGCGATGTCGTAGAGATACTTCGAAATCATTTACTATGTAATATAAGCTGCCGATTAGATGTGAGTGAGTGCCACTTCAAAACGCATTTAATTCTTCCTAACAATATTCCCCTCGGATATTTTAACGTTATAATATTACCCATACTTTAAACATCTGTTAGATAGATTTAGTTAACAGTTGTACAAGTAAGGTAAGTTAGCAGTTGCCCAAATTTTTGTTAGTAATATTAAAAAAAAAATTCAAGTACGAGCGACATTTCGAAAAAAATTTCAGGATTGGACGAAGAAAAACTAAATTCATTAGTTGTAATTAATGTTTCATAACTAATTTTACAGGATAATCTTAATCTAATTCAAAATATATATAAAAGGAGAAAAAAAACAAAACAAAAAGAGAATAGTATGTTGAATTAGATAAATAGGAACTCACAATTTGTGGTGGTATGGTAAGTTATAGTTAATTAGTATATACATTAAACTGTCTAGTGCACAATGGGCAATTAGAAATTAACAGAGGAAAGTAATCGACAATCGAGAAAATAAAAGAATTGTGGAGTAGTATGAGGTACAGTATGTAATCATTCATTGGAGAGAGTGAAACAGTTATGGCGACCTAGTTCCCCCGGGCCAATAGATGTCTCTCTAACGTTATGAAGGCGGTAGAATTCAAAAATAGTTTTATATTTAATTACAATTACTATAAAAAAAAAAAAAGAAAAACGAAAATGGTGATTTATTGCTTATATTTATTAGACAATTTTTTACATTATTGATATTATATAGATGATTTGGTTGAAAGCGATCTTAAATCCTTCCTCTTAATAATATTATTAGCTCCCTTAACATAATTCAATATAATTAATTTAACAAAATTTCCTAAGGAGCGACAACAAATTTTAAAGTTGAAATCTACTTGTTTTTGAACAGTAAAGATTGTGCAAGTTGAAACGTCACTTGCACACTTTTCGTTTAATATGTAAATCACGATGTCATATATTTCAATCATCGTCTTGACAAATGATTTATTATAATATTATATGATAAGTATTATATGCTAAGTATCCAATGAACGTTATAGGTGAAGGTTAGAATAGAGTAATGAAACTCGTTCTTTCGTTCATCTAATATTTATTATTATTTCATAACTAGTTTCGGCCAAAAGCCATCTTCAGATCACTGGAATGCAAATGATTAATTAGTTATGAAACAGTAATTGTGTTACAATTTTTTAAAAATGTTTTAAATAGAGAAATGAAGAGATAAATACAACTAGTAGATGTAAAAACAAAATTCTACAATTTATTACAAATGACATTTTAGGATTATTATTATGTATTAAAGTGTACTTACACGTCAAAAAAGGTAAAATTGTCGATTATCAGATATAAAACATCAAACATGGAAAACAAAATTAAAATTAAAGTAAACGGACACCATCAGTTATATAAACAAATTAAATAAATTCAAGTATAAGAAAAAGAGAAGGGAAACTTTTACATAGAACGACAATGATACAAATGATTTAAAATGAACTGTGAAAATTGTTTAGAAATTTGTTAGTATGGGTGAATGTGTGTGTGTGTTTTGTGAATGTGTGTGTGTTTTGTGTGTGTGTGTATAAAAGTTATTCAGGTTGTCTAAAAATGGGATGTTAGTGTTGTGTTAATCTGGTTGTCAAATCCAAATAAGTAAACATAGATTTAATATTATAATCTATTTGTTCATTTAAAAGATGAATGTTAGGTTTTTTTCTTATGTCGTTGGTATGCCTCCAACAATCTAAGTTTTTGACCCTTATCACAGTTGTGAAGTAAGGTAATGTTATCATCACAGATACTTTTATGTCTAGATTCTAATAAATGTTGATAGAAATTTGAGTTATTTTGTTTCCTGTGTTCTTTAATTCTGGTATCTAATTTCCTGCCAGTTTCTCCTATGTAAGTAGCATCACAATCATCGCATTTTATTCTGTAAACCCCGTTTCGTTGTAGTTTGTCTTTATTTTCTGTATGTGTGCAAAGCATACTTTGTAAATTATGAGGTGATTTATACGCTAATTGTATATTAAATGGTTTGAAAAGGTTGTGTATTGATGTAGAAAGGTTGTTGTATGTAAATTTTCTGTAAATGTTATTTTTATTTCCTTTTATATAAAGTGGATCAGTTTTTATTTTATGTTTATAGATGAGTTTGTCTATTGTGTTATTTGGAAATTTTAGATATACCAAACCGACTTGAAAATTAATGGACAATTCAATAGATTTATTTAAAATCATTAATTATCAATAAAATCTTGTATGAGGCATCATAAGTGTTTAGTATGCATAGGAAGGGCTTTGTATAAAGGTTCATTTTGGATAAGGAAAAATTAAGTTTATTAAGTAATTAAGTTGAATTAAAGTTAAGCAAACGTTCAAGACTACAGTGGACACGTGTGTACACATATAATAAATCGAGTTTAGTATCATTGTTGTTTCAAAAGAAGTGTGTATTTATGGTATTTAAAATATCTAAAACGAATACAAATACAAACTACCTCGTCTCAACCAAAGGTTTGCAGCGGGGCCATTTTTTATTTATAAAATACTAGGTTCTCTTTCGTGTTCTTTTGCGTTTTGATAGTACATAACGTACAAAATGTCATTTAAAACAAATAAAATGAAAGTTTCCCAATACTGTAATATTTAGTAATCAAAAAAAGAAATTTTTTAGAATGATACATAATTTTCTTTTGTCTCGAATATCGGATTTATCATTTATTCGCTTATTTGTACGTTTTCGAATTTTCTATGACTCCCCGCACGCTGCACGGCGTAGTATAGCATTAGGCGTTCATGTTTAATATAGGAAATGACGGAGAACGGCGTACAGAGAGACCTATCAGCTGCGAGTTCCTACATTACTAATTCATAAATTGGAAACACACCATTCATGCTACGGACTCCGCCCGAAAGCGGCTTAATGTAATCGGACTACAGAATTTTTCACGTGGTACCTACGTCTGCACGGTAGTCTATTTTAAATAGTCTGTATGTACCTATCTAGAAATCCCGAGTAATTATACCAACGTGGCAAATAGGAAGATCGACACGAATGATACACCTGTACATTAATAAATAAAAAAAAAAAGATATGGATTATAATAAGGGTATATACAATGAAATACTAAAGTCTTAAAACCACACCCTAAAACTCCCACAATTGAAATATATGTCAAACATTAATTAACCAGAGAGTTTTTACTTAAAATAATAACGAAGGAATAGACTTCAAATCTGCTTTCACGGAGTACACTAATATCAAGGTTTAAAATTGTTCGCAGCATTCATAAATAAATCAGTAGTAACTGAATTGACTTTTAAGTATATTTATGTATTTATGCATCTACTTCTGAAACCGTAACACAAACGATGTGCAGTCTTGCAAGGAAATACTTATAAATTTATAGCTTCAGTAAAATACACGGTAAGAATGATAATATAAGAAAACTTACTCATATTGAAAATTGATTAAGCTTATACAGGGTGAGTTAAAAGTATGGAAACGGCGACTTATTACCGTTAAAATTCAATTTAAGGAATTATATTTAATATAATTTCTAAAACCTATTTTTGAGAATACTTGATTTTCTACGGTAGATTATTTTTAAATGACACCTATCTCCGTATTTCTTAAATGGGAAACTCCAATGTATATGCAATAATGCTTTTATTTTTGTTTACAATCATATTTTACGGTTCAAGAACAACTGGATTCCGGCTCTTAGAAACACTAATACGCTACGGCACCCTACACGGATCCACATCGGAGCACGCAATCAGCGGCCAACCAGTCAGCTGTGTTTGGTCAACCCAGCGCAAGAACCAGCAGCGCGAGGCACGATTATTTATTGCGGAGCACCTCCAGGCGATGCACCATTCGTCAGAACACTACAGCACGATTCAGCCGAGTTGGCGGAAGCGCAACAGCAAGAGGGTGTGCTCAATGTAGTGAGACACATCTACAATACGTAGGAGGATCGGAATAGATCGCACGGGCGAAGAAAGCTATCCCCACCATCTTTGCGATTCGTACAAAATCCGTAATTCAGTTTTTATTCTAATGTGTGTCTACAGTACTATCCACCGCCCTTCAGGGGGCTCCGCTCCCCACTTTGAGCTCGTGACGTTTACTGCGCGTACAGGCGGTCCTTCTGCCAACTCGGTTGAATCGGGCTGTAATGACCTTACAATATCCATATTCTGTGTTCGTACAATTTAAAATGCCTTCAACAAACGCGTAGCTTTAGAGATTTGTCAATCAATTAGCTACCAACCTCAATATTTTATAATCATTGTTCGTCCAATTTTAGAGAAGTGAAAAATATGAACCGTATATATAAATATGACCGCAAAGTTCAACTTGCAAGTTAACGATAGCTGATTTTTATAAGAGACTTTGTTAAGAAATGTCAAATAGTTGGAGTAATAGTGAACGTTTTGTCAATAATGTTCTTTTCTTTGAAAAAGTTACTTTTTGCCTTACCAGAGAAGCAAACATAACTGCATATATTGCACATCGGAGGCTCCTACTGGGGTTTTGGGGCAGGTTCCGTACTGAGCAACAATCTGTACCAGGATAATGGTCAGAATTGTGAGTATAAAATCATCATAATGCAGCTAGTAGCAGGAAAAGTATAAACTAGTCAAATTCAAAGAAGTGATTAAATTGTAATGAATAATAAAAGATCGACTAACAACGTGGTAAAAATTAATTAGACAAAATGGCGAATAAGCATGGAGTAGTAGTAAATCTATAAATTATCGTGTAGACATTATCGGTGCTTTGTTCATAGATTCCGAATTAAGCTTAGTTGTGTAGTTGCAAAACAAAATTATATCTGCTTGTGCTACGCTGTGTCCACATGAGTAGCAATGGACACATTTCTAATAATAGGGTTTAGTTCTAGCAAGATGATTCCCCATTACGTTAAGTAAAATGTGACGGATGGTCTTGTATGAAATTGGAGTACAAGAAAGTTATATTGACTTAAGAGATGGGAACACTCAACAGCGCCATGAATCAGGTTGTACAAGAAACTAATGGATACACGACGGAAAGATAACGATGGTATATCGACACAGGATAGCAAGGAATGGTGATCAAAATTTCTGGGTGGGTAGATATTATCTACCTGGAAGCATAAGTGTTTTGCAAATTTACATTGCACTGTTTCAAGTTGACATTTTTGAATTGATTAGTAGGGATACCAAATCAAACAAGCGTACTGCAATTGAGATCTTACCAAGGCGAAATATATGCATTTGAGTAACGCTGTGTTCGAGAAACATTTACTATGTCGAATTATAAATCCCAACCGCTGTCTTGCTTTTGTACAGATAGTTCGTATATGATCGAAAATGATAACTTGCTATCAAAAATTACGCCTAGATCCTTAACGAGATCGGTGCGAGCTAAATTAAGAGAATCAATAGTATAACTAAAATAGATGGAGTTGAGCCGACGTGTGTAGGTCATCGTTTTACATTTGCCTATATGCAGAGGAAGATTATTTTGCGTGCACCACAAGAAAATTCTATCCAGGTCTGATTGAAGCAATCCGCAACGTTAGTTATGTTACGATAAATCGTCGGCCAATAATAGTTCCTGCGATGATATGATGCTGGTAAGGTCATTCAGGAAAACTATGAATAATGAAGGGCCCAGCTTGGATCATTAGGGCACGCCCGATGTAGCAATAAAGGAGTCCGAACTGTACCCATTATAATGAACATATTGAGTTCTGTCTTCCAAATAAGTTTCAGAGAAGCATGTCAAAGAAGTACTAAATCTAATAGGTTGAAGCTCCTTTAAGGGTAGACCATGGTCGATTCTATCAAATACCTTAGCAAAATCTGTCTAGATAACGTCCACTTGGTTGTTAGTGTCTAAGGTATGCGAAAGATACTGATGGAATACAGCTAGGTTTATAATTTTTGGTCTACCTTCCATGAAACTATAGGAAGAAACACTAAATTTAACACCCGGATAAATTGCAGTATAAAGAAGTATTTCAAATATTTTGGCGAAATTGGATAATATTGGTATTGGTTGGTAGTTAGCTATATCTGACCATCACCAATTTGTATACAGGTACAATCCTCGTAACCTTCCATTTATCAGAAAAAGCTGCAGTCTGGAACGCTAAATTGAAAATTTAAGTCAGTTTGTTGTTCATAATCATCTTTGTAATTCTAGCAATCTTAAGATTCGTCTCATGTAAGTATAAACATCAACAGATCTACACGCCACGATTTTCAGAAAAAAATAAAAAATCAATCAAGACAATAGCCACTGTTTCCTATACTTACGTACTTATTTATGTGCAAGTATGCATTGCCATTTATAGCATACAATTTATTCTAAAGCAATAGGCGTCGATAAGGAGGCGTTGATTTGTTGTAAACATAAACCCCATCCAGACAGACACATTCTGAATAACGTCATTCGATTGTTTGCTTGATATTGTATAGGAAGTGCGTGATAAATATTTATATACAACATATTTGCTATTCCTCACAGTTGGTGTATATTCTCGTTTTGTAAAAAAAAAGTATGGATAACAAGGTAATTAGTTTTTTTCATATAAACATGGCATTACCAGTTATCAGTTCATTTATTTCTAAAGCCTTCAAGCCGTAGTGCACGTATGCAGTACTCCAATAATTAATTGAAACAAGGATTGAGAAGAATGAATACAGAATTAATAAATATGATGGAGACGATAACTTATTGACCTTAATAAATAGAAAATCACGTTCGCTGTAAGAGCTTGTTAAATTTTTAACTAAATTTAAGAATACTTAAATTATTTTATTTTCATTTGTTTGTAGGTGAAATTTCTCGGCGTAGTTTAAAGGTACTTTGAAATTTTACCCTATATGTCGATAGAACATTTCTTCTCTCTTTACAATTATATATTTCTTTTCTTAATTTATTGTAACACGTTTAGAAAAAAACGCTGGTTCAAGTAGGTAATAAATGTCAAGTGTGTCACAGATAGGCAAGATTATACGCAATATAGTTAAAATGACAAAATCTTGTCGTTAAAAACAAATTAAAATTATGTAGACCTACCTATTACTAATTTAAAAATGATTCGATTGCTTTATAAAATCCGGAGAAAAAGTTTATAAAAATTAAGTAATAGTATAATTTTATGTGTGAGACATTTCGTATTAATAAAAATAAAGACAGTCTCCTTAAAATTCGAGGGATATATTAAGTTATTTCTGTTCATTAAAATATTATTGCTTTGTACTGTCAAATAAACATCTCTGGAGCTATAACGTACGCTAATTACAAATAATTTACAACAATCTACGAGGTTTTAATCGTCTAAAACTTCCCTGTGAGAGAAAAGGCAGGAAGAAGTTCTTGCACTAACACGTCTGTATATTTATGCATGTACAAGTTCCGTACAAACACAGCCCAAGAATTGGCGCACTGTGTTAATGGGTAGCACGTCTGCAGCAAAATCGACACCACGCACCTAAACTAAATAAATTTTATTATTAGCACTGTAGCGTACACAAACACTTTCAGCGATGTTTGTGTATCTTCACATGCATCTGCAAACATATATACAACGGATTCGGCAGGAAATATTAACTGACTGCTGCTTAAGTTCGTAGGTAACGCATAAAATTTAATGTGCGAGGGATAATTATTATTATGTAATTCAGGCTAAATATTTATGTTATTTTCGTGATATGACGATTTATTAAATTTAAATTTAGACGTGTGTACGCTACATGATTTATGCCGCAACGGGTAAATATTGTATTTCAATTAGCAATGCAATATTTAACTTGTCTCTGTTTATTTGTATCACATACGGTTAAATATTTTGTTATACACAGGTAGATATACACAGCGGATTAAAATAGCATGTATTATTAATGGGCACAGTGTGAAACGAGGGACAGTATATTTAAAAATAATTTTAAAACTGAAGCGAAACATTTGCGAAACTTGTATTCAAGTTGATTGACAATAGCTCTGTGATGACCAAATTATTGATATTTTAATTTTTTGACTTGTTATATGTACATATTTGCAATCAACAATCTTATCAGGAAGACAAACAACTTCTCTCTCATGAAAATATCGGTTTAGAATAACTATTTAACATTGCCAGTAGCTGTTCAAATGGAGGAGGTGCTATATATAAAAACTTTCGAAAATAATGAGGCACATATTTAATCAAAGTTAAAAAATTGTCAATAAACTTTATAGGTCTCGTACCGTATTCAGTACGACTAGATTAAAGACGTTTATCTAAAGTATTCTTTTATTTACTAGTACATACAGTTTTATTGAAGCTAATATTAGGAGTTCTACCACCCTGTAATTTTTATTCACAAACTTCTGAAAATGTGAAATAAAAGAAACTATTGCTGCTTAAGCTTTTATTCAATATTTCATATAGCTGCATTTAGTTCACAATACAAACGAACTAGTTTTGTAAGAAGAAAATACGGCTTATTAAATGTTGGTGAATACATTTTTTTTTGTAAGGAGAAATGCTTAATAGACACCCTTGCCTGGCGTCTAGTAATGGTAGTGTGGGACGCCAACCTGAAACATTTTCACACATTTCTTGGGATGGATCTTCTTTCTTTATGCGAAAAATATACGCTTTTGTATCATTAGTGGAAAAACTCCTATTTTTTTGTTGTAAGTCTCGCCTTTGTTATAGAACATAAGAAACAATAATAAACTGCCACTTGGTCTAGTGACGTATGTACCCGCCACTTTCTCTTTGTTTCTGACAGATGAATATGAGGTGGAAGGGACTATACGTGACCTAAATAATTCCGCGGCTGTGGGGTCGGATGAAATACCATCGTCACTTCTCAAGGAGTGCTCTGGAAACCTGAGGGGGCCGTTGGCCCACGTTATAAACCTATCTTTCCAGCAGGGCAGATTCCCCGAAGCTTTGCGGTGCGTCATTGTTAAACCGATCCATAAAAAAGGAGATGTATCTGATATAAATAATTACAGACCAATAGCGCTAACATCTGTTATCTCAAAAGTTATAGAAAAAATAGTACAAAACAGAATGCTAAAGTTTATAGAGCAACAAAATATTGTAACAAAAAATCAGAACGGTTACATAAAGGGACGATCTACAACGCGTGCCGTTTTTCAATTTCTGGAGGAGATAGTGCATGGTTTGAACAATGGTGGGGTAACTGCTGGAATTTTCATGGACCTTTCCCGGGCATTTGATAACGTCGACCATAACATCTTGCTGGCGAAGATCGAAAGAATGGGATTTCGAGGGGTTGCTTTACGTTGGATCGAATCCTTTGTAACTGATAGGAGGCAGTGCATACAGGCTTATGCTGAGTCCGGCACGCAGATGAGATCTCAATGGTGCACCGTAAAATTTGGAGTTCCCCAAGGATCAATTTTGGGCCCACTTTTGTTCTTATTGTACATCAATGATTGGTTGGACGGTTTGATGGTGCTTTTCGCGGACGATTCGGCAGCTGTTGTTAGGGCCGGTTCTTCGGTGGAGGCGGCTCGGGTCATCGAAACATCTTTGGCGGACATGAATGAGTGGTTTCGGCAAAATAACTTTAAATTAAATATCTCTAAAACGCATCTCATGATATTTAACCGCAACATTGATCTTGATGTGAATATCCAACATCTAGGTGGAGAACTTACCTGTACGAAAGAGACCACCTTTCTGGGACTGCGGGTGGACGGCGGCCTGTCTTGGGGATCCCATGTCAGCCTCATGGTTTCGAAGCTGAGTGGCTTGTGTTATGCACTGAAAGTGATATCTCTCAATCTGGGTTGTGATGCGGGTCTCCAGTTGTACTATGCTAGTGTGCACTCAAGGCTAAGGTACGGTGTTGTGTTTTGGGGACGGGCGGTAGACGTGGCTAGTGTTTTTGTGGCGCAAAAGGCTTGTCTACGGGCTGTATTTGGTCTAAAGCCAAGAGACTCGTGTAGAAATGTCTTTAGGGACTATAACATCTTAACCTTACCATCGCTCTATATACTAGAAAGTGCGGTTTTTACGCATACCAACTACGCCGACCTCTTCGCTAAATACGAGTTGGTGCATGGTCATAACACTAGGGGTACAGCCAAATCATATCTCTTGCCACCTAAAACCGAATTGAGCAAAATACAGAAGTCTTGTTTGTTTCAATGCTTAAAGATATATAACCACTTACCAGTGGAAGTAAAAAACTTGCCACCCAAAAAATTTAAAGATGCACTAAAAAAATATCTAAGTAACAAAATATTTTATAACGTCAGTGACTTTTTCACAGAAAAAATATATTTTAATGAGACATAGATCTGTTTGTGTTTTTTGTTTTTTTGTATAGTTGTCTTATTTACATATATGTTAGCTTTTATTATTACATTTATACATTTTTTATCATTATCTTTTTGTACTGTTGACGATCTCTTACGCTCTGTAAGCATTATGAGGTGAAATATATATTATTATTATTATTATTATTATTAGACAATGCTCACGTTCAAAAAATGTATGATAGGCATCATCTTTATCAAATAAACAAAAAAATAATTCTCTCTAGTAGACTTGCCGATTTTATATGGATAGGGTCAATGATATCCGTATAAGAATTTCGTCCCTCAGGATCGTCCACCTCCTCTCGCTCGAGTCAGACATCTAGCTGGTTTCCTTGAAACAGCTAAAGCCTAGCGCCCTGACGACCACCTTCTATTTCACCAAATGAGACGAAATTATTCATTAATTTCAATTTTTTCGCACTAAAACGATCGTTCAACAACCCGATCAGTGTAATTTTTAGATTACAAACTTTTCTTTTTCACACCCAGCGGCTTGATCGTGCCGCTTTATCAGAGATGAAAGGGTACAGGACCTCAGGTTCCCCACCCTAGTTGAGAAGTTCCGACCTTCGATATAAGAATTCTGTTTGGTAGAAATCTAAGTCGTCTTCTTTCCTTTCAATCCAAGATTGTGTATTTGGAAGAAGTCTAGCCATCCATCGATCTCTTTCGTCCTCCTCCCATAGCTTCTGCCAAGACGAGATAGCTCATTGTCGTTCTTGGCGATGTGTAATTTCAACATTATTTTGTCCTTAAATAAAGTCTTTTTCGTCCTGTTATTAAAAATGCTATTGTGAATACATTAATGAGCAATAGGACAAGGTAATATCCATATAAACTTATTTTAGATCATAAAGATTTTCATGTTGCATTTATAGAATATTAGTTCGATGGGGAATATTCTTGTAAGAATCAGAAATCAAACAGTTTATATTGTTCTTTATAGTTTATCGTTCTTTAGGAAAATCCATTTTAGTATCAGTTTTGAGATTACCGTGTATTAATCATTAATTCTTTTTGTGTTGATTGATTCTCCCGTAGGCAGTAGCATTACTACCGCATCTTATTTTGTGTAATTGAGTTTTTATTTATTTATTCTTGTTTACGACGCGAGTGTAATCTTCGGGGACAATGGCTGTTCATGCACGCTCAACTCTCATCACGACAGCTCGCTTTGGCTGTCGTGTTGGCATAGCTTTCTGGAACACGCCGAGTTCCTATTTCCAGTTATTCCCGGCCTGTTAGTTAACGCTGGGGCAGCTTTTCCGGTATAAGACAAGTATTTTACCATTTTTTTTCCGTTCTGGCAGTTGTGTTGGCATAGCTTTCTGATATACGCCAAGTTCCTCAATCTAGTTATTCTTCGTCTGTTCGTTAGCGCCGGCACAGCTTTTCTGGTGTAACACAGGCATTTTACCAGATTTAGCATTACTACCGCATGCTACTTTTTTTAATTGAGTTTTTTATTTATTTATTCTTGTTTATGACACGAATGTAACCTCCGCGTACAATGGCCGTAGACGCAAGCTCAACTCCCATCACGACAGCTCGCTCTGGTAGTGGCGTTGGCATAGCTTTCTGATGTGCGTAAAGATTTATTCATAGTCATTAAAACCATTAGATCCCGCGTCAAAATTTTAAAAGCATTACTGAAGCGGCGCGAATGTTTAATTGTTTACTTTTACTTTCATACCTCTTCTATGAAAATAAATGTTTAGTTTATAATACACTTTTACTATTAAATTGTTGCGCACCTTTATCAAAACCGTAGAATACTCCGTTCTCATACTCACAGCTACAGTTCTGGGGTTAAAACATTATTATAACGGCGTAAATAGAACAACAACATCGTGCAAGCTGCCACGAGATCATAAATTTCCGTTTGACAAACTGGACAGCAAGCGCCACCGCGCGGCTATGAGGAGATACAGGGCCAACGCAAAAGTAATAAGTGATAAACTCTAAAAGATAGTGAGCAATTGAAAGCACGTAGGTAAGGTTGTAAGGAGTAACCAGTGAACATCAGTACCTACACCGAATGAAGGCTGTTACAATATATGGATATTAGGTTGAATTAAATTCGCCGAATGCAGAGATAAACACTCTTTGGTAAAATAATGATTCTCAAAACGGTAATAGAATTGAAAACGGTTAAATTAGAAACGGCTAACTCTTACTATATAAACCTGGGTTCTTCTACCTATATATTTTTGCTACGGAAAAAAAAAATTGTTTCTATTATGGATAGTGAAAATAATGCCATGGCAAAATCTTAGAGAACCACATAGAAAAAATTAAACGTTAATTATAGTTAAACATAAAATATACTAAAAGGTAAGCAGTGTCAACCAAGAATGTTTATGTTAGAGACAGCGAATTCGGCCTGTGTAATGCTGATTGCTTAGATGTCTAATAAATACAACTACTGAGACTTTTATGCAAGAAGAGAACAGTAGCCTGATTGTAAATTATCTTTATTATATTATTTATGTAACACGATTATACAACAACATTTTAGGATATTAATTCACAAAATAGAAGTAACGTACTTAAAATATTGCAACAATACTAGTTTATCCGAACTTATAATAATAAACACTTTAACAAAAGTGCACCGATATTTTTAAACAGATAGTAACACCTATTCCGAATAAGGGGACGAAGATTCCCCTAAAAAAGTTACAGTTAATTTTAGTTTTATACAATCCAGGCTTATTCATTATTTTCTTAATAAGAAGACATGCCTTTTCTTTCTAATTTATATTGACAAATATAAGACAAATTGCCGACCTAATAGCGTATAGTTACACAAAAACTATACGTTTTAACGTCAGATAATTGCTGCACGTTTAATATTTGCTTTTCTAATTGCATTCCCTTCCCGTTTAGGATTCTACTCGATCGATTCTAATCAAATAATCATGCTGTTTGAACGGACTGGATTCAGTTCAATTTCTTGTTCCTTGCCCGACGTCGGTAGCGTGCGCTATTCTCTTAAGTATGTAGCTACCTAGTTGACTGGACTGGATAACGTTTCGCCGTTATTAAGTATTTACAAGTGAAGCTTGTTATAGTTGCACTCGTAAATTGCGTTTAATTAATAGTTCGTGGATTCTGAAAACCTGGAGAAATCCAGACACAGTTTGAATGCAAAGCGGAACCTCGGCTAAGCACGCTCACGCACGAGGACATCGCCTTATTATTCCTCACAGAGGAATGCGCGCTTCCTGTATTCTACTAAATGAGTGTTTTAAAGGCGCTATTATTCAAATACGACTATATATTTTTACATGATGTAAATTTCTACTTTATATTATAATTAGGTATGAGTGTCCATATCAAGCATCTGAGACAACAATCAACGCATATTAACTGAATGTTAAAACTACATAAATGCATATATGCACTTAAATAGTACTGCCTATTATAGTTCCAGTAGTTTACATACATAGATAGGTATACAGAGGCCTGCATGTGAACTCCAGCCGCACATCGTGGAGAGATATTGCTCTTACAAAAGAGAGCAATCAGGATAATTTCAAACATCAACAATAGAGACCTTTTTTTAAACAATTTCGAATTTTAACGATTACTAATCAATATATTTTACAATGTCTGATCTACTGTAGGAATAACTTGGACTTTTATTATCGTCAGACGGTGTACGATACCAGGAATAAACTATATCCTAACCCACAATTTAGACTAACCATAAACATAAACTCATTTAGATATATTTCTTTAAAACTATAAAATTTACTTACTATTAAATGGACAGATCTTAATGACATAATGTTCCAAAAAGTAATTAAAACTTATTTAATTGATAATCCTTACTATGAAATACAGGAATTCATTAGTAATATAACTACTGTGGGTGTAGAGTAGCATGTGTCCCTGGCTCCGGACCTGTACTTGTATCTTTGTTTGTTCACAATGTTTAATATCTTAGACTGTTGTTAATGTTTGATGTTCTTTGTTAATTCTAGTCTGACATGAGCATACGATTTTTTTTTGTCACACACGAATAAAATTATCTATCTATCTATCTATCTATCTATCTAAAAATCCATCGGCATAATAATATGATTTTCTTTAAATTAAACAAGGATGCTTTATAAAGGGGTAATTTCCTTCATCGTTTGGCTATTGGCTGTTTTATTTGATGCGTGTATTGTAGTGGAAATTAATATATTTGTCAAAAAATCGATGTTTACATAATACCATTAAAAAAGTCAGTACTGCCGCAAATGTGAAGCGTAAAATCAAATAATTGGAAATTCTGTAATCTAGAGATTATGTTGGTGAATTCAAAAATTAGTGCCAAAAGAAACATTTTAAATATACAAAAAAAAAAAAAACAACTGCAACTACGTGCGGTGTATGAGTGGATATGTAGATGAAAGACCGAAATTGTTTAAAAATATACATCTGTGTTTTGAGATAGATTTGTAGTCTACGTCTTTTTTTTTAGTCTTTTGTAAAGTATTTGTAATAAACCGGCTATCTGTGATGTACCTGGTAAAAGTAATATTTGTATTTTCAACACCTTTAATAATTACTTAGCATAATTTTTATATATTACAACTGTACATACTATTTGCAATTATATTATCAATAGTTGCATTACAGTTTATAATATATTGGATGTTTCATGTGCATTTTATTTAGTTTAAATCTGACACACTGTTTTTATTTTATTATTTATATTAATCGCTGCTATTTTATAGGTATCGTGGGTGTTGCGGTCGTGGGACTTGCGGTCAAGTAGATTTTTAATTACATGCAGTGGGATTTGCGGTCAATTTTATTTTCGCTGTGGGACTTGCGGTCACTTCATTGTATATGTGATAACAACAAATCTGAATATTTTGAAATGGGTTTATAATTATTATTTACAGAAGCCAGCCATAGCTCGTTTTTAATGAAACGATGTGACTTACATTTACACGCAACGAAACGGCGCAAGGTGTACGTAAAAGTGGATGAAAGAATTGAAAAGTGTTTGGAAGGTTTTTATTGAAGCACAACCCTACATTACAAGTTTTACAATGTCTGCGGTGAGGATTGATTTTCGTGCTGCAATGGGCACGTCTAACTGTTGTTCCGTGTATGGGCCTCACTTGTTCGTTTTTCAATCGGAATCGTAATTTTAAATCTGGTTATATTTTTATTTTTCATTTAGTGGCGGTCGGCCCTTTTTTGTTTTGTTTGGTGCTGCTCCTATTAATCCATTTGATACAGCTATTCTAAGGTCTTTGATTGTCAAATGTTGACCTTCCCAACTACAACTAAATATTATAAATGCATTAACAATTGTAACATCAAGCTAATGCTAAAATATTCTATGCCATCATTTTTCTAACTTTCTGTTAACTTGATAACAAGATTTCAGCATGTCAACCTTGCAAACATATCCCATGTGGGTATTATAATCTTTTACCAAAGTAAAATAAGAAATTTCTTTGTTGGTTCCATCTTTTTTCTTTCTCGATATCGTAATTTCATTTGGTTGATGAAAGTTGCTTAAAAATAAGATTGGTTTTTTGTCCATCCATCTTAAAATTAAAAGGCCTTCCTCAATTACACGCTAAACCATAGCAGCTCTTTGCATAGTGTTTTTATTTTCTAAATTCTCAGGAATTCATTTCCTTCTTTATCGTGAGGTACCACAGGCATATATTTTATATTTTAATAAATGCGTCATCAAGGAAATGTTACTAAAAAAGTTATTAAAATAAATTTCATATACCTTTACAATGAAATCTTTTGTACAGTGTCAACCTTTCCGGTATAGATTTGAAATTGTGATACACATCCTTTTTCATCCGGGGACACCCACATTTTATACCCTCTCTTTATCGTTTTGAGAGGTAAATATTGGCGTAAGGAACTAGTACCTTTAAACTTAATCATGCTTTCACCAATAGATTGTCGTTTTGTAAGAAAGTAACAATTCTTAAACGTTTCCCCTGATTTGTCCAGAAGATATTTTAATTTATCGTAATTCTCTGTTCCTTTCTTTGTAATCAACATATTATCGTTGGCATGCAAATTTTTTAAGTACCATACAAATCGATTTTGCTACATAATGCTAGAAATATATTCGTCTCGGATTTCCCGTTTTGAGGACCAATAATCTTTGTAACTCGGCAATTCTTTTATACCCATCATTACGGTGATAGCCAAGAAGCATTTCATCTCTTGGGCAGTGGTAGCTACTATATTTTCTCCTTCGCTTTGCACTTCATACAAATTAGTTTGGAACATCTAAGGTATTTATAAGATCTTTGGGAAATAATGTCAAGAAAGTACATACCGGTGTGCCAATTTCTAAAAATTTACTTGGACCTGATTTCTCTTCAAATTCTTTTATGGCTTTTGCTGCTGTATGTCTTGACCATTTTGTTTCTGCCTCAAGAGCATCTTTCACGAAAGTTGAATGTGGCATCAAATCATCGTCTTCCCCAACATTTTCCTCCTCAACTTCCATCTCCTCTTTACAAACATCCTCTAGAATAACTTCATCTTCACTGTATTCCGAAACATCTGATCCATCAGTTGAAATTTCATCCAATAATGTATAAGGTTGCTCACTAATTATATTGTTCAGATTATATAGTTTATCTAAAATAGAATAATTGCGTATAGAAAACTAGTGATACCGAATAGACCCATCCATATAAAATTAAAAATAGATTGAAAGATTTTCAATTTAAGTTTTAATTTAATTTATTAAATTAATTAAAGAGGAAACACTATACAGCAATTTGGCAGTTACCCATTGTTGCACTACAATATCTTAAAATACAAAATAATAATCAATAATACACCCCAAAAAATGCCTACTGCACTTGTTCACAGGCTGAAGATTACAACGATATTAGCCAATACGCACATTATAAAATTATTTTCGTATTGCAACTTGTCGCAGTGCACGGTTTATATTGGTGGTTCCAAGTTGTGCGAACTAGGAAGCCAGAAGATAATTTATGAATTGGTGGTTCCAATGCAGTACCACTAGGACTCAAATTGTTTTAATTACAATATATCATACACAATCCCAAGAAATTTAACTCAGGCGCTCTAGATGCTCACGATGCAAACGGCAACAGTGCTCGTACCATCCGCATACATCAGTAAGTTATAATTTGATGCAAACCCAGTAATATCATTTTGTGGCTGATGGTCCAGTGACTTGTGCGCTTGGCTATCAGTCACGGGGTCCGGGGTTCGAATCCCAGGGCCTGCTCTCAGAGTGAGGTTTTCGTGGTTCTCCTCACTCCTTGGAAAATGCTGAGAGACAAACACTTTAAGTCGCTCCACGGGCGCAGGCGTAATAATAACTCATGGCCGGCCGATGCCTCCTGTAATTGGCGAAAGCTGTTGGGGGATGTAAAGGCATGAATTATTATTATTATTATTATTATAACAATTAAAAACAAAAGAGGACCCTGAACACTACCTCGTGGAACTCCCTTGTCGACATTATATAAGATGATGTAACGCAATTTATACTATTGTTAGTTTAATGTTGAGTAGACACAAACTATCCTTCAGGTACGTTCCAAACCGTCTGGCCATAACTCCTCTTATACTACACCACCAGAATCTCGTTTAAGTCATGATCCACACAATTAAACGCACGGCTTAGATCACAAAACATTCCCATAGGATAGTCCCTAGAACCCAAGCACTGTACAACATAAAATTTAGGCAGTGTGGTAACTAAGGATTCTTTCCATTGAGAAGAAATATCTGAATATATCTGAATTTGTGAAATTTACAGTTTCACAGTTATGAGTTACTGCATTCAAGTATACTGGATGAAAATATATGCTTAAAATTACACAATAAGTAACGTATATTTTATTTGGGATACATAAAATCTATAATATAAGGGCGAAAGCATACAACCCGTAGATATCTTGTTCCCTCCCTCTAATTATTTTGTCCGTAAAGCCACTATAAAGCGTATGGTTCTATATCAAGGGTTCCTTGTGCGCACATAAACTTGATAGAAGTGCTGACATTTGCAAAATGATTATATTAATTGTTAATTTATCACCACTTAAGTGATACCGTTTCGACAGACAAAATAGCCAAAAACACCACCCGGACCCTTAGACGATCGTAAATTTTATAGACTGCCGTCGTCCGTGACTTATATTTTTACGATAAAACATGAAACAATAAACATAAAAAGTGTGCACGGCGAAAGGACAACTTTTAGGGGTAGTTTGGTCGGAAAACGTGGACATGCGTCCAACGTCGATTTCGATCGCGGACACAACTCGCGTCTTCGGCGAAATCCAACAGTTTGCTCTCCACTGCCGTGCAGAACAGAGGCGTATCGGCGTTTGCGAGGAAGCGGACGGAACGTGTTCGCGAGATGTACTAGAAAGACCGGCACCGGAGCGAGATCTTTGTCATTCCTACTTGACGGCACGCACTCGACGGTTGTATTACATGCATTTTGAATTATAAACTAGGCAAAACAGTCGTGCTGCATACTGGGGCTATAAATAAGTGAAATTGTTTACATTGCCAGCAACAACTATTCAGATATAAGACTCATATTTGCTACGTCAAGTGCAGCGCTTGTTTTGGATTTTTGGCATTTATAAAGGTACTGTACGCTTGCATTCGAGTATTAATTTCATGATGAATGTGATCGTAAATCTATGAGATAGGATGAATATATTTTATGAGGAATCATAACTAAGACTTTACTTAATTGTTATTTCTGGCTAACTCCTCAAACAAATTTAGTACCTAATATTAACTGGAATTCTAGTATGCAATTCTCATTACAGCTTATATAATTATCAGAGTCTATGTTATCCTTAACTTCGCTGTACAACAAAAATGCTGTTTAGCTTTATCTCTTTAATATATATGGAGAGGCATTTGAAGGACATAATTAACATGTAATGGAGTTTTGATAAAGAATGGCTAAAATTTGTAAAGTTCGCCATCTATTATATTAATAAAATTTTCTTTGGATATAGTCCACATGTTAACTTCTGTACTTTGGGACTGGGCAGACTGAGTATTCAAAGATAGGTCCAAGTGACTTTAGCAGATACTTTTGATCTGTTTTGATAATATCTCAATGTTAACTGCAATTACTAGAACACAAACTCTTAGCGAAAGATGAATTAATACATTGAGAAGAAGCCCATTACGTTCAAATCACTTGAACTTCTGGACCATGCTTTTGGGTAGAATTTTTAATTCATTTTCAGTGGCGCGATGTTCCTGTTGGATAGCAATAACCGGAATTAATCTAGTTCCATTATGGTTTATATAATATGTGGATGAACAAATGTTTATTCGGTTTTGAGTATTTGCCTACTGATTTGAAAATGCTGGTTACACAAAAAAAATTGATGCATAACAACAAATGAAATAAATTTGATAATTTATCACAAAACCTTTAAAATTATTTTGAGCCGAATTCAGTCGACTTCTTCAAGTGTTTCGTTTTAAATTGGATTTGTTTTTATAGGGTCGATCCACCTTGTTAGTACCTGTTGCCTCTTTTACCTATTACGGTTGGAGAAACCTTTTAGGAAAACTGTCTTTCTATTTAGATTTTGTAATTTTCAGGCTTTATTTTGTGTTCGGTTATATAAAATAAGCCTTCATTTGTACTAAGTATACTATAGGATAATATCAACAGTAATGCTTTATTTGGATTCTTAATTTTTATTTCTAAAAACAAACACCTCCAAATTAATACTTTCGAACTTTTTTACCCTCAACATAAGCTGTCTTTGCTGAAGAGCAGCTTAGCTTACAACTGCTGGAATTTCTTTTAGTAAACTGCTAACTCATAATCATATAAACTATATATCTATTTTCCTTACCAGAGCATTCTTCGATTAAAATACATATATTCCTTTTTACTTACAGCCTTCTTTCGGCTGATACAACTGGATTTTCCTAGGTATAACACAAACATAATACAGCAAAAATTAAAAATTATAAAGATTATGACCAAGAACTTAGAATTTATTTTAATGAATTAATACAGAATTCTCAAAAATTTATAAAAAAGTGTAGATATTAAAGAATTAATACAAAAATTAGAACATCAACCTAAACCTTTAATTGCCCTACAACTTATATTGATTTATATTTACACGATGTAGGGTCTTCTTCACATTTCTACTAGCTTTCTGCCTTTAACTGTGCTGATTATTATCTTGTTCAATGCTTGTGTTTTTCTTTTTGTGTTTTCCTTTTATTTGCTTTCCTGTGACACTTATATATATATATATATATATATAATCTATCCCTATATACTAGAAGGTTCAGGGTTCAGTTGTTTCATTTATTCTCCATTTCCATAAATAAATCTTCTCCACTTCTCCTTGTTTCTAGCCATGTCCCTCGCTTGTGTTAGAGTCAGCCCCCTTTCTTCTAGTATTTGTTTCACATTGTCGTCCCACGTTTTCCTCGGTCTTCCTCTAAATCTCTTCTCGTGTCTTCTTGCTTCCCATGCTTGTTTTACGAGTCTTTGATTTCCTAATCTGGTTAGGTGGCCAAACCATTTAAGCTGTCGGTCTTCAATTGTTTTCAGCATGGGTTCCACATTCAGACGTTATACGAAAACGTCTGAATTTTGTACATTCTAGTGACGCAAGCTGCCTTGCGGAGATATTTCATTTTCATTGCTTGGATCTTACTCTTCACCTCTAGGTGTTAGAACCCAGGTTTCGCACCCAAAATTGAGTGTTGGCACGAAAACAGGCACGAACAGTTTTGTTTATTGTTATTTTTGTTCTCTCTGCGATCTCCCTTTTTCCTATAAATGATCTTCTCAGGCTGTGGTATAGTTTGGATGTGTTCTCCAATCTTGCATTTATTTCTGCGTCGTGATACCCTTTGCTATTTATATTTACCCCTAATACTTGAAAGTCTCAACTTGTTGCAATTTTGTTCCGTTCAGTGTGATATTTGCTTGCGTGCAGCCTTTACCTGTTACCATTATTTTGGTTTTGTTAGCATTGATTTTCATATTATTGGACTTCAGTGCTGTATTCCATATTTCTATGTTTGCCTGCAGGTCTTTTTCCGTTTTACCGAATATCACAAGATCATCAGCGAATGCACATTCACTCCAGTACACTGGTTTCATATGTCGGTGTCCTATATATAACTTCGATGTTTTTTCCCTAGTTTCCTTCATCGTATCGTCCAATACCAAAATGTGACACTTTACTATTACAAATTTATTTACAAATTACAATAAATTATTTATTTCCTTACTTATTTATCACTTTTAGTGGACGTTTAACATTTTTTAGGTACTTATCTGTAATATTTCTTAATTATAAGTACAATTTATGAGTCTTTCAATGCTTTTTCCCGAAATCAAAAACCTATGATTACTTTTTTAACACCTTTCATTTTATTTTATATATTTTTTGATTGGTATCTTTGGTGTCGAAAAATCCAGCTCTGGCTATTAGGAACAGCCAGTTAATCAAGCGAGGAGCAATACATAACATATAATAATTATATCAAATAAACCGGTGATCCACTGATAATTTATTGATGCATCAATGTCATAATCAATTAACCCCACGCATGCTTGACTGGATATACTTTTGTAACGATTATAAGAATTAGCAGATGCAGTTCTTTACCATGTAATTGTCGGTTTGTATATATATATATATGCACAGCTTCCTTCTTTAGATTTAATTTTGAACTACGTAGATTTACTTCATTTTTTCTTAATGTAGTTTTTTAAACTGTTGCAAGTTACATAAATTCAATTTATAACTTTCATAAGAATTTGTAACATTTCTAAATAAAAATGAGATAGTGTCAATAAAATACCGCGCAATGTTCATAACTTCGTTACTAAGTGATTCTTTGAAAAATGTAATCATTGAAATATTATTTTTATAAAAGGCACTAGCTGACAACATTTTTTATTTTCTTAATCACAATGGTATTTGTCCAACAGAAATAAATTTTCTGCTTTCTTTCGAGAATGAAGACACTGCTAATCAATATCGTACGGTTCACAAGATACAGGCTGTCTTCCTGTGTGCATGACGCCAGTGATGAATATTTCTAATAAAAACAATTTTGATGAAATAATGTCAGGAAGGGGTTCAATAGACCCTTAGAATACAAGGGAAGGTCAGGAACTGTAAATCGCAGATTCTGATGTACTTATTATATTCACTTGAACATTGAAATGCTACTTAACAATATTCTCCTTCATAGGTAGATGCATAGGACAGCAAAGGATAATTGAATCGCCAGATCCATTGCCTGATCTGAATCCACTAAACTTCTTTTTCAGGACTTATCTGGAAATAAGACTGTTCTCATATGTCCATAACTAAACTATCTCAATGTTCCAAAGTATCAGCTAAGAAATGCGTGAACAGTTCATCCAAAATGTTTATGCACGTACACGTTTATATTATAAAGACACGCTCTTACTTAACAATTGAACTAGTTTTTAGCGGTTCCGTTTTAAACAAGTCCAAACGTGATGCTGCTTTAAACCTTAAAATTGTTGTTGCCTTCGGGCAGTGAGAAATTTTCTTACCTGCACCAAATTACCTTATCTGACCTACAGTGTGGGGCATCATCGTACTCGAAAGAATTATGTCTGTTAGAAAATAATGCCAATTGTCATTTAAAAAACAAATGACGAAGTCAAAATGAAAAAACAAGAAATTCCAAACAAATATTTTGTTCGTGCTTTTAATACAAATAGAATTGAGTATTTCAGCGTTTCTTAAAAAAGTCACTTACACAGTAATGAAGTAAAGAATTGTGTGCGTGCATATCTACATGTGAAATTACACTTTCGCTGTTTACTAGATGCCAGATGTATTGTAATACCTTTTTGTAGCTGGTAACCTATCATGCAATCGTGATTTTAGTAATACGTTGGCATTGTCGAAGTGACAGTTATGGTTAAGCGTAAAAAAATAATCAAGAAAAAGAAAGCTATCTTCCATATATCATAAACAAAGAAAAGCGTATTATAAAGTTTATTAACAATAAACAAATAAGAGGTTATTATATTTTATGGTATTTATTTATGTTCTTTTCGACAAGCATTTTACACATCAATCGTAAACCGCGCAGGTAAGTCACTAATAATAAGCTGTAAAAGTGAGATAAACCATTAGCAATTGTTCTCAAATACAAATAAAATATAATGAACAATTTCTATAGTTTCTCTTAGATCGAATAGCAGCTATTTATGTTCAGCAATTATCAGTTAGGCACTATAAAAGCTTTAGAACAATCGTCTTTATATTTACTCAGAGATTGAAGCGGCATACACAAGAAATAGAATGGACACTTAAAACTTTAGTGGGTATTACATAAATTATATCACATTAAAATATTTTGAACTTCCAGTTGGAATTTGATTTTGAAACTTGCACAGCAATCCTAATCGCTTGTAATCTACTCAAAGAAAATATTTTCACTTTTATAGTGCATCCGGTACACAGGGTGTTGATAAGTTTCTCATTTTAAATGGAAAGGTGCAATTTTATGAAACCAGTGTAGTTATTGGATCATTTGTGACCAGTTTATATTAATATTCGGTATCCGTAAACCTAAAGCTTTTGACGTATTTGCGATTTTGTCAACAATGTTACGTTTGCACCCTTTTCAATAAATATTTCATAAGGCATTAGACATTAAACACCATACTGATGAGGATGTAAGCTTACATAGTGATAGATATTAATTGTATCACAAATAACCACAGAAAAGTCTATACAGGGTGTTCAGAAACTAATGTCCAATGTGGATATCTGTGAACTAAGAAAACTTTGCTGCAGCGCAAAAGTCTGCATCGAATGGTATTGGTTTGGTATACCTATTACTCATGGTAATTTTTGAAATAATATTAACACTTATTTCATAAACTTGCCCAAAATATGCCAAAGCTCAGCTTTAAGCAAGTAAAGCTATTTTTTTTTCATTCAAAACACTCTGTATGACATGTTTCAAAATGATGCATCATCTCTTCTTGCATTTATTTATAGTAATACTTGTAGTATTTATTATTAAAATTCATTTAATTGTAGGTAAAACGTAGACCTGAATTTATTAGATATTAACATGCTATCTTCGAAAATTGAAGACGGATGAAACTATCACAAGACCAGCCAGAACAACGACATTTGATGCTTCGTTTTGAAAAATGGTAAATATATAGTGTTCTGAATAAAAAAAAAGCAGTTAGCGTAAGTGTTAATACTTCAAAAACCACCAGGAGTAGGTATACCAAACCTTCATAGCGATCGATGGAGAATTCTGTTGTTGTTAAATTTAATTTTTGCGTAGACTTCTTAAATGTTAATTTTAATTTAATGATTTACTTTTCTTTTTTCTTTCATATGTACATCGTTCTCTTTACTTTGCTAGAATTTTACTAAACATATACAGGGTTTTCCACGGTAGCCGTTCGTTAGAAGTTTCCGAGGTTAGAAAAAACCTGGAACTCTGAATTTTTGGAATCCGGGGCTATTCAATATTCTCTTTCATTTTAAAGTATTTTCAGGGTCTTACCACTTCCGGTTACACCGGAAGTCGCCATAAACTTTCTTATTTTAAATGAAACAGCCTGTATATTATTCATTTTTAAATTCCTGAGAAAATTTTATGATGAGTTCTAATAGGTTTCCCTATACCTACTTGCAACTGCTACTTAGATATCTTGATTTTTTTTGAAAATTTTGAAAGATGTAGCGTTGTTTGCAACACAGTATCTTTTGCCCATTTCCGACTGGTAATAAACACTTCTAGGGTAGATGGAAGCACAAGAATGACACTTTCGAAACCCACATTGACAATTGATTTGTCGCATACAGGGTGCCCGAAACTGCATGACCAATTACAAAATGTTCAAAGTTGAAAAAGTTCTTTTTTTCAAATGGAACACCCTGTATATTATTGGATGATCAGATGCAGAATTTAATTCTGCATGGATTCGCTATGACTTTCCCTATACCTATTTACAACGGTTTTCCTGTTATGTCAATATTTTCTGTTTTAATGTGATTTTTGACAGAAACTGAAACATCGTATGTGTTTCATTTTAATTACAAAATGGAAACAAAATATGAACATAAGAAAATTTGACACGTAGTAACAAATGAAAAACAAAAAAATTAGGAACATAATGACAAGAAACAATAAAATAAATTGAACGAAATAACTACAATAATTGTTCTATGTGACCACCATTTTGGTTCAAACACTGAATCACTCTATCATGTACTCCTCGCGAAACCGATCTCCGAAGTTCGTCTGGGGTTATATTGGTGAACGCATCGTGAACACGGTTCAATAGTTCCTCTCTCGTTAATACAGGTGTAGAGTACACTTGCTCTTTTATGCGACCCCACAGGTAAAAGTCCACGGGCGTCAAATCGGGTGATCTGGGTGGCCAGTTCCAGGGTCCATGTCAGTATTAGATTGGGCTTTACACCTTCGTTGTAATCAGAACTTTGTCAGGATAACTTTATAGTAAAAATATGTTAAAACATCACAAAAGATTAGTTAGAAGTATAATTGCTACTTCCTTATATAGTACATACCGTCCTCTTTCTCACGTAGTGGTGTATCTAATAAAAAAAAAATTAAAAAGCGAGATATGCCAGCATTACGTACCATGCGAGTCGGCTTATCTCACTTTTTCATTTTTTGTTAGATGTAGGTATATTAGAAGTTTATATGTCGTCTTATAATTATAATATCAGATATTATAAAGTATGCTGTCGCTGTGTTTATTATTATATCGGTTTCTCTTTGTAGGTATCTTTCTATTAATGAAACGCCTATTATTTATTAGTTTAGTTATATTTTCTGTATCCATTTTTTCTGTTTTCTTTCTTTTCTTTTTTTTTGTGGTAGAAAAGGAAACAATTAGGATTACATTTATTTACGTTCACATTTTTTTAACAAGTATTTGAAATAATTAAAATAGAATAAACCATAAATGTGACAATTTGATTATTTTTTTTAAATTTCATTTATATACAGTACCAATGATTACATATTTCCCTATAATATTACCTTTTTTGTGTTATTAAAATACCTTCAAACCGTTAATTACAAGACTTTCATAAAAAGCACATGTTATAGTACTCATTCGTTGGAGGCACTCGCACTTGAAGCTTGAAATCGTACTTTCAAACGGATCTCACGAAGCTTTAAGTCATTTGATATCATTAAGGTTCTAACTTCAATTAAGAAACCATTAATGTAGCCATGAGTTATTTTAATGAACAATTGTCTTTGTGTCATATAAATCGTATTTTCTACGGTATTTTTTTTTTAATCAATGTTCTCAATGTTCCTGTTTGGCATAAGAAAGGAATGTGGTAATGTAACGAATTTTGTGACAATTTGATATGTCAATCAATTTTAATTATTAGTTTAGTCGAATGAATGAAGAATTTATTTCACAACGAAACAACGTTCGCATCAGTTTAATACAATTATATCGTTGACAGTCAGTTTAACTATAACCTCAACAAATTGTTATATTGATTATAGGGTTTTTGATCCGGCGTGACCAACCTAAAACTTTCTGCAAATATTCCGTGAAATAAATCGTAAACGCATTCATATGAGTGGTTCTACAAGTCTAGTTAAAACTTTCAGTACACGAACTAGATTAAATATCTAATATATACGCAGTTAATTAAAAATTATAGCAGCAGCATAATAAGTTTAAGAAAAAAACACTTTTAAAAGTCTTTAGAAATGATATTTTATGTGCGGCAATTTTTGTGCGTGTTACAAAATGTGATGTAAAAAAGAAGCGGTTTCAGGCACACCAGGTCTTTGTCCGCTCTTAAAATTTTCATTGCACTCGTAATTAAAAATTTTAATCTTTCATAGCGCTGTGAGTGGCTTCCTTTCAGCGGCTCCGTCGAGGCAGAAGTTTCCACTATCTTTTAATAAATTGACACCCTCCTGAATGGGGTTTTCTGAAGTTTAATTTCTGACTGGGGAAAGATCCTCCTTTTCTGTTTATCTACTACGACGATCTGAAGCCGCCTGTACTCACTCGGACATTCTAATAATAAAGTTTTAATAAATTTTAATCAGTTCGTTTTCTTGCCGTAGGTGCATACGTAAACCATGCAATGCCGCTGTGGCTCTTGAAACAATCGTTTTTTGTCTTTATGGCGGCGACAGGGCGTACGTGCATTTAAACGGAGGCACGGGAAAAATGTCAACGTACTTTCGCAATTCCGAGAGCTCCCCACGCAACCTAATTGTAATCTTTTATTATTGAATTATCCCATTAACGTTCAATAGGACTGTCTGTCTGGGATGAAGTAATTACATTTCAATTGGTTAATTAATCCCTTTATTTAATTAAATTTTTAATTGGTTATTTAGTCGGCTGGCTCTTCTTTTTTTTTTTCATTCTCATCGTCATTTAGTCAGGAGATTTGAAAAGAATGCAAATACTTCTGAAGGATGTTAAATATTAACTTATTAAGACCAACGCACGTCATCTACATATTGAGAGAATGATTTCGGTTGGATTTAATGTTCTTATTACTACCCATCTCAATACACAAAAGATGTCTGACGTACCTATCCAGTTTTCACTATGTTTAATACTGACAGTGTTTATCAAAAACTAATTTAATAAAACAATGTCGTGATTGGATTCAACTATAAAAGTTTTCATTAATAATTTTACATACATCGTGGCCCCTAGTTGAGTTCACTACAGGTAGATTTAAAAACAAAAATTCTCCATTTTAATTCTTTAGAATTCCGGTCTGCTTGGTATGACAAGCATTTTAGGGATATATTTATTTCTTCGAAATTAGTAAGTAGTTAATAGAGTATCTATCGGAGTCATTGCCATCATCAAAATTTAATTGTTAAAATGTTCACAAAATCGTTCAAGCAATCAGCATGGAAAATAAAACACTTCTCGCCCAAAGGTTCATCATATACAAAAAGACAGAACCACGGTAAGAAGGAAAACTCAGGAATTAAACAATAATACTACATATAATCAAAAAATCATAAATTTTTCTTTATAAACACAGATATCATCAGATTGTGACAAGATTTTCGAATTAAAAGAGTCGGTAAGAAAAACAAAAAAAAAAAAAAATTGCCGATCTTGTTGGAAAATAGGACACATAAAAAATAGATGTTCTAAAGAGCCTTCGTCACCACATTTACATAGATTTGATTTAATTTGGTTATATTTAAAAAGATATACAAATTCCATGCTCACATCGTATACGGGATAGCTTTAATAAAGCTCCTTTCAGATGACTTATAGAACCACTGTTTAGTGGGGGAATTGGAAAGGGTGACTTATAAAAGGCCCCTATATTTGTATTTATATAGAAATCCATAAACGAATTATGTACAGAAAATAAAACATTCGTATAGATTATATCTACAGGAGACATGGGAATAATAACTTTTTCCGAAAGTTTACAACCCTCGTTTGCTGTAGTATCAGGTATTTCATTTCCTGTGATAGCCTTTTACCCATAGTAATTCAATGATGAATGGAAAGTTATGGATCTCTTTAAGACTCTCAATTAATGAAAGGTTTATTTTAGGTTTCAGACGAAAATTGACTAATATCAGGACGGCATCTTTATAGTCAAGAATAACTCAGATATTTTTGCAAACAGTAATTCCCTTACTATACTTTACTGCTATCCTACACCATTATATGGTAGACGGGATATTGGATTATATTGCTATGTTATGTCATGCTAAACAGAACCCACAGAATCATAACATCAACTATAGAATCATTTATGTAAATGTATTTTAATCCATTTATTTATTTTGTCAACGTACTGCTGTGTACTGAATTTAGCTAGCTCAAATGATAATTTTTTTTTATAAGGCGCAATTTAACAATTAAACTCAGGGTTTCTAACAAAAAAGAAAATTGTGGGTGAAAGAAAACTGACTTTCTTTTATACTCAAAAACAATATTTTAAAAGGTTTGATCAAAAAATAAAAGAACAGAATTTTGAATGACGTAAATACAAAAATTTTATTATAAAAAACAAAGAAAAAAATATTAATTACATACAAACTTTGCAGAAAAAAAAACCTTGGACATAAGATCCTGGTCGAAATAAAACTGCTGGCTTTAAATTACAAAAGGACAGTTCAAAATCCTTTAACAAGGCAAATGACAAAAAAAATCGTTCAGGAAGATAATAATTTTTCTTCAATTTAATCCACGTGGTCTCAATATTTAAACAACTAAATTAAACGTGAAAAATTCAAGTAATTTATATAAATGAAAAATAAATGCAAGCACAATGCTTTTATTCACCCAACCCGGGGTGATTAATAAATATGTAAATACAAATCAGAAAAAGTAACAACGAACAAAAAATTTAACTCTGTAAACTTAAAATATCTTCCTGCACGTAAAAATATATAGATCTTATATCTAAATTGTGTACACAAAAATACAATATCAATTATTATCAAATGAGTTCCTTGATGAACGATATAAATTCAAAAACGTGAATTCAATGCTTGAAAGCAAAAATCTCAAAATGGCAGAAATGAAATACAAATTTTTTATATATCTACTTACACGTGTTATCAGGGAACTGACCTTACACGGCTAATACCATCGTATATGTATAAAAATCTCCGATGCGTGCGACGCAACGCAGCAAGCTCTGTCCGCAAACAGACGACTCGCAAAACATAAACAATCTATACAATACCAGTGAAAGCAAATGAAATTAATACAAACAACTGTACAATAGAATAAACAAATTAAACAATCCAAAACATTAACTCTCTTATACAAAAATAAAACAATTTGAAATTTCTCGCAACATTGACAAACGCATAACGGAATAAACAAGAAAAAGAAACTGAATTTACGCAAACCGGGTTGCCAGACCACAGCAGTACGTTATAATTTAAACTAAAAACTTACTTATTTCGTATCTAAATCAAAAATGCATGTAACCATGGATTTTAGGGCATTTGTGTTCCTTCGATGAATGTACCTTATGCTGTCGTATCGTTGGAAACGATATGTATCATCGCTACTGGGGTCCTTTTTGCCTAGGAGATATTAAGTTGTTGAAAACAAATGTGAGTGACTTCTTTTTCGGTTTCTGCTGAGTGTGGTTGCTTTTCGTATAATTATCTAGAAATTCGAAATTTCTACCACAATTTAAGTCCATAACTTTTCAAATTTCCTTACAAGAATGAGAGTATTACGGGTATAGTGCCAATATGATGGAAATCCGGTGATTTCGAGATTTGGGGTGGGGTTCATCTAATCTGGTGCCTGTTCGAGAATTTTATTCGAGCCAGTTTGCTGTGAGATCGTTGGACACCATTTGGAAGCTGAAATGATTGTATTGGAGTTGGAATTATTATTTGGATTATACTAGAGCAGTTTTCGTACTTGAAGTAAGCGATTTTATCATCTTTTGAAGCAATAACTGGCGTCAAAGGCGTAAAGGGAATGTTAGGTTATATTATCGTATGATAACAGTGAATCTAGTGAATTTGGTATGTGAGGTTGTTATTTGATTCTGTGGGTTAACTTCACGAGCGGTTTAAGTTGGCATGGATTTGATAATACTTGGTTTTATGACGGAAATTTAGCGGCAGATTTGAATTCTATTTATGATATAAAAACGAGAAATATGAGTTTTTAGTTTGGATTAACATTCTATAAATCTTATTAATGTGTATCTAAGATAGTAAAGAACTTACTTACCCTGAGGGAATCTTTAGAAGATTCATTTCTTTATTCATCAGATTTATTTAACTCGAAATAAATAAATTTCACTGATATAACGTCTCTTTTATTCAATGTAGTATAAGAACAGCACTAACAAATAACTAGTACAGTCACAGTAAAGATACTTAAGTGTAATAAGCTATATTACAATAATAATCGGTGGCTCAGTGGCGTGACATGACCCCACTACGTACCGAGGTCGACTGAAAATAATTGTAGTATTGATTTGATTGGTTTGCGGTGTACCCAAAACTTTGTGGTGGGGTAAATTTAGTGTAAATTTACTGTTAATGCCATCTAACATATGAGTTGTAGCAATTCTATGGAATTAATGAGATTATAATAGATGACGCTGAGTGTATGAAAGGAGAATAAAAATAGTGTTGATTTAGTAAAAAAATTTAATAAAAATTATAAAGAGTTATCTACAAGTTTCGTAGCAATATATATACTTTACTGCTTCATACATTCCTGCTAATTCTGAAGAACCTATCCAAAGATGTTGTCTTAAGATCATGCAAACTTATTTGGGGGCCCTAAAAATCACTCCTAAACTAATTATTTATTATGGATCCACATGTATATATTATGTAATAGTCTTTCCATTTCTCAGAAAATAATTGAATGAAATCTTGGTTGGTAGTGAGTCGACTGACTACTAGTTATTTCGTCCGTTTGATTGAACAAGGAGTATTTTACAGAATTGACAAAATTGTAATATGGAATCTTATAGATGGATGTTGTTTAATATTTTAGATTATATTTGGGGAAATAAGATGGTGGCAAGCATCCACAAGTCGAGATTCCTACTTATCCAAAAGTTTTCGGTAAGGTCCAAAAGGAATAAAGTATGTCTTTTTGACAATTTGTGTTCTGACTTTTTAATTATATGATTGTTAATTCAACTTTTTGCCGATAATTATTCCTAAAAACTCTTTTACTGAAACGTGTGGTATGCTTAACTGTGATAGATTTGTCTGGGCAGAAAATTCACATCCACTTCTTGAGAGAGTCATAAAATTATTTAACGTTTTTCTCTTAAAGAAGATATAATTGACAGTAGATTATTATTGAACAAGAAACAGTTTTGATGGATATTATTACTGTTTACATACCTACAGATATCATCAGCATATTGTATCAAATATCTATTATTAGTAAAAGAACATTTTCAGTTTCACTAGAATAAATTACGTAAAGAAAAACGCTAAAGAACACCACCTTGTGGGATTCCTTGACTTGTAACTCTCAAACTCTGCGAGACAATTATTAACATTAAGGTCTAAATTTCTGTTATAAATTAGAGAATAATTTTATATGGAATATGTAGTTTTTTAAAATTTAACCGAGCAGTTGTAAATTAGCATTACCATTGGCTCCTTTCACATCCATGAAAATGATTGATTTACTACAAGAGAAATCTAACTCAATACCTGTAAGAAATTGCACGATAGAATACTGAGTTGAATTTTTTTTTCTATATCCAAGCTGTATTCTAGCCATTCTATGATTAGCCTCTAACCAGTATTTAAGACGATTTTTTAGTAATCCTTCAAATAGTTTAAAGTGCTGAATTTTATTCACTAATTGCGAAACCAGATTTAATTCGGACAATGTAAAAGAAGAATAAAAGAATAATTCATTTTCCTTACTATTAGGGTTATTTTTAATATGCCATCAGCTGAAGCAGTTGCTAACTTATCTAAAAGATTATAGCACCATGCCTATTTTGGTCCAAACCTTGTTTAGTTGCTTTAATTTCTTTCCAAATTGATTTAATAGATGATTTTTTGTTCAAATTAGTGCAATAATATTTTCATGCACTTCTTTTGCTTTTCAATATTCATAATTTTTCTAGCTGAGGCTACTTTTCTGTAGTAGAATTCTCGTAATATACATTTAAACTTAATTTTCTTTGTGTTATTGCTAACTTACATAGAAATCAGGAATTAAAGAGCAAAATATGCACATCTGTTTTGCTCCGCGAAACACATTGGGCAACCTTTTAGGTAATTAAGTAAAGATAAACCGAATGTTAGTCCTAAGATAAGCTTTTACAAAATTGCATGTGGTGATAGCAATAAGGTTTACATTCGACAGATAAAACGTACTTTCAGTACTAGGTTTAAGAAGCTTAATCATCGAGTGTAGCACAACAGATAGATGATACAGGACATAGTATTAGTTAATCTACGAAACCTTGAACTAATCAAAAAATATAATTCTAACGACATGTAGGGAACCATATATTTGAAGTTAAACTTCAACAACTTATTAACCCAGGAACATGCTGCTCTTCAATGTTCGCTACTGATAGATTTATTGGGGTCGGCTCTCTTTCATTTAGCTTAACCTCTAGGAATTTTAGCAGGTTGTAGTAAGCGTTGAAAGGGCATTTACAAATATTTTGTTAGAGTTGGGATAACAATGTTTAAAGTCGACTTTTTGGAAATAGTGTCGATACATGCTGTGGTAAAGAAGAGGAAATAAATTTCACGTATATGTTAACTATCTAGTTCTGTTTCCAGACATCTTAACAGATTCTTATAGGTATAATTTTACCCTGATATTTTTTGCTATTTTGTGTTATTGCTTTGATTACATCTGATTATACTCTTGGTTTTCTCCAGCATACAAAAAACGATAAGATCGAAATTATCGCTTTCTTAACTCAACACACGCATTCAAGAAAATTAATTGGTACCTAATAGCATGCAGTATCATCGCAAAGAAACCGTCGATCGTTGCCTTTGACTTCCAAGATCGAAGGCTATGCATACCAGGATAGACAGCATTGCCCCAAGTCATGTAAGACACGCGGTAATATAGGCGAGTCTTTACGCGAATCCGCTTTATCGACCGGTGTCTAGTAAACGTACAAAAAAGGAATCGTGAATCGCTACGGGGAAATGAAAGACGCGTAAAAAAGGATCGCGACATGAGCTCGCGTTCGCTTAGCCGACATAATAACATTTAAACACTAAAATTAAACAGCGCTTCTTGGTTTTTGCCTACACGGCATCGTTGAACGCGACACGCAAATCCTTTTAGGTGAAAACAATGTCCCAAGTCGGTACATTCTCGATTGTTCGCCTCTTCTCTCGTTCCGCTGTAAAAATAGTCGATCGAGGCGACATTGAATAAATGGACACACAGCGGGAATAGATGTTTATGTAAAGCGTTGTTGCGTTCTGTACGAAACTCTTTCCGAAGTAAGCGGAACGACCGGGTTGTTCGCGTCAAGTTGATTTCATATGAAAAAAGAAAACGTGTTACATCGCCTCTCGTGTGAATGTAAATAGAAAACTATTTATCTTGTATCTAAAGGAACTTTGCCACGTGATAAACTCCTAAAATTTCTTTCAGTTTGTATTTGGACATGTACAACATGTAAAGGAACGTTTTAAAAATATTTATTTTATTCAGTGGAATGTTTTCTTGTTGTTGTCATATGACTGTTACATCTCACATCAATTCTATTTGACTAAAAATTAAAAAAAAAAACCCTGCTAAGATCTTTGCAATTAAATAAGCTACAACTTGTATTGTGCAAAAAATGCACGACTGGAAACGCTTCTTCTACGAAGATTATGTAAGATTCAACAATAAATATGTAAATTTTGTCGCCTTGGTATGTGTGAGGAGGAGGAAGAATGCATAGGTCATTGTATGCTTATAGTGGGTAGGAAAAGACACAAATTATAGTTGCCGATAACATGATATATACCTTATGCTTATGTTTAACTTCCTTTAATTAAAAGGCAATTAATATTCTTGACTTTTTGCAAAAGTATGCTGTAAAGTATATGATGCTAAAGTCTCGACAATGCCCAATGAATTAAAATACCAGATTACATAAATATCTCCACAATCTCTAGAAATATCATTCTTAATTCCACTTCAACTTGTGTGCAACCTTAAATCTTTCTCCAATAAAAAATGTACTTTCTCATTGGGAAGATTTAAAAGAGGTAAATTACTGTTTTCATTCCTCTGGTAGACCAACTTATTGCCCTACAGATCCACAAAAGCACCTGATGTAAATTGATTTCTTCATCTCTAGAGAGGTATCGCCCAACTTTGTTCATATCGGAGAAAACTTTCATCATTCGGCAGTTATACTTACATTGAGTGAACGTTTAGTCAAAAACGAAAGTAGACCTAGTCTTGTTAATAACACAACCGACTGGGAGAGTTTCAAATTAGATATTTCAAATAAAACCAACCTTAATATAAAGCTAAGAACCAAACATGATCTTGAAATAGAAGTAGATAATTTTACTAGTATTACACAAAATGCTGCTTGGGATAACACTAGGGTAGCTTCCTACAAAGCTATTAGTAATAATTATGCGAAAGAAATAACAGCTTTAACAAAAGACAAAAGGCAAGCCCGACGTAGATGGCATCAAACTAGAGACCCATTAGATAAAAGTAAAAAAGCACAACAACTGAAGAAAGAAATATTGAAACTAAAAGAAGAGAACTAAGGAACTTAACGGCTGACAAAGATACTGAATATTCACTGTGGAAAAGCTTAAGAAAGTTAAAAACACCTATTACTCACGTTGCACCTTTAAGAAAGTCCGATTGGGCAAGAAACAATAAGGAAAAAGGTAAAGTATTTGCAGAACATATTGAAAGAGTAACAGCAGTGTGCTGCTTCAGGATATCTAGAACAATGATAATGAACAAATAAGACCAGTTACACCAAAGAAGTTTCAGATGAAATTAAAAATAACATCAATCCAAAGAACGCGCCAGACTATGAGTTAATTACAGGCCAAATACTGAAACAACTACCTAGGAAAGCAATCCTTATGCTTACATATCTGTTTAATGCACCCTGTGTAACTCTGGGGTTGTGCGAAACCCTGCCATGTCAAAAGTATACAAACATTTCAAAATAGAGTGCTACGTACATCGTCAATGCACCGTGGTACGCACGGAATAGCGACATTCATGGACACCTTGAAATCAAAGATGTAGACAGCGAAATACGAAGATTTGCAGTCAAACACGAAACAAGATTGGACTAACACCCCAACGTTGAAGCAATTAAGCTTCTGGACGTTCTGGTTTAGTATAGTGTGCAGTGATTAAAAGCAAAGCACAGCGTAGTGTCGGTAGATCGAATAAACTAAACGACACTACTGAGTCCTTTTTGTATAGTACTTTTGTTTAAGTTTGGGTTAAAAGCGATTGAAATTAATGGTTAATCCAATGGACCAGTTTTAATATGTATACCGCCTCTTCGCGCTGAAAAAAAAAATTGGAAGAAAAATGTTTATTTTTAAGAGACATATGCGACTCAAGTTTGCAGAGTGTCGGTTTTTTTCTTTGATTCTTGCATTTCTTTGCATTCTTGATCGCAAATATGCCTTTGTCGTCTGACGAGTAGTTTAACATTTTCTCCACATTTCTTCAGGTGAAAGTCTTCAAGACTCTCGCTTCAGTATATACCTTCTGCCTGTGGCATTTTTCGCAGTGAAGAAAACAGAACCGCGCATGTCCTGAAGAGATCTACTCCAGGTGACAATTAACCTTCCAAGTTTTCTCAACACCAAGATATATGTTTATCATCGATTTGGTTGCATCATCGCGCTTGTCTCAAGATTTTTGCCAACTGTGTATGATAATCTTGTTCGCAAATATTCTGGAAATTCTGTGTTCCAGTAACAGGACTCATTTTTTGCCAATAATCGAATCGGAAGTGTTGACAATAAATCACAGTTATTATGAGTAGCTTTCCGTTGCATACTTGTGATTCTTCTTGTGTAATGCTTTCAATCATATTAAAACACCAATAACATACGAGTAGTTATAGATTCTTCAGTTTCCTCACCCGTTTTATGCATTTTTTGTAAAAGCTGTCAAATGTTAGTAATTATAGAAAATTGGAATCGGTACCAAAAGCCCTTAAAATTGCTAGTCAATTGTTTAAAGCCAGATGATCATATCAACCAATGGGCCAGAAATCTATACAAACAAAGATATGATGGCTTTGGAACGGCTGATCGAAATAACTTTTAAAAGGAAGTGGGAGATTAAATACACCGAACTAAAGACTAGACGGTTTCCTCAAAAAATTAATTGTACTTTTATTAGTCACCTAAAAATTTTATTTCACATAATGAAGTAAGTAATTTAAGTTACATAGTTCACAATGAAGGATATATATCTTAAAGGTTAATTTTGCGAATGTGGTTATTACCTTTATACAGTTTTGTAAGACAATATTTGCTACTCATTTAAATCTTGACAGTTTTTCGAGCATACAAGTTGGGTGGATTTCTGATATATTGTAAACCGCATATTCGCAAAGTTCGTGCTTACGGCCAACTGTTATAATGCCAAAACAAAAACGTTTTTCACATAACACCATTTTTCTCTTTTATGGCTCTTAAAAACTTTGACTGCGGTGGAACTGCCAGTCTTCCCTGGAGAGCATAAAATGTATTATGTGAATAGTTCTTGTAATGCAGGATGATGATAGATATAAAAAAGGTGACGTCTAGCATCCATCAGTGTTACTACATATCAAACAATATCCAGATAAATAGATATATAAAATAATGACATAACACTTTATAATTGATGTTATCAAAATTATATTAAACATCTTCTATAATCATAGATAGATCAAAGGAATAGATTAGATAGATCAAAGGAATAGATTAGAATTGTTACTAGAAATTTGAATTTATACTCACTAGGTGATATTATCACCTTTTTTGTTTTTATGTTTTTGTATCTATTATCTAAATATAAGAAGTGATATTTTAATCATTATGTATCCATTGCAAAGCATAATCATCTGCGGTATTTACAATATACTTTGCTTTCTTTTATCAAATATTTTACCTTCAGCAGTGGTGTTGAATCTTAGCATTTCTTGCTAAGCAACTCTACTTGCAGCATGTTGGCCAGATATTACGATAACTGTCTTGATCAATATAGTTCCCGTTGCAATTAAATGAAAATTAAGGCATCCAGTTCAGAACGATGTAGTCGACATAAGAAGAGAAAGTGTAGATGGTAAATTATTACAATTACACTATAGAAACAAAGCATAAACTATATCTAAACCAATAAAACAGCGTTTATACCTCCAAATACTAAACAATAGGAAACTCGGCGGTCATGAATTCACCAAAAAGGTAGAAAGGATGACGCAAAATCATCTCAGCTCCTTCTTGAAGTTTGTAAAATCATGAGTGTGCCCTATAATGCGGGATCATCCCATAAAAACTCGTTCTTACATATTCTTGTTGTCATGCTGGTGAATATATTTTCTAATTTGTTTTAAATAATGTTCATTTCTTTTGTAAAATATCAACAGTTCATATACATATATAGATCGACGCCAATGGCAGAACCTCCAAGCTTCTGAAAATTTCACGGCAAAAACTCGTACCACTAACTTCAACCATGCATCTAATTATTTGTTGTTGTGGAATGAATAAATTCTGCATATAACTTGCAGAATCCTAGAAAACAGTTCCAGATCTTAGTCGAGATTCTACGTAGGAAAAATAAAACGCCCCAAATGAATTACAACGCGGGCGTTTCTCGAATTTTGAATATCGAATTTTGAATAACGACAATCCCAGATAATTTACACTTTGCTTTTCAGGAGGTTTCCTATTACATTTTACATACTATGGAACTATTAGTGAGCATGCAACGTGTATTAAACCAGCCTCCTGTATCCATATTGTTGTGTGTTAGAATACAAGCGGTATCGAAAGCATATTGGGAAAATTCAAGAGTAAAGTTGGATCCTAAATTGATCCTTGTGGTACTCCGGCCACACTATTTACCTGATTGAGATGCATATTTATTTCAGAGTAGACTTGACTGCAAATTGCATCACAGGTTGATAAACCACTAATAAAACCAAACTGGCAACCAGATTTCAAATTATACTTATTTAGATAATATAAGGAATGATTATTTGTAAGATGTTCACCCTTCTATGGATAAGTATCGCCTTAGAAATCCTCAACCTATCGGCGGGTTTAAAGTTATATTATGTAGTCGAAATTTTGTCTTGTTTGGTATACCAATATCGTTGTGTATTGACCAAGAATAAATCAATAAATATAATATTATGCTCGCAGGTCGCAAATCTTGCATGGATTCCTAACCATTGTATTTAATTTATGTTTGATGTGGATTAAAACTTGCGGAACATATTTCTCTCTGACTTATATTTTCTTTGAGAACAAAAGGTTTGTAGTGTGATCCGAAAAGAAACATTATTTGGTACCTATTAGTTATTTGGCGGTTACATGTTTATTTTAAGTGTTGGAATATATCCCTGGAAATAACTGATGCGTTAATGGTCCTGTTTATTGTAGTCAAAATCCGAATGACTATCAATTTACGCAACATAAAACTAGCGTTGGTTAGAGCGCTTGTATCTTCACCAGCCGCTGAAATAGATACATGATTATCACTTCATAAAGTGGGCCCGAAAATAGTTAGGGACAATAATTAATAGGTCTAGGCTTTGTTACAATGTACTGTTGCACGAAGATAAAGCCTCATACCGCTCCTATTACGTGTCCATAACATATCTTTTAGAACCGATATATGTAGTGGAGGCGTCAGCTTGTATAACACGTATCATAAATATTTTTATGGAAGCGTAAACTTTATAGGGAATTATCGTGCACTTGTCGACCAAGATTCATGCATATTGCGTATACATATGTTTAGACTTCTGCCTTTATGTGTATAAATGTATTTTTAAGTATGCATCATCTCTATGAATGTACACAACAGAATACCGGCCATTGTTTATATGTAGGTTAAAGAAATCGTGAGCGATAATGTACACTTAAACTGAAAGCAATCCGCGATCAATACACGTCTGTCTAACATATCAAAGAAGAGGATTCCATTCATGCAGACAGAAGAATAAGTGGTATATTAATCACATACCATAGCGATTTAGATATTTTAACGCCTGCAATAATAACGTATCACTAGTTCGCATGAAAGTTACGAATCATGGTTCCAAATAAAATCCTAATTATTAATTAACTCAAACAGAAACGAATAACAGTTGTAGTAATGAGTTATCATTGTTCATGAGTACGACGCTTTATATTTGTCGTAAAGTCATTCCGATACACAATAAAACTAATCTGATAAATCAAAACATCTCTTTCGTGCCACTCCTCTCTTTTGTTTTCTCCACCGGCTTACTTTGCGGTTTCGCGAGTATTGTTTCGATTTGTTCTGGTGTTGTTAATCACCAGGCGAAATAAAAGAGTAGAGCTCAGTTCGTGTTCGGTCAGCTGAATATTAAATAACTTCCGGACGAATTACTGAAAGTCAGGATTCGACGTTCTGAAAATACCCTTTATTTTGTAGTTGGGAGTCGTTTGCTTTTGCTCTGTAACCATTAATTGTTGAAAAAGTCTTTATCAGATTTTTATTTCGTTTTGTATAAAACAAACGCCCAGGCACAAATAATATTCTGCTGGCATTTCCTGAAATAACATCAAACAAAGGGTTTACTCGTTTCATTTTATAGTTTATTGTAAGTATTAATCTAACCAGTAGTCAAATCCATGCGCGTAAGCTTAGCTAATCTTTTTAGTCTTGAAACTAAGCCCAACGAGAAATGACATTGAACTCGGATATTCAATAAATTATGGAAATTTAGGAATATAGAGAGCATACATATAAAGACATGTGTAATAACATTTTAGCGTAATAAACTACAGCTATGCTATATTGATAGCTATATATGAATGATATCCAACATTAATGTGGTTTGCCAAAATAATCATTTGTATGTACAATATACTTTTTTCTATTTATTAGAGGTCTGAGTTTGGCAATCTTATCATTTGGTGCAAGGTCGGCATTATCTGCGCAATGCATGAACCGCATAATTAGTAAGTATAGATCTCTCTCGGTGCTAGAATTATAATCGATCATCACCGGGCAATCATAATGGTAATAGTAAAAATAATTTTTTTTTACGGTTTTTTTTTCGTATCCAGAATATAGTATATAGATAGATAAATATAGATAGTTGTGAAACATTTTATTTCACCTGTAGTTCTTTTACGGTCCTGTAAATTTAGAAGGATAGCATACCGAGTACTTTATTGAACAAGCAATTGTATTCTCTAACAAAAGAAACCTAAATAATTTACGGGCGACATTTCATGAAAATTCGAAAAATTTCTTTCTGGAAACATGTGAATTATTGAATCTTGTAAATCGTCTTTTTCTAACCAGTTCACAACTTTGGTTTCCTTTTTTGTAAAAGTGCTAAAAGGTATTATCTTCTTCATCAAACTCTGGACTTTCAGGACGTAATTATGGAGTAGGCTGTTCTTCATCAATGTCTCCACTACCAATTTCCTCTCCACTACAAAAAAAAAAACATTTCTGCAGACGCTTGTAGGTGCCTAGCACTAAAATTCTTGGATAAGCCACCGCCCCTATTCGGGGTTTTAATCCAAATCAGGCTTATTATCAGCAGGTTTCATGTATACCCAATCTATGTCACTTCTGAAATCCCACAGATATTCTTTCGACTCTAGTATGTCTGCAATTTCTTGCACTGTAAAACTGAAATAAACAAATACTTGAAACAAAATGGTAGCCTTTGTGTTATGTAATAAAATTGGAATTGGTGGTATCAACGCCATCTATTTTTCTAAACAACTTTAAGAGGAAAACTGTTAACAATGTATTTGTTTATTTTATTAAGCGGCAACAAAGGCTGTAGCAAGATGAATCATTACAAGATGCTTCCGGAAATGTAGAATCTAAAATCTACATAAAAATTTTGGTTTGTCAAAGCAATGATTTGTGCAAAGTTTTAGCTCCAGGACCCAAGCAGCTAACTCTTTTTGCGTTTGTGAACGTTTGCTGAATGTGCGTTTTAGAACTGTTTGAAGGCAGAAGAAGGGCGATGAAAGCCTAAGCTCTATTTCTTTTTTCTTTAATGGATTTAGTGCCCCGGCATATTTGGTTCTGTTCTTTTGTTTAGCAAGCTGTTCCATCACAGCATAGTGGTTTAAATGATTGAGCTAGAGTATACGTGAATATTTGACGAAAATTTCGTGGGTGCACTCCGAAGAACGGCTTACTTTCTGGGAGTTACAAGTATATTCAATCTTTTTTTAACTAGTTCAAATTGTTACAAGGCCGTCCAAAATTTGCATGTAGAAGCACTAGCCGGAGAAATCATGTTTGCAAGATTTAAATCAGTTCTCTAAACAGAAACGGCGATAAAATATAGAGTAGTTTTAAGGTATCAACTTTGCATAAGTCATTACTTTGACAAAGTATAACTTTTCTACAGATTTTTGATTATATACATCTGGGGATATCTTACAATGGATCTTTCAGTTTTCCCTGGGACCCAGAGAAACCCGCACTGACGACGATAACCCAGAAACTCAGAAATCAGTCACCATCCACATATGCCATTCCACAGTAGACGAAATGTTCCGAAACGTTGCTCTGGCATGCCTCCTCAACTAGGCACCGCCGAAGAATAGATAAAGTTAGAGGCCCGGAAGAATCTATTAGAATTACTGCTGCCAAATATTCTCCTAGAACTTTTCTAAGTTCCACTACAAATATAGGGAACAGTAAACCTAAGAGTGAGAAGTATGACATAAATACCACCAAGGCCAACCTGGCTACATATGTAAAAGACTGTGGTAGAAGAAACTATACTATCAAGCAAAGTCACTCAACTGGTTACCTTCAGTTCGATATATCCTCTAGTTCCAAAGATATTGTTAAAAATGTGTTTTAGTGATGTAACTTTAGGGGTCCACAACAACCCCTACAAGTGAATATCCGCAGCTACAAAAAAAGAATATGTGTCGATTATTTTTCAGTGCTCTAAATACTTGCAATATTTCATCAAAATAGAAGGCCAATTGGGTGACTTTGCTTGTAAGTGTCCTTTTTCCACGCATCACCCAGCCCCGAAAAGAACGCGCACCCGGTAGGGTATGCCGGAGATTTTGAAAGTAAATTGGATACTTCTGATTTTAATTATTAACCAAATTGACCCAGGGCGAAGCAGGAAGTAAAGAAGATACTATATCCATCAGGGAATTGATGCAGGTATCCGAACTGACAATTTATATTGTCAGACCACAGAGGCAGAGGCCTGTTTACCAGAAAAATCTTTCTTCCTGTAACATTGGAGTGCGGAAAAGCCCATGATTTACCCGCGATAGAACCCACATCCTAGAGATCATCTTGTTTGGCTATACCGAACAAGAGGTGCCCATACTTTTCACCAATCCTTCCACACTGACTACATTGAAATTATTTTATGTTATTAGTTACCTCATAAATTCAAGAAATACCTAACAGTTACAAATCCTATTTATTACAAACCAATACATTGGCTAATGAATTTATGATAGTGATGGAGTTTTGTAAGGAAACTTTTAAAATATAAAAATTCGTTGCATCGTACATAGAACAATTGGTACAAAGTTAGAAGAGTGCATGGTATCTTCCTACACAAAAGCAAAATCTGTTTGATTTTAAAACTTAGGTATTTGGTTTTTGTCCAATATAGGTATTTACTTTTATACCAGGCATAAGTAAATATAACGTAATACCTCAACGCTGAAAGTTGGCTATTAACACCAAATAATGTACTTCAAACCAAATATATTTCTATATTTTCTTTATAGACTCGCATTCATGGTAGTCAAATATTAAAAACTGAGTAAGGAAATGGACTAAGCAATACTATAAACTTTGATTAAAGATTTGGTTTTGGTTTATATCAAGAATGGTATAGCAAACGATAAAATGCCTCCGCCATTATCATTAAATAGTCACTGCCAATGTACAGAATAGTGGAATAAACGTTTAATATTGGCTTGTACATTGAAAAACCGATTCGTTTTCGTAAACAAAATATATGTTGTCGAGAAAATGATAAATAGTTAAACAAGATTTTTCGTTATCATATCAAATAAACTAAGGTTACATTATATAATTTGATTCAGGTAATCAAATGCCTATATTTATTAATCTTTAGTGGTTCATACTTTCAAACAAATCAGATTTTCAGTGTAGCTAGTGCACTAAACACAAAAATATCCTATTGGAACGAACAATATATAAATCATATATTTTATCGTTCCTTATGTAATACACAATATCAATTTCGTTGATAAAAATTGGAAAGAGAATGCAAATTTAGTTCGAATCATCTTTTAACACTATTTAAAATATTTAAGGTATTGACCATGCATGTATATGTATATCTAAGGAGCTCTTATTCCAGCAATTTCTTTTCTTAAAGCAGAGAATTACTGAGTGCTTTGGAAGCCATTACTACCACATCAATGGCAAATATATTTTTCTTCTTATTCAAGATTAATAAACAATACAGAGGCATGTAGTTCCCATTAATTAGAATAGTGATCGCAGCGTGATAACATTAATGATTCATGAACTGGCTTCCATGACTTCCAGCATGAACACATATAGATTAGGTAGCTGCATGAGCTATCCTTTATTAACTTTCTCAAGGTGATTTATTCATAGACGGCAGTTATCCTGGGAAGTGAAACTACTGATGATTGTAAGAGTTATGCATGTTTAGACGCTATTTATAAACGAACGGATATAAATTGTGTATTTATTATTGAGATATTAGCATACTAAAGCCTCCAGCAGACACATCGATGATTGTAATTTAGATATCGTGCGTATTCGCACGGTGCATCGATACGTACGTGATTTGCGATATTGATTACCAACTGACGGTATTGTACACGTATATGTCATACAGCAGAAACGCACAGACAAAGGTATACTTCGACAATATGGCTCTGATGGGTAATAATGTTAAGGTAGAGGATTCAATTAACAATAAGACACAAGCTATATTCGCATTATTAACTGTATATTGTATTTTGTTGGCACTGTAATTAAGAAGGGCTAATTTTCTAGAACGTGAGAAGAGTGAAGCTTTGAGTTTTTCTTGGAGACTTATGTGGAAATCTGTGTTAGCAGAGAGATCAATTGACAGATATGGTTACTCTGCAAAGTTGTATAGAAATCACTTGTTATGTTTGCAAATTTCGTATTTGGTTAAATAAAAGTTCAAGCATTTTTCCATAAAATTGGGAAGAACTACAACAAATAAAGTGATCCAGAAAGAGTTTGTTGAATAAAAGCTTATATGTGGTAATAAACGTTAAAATATCCACGGTTAAGGCGCCGAAATACAATTAATTGTATACCAGTAACTGATATATCAACATTAACTATTTTGTGCGGTATTCATACATTTGTGGCGCTTATAGTCAGTCTTTCATTCTACTGGTGGTATAAACCAAAACTGTATGTTTATTCCCCGTTTATTTTATTGCGTGTGTGTACTTGCTGAAAGGCATACTGATTTAAGTAGTTCAATAAACGCTTAGCGTGTCTTATTTTTGAAACAATGATCTCGTGAAAAAGTATTAGAAATTAAATTCTTATTTTCCTATTTAAAAGCTTCAACATTTTTCTCATTTTTTTAAGTAAATCACACTATAGCATATCTTATCTCACCTTTCAACTAAGTACGCTTATTTTTAAACTGATTAGAAGTAAATTCCTATTAACATTTAAGAATTTCCATTCATATTGTACAAATTAGAATAACGTCATTGCTTTTTACAAATATCAAAGTTATACGGCGAATTGTTTATGCGCTACCCTTACTTGATGCAGTATAGCTTTCATTACTGATTGTTGAAATTTAAAGACAAGACACTTTTTAGCATTCTCAAAAAGTCTCCATTACTCCTACTTGGTTTTCAATGAAAATTTATTAAAGTTACAAATATGTACTACCATACTATTACCTATATATTATTTTTGGTACCCAGAAAGTTTTGTTTGTTTTTATTTTAATCTTGACCTTGGAATGTCAGTTACGAACATATTTTTTTGGGATTTCGCGGCCATAAAAAAACGACAAATATAATCCCCTTGCTACTTTACTCTATTTCCTTATTGTTACCAAGAAAGTATTTTCTAAATGAACCCCACAAAAAAAATCTTGGTTTGGAGCTCCCCAAATTTTTATTAATTATTAATGCGACACTAAGATTTCTAACATCGTTCTGAGCTGCATTTTTTTTAAGGACTACATTAATCTCTTTCAAAAGCTTTGCATGAGCAAAATCTACCGAAGATACGTCCAAAATAAGGACTCATTCATTTCTCATGTTTTGATGATTTGATAACGCTCAATTGCCAATAAATTCACGATTCACTATTTTCTTGTTTGCAACTGGGTCGGAAATTGCGTACGCACGGTCAAGTATAATGTCTGCCTTCTAAACAAATATTCTTGCCACTTTAAAATTTGATACTGCGTATAACTTACAGCAGCTGCTTTACCCCAACTTTTGTATCAGTACTTTACCCAACTTATAATCTTGCCGATCCTATCTAACATTTTGCAGAAATTCTCTACATTCTTGACAGTTTTCGATGATTTACATACAGTCTGACTAAGTGGAAGTGAATATTAAATAGGTGTTATAGTAAGATAAACAAAACAAAACTTTGTCGTTAGCAGTTTCAGTGAGTTCTACTGTGAGTTTTTCTCCTGTAACGCTGAACATTACAACGTTCAAATTGCCCTATGTTCAGTTTTAAGAAGGACAAGTCAATGCATTGCAGCCTATTGTATAATATACAATGCAAAGCAAACTTTGATGAAACAAATGAAAAAACCATTTTTTTTTGCACCAGTAGTCTATTCTGGCATTGATAATAAGGAAATAAATTTTTTCTATTAATTCTTGTTTCTCAAATGTATACTACAGAAGAATAAGTAACAATTTTGGACTGGTACAAGGGCAATAACAGCTTGTGCAATATTGGTAATTTATTTTTTGTGAAATATCCTGACTGACCAATACCATAGATTGGTACAATTTACAACATTATTATGAAGTTTAGTGCCAACGGGTGTATAGTAAATTTGCGCAAAATAAGATAAAGGTTTCCATTTCTTACTGTACTTTGGTTGCTGTTATCCTCATCTCAATTATGGAATTGTGCTATGGGGGGGTAGCAGTGACATGCCAAGACTTTTTTTAACTCAAAAAAAGATATTACGTATTATTTATAAATTGAATCCCACTCAGTCATGTCGGGGTATTTTCAAGCAAAATAAGTTACTCACTGTATATGGTATCTTTATATTTCAGTCCATACTCTTTCTTTTCAAAAACAAACATCTCTTTTCTCATAACACGTTGTTGCACGAGTACTCCACAAGAAACAGGCATGACTATTGCTATCCTCTTTGTAGATTGTCGCTAACCCAACGAAATATTACTTATACTTGCCTCAGGTTCTATAATGCTCTGCCAACTGACTTAAAAGTGATTAAGTCACTTACTACTTTTAGGACAAGATTGTTTCATTTTCTTTGTGAAATTGAACCATATACTATTAGCGATTTTCTATTATACTGAAAATATGTTACTATCAGTCGTATAATTTAATATTGTTGACGTCTTGTAATATCTTCCTTAGTATTACAATAAATTTCTATTATTATTATTATTATTATTACTAAAGGAAGTGTAATGAGGTTACCTTGTGTTATGCTGACGAAAATCAGTTTACCTCGCTACGATACATAGCACAAAAGTCGAGCCCTTCAAAGTCTTTATTTTAGAATACTAAATTCCAACCTTATAAATTTGCCTATAACCAGCAGTTCTTTGAGGACCCGGTTTTGTGATGTTATATTTAATTTGTTAAATGATGATGCAGACATTTTAGAAAAAATAGTTTTTTACGGACATTCTTTTCTTATTCTAATAAGCATAAGTCCCGAACGAACGACCACATACATAATCCATCCCCATACCCAATATAATGACAGAGTTAACGTTTGGGCAGAAATAATGGGCAACGTCCTTATTGGTCCATTCTATACTGATGGCACACTTTACTTTGTAGTAACCCTGTATTAATTGAACTATTGGTTAGCTTTTTACAATCAATTCTTAAGGTTTACTTAAATGCTTTTCTTATCGAACATACAACTGTCTGTACTGTATTGAATTGTCCTTTTTAAAACTGAACAAAGGGAAATACTAACATAATATGTTCAGAATTAAAAAAAAACTCACGGTATCTCCACACACAGCTCAAATGTACTAAAGTAGTGCATGTGTAGTGGGCGCACTGTTTAGCGAGGTTTCGCGTGATGAACGCCTATCTCAGCTTACTGCTTCTACCCGCTTTGCCCTAGCCAAAACTTTTCCTCTTAATGGCGTACTTAGAAGCAGAACTTGTATGCAACCATTTTCTTCGATATATGCAACCGCTATTCTCGCTCTCCTGTTGTAAGTTTTGAATAAATTTTGCGCCATCGTTACGCAACTCCGTAACAATATTTTCGTTTTTCAATAAGGAAGTAGAAGCTCCTTGTGAAACTAAATTTTGTAAATTATATTTCAAATTAAATTATGGGGCTGTTAAACCTCCTACAACTCCTTTATAAGAGCCAACGCTGCAAGGTGAAATTTTAACAACTCCTTTGTCTTGAAGTTTGCGTGTACCTTTAACCGGCCACATTTTTTTTTGTTCTTATTTATGGGGCAAATTAACGTCAAAATGCGAAGGCACGTAACTTGCTCCAATTCAAGAAATTACGTTAATCGATAGCTTACCTCCTTCGGTGTTGTTATTTTCCCTTTGTTCGTTGTGCGAGGATAAAGTGAAAGAAAAAATGGATCTGGATTATTAATAGCATTATAGTTATTGGATCGTAAATCTTTCCAAAGAAATTCATTACTTTTCTATCACGCGCGCCACGTCGTAGAGAAAATAACGACAAATATGACGGACAAAAGAGATACATCTTATCTACGGGTAGAAATATACACACTTTTCGTCTTTCGCCCTGCGTATGTATGTATCTATGTATACGAGTAATATAGTAGATATTTTCGCGTTGAACTGCTGTGTAATAATACTCGAGAAGCAATCCCGCATAGAAATGGCTTCTCCCGGAATGCCAATTCGGTCGCAGACTGGCTGGTAATGCCGCATATCGGTTGCAGTATCTATGGGAATCATACCGGAGCAGATTTTCAGATTTATCCTGAAACTTAACGTCTGATCGACCGCTGCGAAATGTCAGAATAGAATTTGATTTCGACGAAATCCTTACCGCACCACTTTAATATGATTTATCGAAGAAGTTTCAAAGTGAAATTTAGAATTTATAGCTGTGTAAGTTCTTACATGCGACAATTTCGTATTGAAATAAGCGGGAGATACATACCAATAGCCTAGAGTGCAGTTTGAACCTATACCATTACTGCATCGAGTGAGAAATTGTTAGAAATTGCTTCAGTTTTACAAAATTCTTTTCAAAAAACATAATTGTGAAAATTTATAAAGTTTTTAATTAAATTTTAAGGAACTAATTACATCATTCTTTCCAAGAGAAACTATATCGAAAGTAGCTGAGTATCATTTAACATTCTTGTAAATGGCATTATAAGAACATATTTATACATATTTTGAGGAAGGCTATTCTATTCATCAAAATAAAGCAAAACAGTTTAAGCAAACATTTGCCAAAAACCGAATATAACAAACATATATATCGCAATTCGTCATTGGGATAGTGTGAGGTTACTTAATCCAAAGGAAAATACTTCTTAGTGATGATGGCTCTATAACTCATACCTTTTCTAGACGTGCAAATACGGTGTATTTTGAATTGTTTCACAAGTAGCTAAAATTATCGCTGGTAATTTTTTTTCCGTATCAATTGATGTCTCGCATACCAGATATTTTAGGCAACAAAGGAAAAAGAATCTCAAGAAGTATTTTTTTGGGAAGCATACTACCAATTTTGTTTGCCCTTATCTGCCAATCTACATATTCAACAATCTGCTAGAATTCAGCAATTTATAACCATTTCTGCTAAAACACGACCGAGTTTTATCGTATTGGACATTCTTTGCCAAAAATGTATGTACCATGTTCTACGCAATGCTATCAATTTTTTGCCAATAATACCTGCTGCAACGATAAACAGGAATCCTTACTGTTGGCCTTTGCTATATGTAACGTAAACAGAGTGATTCATTAAGGGTAGCCATCGGTCATATCTCAGTAACGGTTGGTTCTAGAACTTAGTGAAAAAAATATACTAGTAAGTGTAGTCATGTGAACTTCTTTAAAAATATTGAAGTTTCTGAAATTCCCGCAAGATGGCGTAATTTGTTCTTTTCTTATAATTTATTACTCTTTTTCCGGCAAAAGTTTAAAAAAATCGAATTATCTTTGGAATACCAATTACCTATTTGCGGTTTTGACAGTTTAACCTATGAATACCGCAAATTATTGCGTTTTCATTTTACTGGATTGATTATAGTGCTGCCATTTCATCACCTAAATAGGACAAACTAATAGATACCGCCATCTGGTTTCTATTAAAGCAATAAAGCAAACAATGTTATTTATACTCTTCAACTACTTGATATTCTCTTCACAATGAACCCAATGAGTTTTTGAAAACTGGTTGACATTCACTAAAGTTACAGGGGTTTTGTGTGGCAACAATATGCTAACCCCATCACCTTATAATAGCTCAAATCTCAAAGTATCATGAACTAACTTATAGATAATTATGGGCTGCCAATGATACACTTATTTTTAACCAACAGTAATAAAGAAAAATTATTAAGCAGAGTAATAAATGTAAAAAGAAAACAAATTACTCCATCTTGCGGGCTTCAGAAACTTAAGAATACATTAAAGATGTTTGTGTGTTTTTGTGACCACATTTACCAGTATATATTTTTCCCTGAGCCACCCTTAATGAATCACCCTGTACAAAACTCTCTCCTGTTAAAAACGTCATCTTTAGTCAAATGTATTTTATCCTAAAAGTATATAGACAAATTCAATCACAATAATGCAAAGTAGAAGCCACCCACAGATATCTATAATACAGGGTCCAAGATCTGGTGGTGGTCTTGTAATCGTTGACGTACCCAGTGCCTGAAAACATTTTAGTAGCCTTATCTATCAAAATACTACTAGCAATATCATTCTGAGGACCCTAACTTCCTTAGCTGCATCTTTTGAGTACATAAATTTTTCTATTACAAATAATGAGTACAAAATTATATTATCAAGCTAACCAAACGTTTGCAGACATATAGGTTTATAGACTTTTTGCTTTATTTTGTCGACTGTAACTGCCTTATGTTTATCAAAATGCGTCCTGTAGAAAGCCAGAGATCAAAAAGTATTAGAAATCTTACGTAATACGCCGGTTAAATATTGAGTAAGTTTATTAGTTTTTTAGACCGCAATATAGGAAATGTCAGAGTAGATTTGGACATAATAATTAAAAGCTCGTTTAGGGTTTCAAGAGAATAGGTACGCAATATCAGTATGGAACTTGAAGAATTATTCTTTTAGTCTATTTAAGTACACAAGCGATGTGAAATTGCTGGCATTTACATTGTTGATAGATCTACAGTCACGATAAACAATTTCTATTTTCGCCAAGTGAAAGAGTATGAATGAGAATTAAAGATGGAAATATTCTATTATTATTATTATTATATTATTATGTTCGTGAAGATATTACGTTAAATTGGCGAGACATTCCTAATGTCATCTTGTTTCTAAATTAGAACACGATATTGTAGATCGACGGTAAGCCACTAAATGTTCGCTTAAAATTAACGCTAGTTATAGAAATTATTATTAAAATTTGATAAGCAACAGTAGTTATTTTGATTAGCAGACGGGTTTCGCCTTACAAAGGCTTATCAGTGCTACTGGATGACATGTCGCATTATATGAAAAAAGTCGTGTATATGTATACTAAAGACAAGTGTAAGAGTATGAATGAGAATTAAAGAATAAAGATAGAAATCTCATTCATGCTCTGTCACTTGCCTGTAGTATACATATATACGACTTTCTTCGTATAATGCAACATGTCATCCAGTAGCACTGACGAGGCGAAATGTGTCTACTAATAATGACTGTTGTTTATCAAATTTTAATTCCTATTTTAGTTCAGTAGTTTTACTTGAAGTAACGAGTTTGGTTTTGGCGTTCAGAATTTTGTAATTTTGGCAGCAGAGACAAAAAGCAAATGGAACTGGGCTTTAAACACTTGTTGATAAAACTTAATGGCTAAATTTAATTTGCGTAAAAGCCATTTATATTTTATTGATTCACTGCTTTATCCCAGAAATATCGCAATTACCAAACATGTTAATTGCTTTAGCAATCGCTAAAATTCATGCTCTAGCATTCTCCGAAGTGAAAATGACAACCATTTTGACTTTGACTTTCTTGATGATTTTTTCGGGGTCTAGGTACTTATTTTTTTTAAACATAAGGGTCTCGATATTACGCCAGACCGAAGGTTCAAGTACATGTTCGTAAAACGTGGATCTAGTAGGTTTTCGAAAGGCACTCGTTTCTTACCTTAACATAACAGTATTATTTTTGGTGAGAGAGGTTTTCGTAGACATAAGCAAGGGTGTGGTTTGTTTAAGATCTTCAGTTTCCGTTTTGAATTGCAAACCCAATTCAAAATCAATACTTCCAATACAAGAGAAAACCACAAACGTCCTAAACAATTATAACTTGTACAATAAATTGTTATATAATTAAATATAACTTAATTTTTTCAGAAGGGAGAGCTTTGAGCATAATGCTTTGATGTTTTAGGATGTACTTTTGCTGTTGCTATTATTACTGTTATTATTATTATTATTATGTTGTTGTTATTATATCTACACTACCGCTTAAGATAGTATAAATATTATTACTACCTTACTAATACAACGCAATTCGCGCACTGTTATCCTACGAAGCATACAACAATAATAATTTTGTTTAATGCAATTCGTTATACTATTTATCAATTTATGGACATCATACGGTCAATATTTTGTCAAACGATATCAGCATAACTTCGAATAACAGAAAAATTAAAGGAATTTATATGTGCACCGACCAATGCTCGGTTTAAAGCAAACATCATGAATAATTTATAGATAAAGGAGATGTTCATATGTTTTATACTTTATTGCCAATTATGCGCCGACCGGGGAGGTACGAGACCCTTTCAAGTTCCGATAACCATATGCCCTGGGGCCGGCCCGGAACCTTTCATAAAACCCTACAAAGATTGACCGCTTCCCACAATTGAGTTAGGAGTGGGCCGCCTACGATAAATCAAGAAATTCTTGAGACGGACTTGCGGTGTAACACATGTCGGAATAAAAATTTCAAAGGAGAATAATGCGCTTCGCGAAGGATTAAACTTTGGCCGTATGTCCGTCCGTCTCTTCGTATACATAGAATTTAAACGTGGCAGTAGTGTACATACGTAATGTGGGCAAAGTTTACGTGTCCATTCAGTTGATTAAAACTGAAGTTAGTAACGGAGAGTGCTCGCAGTTTCAAAGTGTATACGAACGCCCACATGTACAGTTAATTTGTGGTATTGCTGCGGTACAAATGTTCTTAATATGATGGTATTGGCTGTACGTGCACATCGGGGTAGTTTACTAAATAAGCATTTGGAGATATTCTCTTTGGGAATTACTGGAATCATCCTAATGTAAATTGTCAATGATCTGCAAGAACAGCAAAGCATGAAGTTAAAAATAGAAAATTGAAAATACAATTACGTTTCTTGACATTCAACCACATTGGTATATTACTGTTTAACATGCACGGTACACAGGGAATAAAAAATTAATAACAGAAAAAATATATCCCAAATAAGGGAATTGCTGGGCTGTTCCAATAAAATGATAACAAATGCCCTAAGATATGAGCAAAAAGTTGAATCCCGTGGTAGGAAGCGAGTTTTGTCACCCTTAATGGTAAAACGGTTAGTACGGACGACTAAAGCAAATCCCTTTATGACAGCTACGGAGCTCAAAAAAACATTGGATGTGCCGGCAAGCGTGGAAACTATTCGCCGCAGACTTCGAGACAACAGCCTCAATGCCTGTAGTCCTCGAAAAGGGCCGCTCCTTTCCTCTAAGCATGTTGCTAAACGGATATCTTTTGCTAAAGCACATCTAAATTGGCAAAAGGAAAAGTGGAGAAATGTGCTATGGACTGACGAATCCAAAATTGTTCTTTTTGGTGGAAAGGGTTCCAGATATTTTGTCCGTAGGCCACCTAACAGAGAATACAAGCCACAATTCACAGCAAAAACTATCAAACATGGAGGTCATAGTATTATGGTATGGGGTTGCTTCTCGTATCAAGGTGTGGGTCCTATATGTTGGATCAAAACCATTATGGATTCATCGGTTTATGTAAAAATCCTTGATGAAATTATGCTGCCGTATGCTTCCTACGAAATGCCGCTCGTGTGGGTCTTTCAGCAAGACAATGACCCCAAACACACCAGCAAAATGGCAAAAAAATGGTTAAACAATAACTCTATCAATGTAATGGAGTGGCCTGCACAGTCCCCAGATTTGAACCCTATCGAAAATCTGTGGACGGACATAAAGAAGGGTGTATCTACAATAAAACCAACAAGCGTTGAAGAGCTCTGGGAGGCTGTGCAGAAAATTTGGAGTTCCATCAAAGTTGAAAGATGCCAGCATTTAGTGGATTCCATGGGAAGGCGTTGTGCCGCGGTAATAGCAAACAAAGGGCACGCGACAAAGTATTGAAACCATATTTAATTTATCTACAAGATATCTGAGTGAAATTTTTGATTTATTTTAAGAAAAACCATTAATTTTTGCTAAAAATGAATTGAAGTGCTATTATTTTGACTGTGTAGTTTTTAAGTTTTTTGTTTAAATTAATTAGCGTATTATAAACTGTTAAAAAAAAAACATAATTTTCTTATGATAATAAACCTTTAAGATCAAAGAATTTATTATTTTGTTTTGAGTTGAATCGGCCCAACAGTTAAACAGATGTACAGAGTCAGTATAAAACTTAAATAGTAATGAAATAGGCTTTATTTATTTCAGAAATGTACGCTTGTGTTTGTCATAGACTACTAGATAGCTTTTAAATTAAAAATGCGAATAATTGGTTCTTTTATGTTTCATCAGATAACTGGTGGAAATCAACCCCATAAACTGTATATTTTTGAAAAAAGTAAACACCCTTTGTCTAACTATGTCATTGCCTACTACGATTTCCGTTAATCTGATCTAACATGTCGATTCTATTCATAAAAGTGCCTTAAAAATGTTAAAATCGTTTTTTCGTATCGTTAAAGACAAGCGAGTTATTGGGCGTTCTCGAAAACTCGAAAAACTCAATTTTTGGCTACAACTCAAAAACAAAAGGATATAACTAATTTTCGTTTTCACCATTGAGAATATCTCGAAGAAGGAGATCGAGACTTGGCCACTTTTTTTTTCCTATCTCTTACGGTTACCGAGATGTCCTATTCTGACAAGCAATTTGGACCACCCCGTACATGCATAGTAAAGTGTCATTAAGAGTGTATGTTCCGAGTTAAAAAAAAAGCGCACGGTGTATTAGTTTCTCTTATTCCATCTCTCCCTTGTACCATCCAGGAACAAGAACTCTACATCTTTGGTATTACATTAATTAAATATAATTCCATTTTATTATTACATGCACAAGTCAAGTACATTAATCGTACCTGGTAACTTTTAAATACTAGCCTAAGTCCTTAAACATATATGAAACCGTATTTTATGAACATGGGAAAACCTAACATGCACCTAATACACGGTCGGTTGCTTCGTAAAATATAACACATGAAACTGTGCTAAAAACATTTTATACCTACAACGGTTAACGGTTCGGTAAATAGCAGTATATTTATATGTAGTACAAGGCACTTCTAGCAGGGATTAAGCTATAATTTTTATATACTCCGAGTTTTATAGCCGAGTTCCGATGGGCACACACTTATTACATCGGAGCTCATGTTCGCGCTGGTTTATAGATAACTCGTCTACGTGTTCGAAATTAATGATGATGCTCTAATACATGTTGGCCAGTTCCTCCAGAAAAATCTATTATAAAAGCAATTACTGGGGAGATAATTAAATGTCGTAAAAATAATGAAAGTGGTGCCGTTAATTTGGCCGAGAATTGAATAGGAAATTGTGTTTACATATATTTTTATTAAATTTAAGTGTAGATAAAGCACCGCAATAATTAAATTCCATACTTAGTTAATAGCCTGTTGAGAGCAAATTAAGGGAAATATAGGTAGACACGTCTTACTTCTAAGCACTTTCATTCAAATCAAAATAACAAAAATATCCTGATTTTACTTATTGATTGCAGAGTCATAATACAAAAGATCTTAAGTCTTAAGTTTTTCTTTTAATTTCTGCTATCACATGCATTAATATTTTACCACTGTTAAAGCTTTTCTAATTAAATTGTTAAGAAGTGAAAGTAATAGGTGGTGTAAAATGCGAAAATTCAAATTCTGTGAAGCTTCAGAAATAATTAATTAATTACTCACATTATGTATGTATAAGATAATACATACTAGTCCACTGGGCTTCCACGTGGTAACATATTAAGCATTTACAGGACATAATACAAAATTGGAAAAGTGCCAATCTAACTCGGCGATTTATATGACTTTTTCCACATTCACCACTTTCTTCGCTACCTGCCAATGCTCCCTAAATGCCTGCCTCGTAGGTTCTAGTTCTGTCTTATTGCAGTCCAGCAGTAAATAATGGATTTCTAGATCCTCGTAAATGAATCTGAAACATGACCGATAATTAACTACACCGATACTGATGAACAATGAATTAGTCAAATTACAAATATTTCCCAAAAATTGCAGTGTTTCATTATTTTACTTTGTATATTGTTACTTTATTTTGGAATGCAAAACTTAATAAGGTCTAGGTTAGGTTAGGTTAGGTTAGGATTGGGGTGGCCTATCGACCTACTTCACCGCGACCTTTTCAGATCTATTGTGATCCCCTTTTTTCCTAGAGGACGCTCTCTAATTTTGCCCTCTTAATTAGGCCTATCATCTTTGAGAGCGGCTTCTTTATGTAGCTACTAGCTGTGGGGTTCACCTCCCACATTACTAGAAACCTTGTCCTCGCCAGGCCTTCACATTGACACAGCACATGAACTGGTGTTTCTTCCTCCTCTTGGCAGTATCTGCAGGTTGCATCATCTGCCAAGCCTATGTTGTACATATGCCTATTCAGTCTACAGTGACCAGTCAGCAGACCTACAATCATTTTGACAGTCTTCCTGTCTTTATTCAGTAGATCTCTCGTAAGTTCAGGCCTTTGCTCCTTTAGGAACTCTTTTGCCTGCCATTGTCCCGGTGATTTTTGCCACCACTCTCTGGACTGTTTGTATATCCATTCATTGATGGATTTTTTAATTTGCGATTTGGTAGTGCCGAAAGAGGGGTCGGCTCCAACGAATGGCCTTGACGAACCTCGCCTGGCTAGCTCGTCCGCCGCCTCGTTTCCTCTCACGCCCGAGTGGCTAGGGACCCAGGCTAGGGTTACTTTCCTTTGGGTGCCCACCTCATTTAGGGCGCTTACACAGTCCCAAATCAGCTTAGAGTCCACGCTTGCGCAGCTAATCGCTTTAAGTGTGGACTGACTGTCAGAGAAGATAGCGACGCTTTTACCCGGTTCGGTACATGTTTCTATCTCTCGGACGCAGTGATGAATTGCAGCAACCTCAGCTTGGAACACCGTCGTGTCTTTGCTGAAGGTTACTGAAAGAACCTTTTTAGGCTTCTTAGAGTAAATGCCCGCTCCAACGCCGTAGTCCGTTTTAGAGCCGTCAGTAAACCAGTTTGAGTCCGCTCTTACCGGGGCACTTGCCTCCCAGTCCTTCTTATCTGGTATTATAACCTGATATTTCCTATCTAGGTTAGGGGTACGAACCATGGCATCGCATGGCAATCCTAAAAGAGGTGCCTCCTTGAGTTCGTCTAGCAGCTTTTTATAGTCAGCCCCGTGCGATTTACTTATCGGTACTTGACTATGTAAGAGTCTGTGTACTGTGCACCTTGCGGCTTCTTGTACAAAGATATGTAATGGTGGCAGGTTCAGAATTACTTCAATCGCGCCGGTAGGGGTCGATCTCAACGCCCCCGTGGCGCACAGGCACGCCAGCCTTTGCACGTTATATATATATAAGCACTATTTAATGTCTCTTTATTTTCTCCTCGCTTAAAAACTCTAGGATTACCGCTATCGTAACGAGCCATAATTGTGTGTTGCAGAAATCTCGTAGCTACATAAACAGGGTTGCTCATTACTGCGTCAAAGTCCAATATAGTCTTTAAAAAATAAACCTGAAGGAATTTATTTTATGAACAGTGGTACAGTAACCAAAAACGCACATTTTAAAAATAATTTGAAGTATACAGGGTGATGCCCTAAAGCCGGGCATATTAAAAAAAAAATGTCCTATACCCAAACCCAATAATTTCAAAGTTATTTTCAATTTTTCATTACAAACCGCTAATTGTTTGTTTTCGATTCGATCATGTACCGAGCAAACGCGTTGACAAACAAAAACAAATAAATGACAAAAGGTATCAAACTGTAATTTCGTTAAAGGTAATATTTACAATACATTCTCAAAGTGACCTCCATTTTGATTAGAACACATTTGCAACCTTGACAGAAAGGACCTATTTTACGTGTTGTAACATCTCTGCAATTATAAAATTACCCGTAATACCACTCCAAACATTTACAGTCCATCGCTTCTGCTTATCAACCGCTCTTAATGTTCTTGGGTTTTCTGTTGCATAAGTATGAAAATTATGACGGTTTGGGCTATCACTCTGAGTAAAGGTGGATTCGTCAGAAAACAATACTTTTTCAAAGAAGTTAGGTGTTAACCTTTCAATTTCTAATCCCCATTCGCAAAATGTCCTCCTAGTATCTAAATCAGGCGCCAACAGTTCTGATGAAAAGATATACTGTAGTCATGATATTTATGATTTTTTAAAATCTTGGTAACAGTAGATCGTGGTACATTAGTTTCTGTTGCTATTTTAGTCGAACTAGTAGAGGGCTTCTCAATCACTGATAACAAGACATTCAATTTACCTTCGTCACTTGTCCTCTTTCTCCTTTCACACTTTTCATAACTCACATTCCCTGTTCTAACAAATCTTTCCTTAAGTCTTTCCAAACTGAAGGTTGTCTTCTGTCAGGATATGTTTGCGGATAAAGGAAAATGAGGAACTTAAAATTAAAATTAGACGTATTCTATAAATTGCTGGAAATAAAACTTCGTACTTCATTTCATTCCAAACAAAACATTAACTAATAAACTAAAAGCTATAGAGATCACAGTGTCTTTGAAATTCTGATGGTAGAGAGTCAAGCTACTAGAACACGTTTTAAACCACGGATACACAAGTGGTGAAGATTAATCAAATCAAAATATTTAATAAACTACAGTTTGATAAGCAACAGTCATTACCAGCAGACGCGTTTCGCCTTGCCAAGGCGCATCAGTACTACTAGATGATCTGTTGCATCATATGACGGAGCTCTTTTATATACTGATCACAATGGAAAGAGTATGTATGAGAATTGACAATGGAAATCTTATTAAATTCGTACAGATATTATGTTAATTTGTCGGACTATTTGTACAACATCTTTCTAAACAAGAACACAATATTGTAGGTCGACAGCAAGACCCCAAATTGCGCGGTTATAATTAACCCTTAATTAATCAAATAAAAATTAATAACCAGCAGTCATTATTAGCAAACGCGTTTCGCCTTAGCAAGCCTCATCAACTAGATAACCTGTTGCATGATGCGATGGAAATACCAGCTTCGGTATTTCCATCGTTTATTCTCATACATACCCTTTTTTCCACCACTTACTAAAGTATTCAGTAAAAATGTTTTTAAGATATAAGTATGGCATTTATTCGACGTGCATGCAAATTAGTTTACAGAGACGCTGCATAAGTAACATTGAATAAGTCACAATATATCCAAAAGTGCTTACTTTTACTGGAAACAACGAATGGATAAGCACCTGACAAGAATCTTGCTAAATAATGTGTATTTTCCCAACATTTTCCTATTTTGGATATATGTTCAACTTCTTGGTAGTAGTCAAAAGATCGGGCATTTACTTCGTTTATATTGGCCAGAAATGTGTATGGAAAGCATCGCGTGTTTAGACATTCATTTCCGTAACAGAGAATATTTAGTAAAGTGGGTCACCTTGCAGTATGGTATTTAATTATTTTATGGGGTATTCGACAAACACTCCTAAGACCTATAAAGTAGCCTAACACTTCAACAAAATTAAGTACTTGGAGGTTTATTCTATAGAGTTTAATACTAACAATAAGTATACAAATGTTGTAAAGCTAGTGTTTTTGTCGTTGTTGTCATTGTGAGAAAGTTGAATCGGAACATTTTTTTTTCACGGAAAACGGTAAGTTTCAGAAATCTTTTTCCAAATCTAGACTGTTTGTATATTTAATATTAATGTCCTACAAGGAATTAAAAAATTTAAATGCAGAAAAAAAATGCAATTGCACTGATGTTCAGCTGGCCATATATCCATTCTTCAGGCAGCAATCATGGACAGAACTATAAATACATTTTGGATGTACGATCTTCACATTTTACCTGTTGATTTTTTCAATGCGACTCTCATCATCATCAAATATCATCGGTATAATTTGCATAATTTGGAAACACACGATCGACGCACTTCCAAATTACATGTTTCGCTGTCAAATCTCAAATTACAAGGTGACGATGTGTAGCTATACTTAAAAAAAGGTTTCGACGGCATAAGAACACAAACAGCCAGCTCTCCGGCGATATACCCCTTTAAAGTAAAGTCGCATTTTTTTGGGTCGACAACTCCGCCCACATCTTCAAGAAACGTGATGTCTGCACCGTCCCGTTTTCGTTGTATATTATAGCGCAGGTAATGCGCGGCCGAAGACAATACAGAGACGACTAGCATAATTTCGAGAAATGCGACTTGCTGCCTGCGACGTTTTCCTAAATACAAAGGTACTATTAAAGAAGATCAATTAGTGTCTTACCAGAAGTGAGGTGGAGTGGGTGGAAAACCAATGCTATGCCGTATTAATGAAAGGTGGTATGTTTATATCTATACGGAAATAGCTTGGCCCGTGCGTTTGTGTATGAGATTAACCAACCTAATTATTTGAAAAAGGTTGCACAACTAGACTAGACTAAAGTTAAGGCGGCTATGTAGGCCTATCTCCACCACCAATTCTTCAGATCTACTGTTATTCCTTTATATCCCGATTCTATGATATAGCTACTTTCTCTGAAGCTCCCCGGGACCAACAGTATAAATCCTGTATTTGTTAAGCCATCGCAATAGCACAGAGCATGGCCTTGTGTTTCCTTTTAGACTTGGCGGACTCTCGGTCAGTAGTCAGTAGTCTTTCCAACAGTCTTTCAATCATTGCTAATTTTGTAAATTCATACTTTGTGCTTTCCTTTGTGTCTTTGCATCTTTCCACCTCTCTTTGGACTTATTCCGTATGTATTCGATTCTACTCCATACTTGCGCTTTAGCGATGTCGAAGGAAAGGCCAGCCCCAACTAAAGCTCTCGACAATCTCCATTCGGTTATTTGACTTGCCCCTTCACCCTCCTTCACATCCGTGATCCTGAATACCTTGACCAATATTATTTCCCCCTGAATGCCCACCTCCCTTAGAACGCTTAGAACGTTCATGCATTTCCAAATCAATTGAATTGTTGACTAGCTCTCAGAACATATGGCTACGACCTCTAACACTATCGTTTCTTTGCTGAAGCTAACCGAGATACCCGTTCCAAGAACTTTTTCCCACATTGCGCTTTCCACTCCGCTTTTAAACCGCCAATTTACCAATTTGGATTTGTTCTTATCGATGGACTAGGCTTATGGGCAGAAACTAAATATGTAATTCTACTGCTACTGCTTTGTATATACACAGCAACAGTGAAGTAAATCATCGCTTGTGGGTCATATAGATGGAGCGGGAGAACATGAATGGTGTAAATGAGGCAAATATTAGCTTGTAGTATAACCGATGTAACGAGACCATAATACCAGCTATTGAGATGATCCTAAACTTTGCTTTCCTCCTCCACAACGTTTGTAGAGACAGAAAGATCACACACAATGACCTGGGCCACTAGGGCCTATTATTAGCCACAATCTACTGAGGACGACAGATGACTCTAGAACTGAGGAAAATGAAATAGCGGCAGGCCTAGGACTAAATATTTAGAATGCTTCAGTAAATATCCGAGTATCGTCTCAATAAAAGCACACACGATTGAAAGTTAAGTTTAGTTCAACATCGACATAAACTATTGAAGCCAATAGGGCATCATGGTATCTGCTAGTTAACTAGCGACCAAGGTGAATTCACCTATAATCAGTTATAAGATGGTCTGGGAGTCCCTTGAAGAACTAAACAAGCTAAGTAAAATGAGCAAAGTACTCTTCATAGGTTCAAGAGCACTGAAGTGGAGGGAAATAAAATAACAGGTGATCTTACCCAAATAGTGACTAAAACACCTGTGGCTAGATTTTCACCGAACAGCAATAGCGCAAAACCGGAGAAGCTGAAAAGTAACATGCTCGAAGCAGTAAGATAAGCAGAAACTTTTCTGCCTATCTATTACCAACCAGATCTATAGAATGCGTCAAGATGCGTATTGCTGTGGTCTGGCAACCCGGTTTGCGTAAATTCAGTTTTTTTTCTTGTTAATTCCGTTAAGAGTTTTTCAATGTTGCGAGAAATTTCAAATTGTTTTATTTTTGTCTAAGAGAGTTAATGTTTTGGATTGTTTAATTTGTTTATTTTATTGTTCAGTTGTTTATTTTAATTTCTTTCATTTGTACATTTTGCTTTCACGGGTATTGTATATATTGTTTTGTTTTTGCGAGTCTGTTTGCGGACAGCTCTTGGTGCGTTGTTTTCGCACGCATCGGAGACTTTTATACATATACGGTTGTTTGAACCGTGTAAGGGCAGTTCCCTGATAACACGTGTAAGTAGAGATATATAAAAATTTGTATTTCATTTCTGCCATTTTGAGATTTTTACTTTCAAGCATTGAATTCACATTTTTGTATTAATATCGTTAATCATGGAACTCATTTAATAATAATTGATATTATATTTTTGTGTACACAATTTAGATATAAGATCTGTTATTATTTTTACGTGCAGGAAGATAGTTTAAGTTTAAAAGAGTAATTTTTTTAGTTCGTTGTTAATTTTTCTGTTTTGTAATTATTTATTAATCACCTCGGGTCGGGTGAATAAAAGCATTGTGCTTGCTTTTAATTTTCATTTATTTAAATTGTTTTAATTTTGAGACCACGTGGATTGATTTGCAGAAATTTATTATCTTCCTGAACTTTTTGTTTTTCTTTTGCTTAGTAAAAGGATTTTGAATTGTCCTTTTGTAATTTAAAGCCAGCAGTTTTATTTCGACCAGGATCTTACGTCCAAGGTTTTTTTCTGCAAAGTTTGTATTTAACATTTTTTTTTTCTTTTTTTTTTTATAAAATAAAATTATAGAATTTTTATATCATTCAAAATTACTGTTCTTTTAATTTTAATTAAACCTTTTAAATTGTTTTTTTGGAGTATTAATGAAAGTCAGTTTTCTTTTAACCCACAATTTTCTTTTTAAAATTGAAACCCTGAGATTAATTGTTCTTTTGCGCCTTAATAAAATTGTTATCATTTGAGCTAGCTAAATTAATTTTTCATTGTAAAATTTAATTTTTACATTTTTGTTGGTACTTTCAGTACACAGCAGTATGTTAATAGAAATTCCGGCCGGCCGCTGTAAATTGAAGGCAATAGCAAAAAAAACATCCACTTCATATCTGTGAGAACCTTTCATCGTTAATATGTGAATAATGAATAATCTGTTGCTCACAACTATTTTGTGAAAATCTACGGGTTTCCTAAAATTAGACTGTTTTTCTTTTATGTTTTGACGTAGTGGATAGTGTGAGCTCAAAAGAAGATAGTCTTTCCAGTAATTTCAATAATTTTCAGTTGACAAAATTTCTTGCTTCACACACAACAATCTAATGATTCTTTCTTCAATTTCCCGGATAATCAAGAAAAGAATAAGTTGGCGTTGATAATTGACATTCTGAGGTATTTCGCCTATCCCCAGCAAGTACCGGTTAGCATGATAACCACAATATCTTATGATTGAAATATTGGTCAATTATATCCTAATGGTGATAGGTAGTGCTTTTAGTAGTAGCCATTTGATTTTTTGGGAATTATCAGTAGAACTGGTAGTTTCTTTACCATTTTCAATCTCATTAGTTAATTAAACTACTAAATTTGTTTGCAAACCTTTCAATATAATAGGCTTTTGTGTGGAAGAATTATTCGTTAAAATTATATAAATACTTACTTGATTTTATTCAGTTAAATGAAACTAACAAATAATTCACCCATTCTATTAGCTAACCCAAGTACTACTAAAATGGTAGAGTTACAAACATACATATTATAAAATGTTAAGTTGTTGTTCAAGCAAATGTTTATATCTTCCATTCTCACCACGTATTTGGAATTTGTATAAATACCATAAAATGAAACAACACCTGACACGTCAGTAACGACAGAGAGGATCTGACACACTTTTATACTCGACTATAAAAATAAAAACAGAAGCTTTTCAAAAGAATTTTTTAAATCCTGGTCCTTTTCTCAAACGAAAGCAAAAGAAAGAGCCACGAGCAAGATATTATATATAAATAAGAATAATACCCTAAAGGGAAGGATATTAAAATTTTAATTAAATTCGTGTATGCACATAAAGCTTGAACCATTCTCTTAAAAAGAGGACAAAAGCGCATGGCTTTTATGCTTATCTTCTTTTTGAGTACACGTCAAGTATTTTCATTATCAAAATACCTATGAAGAAGTCATAGGTTAGTTTCAAATATTCTATATTCTTACAAACTGATGATAGTGAAAAAAAATCCGTCTATTGATATGTAACATTTTCATAATTGCTTGTATTCCTGTCAATTACAAATAATTACAACTTTATCAATTAGTTGGTAACAATTGTGATGCGTATGCTGCTTTATATGATTGCAATATTAAACAAAACTGTAATAATTAACAGTGATGATGAACATGTTATGGCCAGCGAAATGTAGATTCAAATTACATATGCCGATGTGTGATACAACGATTTTAATTGGTGTTACCATTTCAAACAACGTGCATCGAAATAATACACTCCGCCAAAAAAGTATCGCATAAATTAAAAAAGGGCATTTATGAACCAAGATATTTTTATACGTTCACAAAAAGTTTGCCTCGTGTATGTGAACTATAAAAACACTAACAAAATAATGGAACTTAGCGTTTTTACTTTTTTTTTTATCTAAAAGAACATATTTAGAAAAATGCATATGTGTAAGGTTTGTTCAGTTGTTTATTGACCACCGAGTGGCTCGCTTAAGGTTTGCCAGAGAACATGCAAATTGGAACATTAATGACTGGGCCAATATACTCTTCACAGATGAGTCAAGATTTGGTCTTTACACCTCAGATAGGCGTATCTCAGTGTACAGACGAGACGGTGAGCGCTATTCGCAGTGTAATATCAGACCTAGACCTAATTTCGCTGGTGGCTATTATGGTTTGGGGAGGCATCTGTTTAACAGGTCGTACAGAGTTAGTACCAGTAGACAGAGGTACACTGACTGCCCACAGGTATATAACGGACATTTTAGAAGAACATGTAGTACCATATGCGCCAATTATAGGAAACGAATTCATGTTAATGCACGATAATGCACGACCGCATGTTGCAATAATCGTCCAGGAATACCTTAACGATGTTGGTATTCCAGTTTTAGATTGGCCTGCGGTAAGTCCGGACATGAACCCTATCGAGTACGTGTGGGACCTCTTTCACAGACGGATACGAACCCAAAATGTTGCCCCAGCGGACCTGCATGGACTAGAAAATGCTCTCCGTGACGAGTGGGAGAATTTGGATCAGGCTTATATACGGAGGTTAATCGAATCTCTGCCAAACCGTATGCGAGCGGTCATAAGAGCCAGAGGTGGCAATACTCAGTATTAAAAGCTACTGTTATGACATTTTTCTTTCCAAAATTATAATTTCTTGTTTTAATAAAAATCTCAAGTATGAGTTCTTGTTTTTATTTGGCCTGTGTTTTATTTAAACAATCATAGAAATTATATCTTAGAGCGCATTAAAGTATATTTACAACTTTATGCTACAAACAAAGATTATGCGATAGTAAATTATGCGATACTTTTTTGGCGGAGTGTATAATAGCTGCTTATTAATAGAGCTCTGGCATTAATGTTAATACTGAAAGTTAATCTGCTTATGCAAAATTTTATTCTTATAACACACAATAAGTTTTACATTTGATACTGATATGACTTTTCTAGCAAGTGCGAGCAAATGAGGTTTCAAATCGCTTCTTTGTACACACAGAAATCGTTGTAGTGAATATACTGAAATGTTTTTTCTCCATTGTGTATACACAATAAATAATATTCCAAACAATTATTTAGTGAAAAGTGGTCTCGATATTTTTTGGTTACAATACGTGGGCACAATAAGCGACGCGCGGAAATATTTACCGGTTTTTCGCCAACTTCTGTTATGTATTATGGCTCTACATATGCCTATTCAGTGTACAACTGAATTGTATGTTCATTCGTTGATGAACTTTTTGATTTGCGATTTGGTAGTACAGGTAAAGTTTTCAGCGACAGTCAGACGGTGCTGAAAGCACTAGAGGCGCATAAATACCACTCTAGGCTGATTTGGAACTGTGAAAACACCATAAACACAGTGGGAACGGCAAATAGCCTATCCCTAATCTGGGTACCTGGGCGCTCACTCATTCAAGGCAATGAGGAAGCAGACACCCTTGCAAAAAAGGGTGCTGCGGAGTATCTCCAAGGACCAGAACCTGCCATTGTCATAGCACCTACGGTAGCTAAACAACAAATCAATGTATGGGCGGAGCAGAAAGTTTTCCAACATTGGAATAATTGTCCTGGTATAGTACATGCGAAAAAGTGTATTTCATTTAATCATGTCAGAACCCAGGAACTACTAGAACTTGACCGTAAAAATGTCAAAGTAATGACTTCTGTCTTTACAGGTCACTGCAAACTCAGAAATCACCTACACAGAATCAGACTCTCTGAACAGACTGAATGCCGGATGTGTTCGGAGGATGATGAGGCAGTTGAACATATCTTCTGCCACTACCCCTCCACAACGAGAATCAGGTACGACATCTTTGGGAAGGTTGATCTTTCCCTAGAAGACTTGAAAAAGACCTTATTCAAAAAGATTCTGAGCTACCTTAAGGGCCTGAACTTGCTGGATGAACTTTAAAGATAACATCCGCTCTACAATAGGCCCTAGCGGTAGACGGGGCGGATATTCGACCCGTGAGGATGCTATCTTACTTCAACTTCAATAGCAATATCAAGTCACATCTTATTTAAGTAACAAAAATGGTACAGGATTGCTGAAAAGTTTGTAGCATTTATGAGTAGGTGACGGATCAGATACCACCACCAATGTATATTAATCTGGTAAAATCCGAATCTTTGTTTATAAGTTTTTTCGAATTTTTCTACAACACACATGTTATTTTTGTCACTTGTAGTGCATAGCAATGCATGAGCATCCCCCACAATTTACGCCGTCTCCAAACATGACAACGCGGTATTTTGTATTATATACATATTGCTATGATATCATGCTATACATAACCTTACAGCTCACAGCATGAAATGTTAATTATAAAATTATTTATGTAAATGTATTTTGATTTATGTATTTATTTATTTTGTAAACATATTGTTAAAATTTAAACTAAAAACTTACTTATTTCGTATCTAATTCAAAAAGGGCAGGTTACCATGGATTTTAAGGAATTAAGTTCCTTCACTGATTGTTCAAACGTAGGTTGATTTTGCTGTATCGTATCGTTGGAAACGATATCTATCATCGTTGCTGGGGTCCTTTTTGCCTAGGAGATATCAAGTTGTTGAAAACAAATGTGAGGGACTTCTTTTTCGGTTTTTCCTGAGTGTACCTAGTTGCATTTCAAATAATTATCTAGAAATTTTTAAACTGCTATCACAATAAGAGTCATTTAACAATAAATTTATTTACAAGAATGAGAGTTTCGTGTATGTAGTGCCAAGATGACGGCAATCCAGTGATTTCGAAGATTTTGGATGGCGTATTTCTAATCCTGGGGCCGATTGAAGAGTTTCGTTCGAGATATTTCGCTGTGACGTCATTGGAAAACTAATTGGGAGCTGAAATGATTGTTGTGGAGTTGGAATTAGTATTTGGAATATATGATAAGTAAGCAATTATTCATCTTTTAAATTAATAACTGGCGTTAAAAGCGTAAAGGGAATGTTAGGTTATATTATCGTATGATAACAGTGATTCTAGTGGATTTTTGTATGTAAGCAAAACGTATGATGCTGTGGGTTTAAATGCATGAGAGGTTTGAGTTGGCATTATTTGATGCACTTGATTTTATTATGGGAATTTAGCGGGGGATTTGAATTTCTATATTGATATTTAAACGGGATATATGAGTTATTAGTTTGGATTAAGATTCTAGAAATCTTATTTTTGTACAATTTAAATGGTAAAGAACTTACTTACCCTGAGAGAATCATTAGAAGATTCATTTTTTTGTTCATCACAATTATTTAACTCGAAATAAATAAATTTTGTTATAATAACATCGTTTCTTATTCACTGCAATATCAGAACATCACAAACGAATCAGTTTTAGTAAAGATATTAAGTGTATATCAGGTATGTAAAGCTACTAATAGGAGGCTTACTGGTGCGATAACACCTCCCCCGCATCCCAAGGTGGACTGAAGATAATAATCATATCATCCGATTGGTTTGCGGTGTACCCAAAAACAGGTGGAGGGGTAGATTTTATATACCTGTGTACTATAGTGTCATCTTACCATTGGGGCATAGCATATCTATGGAGTAAATGATATTTAATAGATGACGCTGACTGTATGAAATGTTAATAAAACAGTGTTGAATTAATTTAAAAATTTAATAAATTATAAAGAATAATCTACAAGTTTCGTAGCAATATGCTTTTTTACGTTATGAAACAATGGTTGGTTTCTGCGATTTTTTACACCCGACACTGTGTTACATTTATACCGCGTAACAGTTAACGGAGAATTGTACTATCTCGCATCGAGATCTGACTAACATTGACGCGCTGCTAAACGTTCTGCATAGGACGAGGCGATACGTTCTGAGTGTAGCCCATGTAAACAGAAGCGTCCGACCACTCTTTATCATAATTATAGATTAAATTAGAACTTAGCAGCTTTTTTTGCTATTTTCTTCCTATCGTTTCATTCTTTTGTTATTGATCCACGAATGATACATTCACTATTATTTTTGTTTCTTGTTCTCCTTTTTTGTACTATTTAACAAATATCAGAGAAAAAAGCAAAAATAGACATACTTATCCATCGAATGTATTGTTTACTAATGAACACACATATGTCCGATAAACATAAACAAGAAAAATAGGGGGTTACTTTGCTGAAAGCACAAAACACGCGTCACCGCCTTTTAGAAATTGATGATGGAAAAACAATAACGCACCACCGGGTGAATTCACCACCTACCTGAAATACGTGTAACGGTAGATTCTATTAACCGTACATGGAGCCCTTTCGTGTGATTTATGAGAAAAGAAGAGCGATGACAAGTATCTGAGAGTTCAATCTGAGGCGACTTCGATTGTGAGGAAGGAAATGGTCCCACTGGGTGATAAATTAGGGCTCCTTGCATTGTTTCGCATCCTGGGGTGCCTGACAAGGATATACACTCCGTCTATTGGTCGGGACGGCCCTGTAAAGGATTCTTCCGAGAGGAAACGCGCCATCAATTGAAATCGCCTGACAATAGACTTTTTTTCGTAATTAACGGGAATTTTGTTGGAATTTGGTATGATAAAAAGATCCTCTGCAATTCAACCAGTATATACGGTGGAAGCTGAAGCGAACATAATAATGTAAACAAAATGATTAATAGCATGTACAATATTATGGTCTACGTTACGGTGAAGTTGGATGCTAAACTTTTTTGGCGCAATAAATAATTAATTTCAATGAAGTTGGCATGATGAAAAGTACTGCTTGCATATAAAATGTAAAATGTAATTAATTATTTAATAAATATTTACAATCTGTTTTGTTATATTTACATTCAGAAAACTATGCTGGGGCCATTAATTAGTTCCTAACAAATTGACTCAAATTAATTCAATGTACCTAATTAAAGTTGTTGTCTGGTAGTTTAAATTTACTGCTTCAGATACTTTTAAAGAGGAAAACAATAAAATACAACTTGATTCTATGTTTGTTGCAAACGCAATTACTGAAAAGTGTTTTATTGAGAAAAAAAGCGTAAAGAATTCACAAAATATGACAAACAATACGTTCTCTTCTGTGCAATTTGTAATTCTCTTTGCATAAATGTTCAGTTCAGTTTTACTGCTGATGATAATAATATTGCTATTGAAATGTATCTACGCCCAGTGTAGTGAACACTATGGTGACACTCACTAAGCTAAGAAAATAGTTAAGGGAACATCATCATATACTCCTTTCAAATATATATAATTTTCATTCTACGCTAATCTTACGATTTAAGTCTCATACAACATATATTTGTCACTTTCTTATGAACCAAATAAATGTGTAAAATGTTATTATATATACCACAAACGATCACATTTAAGACGGACATACAAAGAGCAAAAGAGTGAAAGAAAATCCTTTTGATCTTGGATTCTCATAAATTCCAATACTTTGCAGCTTTCAATCCACCGTCTTCCGTTCAAAATCGTTCCCTTTTATTGAAGGTTTGCCTTTTTGTTTCAATAATATATGTCGGTCAATAAGCATTTCGTTCTCTTACCTGTTCCATTTCCTTCGTGCTCTCAAAGCCTCTTACGTTACCATACGGGAGGCTTTATTTTTATAGCCCTCGCAGTTTCCGGGTTAAAGCGGAATATAAAAAAGAAACCAATTTATCCAATAAATATCTACAGACCTAAGTGAATAAAATGAGACATATACACATTGATGTGAGCAATATCTCGAATTCAAAAAATGGTCATACGTTTTAATATTTTATATATATAATATATAAGTCCTATACCGCAAACTATGTTCTTATGTTCATTTGTATTTTATTTCCTTATATAGCCTTTCTAATGACCAGCGTTTATAAAATCGGCCCGGAATTTATTTGTAATTTTGTTCATATCTTTTTGTTTTATTAGTTACACTTGCTGTTTAAATGTCAGGATCAAGCAATTGAATTACTGTAGGTTTTCGCATTACTTTTGTAATTTCGTGTAAGGAAGTGCCTGTTAAATACAGTTTTTCATTTATACTTTAATTTAATTGGGTAATAACTATTTTGCATAACATAGTGGAGGATTCTAAACAAAATTTAAGAAGTTAAAAAAAACATTTTGACCAAGCACTTTCTTTTGACAAATAAACTCAAGAAAGGACACTTCGTAGTTTGGCCAATAGCAGTTGTGAGTCACTGTGGGCCTTACTATAAATCCTGAATAGCGTAGTTATGTTCCTTATTTGTACTTAATATTCTTCGGTTTAAATGATCTGCTGTCAAACTTTCTTGCTATTGCAATTTACTAGAAAAATTATACAACGACATCCTCAAGAAGGAGTGGATAACTACTAAAATATTAACTCGCTTTCATAATCAAATTATTGACGGATCTTTTCTTAATTCTTGCAATAGTAATAAATGAAAAACTACAAATAGCAAATACAACAAATACTAGTTTTGATGAACATCATCTGATCAATCTTCTTTCCCAGATTTTTCTTCTATCGTTTTCTACCAATAAATTATTTTATAAGCGAAGTCCTACAACATTTTCATATCCTGTAACGTGCCGGTCCATGGGAAAATCCATTTCAGTGTCAAGATTTCAGTTTATTTTGAATTAATCATTAATTCTGTAATTTTGATTGATATTCCCAGGAGCGGTAACGTTGCTACCGCATGTGTTTTTATTTCGTTATCTTATTATTTGTTAATAATAATAATATAGTAGGGAGAAATTTTATTTAGCCAGGAGTAGTATAATGTAGGCGAAAATTTATTTTTTTGGAATATGGCTAGTAATCGAATAAAAAGATTTACATTTTACGTTTCGGCTTCTTTATTTACTTTTTAAGCCTTCATCAGAAACTGATTGTATACGTTATCGCCAAAGGTCAAACACATAATATTAACAATAACAATTTTTTTACACGTTAAAAGAAGTGTAAAAGACGATAAATTACAAACATTATACGTTTGTTTGTTTCTATAATGTTTGTAATTTATCGTCTTTTACACTTCTTTTAACGTGTAAAAAAATTGTTATTGTTAATATTATGTGTTTGACCTTTGGCGATAACGTATACAATCAGTTTCTGATGAAGGCTTAAAAAGTAAATAAAGAAGCCGAAACGTAAAATGTAAATCTTTTTATTCGATTACTAGCCACATTCCAAAAAAATAAATTTTCGCCTAAATAATAATAATATAAATAATTTGCAATAAGACCATTACAGAAAATTGTCGTAACATATGTTTATATGTATTGTGAAATACATTTGTCAGTTTAAAAATAAAGTATGTGTATAAATAAAATATAATTTAAAAAGTGTAAAAATAAAATAAGATAAGTTAATAATATTTACGACGCCAGTGTCGGCCCCGTAGACCGTGCCCGACGCACGCTCAACTCCCACCATTGCGACCGAGTGGGGGGAACCGCAAGTGTATTTAAACCACGCGGTTAGCGCAAATAAATATCGGGAAAGCTTTTGATACACGCCGAGCTTCTTATTCCCGGTCTGATTGTAGTGCTGGCAAAGCTTTCTGATGTAACAAAGGCGTTCTCCCCGTCCGCTTTGGCTGATGTGTCGACAAAACTTCTGATACACGCCTAGCTTCTTATTCCCAGTCTGATTGTAGCACTGGCGAAACTTTCTGGTGTAACACGGGCATTTTACTGATTGTCTCCGCTCTGACCGGTGCGTTGGAGCAGCTTCTGACGCTCCCGGGGTTTTATTTACAATCGTTCCCAGACCGCAGAGTTTAGCGCCGTCACCGATATCTAATCCGACATAGCTGGTAAAAACCGTCCTCGTACTTTTCGGCCGAGCCCAGTATACGTATTGTCGTTTTATGTTGTTAATCAAAACAAAACTATTAGATTCCGCCTTTAGATTTAGAAAGCGTTACCGAAGCCCCACGAATGTTTTAATGTTCGTCACTGTACACATTTATGTATGGTCACAATGGTACATGCATTTTATAGGGTTAGATACCTACTAATAATAATTGTGATATATAATTTTTATTTGTACGCTAATCTTATGATCTAAGTCTCACACAGCATATATTTGTCACTTTCTTATGAATCAAATAAATGCGTAAAATGTTATTATATATACCACAAACGATCACATTTCACTGTTTCGTTGCGCAATGAGTCTAGAACTCTGAACATCCCCCGCACTTAGACTACCTAGCTACCACTTCGTGGGTAAAAAATCACTGTAACGGCGTGAATAACCCCTACGAGTTGTAATTCACCGTTTGACAACTGGTCATCGGTCAGCGCCGCCGAACGAACTTAGGGTTAACCTCCTGTTTCAACTTACGAGGATCAACGCATAAGTAATAAGCATTTTAAAAGTAAGTAGGTAATTGAAAGCCTGTAAGCAATTGAGGTCAATTTCGATCCTTCACTGTAAAGAGACAGGATAACCGTTGGCTTATCCAGTTGTGGTAGAAGTAGAAAGGCAAAAAGAGGAGAGGCAGAAGGAAAGCAAAAGGGCACGCACTTTGCTTTTTCGAACACCGCTCACCGCCAACAAAACAAAATTTGGGTTGTTATCACATATCGACACTACTCGTTTACTAAGAATCGATTGAAGTCTACCTATACCTTATGAACCAAACTAATTTTGTACGGGTGACACATGTTTCTATAAAAAAAAAAAGCCATTTATTGTAGTTTTTGACACATCTCGAACAATATCTGGTACAGTAAAGTGCGAATTGTCTTCCAACGATAGCAACGTATGGATTTGAGTATCTTTACTGGTTCAAGTAGGCACATCTTGAGACTAATAACCAACATATTTTTCTTGCAATTCATTGTAAATTTTATTTGCAAAGAAATTACAATTTAACACCATGTATACCGTTAAATAAATTTTTACCAACACAACAAGTAAGCTTTTGATTCCAGTATGTTTTCAGTTATATTGATTAATCATATTTCTTTCTTCTTCAAATAAATAGTGCTAATTTTTTCAATATACTTGACGGATATTTGAATTAAAAGTAAAATCAAATAACAAGCACCTATTGATCAGACATGCAGACGCATTTTTAAGTATTAATAGATCTTAGTCTTTGGCTACATAGACAATAACACCAATTTTCTTTAACATTAGCTATTCCAGGCAATGCAAAACAACAACAACTTGTTAGAAAATTATTGTGAAAGAATTAGTAGTTTAACTTAGATTAATTATTAAATATAGAACAAATAAATTGGAGTGATATATTGAGCATTTTCTTAAAAGCTTTCTCATGTGAGATATGAAACTGTTTGACTGTCATTTGGAGGAATAGACAGCCTATTCAGAAATGAAGAATCCGCCATTGCAATTTGGAAAAAATCAATGTCGTCCGAACTGCTTTAAGTCATCATTAAGCTCGGGATTGGTAGGAATGCTACCTATCTGGCCATAAGCAGATTGTTTCATTGTCACATCTTGTTAGTATTGTACGAGTAAATATTAATTCTTAACTCTTAATGGATGACATGGAGAGTACCCAACAGCTCAATATTGAGTCGTGTGCTCTTTTTATTGGATGTTGCAGATTTTGATTTGTGTTCTGATAGTGTTCTACATACGCTGATGATTTTTCATTAATTGTTGCTAGTAATATAATATTGAGAAAGTCTGTAGAGGTGCAATAATTGACACCATTAATTTTTTTTAGTTTTCATGATTTGTCTTTTAATACCGCTAAAGCGAATATTTTGCATATTCATAATTGGCAAAATGATGTTAAACCTATGTCATTGACTGTTAGGTTTGATTTGAATAATAGTGACAACTGCAAGTTTTTGGGTGATAATTTTGATGAACATTTAAGGAGAATTGCTAGAGTTAGTGATGAACATCCTCGCAGATCATTGTTTATGGAATATAAAATTATATCTCTTACATGTTTATATATCTTCCAATTATGCGCTTACATTTACAAACATACAAAAGAATTTCCTTTGAAGTCGGCTATACATAACATTAACACCAAAAATAGAGACAAACTTCATGTTCCTAAAGTAAATTATATATTAGGGGCTATGGCACCAAGATATATGTCTAAATATATTTAACAAACTGAAGCTACAATCGTGTCACTACATACACTCTAGATGTATTTTATAATTGCCAATTTTCTTTATCATTTCCTAGGAATATCCGAAAATATTTTAGAAGGTAAGTACGTATTATAAACCTTAATTAGTATAAAAGAATTAGTTGTAGACTCTGTCCATTATCTTTCCTTCTCTTTTCATTTATTTTTTCATTATTAAATACAACAACGCATATGTAAGTCCGTAAGGGAGTTCTTTTTATTTTTCTTTCTTCTCTACTAAAGAAGCTTCATCATCATTTTAATTGAGTGAAACTATTTCCCTCGCATGCCTTTAAACGTCTTTAATAGCGTCGTAAACTGTTTCAAATTAATTTAAAACCTTTATAGCTCAACTTAACTTTCATAATATACGACATATTACTTTTATGCTTTTAATTGTCCCTTTATTGTCGATAATTACAACAATATACTTCTGATCGGCGGCGTATTCGAACATATATTGGTCTACAACTAAAATGATTATTATAATTATAGCCACCATGCTTTACAATTGTCCAGCAGTAAACAGATAAAAGCCAATAACGAAGACCATTTAAGCATTTGCGGGCACAGCATCAATAAAGTGATTTGCGTTTACACAGTAAAAATGTCTTATTGTATTTATAAAGATTAAATATCTACACAGGCATTGCGAGGAAGATATTCTGAACGAAGGATGCTTTCAAATAACGTAGGAGCATTATATTTGTAGTTATAGTACAATGTAATTTTATTCATCCATCAGATGAACTAACAAAAACCATTAAATCACTGTACTTTCAAGAGACTCTACTCATTTCATTGTAGATTTGTTGTGATATAAAATCAAATCTGCTTAAAAGTTACTTACTCCTTTTCTAATTTGTACACCTTCTGTGATTAGATTAAATTCCAGAAAACAAATATTTTTTTATGCAAATAGACTTCTCCTTCACTCTCCGCTAAATAATCTAATTTAGTTGATTATGTGAATTAAACCAACTTTATATTGTGTAGTGTTCTCTAAATTATTTACATCCACTTGACGTGTTGCCTGCATAGGTATGGTTAGAGCCCAGCTCTTATCTTTAAATCATGTTTGTATACACTCTCTACCCATCAGTGCCAACAGTTACCGCTACATACATAGTTAAAGGTCTATGCATTTTAGTGCATATTACATTTATAATGGACATGCATAGAGGGTCTTCACTGACGGTTGTAGAGTTGCAACGATACGGTTCCGCAGTTACGTTAAATAATTTGTACTTGTTGTTGGTCGCGGCAGACAGTTCTAATCCATTTACAAGAACATGTATCTACCAAATGTTTCCCAAGTGTCTGCCAATTAAAAATATGCTTTTTTCTTTTGTGTTTAACAACAAGTGAAATAGTAATAATACAAGAGCGATGAATATGTAGAAATCAATGTTTAAAAAATTATTCCTGATTGACTTTGCGATTCTAATTATTCAGAGATCAGTTTAGTTTCGTACCGAACGTTTCTATTAGGGATTTTGTAGGTGAATTCTACATTGTTGTGTGCATATTACATCATTAACCAGATGTGCCAATTCTGGACAAGATTCTGTTCGACCAAACATCTACCTACACGTTAGGCATTTCGACACCACAGTAAACTAAAATTGCACACATTTAGGAGGACATACCTCACGTACTTCAGCAGCGGGAACAAGATGTTCTTAACAAATCGTCTATAATAAAACTTCTGAACCTTTGTGGAGTGTTTTATCACTGAAGGGGTATGATAAATCCCACCGAATCAGTGACAGTATTATTTCTAGACAAGAAAAAATCAACGCATATTCTACTTTATGTAGTAGGATGAAAGAGAAGGCAAGTGCCTGAGTGGCACCCTCAACCACGATAATCAAAGACATCATCATTCCTTTTGCTTCCTATCGTGGAGTAATCTTACCAAGTCTGCTCCTCCAGGTAGAAGAAAGCGGCACAAAGCAAACTAAATCATATCGTTCAATTGGGTGCCAACCCAAGTACATCATCTACACGAGGCTCCGTGAAGAACTACGGCATACACTTCAGAAGAAACAAGCCAGGAACGTTTTGTCAGACGGCTGTGATACTTCGTTGGGTGTGCCTCAAGGCAGCGTTTTGGGGCCCTTGCTGTTTTTTTATTATTTATTAATGATCTACCGAAATTTGTTACGACTGGTGAAGTATTTATGTATGCCGATGACACTACCATTCTCGTAAGTACGCCGGATGCCGAGACTTTGTCAAATAAATTATTACAGGAAGGAATTTAAGTCTTGGTGCTCTAACAACCAATTAGAGATCAATTATGGGAAATCGCAATTAATCGTATTCTCTTTTGACAGACGTAGTCCGGGGTCGGTTGATTGTATTAAACTAAATAAAGTAGAAATTGCAAGTGGGACCGTGGTAAGATTTCTTGGATTGAGGGTCGACGCTCATTTTCCGTGGTTTGATCACTTAGCGGCCGTGGCGTCTAAATTGAACAGATGTTATTATGTTATTCAAAGTTTGAAGTCAACATTAAGTTAAAATTCTCTGTTGACTGTTTATTATGGGTTAATGTACCCAATATTGTCATATATGATAGTGGTTTGGGGTCAGGCATGCAGCTTAAATTAGATCTATATTTTGTTTACATCCGCAAGCTACATGCAGGAACATTTTTAAAGGAAAACGTATACTGACATTGACATCCAATTATTTATATAAACTTTTAACATTTACATTCATACATAGAGATAAATTGAAAACATCTGGCATGGTTCATGATGTGAACATTCGTAATCGTGGGCATTCGCGTGTAGAGCTAGCAAGGACGGAGGTCTTTAAGCAATCTCCTTGTTATGCTGGGCCCACTTTTTTTAATCTTCTGCCAAATGATATCAAAGAGTGTACCACGCAAACATTATTCAAGCAGCGACTGAGAGATTATCTTTTTGATAAATGTCCCTATAGTTTAAATGAATACTAACTAATCTTTTATACTATAAACCTATATTGGGTGGGATCTTGTATTTGTTGTTTGTGTAGTTTTGCTTGTGTTTTGTATTATACATATTAGAACTATTTATACATCTCTTGACACTGCCAATGCTTACAATGATCTAACGGCAATAAAGTATTATTATTATTATTAGCCAGAAAGAGGAGTAACCGACCTAATCTTCAGTATAAGACAGATTACAGAAAGAGCAATTAATTTTGATAGGAAAATATATGCATGCTTTGTCGATCTAGAGAGGGCGTTCGATATTGCACCTAGAGAGAAAATATTGGAATTAATTAGCCAAAGGGGAGTTAAAGGTAAACTATTGAAAGCAGTTAAAAGTATATATAATTGTACGAGAAATATTGTAAGAACCTATAACAAAACGACCAGAGAGTTTGTTACAACTAAAGGAGTTAGACAGGGTGGAGTGTTGAGTCCACTGTTATTTATCACACTAATGGACGAAATCGCAAAGAAATGCCGACAGGAGACTAAGGGAATACGAGTGGGTGTAAAAAATTTACAGCAAGTGTATATAAACGAATTATTATATGCGGATGATTTGGTAGTATTGGCTAACTCACCAGAAGAATTACAAAATAAACTAAATATATGGAAACAACAACTTAAAGAACATGAAATGCAAATTAATATTGGAAAAACAGAAGTAATGGCTATCGCAAGAATACCCGAGTCTATAAATATAAAAATTGATAATATAAACATTAAACAAAGCGGCAACTTTAAATATCTGGGGTCTATTGTTAACGAAAAGGGATCATTAGAACATGAAATTATTAATAGAGTAAACTGTGCAAACAACTGTTTCTATGCATTAAATAAGTCGTTTATAAGGAAGAAAGAAGTCGCAAAGGAAACTAAAATAAAGATCTTTAATAGTGTATATATACCAATACTAACATACGGGACCGAAACATGGACTGTAAATAAAAGATTAAAAAGTAAAATACAGGCAAGTGAGATGCGTTATCTGAGGGCTGTAGCGGGAGTGACAAGAAAAGACAGAATCAGAAACGATAGTGTGCGTAATTGGTTTAAAGTAGTGTCGGTAAATGAAAGAGTGGAACAAGGACAACTAAGGTGGTTCGGACATATGGCTCGTATGAATAGTGACAGAAAGGTGAAGCAGATATGGACGGCGTGGGTGGACCATAAGAGACCGAGAGGAAGACCGATGCGGACATGGGATGACCAGGTCGCAGATATATTGTTGAGGAGAAATTTAGGGTGGAACCAAGCAAGCAGGATCGCCCAGGACCGAAGATTGTGGAAAAGCTTGTCGCAGTAATACCTCTACACCATAATGGTAGAAGAGGAAGGATTATATATATATATATTATTATTATAGGAATTTTTCATAAAAATACGTGGGCAAATCATATTTAATTTTTTGTAAACAACTTCAAAAAATAAATAATGTAACAACTGCCCAATTCGTTCAAGAAGGGTTATCAATTTTTTTTTATCTGGAAGTGTACCTTGTGGAAAAATTTTACTAATGTTGTCCGACGTTGCACCATCCACGATAAAAGCCTCGTAAAATTTTTTTATAGTAATACTTTTGTTCATAAAACTTGCCTAGCCGATTGGTTCAATCATGGAGACGAAAACATTGGGAATCAATTCCCTTTGGCGAGTGATTTAATTAACAATGTCAAAAAAGTATTTTTAAAAGCATCTTTGCGAATCCAATTTTCTACGGAGCGACTTCCTGGTGTTCTGTTGCCTCCAGAGAGGCTGCAATTTTTTACGCCGATAATTTTAAAGGAATAAAAACTGTCTATCTTGAAATCACTGGTTGCTGCATGTCTCTAGAAAATTGTAAAAGGATAATAACAGAATTGCCACAAAACCTTCTGTATATTAAGTCATATTATAGCTTTGTTTCAAGTTCCATTCGTAAACTAGAAACGAAAGGAATTTCGCTCTCGGAATCAGTCGAAATAGTAGAAGAATTTGATATGCTGTATAAGAAGGTTATTGGCGCAATAAGTAAATCTATATAGGCACGAAAAATTTAAAGAAGTAATAAATAAAAATGAGGAGTATCTAAAATTGAACAAAATTAACAAAATTTTTAATGGTGAAACAGTAAATGATTACGACTTCAAATTTTAGTTTAGAATACATTGCAAAGTTCAAAAATTCACCAACTACGTCTGTACATGTTGAAAGAAGCTTTTCAATTTCTAAACATATGTATTCTGATAGAAGACAAAATTTTCTTTTATGTACACAATTTTGAAAAACATTTAATTATAAATTGTTTTAGCAATATGTTGTAAAAATTTTTTGCGCAATAAAGTTCATGTTTAAAGTTTTGCTGTTATTTATTTTAGGTAAAATTTTTCAGAATTTTCGCATTTTTTTTTGCATATATGGCCCAAATTATGCGTATTTCCTGAAAAATTCATGCATATATAAATTTCAGTTTTTCTTTGCATATGAACCCAAGTCATAAGTATAATACCATTAGCTGTAGAACAGTATTATTCAATGTCTACATTTCGTTGCGCAGATAGGCATATTTTCAAAAGTACACAGTAATAAAAATTTTGTTAAAATTTTAAAAAAATTCCATTGTCCCATAAGGTCCATAAAAAATTGTAACTACCCAAAGTTGTTACTGTAAGACTTTGTACCTTGTTAAAAGTTAACAATTTTTTTAGCTAATGCAACAACCTTATATTATGTACGTTACTAATTTTCTGAATAGTTTTGTTAAATTGACAAGGGTGTTGCGTATATTAAGAAAATTCCATTTAACAAACCTTGTTTATAAACTGGTAAACGTATTACAAGAAAAACTGAATTACAATTTTTAAACGAATCGCGAAGATAGTAGCTATGTTCTCACATGTGAGTTGTAATATTTCTGGATATTTCTCGGGGTGTGTCTCACTCCATTGAGCACGCCCTTTTACTATCGAGCATCCGCCAGTTGTAGTAGTAACTTGTAGTAGAGAATAATTTCCTTAATTATTTCTATAGAACTAAATAACATTGGTACAATATTATTCTTCAACTAATTGGTTTACGAGACACGAATGTAATTAGATATGATTAGCGTGGTTAGATCTGCATCTATGCAGTTATAATGCTCAACACGTACGCAATGCTAAACGAAAAAATCTCGTTTTAATTTCCAAATACCAAAGACATCTGAAAGCTTTGTACTTAAAGCGCTAACTTTTCTAATAACACCGCAACTATGTGTGTTGTTCTATCTTAACAAACAAGGTAGCGCAGCCCTGGAACAAGATACAGTTTCCAACGATTCGGTATCCATCAGCTAGTGGCGAAATAAAGAAACTTTCCCTTTGGTTTGTTTTTGTAGTTCGGAACTATGCGGAGGGAAAAACAAAGTGAAATCGAACAGACTGTAATTTGAAATCTGTTTATTTCAACTAAGCAGTATCCCTTTACTGCTGGAAATAATCATAGTCAGTTGAATAGAAATATTTCGTACATTGTTTGTGAATACAAAGGCTTTCCTTTCTATATGTATACCTATGTCATTTGACTGGAAGTAAGAGTATTATGGCTGAATATTAAGTTAAAAGAAAATACCGAGAAAACTGTAATTTATATTTCCTTTCAAAGGAAATCCGGAAAGACAAACCGACTTCGCAGCCCTTTTACACAGAAATATTAAAAATGTTGCTGTCATCGTAACGAATATACTAAGAAAGAAGAATATGATCTTCCCACCCTTCCGCCGGGATATCATCCTTGGGGCTGTAAAAGCTCTAAAGTCTGGGGAATCAATCAAAAACTAAGACAAAATGATCTCAAAGGCGTATTTTCGCAGAAGAATGTTCAACAAAGACGCGAGACATACCGACGGAAAATTTTCTTGTGCGCTTTCATAACTCCCTAAAGGTACAAATTAACTCATGCGTTATCTGAAAAGTTTTGTTGTAACACGCCATCGAGACCATTAGCACCACGACTGATCGGAGAGAATCGCGCAGATATTCTTCAAACTTTATGCCATAATATACATAAAATACATATTCCTAGAATATTAAAGTGTTGAAAAAAAAATAAGCGTTTGGTTGTACTTTAAAAAAATGGTATATACCCACCAAATTAAATGTATTATAGCAAATAGTTCATTGAAAACGATTTAATTTTCTAATTTTATTACACCAATTAGGTAAGCACATATTTAACAAATGTTTTCTTTAGATTAATCCTCTATACATCCCAATATGATAAAATTTTTCGTGGGCTAATCAAATGTTTACGGAATACGTTTCCTACATGATTAAGCAAAGTATATTTAATATAATGTTAATTTAATTAAACTTACCAATTAATATCAAATATTTAGTTATCAATAACAAACTATGATTGAGATGAGTTCAATTAGTTAATAGAAGGAACAGAATGCTATCCCAGCGTTGATCAAACAGGCTCGGATATTTAAGGTAGCTCGAAATCTTGTTCGAGGAGAACTTTTTCAAATCTCTCAAGCAAAACTCAGCCCCCTCAAAGATCATATCGTCATGTTTATGCAAAAACGCACAACAACATTTCGGACAAATTTAAAATAACTGCACCTGGTATCATAATAAAAATATACATCACTCCTCAAGATATTTCAATAAACATTTTCTACCCAATGAGTTATTCATATGTCTGAGTTATGTATTATGGAATTCCATGTATACTTGTAAGTGTAACACCTACAGGATTATCTATACATATAATAGGACCAAAGACAAATAGAAAGAAGCATCAAAGGGAAGATAGGCAAAACAGTGTTTAAAAGAACCGAGAGATCATTAAAAAGCCTCTAAGTGAAGAGAAAACGAAATAACTACTATAAGATTACTAGCGGGTCACTGTAGATTCCGTACATTGGACTTATGTACAATCATACAAAGCTAAACCTGGACGATTCACAATAAATTTACAGTAAAGTGGCGTCGTTTAGAAAAGACATTACGCCCATATGCATAAATGCGGCCTCGCAAAGGAAAAATGCCCACATTTAGCAAACATAGAAAAACATCGAATTTATAAAATAGAGAGAAATAAGAAAAATACATCAAAGGTCTTTGAACACAGTTCGAAATAGTTTTTCAATTAACGTAAATATAATTATATATGAACAGCATAATAGATGTTTATTTTCCTTACACATTGCAGCTTTTCCCAATAGGCTTTTTTAATCTATAATTCATCTGTGACGATTACTTTCATATTCATTTTTTAATTCACTCCAAATTCCTTCTTTGACATTAATTAAGATCATTAATTAACTCCTCCATCTTATTTTCTTTTTTTATTTTGCTTTGCATTTCTTATATGGAATCTTGGTCAATAAATGTTTTATTTTCTTAACTTGCTGTTTAAATTATTATCTTATCACTATTATTATTGTTACTATTATAATTATTGTTATTTCCATTTTATTATTGTTATTTACACCGATTATGGTGCATCATTTTATATCTCTTTTAATGTTTAATTGATTATTTTATCAATTGTTACAGTAAATATTTATAAAACAGGCCGAGAAGATTAATCAGCGCTTAGTTGCAAAAAATTCTATATCATTGGTGATGAATTGTGTTGTAGACATGGTAAAATATTACTCATGTTAGAACCATTTACTGGCAGTATTCTTTATAATGCATTATAACTTACTGTAGATCATTCAGGTTCCAGTGAGGAATTGCACAACTTTTTTTTTATGTTATAGAATGGTAGAGAATGTTGTAATATATAGTCCTTCATTAAACCTTCTTTTAAATTGTTTCTCATTAAGGCATAATTATTTTTTTTAAAGTGCTCTGACGTCACAAGTTCTTTCATTCATAAATTCTTAGTCAGCATGATTTGGCAATGGAGCGATAGTCATCGTAGTTCGCATCATCATCGCAGATAAGTAATAATAAGTTCGCTGTTCGCATGCTTTGCGCGTACAGATGGCGACGTATTATTACGATATTCTGTGTTTATTTTACGCGATTTGGAGGTTATAATCTTTTAGAATTCGTTCTTTTACGATAAATTGGAGAACTTTAAACACAAACTAAAACAAGATTAATAATATTATTAATAATAGCGTATTTCGCAGCCGGTAAATTTGTCTTTGTCCTTTGTCATTGTTCTCCATAAATGACTGCAATCTGTGATTATTACGGGGGAGTAATTTCTATGTTGCCATATATTCTCATTCATTCATAAAATTTTACTACGTACTTGTGACATATAAAGATCTTAAAAAATTTATATTTCAAAAACTACTTTACAGAAAGCCGTCAAAATTTCAGTGTAAATATGTATTTAGGTCATGTACAAAATAACCTTATTTTAACAAGAATTCAAAAAAAGTGCAATTCCTCATTGGCAGTGCACCTAATGTATACGTATGTGCGCCATATGTTTTGTATTGTAGACTGGACTTCCACGATAAAGAATATTACACCTACGAACATTCATTTGCATACAGTACGTAGTTTGTCGAAACAAGGGAATGAACAAAATAAGATGATGGAAATATTATTTTGTTTTATTGTTAATATAAATACTATACTTATACTAGAAATACTTTTGCTAATATTTCTAAATGTGAATGTAAATGTAATAATCCATTACGTAGATAAAATTTTCTTAGCAAAAGTTTTAATTTTATTACGTACATTCTTTTAAATTTCAACAAATTAGTTCATTATACAACTGAGCGCGTGTAACCGTAGATTTAATTTACACTACCCCGAAAAGTTTTGCTGTACTTGGTTTAATATCCTACGTAAGCGACAGATGCGATGCGATTTCTACGTACAAGTTTTTATTCATAGTATCGGTGGAGTAGGAATAATGTTATAATAATAAATATTTCAAATTCTTATTCCGAAATGATTAATATTTTGAACGAAAGTGAAACGCAAAATTGGTTATTGCTAAAAGTAAGGTTACCCTTAATCGCTCAGAAATAAATGTATGTACGCTTTGTACATCATTTGCTGTTTCTTTGATAGAGAATGCCAGTTGCAGATTCCCAGAAAAGAATTCAGTTGATATTTAATGCCAAGGTCAGTAGCAATTTCAGTGAATTGCAGAACCTAAGAACAGATAGCAAGTAGTAAAGAAGATAAGGCCAGTTAAGCAAATACAACTAGAAAACGCTCTCTACGATAAAACAACCCGCAAATCATTTCTAAAATATAGATACAGTTCTGAACTTCGGATAAACAATTACGCCTTAAGAGTAGTAAGAAATCTTTTTTTCCTACAAACAAGTGTACCTCTGAACACAGGGATTTTCGCTTCGTCTTGGGCTTAAGCCCAGGCAGCTGTCGTGGTCTGCTTAAGAAAGCCTCTAAGGACTGGAATTTGGAGGCCGCGATCAATGAATCTGCTCGTTCCGAGCGAACCTAGAAGCTCTTAAGGCCAGTCTTAGCTGCATATTTTGAAGTACCTCGAGGAACTTCAGGTTGGTACGTGATATTGACAGCCACGCAAAAGCGTTTGAAACCAGGACTGGCCTTAGTATTGATTTGTAAATCAACATGTTTCTCTATCATAATGATCATGATGAAAATTTACATAATTTTGTCATGTTTCATTTAAAGTGATTGTTAGTAGCACTTTAGCATACTTTGAAGGGACTTGGTTTAGCTGAGAAGAAAATAGGTCTTGCTCAACAGTAAAGAAAATAAAAATAAGTTTTATGTCAATCCAACTTATTTCCGAAATGTTAAAACCCACTTTGTACATCAACAAAGCATTGATTAAAGCAACTTTGAAGAAATAAAAACAACACTGACTAAACTACCATGTTAAACTATATATCGGCACCGAACAAAAACGCAGATTGTGGACCCGTCACCGCGTGTACTTGACACGCAAACACAATCAACACACTCGATGCGCTAACTCGACAACGCACAGCGCCCGTACGCACACTCGCACACACAAATACACGCTTAACAAATGCCTCGCTAAAACATGTTTTTATGTAACACTCGAGTAAAACATGAATTTAATAGTGGCGTGTTGAGGAGGCAGTGATATATAAACCAATTAAAAGTCAGTGGTGTTTAATGTAATGCCTTCGCATCCGCCACAACACGCGTACTCGTGTTGAAATAATAGTAGGTCGCGATAGGATCTCTTGCGTGCTCCACCTCAATTTATATGAAGCTGTCTCTGCCCTGGATTATATTCAGCATCGAGCGTCCACATAACATACATGTTCGTAGATTCACCTAATGCTGTTCTATTATACTGAGGCTTCCTATCTAATAATTCAAAACTCGAAATGTAAACAGTACGCCCATCGAACTGCACGAACGACAACTGGAACAATATTGGACATTGTAGTGAACAAGATCGCCCGGTTAGATGGTAAACCGTCGTTGCTGCGTGAATTGAAATGAGTAACTGAAATTGTATTCCAGAATTGAATGTTGCTGTACGCAGACGTCTTCGAAAACCTAAAACCAAATAGACTTCATTTAATTTTTATTTGATCGGTGATTTGGGACAGGCATAGAGCATTTCAATATTTATGTAAAAGAGCACACGTGTTGCAATATACAGATAACCACCGCTTATTGTGATAATAGAAAGCCATGGATGTTAATGTGCTGGCTTACAACGACAAGAGAATGTGGTAGAGGGAGCCATCTAAGCAATTAGATCAATCTGATCTCAACTGATGATGTCTGTATTTATAATATAGCAAACCCGGCAGAGATGCCTCAACGCATGGTGAGGTCGACAGATTAAATTAGTGAAATTTGAGGTAAATATCAAAAGACGTTTGCAGCGTAAGACTATTTGTAAAATAAATTTCTATTGATTAACCAAAATTAAAGTTAACTGATTTCTATATGCTGTCAAAAGAAAGTTGAGTTTTAGTTAATTTTCTAATACAAAATATTAAATCACATCAAACCATATACAGAGTGATTACTTTTAAATAGAAACGCTGTTGCTCGAAGGATGTTAGAAATACAGAGTCTGTTAAATCGGGAAGAAAAGTTACTGTATTTTGAGATAAATAAAATGTATTAAAAAATTAAAATATTCCAAATAATTCCCACGATAAATAAGAAAAAAAATACCTAAAAATCGACATTTTCTTAATTTTTGACTTATTGTTAGCCTTGAATTTTGAAGTTATAAAATATATATTAGGATTCTTTGGTATATAGTTAGTTCCAAATTGCTACTACAATTAGATTTAGAATGTGATGTTTTCCGTATGAAGAATCATTATCAACTATACTTATCCTTTTTAAAATACTGTCCTATATATTTTTTAGGTTTCTTTTTACTATATTGTTCTGCAGCAAATACACACTAAAAAATATATGCAATTCCTACGGAAAATTCCAGTAACGTATAGGGCAAAATTGTCAAAAATTAGGAAATTTACTAGAAAACTTTAGGTATATTTTCTAATTTTTGGTAAATTTACCGTATACATTACTGGAATTTTCCGTAGGAATTGAAAATATTTCTTAATTTGCTGGATAATAGCAACATTTCACTGTATTTGTTCTTGAGTGTATTATTTCTTAATGTCGAAAATTTTGTAGATTTTAATAAATACCTTTCTGGGATTAAGACAATAGTTGAAGGAAAAAACTATTTTATAATTGTGACGTCTTCACCTGTTTTTTTTTTTTAAGGGACAGTGACATTTTTTCCAGCAGAAATAAGTTCTTGCTTTTTTCCGAATATGAGGGTGCCCTACGCTCTGGGTCATTTTTCTACCATTCACAAGATGCAAGGTGTACTTTGAAAAAAAAATTACATAAAGCAAACAACCATTATTTTTAACAAAAATTTTAATATCTAAAGCGGAAGTAGTCACAGTTCTTGTAATTGTTTGATAATTCTTCGTTAAGGCATAAACTGGGAGTTTGTATGGATTGTTAAATAATTTCTAGTTGATATTGTTTAATCCGTTTTGGGCCTGATGCCTTAGATCAATTAATTTTTTAACTATTTCGTCTTCATAATCAAACAACGCCGCAAATGAATTCAGTAGAGTTATTGTCGAATCGGCTAAACTAGATGATGTGTCTTACCCACAAATTTTACCTCGGTTCGATTGAATCCCTGCTCATGTTCGAGTGAATATTAGAATATTTATTAACAATACTGTTCGTAACAGAAGATAGGCTGGGAACAATATGGAAGCATTAAATCGCTATATCCTGATCAAAATCTATTGGATTTCTGTTCTTGCACGTCTAATAACTTAACAAACTCAATCACTCCAAAACGCAATGGAAAATATCAGTTCGTATATCAGCGAATAATCCAACTAGAATATTTGCGCACGTGCAGGTGATTATCCAATTTCTGACGGCTTTATACTCCTCTCCACTTTAACTGCAACTTTCTTCTACTTTTTCCTATCTTCTGCGATACCCTTCCGTTATGTTCTCACTCCTGCTTTTCTTCAATTTTCTTCTATCCATGCCTTCCATATTGCATTTGGTGTTTCCCACGTTTTTCTTCTTCCCATTTGTTACTTTTGCTCTGTTTCTGTAAAGATGTCCCAGCTACTTTACCCTCGGGAATTTTTTAACTCTTATTACCAAGCTGCTTTTAGTGCTTTCCATATTTCTCGGTTCGTGTCCTGTATATTCTATTCTCCACCATTCGTCCTATTTATTATTATTCTTGTACTGCATTTAATGAACCTTTGCCCCTTCCTTCGCCTGTGTAATTATTTCGGCGGAATAAATTAGAACACACCTTTATAAGATCCTTACCACTTTTATCTTTCTTTTTTTCAAAGTCTTGTATATTTCTTTCGTTTGAACCCAAGGCTTCATTCATTTATCGCATCTTCTCTTTTATTTTATCAAAATTATCTCTTCTTCGGTTTACCAATACCCGAAGTATTTAAAATAATTCATAGTTTCAAAAGTAGTCTTTTCAATGGTTACTTTTCTTTTTAATTTCTTTCCACATTTTTTCGCGTTTTTTATTTTCGATTTATTAATCCTTAATCTCAGCATTTCACTCTCTCCTCTTTTTTGTTGATATATATTTCGTAGGTTTCTCCACTGTTTTGCCAGGATAATAAATTAAATTCACGTTCCTTTTATGTCGTCTCTTTAAGGAAGAGAACCAGATCTGACCCAACGAAGATGCTCCACCAAAATTACCCATTTTATAAAAAAAAAACATATTTTATTAATGTAGTATAATGAAAAAATAATACAACAAATACATAATAGAATAAAAGAGAAAAATTAATAAAGAACAAATGCTACAAAGCCGATTAAAGCTAAGCCAATAATGTCATGTTAAGTATCTTAAACTAAATGAGAATTTAATTACTTCCACCTCACACAACATAAGACGTAGATCCTTAGAGTGAAGGATGTTAATTTAATTACATCTTAATGCTCCAGAAAAGCACACCTACTCTTATCTAAACTTCTACTTCGGTATTAAAAAAAAGTAGTTCCTTTTTTCTTCTTTTTATTGTGTTAAGCTGCTCGTTAAGTTGTAGTAAATTAAGCAGTCGTTACAAGCTAACACAATAGGAGCTTCTTTCAAATTACTCCAAACATCTAAAAACAGATTCCACCTTAAATGTAGCTTTAAATGCCCATTTGAACACAATACCTGTGTAATCTGACGTAGCGCAAGAAATACAGATATTTTTTAAGTTTCAGTGTTTGTTTCACTTGGGTGTGCGATTGGCGCCTTTTTCTGACCAAAGTAAACTGCAAAAAATTGAGGACAGGAAAATAATGTCTTCAGGTTCCCAGATGATCTTAAACAAAAATTAATGTCTGCAATTATACATAGATATTTATTTACAGCTTTTGGCTTGCTTATTTCTTTCTTTTTGTTTTGAAAAAGCAAACCCCAGAATCCACTACGTCAAGGTGACTGCAAGTCGAGCTCCACATATCTCCTTTCGTCTATTTCGTTCTCAGTTTGTGCAAAAGCCACGATTTGAAGTAGAATGTAGTGGAGGTACCCAAGTACCTCGTCACACAGGTATAAAGATTTAGGTCTTCTCAACCCTTTTTTGAGTTACTAACATCTTACACATCCCTATAATAATAAATTGAATAAAAAAAGAAAATATTTTGAGCACTATATTTTTAATTGGATACGAGTTTTTAATGTTCTTGAAAAAGGTGATTGCACCTCCGTGAAGGCGAAGCAATTTACATAGACCTAGGCAAGCAAAGGAAATCGAGATTGAACATAACGCACACACGAATACCCGATTTAAAGTCGAAATGCAATAAACGTATAAAGCGTATTCGATCGGCGAGACATCCGGCTAATTAGAATTGGTCAACGATAAAACTTTATGGGAGAAACATAAAACGGAATCCGAATCGTCTAAAGGAAAACTTGCGTGATTTATCTGCCAATTAAACTATGTAATATTTGGAATTCTAAAATTTGACGATTGGTTTAACGGCGTGACATTGACGACGACGCTATAACAACCAGTATTGTCTAAAGAGACGTAATTAAAGCCAACGCTGGAAATGAACTCCGAAGCCACCGAGCGTTACATTAATTAATTAGACAATTAGAACATCCCCGCATTGGGTGGAACATTACTATAAACGCTAGACTCTGTTAGATATAATTAACGTGTAGAGTACATATGTCTTGGAGTATTGTGGGAACAATTGTTTTAGGAAGGACAAGGAATTGGTCCCAAAATAACAAAATAAAACTTTCATTTATACAATTTAATCCAGTTAATATCTACTATAGGAGAAAAAAATAATTATTTCTTCTACGCCGAGGGATACTACTGCCTAAATACATATTTCAACAAACTGTCAACGGAGTTACAACACCAACAACAAGCTCGCTCATATAAATTTGCTCTAATAGATACGTTACGATATTATCGGGCGGACGTTGTATACTAAGAAACTACACTAGCTGATTATATCATTACAGTTGTTCGAGTGTGGAGGGTGGTCCGATGTATAATAAAACGTAGACGCTCGGAGAACACCAGCGATTCTAATCGGAAACTTGTTTCGTACCATTTGATATTTATCGTCGAAATAAAGAATGTATTGTTCCTATTCGTACGGCATAGATGTATAGTTTATTATAAAAGTTCTGTTGTGCCTGAATTATTGTTGTGCACCTATCCGTTTCGAAAATAAACATTACAGGCTTTTTCGTGCGAAGGTTAATGTTTTCGATTAGTTATCTGCGCTGCTTAATAGATCTCTTTGTGTTGAGCATATTACGGTGACGATTCAGCGTTGTATTGGAGTTAATTATTCTGTATTCATTGCACGTGGCAAGAACTAAAAGGAATTAATAGCATTTTAATTGCCAGCTGCACGTTAAAGGTAGTTCTACCTCCTCCGCATCACTTCTTGTTTGGTTATCAGATATAACTATCTCTTTGGTTATTGGTAGTAAGAAATAAATTTATTTTATTTACAATTTATCATATATGTATGTCATCAGATGTCAGTGATTTATAGGCATTAGAACATTACATTGAGCCCCTGGTATCTCGTTTTTTGTTATTGCTAATTGGTTACGCTATTCTAGGGTTGACAACGTTAGTGGGCATATCCACATCTAAGGATGCGATATCGGCACAATGATGGCAGCGATGCTGCTGGACATAAAAAAGCTCATTCAAATAAAGAAAATCAAGATTTTACAACTCTAGCTCACATAACTTTATGTGACCTTATCCTTTAATAGCCTAAATCTAGGAACTGGAAATTGTATTAAAAAAAATCAGCTTCTTCGTTTTCGACTATTCAGTTCACGAATGCATTCCCCAACGAGTGTTGATTGTATTCTGCAGATCAGTAGTACCCTCAGTATCGTCTGGTTGTCTGTTGCAATCCATTTACTTTCATAAGCCCTCTGATTAATTTCTGTGACAATACATTCAGCGTATATCTCTGCTTGATGATTGTCATGATATTTTCCTAGTGAGATTGTGATTATTGTGTTTTTCACCTTACTGTAAATTCCAGCACCAGCTCCATTCTCGCATCTTGATCCATATGTAAACCAGAATTGATTCCAACTTGTCCAATCTATTATTTCCACCTTGAAATTTCTGTTAAATAGATATGTCGAAATATGTTGGGCAGCATTGTTGTGCTCCAATCCTGCATATCTGCCACTTGATATTTCTTGCGATATGAGATGCTTGATTCTTACCTCCCCCACCTATCACCAAATGGAGACGAGGGAAGTCTAAGAAGCATTCCTCTGCTACTATAGGAGTAGTCCTTATTGCACCTGTCATTCCTAAACACACGAACCTCTGTATCATACTGAGTTCACCGGATATGCATAAGTGATAATGGGTCTGACCACCACAATGTATGTCCAATACATCATATTTGGTTTTGATCCCCACTTTTTCCATGAGCTCTTCTAGCCAAGTGTTGTTTCGCCCTGGTTTTAATTCTCGGAAGCTGTTTATTGCAAGAAAGCAAGAATGACACCAAGATATTTCACTTCAACTGACAGTTTTATTTCTTCACTTCAGAGCTTTAGTGATGCTGGACTATCCGACTTTCTCTTTCTCGTGAATGCTATTGTCGTCCTTGGGGCCAATATTTGGTCCTACCTGGTCGGTCCATTCTTGTACAACTTGTAGAGCGTTTCACATTTTGCCCCGCACTACGTTGTTGAATTTAACCAGGGTCACAAATGTGCAAAATTGTGGTTAACCAATTATTAGCTAATTCTGTTGTAAAAGAATCCCGGCGACGCTCCATAGAAATGACACCGACTGCAGAATTTGCTCCTATAAGATACACATTCGGACCTCTTGATGCAGGAAGGAGTTGTACTGCTCTTACACCAACTTTTGAACGACTTTTGAACGACGTTCGTCTCATCTATCCAAATTATTTGTTTTCCTGCTTGAATGTATTGGTTTAGTACTCTTACATACTGACAGCGTTTCTTTCCATTCTTATAATTGTTCATATTCAACGGCACATTATGTACAGTTTTAAACGTCAGCAACCCTCATTCTAAATAATTTCCCACAGTAGAAATAGTCACCTCTTCATTAAATTCTCTTAATATTTTGTTTTGAAGTTTCTTCAACGTTAAAGTGCAATCCCTTTCTAACCATGAAATAATTTGATCTATTTGGTTTATCGTTAGCAACCTGGGTTTGATACCTTCTTTCGGTAACACTTCCTGTCGGCCCGAACGAACCCAATGGAACGCTGTTCTATACTCTATTTCTAATGCTTTTGCTAACGCAGTCCAATCTCCCCCTTTATTGGCACATACAGCAACTATATCCCTATCTTGTTGTATGTGATGTTTGTAAGTGGTTCTTATAACATCTTCACTACCAGTTAACACTTCTCTGCATATAGGACAAAGCACTTCTGCATTTGCAGCTGTAAGCAAATTGTATCATTTTGTATGAAGCAAATGCATACAAGGCGATAATCTTTTTACAGGAAGCCTTGTTATTGCTATCCGACAAATATCACAATTGTCTTTAAAATTCATTATTTGCACCAAACCTAACGTACACGCACTTAAATCCAATGCAAACAGTTCGTGGTAACTATATAAAATACATATATAAATTCCGACGTCTAACTTCATAATTTTGTAAGTCTACTTGAAAACACAGTTTAGCAGCTGAATTACAATTACTATGTTCTGAATTACAATTAATACATTCTAAAATTAAATTTACTACTCTGATTTACAATTAACGCCTTCTGAAATCAAATTTACTATTCTGATTTACAATTGACGCTTTCTGAAATTAAACTCTCTAGTCTGAATTACATGTGACGGTTTCCGAAATAAACTTGACGGTTTCTGAACTACAGTAGGAAATGGTGTAATTTTAGGTACAATTCAAATATTATTAAAATGCAGATCGTACTATTTAAAATAACGATAGGTTTCCTGTTTCCGGGACACTCTTAACAATAAGTAGAAAATCAGTTTAATTTGCGTAATATAGAATTCTACAAATTCTCCTCTAAAACAGAAACATGTAGCTACAATCAATTATTATTGGTTATAATCAAATCTTCGGTGAAACAGCCGATACATCACGAGCAGATAGGTACATCACAAGCTGGAACATAAATTACAAATAAACTTTGACCAGTTTCAGAAGTTTGATGTATATAATATAATATGCATGTATGTGAACAGAAACCTGTTTTGTCGAAGGATATTACCTTAAAGTTGATACGCCATGAAACACTAGACGTGCATGGCCTCCCACGACTTATAATATTTTATGTTTGATTGAGTAATATATACAGGGGAATGTTTTCTTGTTTTTATTACCGCCACACGTAAATGATTATTACCAATATGTAATTTGACACTGAAACGCTGGTAGTAAGTAGCTTTGAAATAAATTAATACTCATCTTTCCCTATGGAATTAATCAAAATAAAGATATTGACAGTGATTAATAGTAGGGATACAAATCTTTATAAATATATCTTTAATTTTAGGAGTCTTAACTCCTTATGTTTTAATTAAATTTACCATGACTACTATTAGAATAAACAACTTATTTCCGGAACAAATATTTACACGTAGTAATTAGATAATTTGTATTCCAAACTGTCTCAGTAATAACATTGTGAAGTTAATTATCAAAACAATTTAATTAAGTTCGTAGGGTAATTACATTTTGTATTATTCAAAGTGCAGGCGCCTATAAGGATAATCAATTGAAACAAAAACATCTTCTTTTATGGTTTGGCTTCCCATCGAAAATTTATATTCCATGTGTAAACCTCTCGTAAGTAACAAATTCCGCTGTTAAGTCCATCCTGAGAAAGACAAAATCTATAATTTTCACACTTGTGTTTCATTTTATTGCTACCGAGTATGTGCAGAGAATTCATAATACGGCAAAAGTGCTTTGCTCGTTTTGGATACCAACTACACACTAACAAAGTGCACTTTCTTGGATTTCAAGATAACGTTAACACGCTTTAAGCGCAGCATTCTTAGAAAATGTCATGAAATACTGAATAAAGTGAAACACAGAAAAACATTTTATAAATATATTTTTGTGAGAGGTGTACATATTCGCGCCTGTATTTATAACATACTGAATGACACAGATTTATTACAAACTGTAGGAAATGAACAGATAGATGAGATATAGTAGGTTAAAAGTCAACAGTAACTGAAGTGTAAGTGACTTTGAATATATAAATAATATAATAGACTTTTACTGGAATGGTGATAAGAGTCACAACTAAATCATCAAAGAAGATGTTTTTCTTAAAAAAACTATTACAAATTGTTTTATAATCTTATCGGTATTCTATAAGAATATTAAGAATAGAAAAAAGATTAATAAATTGGGCTCGAAAATTTATGTTTCTAATAAATTGTACGAAGCGTTTTTATTATACAAAACAATATTTTATCAGCTATTAGTAATACTAAACTTGTTTACCACGATATAAAATGTAATGATATCTTAGAACATAGAGTATCAAAATTCGCGAACTGAAATCAATGTCATGTTTACTTCTACAGAAGCTAGTATGCATATTGATTATTTGACTTCAAGAGAAATATGTTTGTACCTATTATTCTATATTACGAAGCTGGGATACGATAAAGGTTATCAACCTAACGATGAAATTTGTGGTATGTCCTTAATCGGAACTTCTTAGATATTTTTTATGATTGATAACATAACATTATTTTAGTGAAATATTAAAATAAACTAAAATATTTCCAAAGATTATATGATCAAAGATATTATAATTTCTGGCTTATTTTAACTTACAATTAGTGTTGTATACATATACATAAATAATCACCTTGCTCTTGAAAGCTTCTAAAATATTATAAGTTCATCTACAGGTAACTCTTTTCTCTTGCAATCTCCGAATTTAATACCAAAAACCTGGTCTTTGCTAAGCCATCGCACTGGTATAAAACTCTGACAGATGTGTACCCTTTGCCTCGGTAGCATCTGCAATCCTTAACTGTACATGTACCGATCTAGTTGACCGTGATTCAGTGGTTCAACTATCATTTCAGCAGACAACAGAAAACTAGTCGGCATTGGTTTACAAAGTTAATTAAAAACAATCCTACGACGGAAATGTGGTAAATAGAATGTAATAGTGAATTTTGTATATCTGATTGCGAGAATCTGTCTAAACCGTGCTGTCAATACTTACAAAAGGAAATAAAGCTATTGATGAGGTATTTAATTAAAAACTGCACGTATCTTGGCAAGATCCAAAGTATCGTTTTCTAATTATCACAGTAGATGTCTACATTCTCTCAATATTGCAAAAGTGCTGGCGTAAAAGTTTTATCTATGAAGCTATTCCTTCAACATTGTTGCATTATATCAATCCATCAACATACTTGAGAAGTTGTCGGTTACGAACCTACACACATAAAAATCTGGAGTTAGTTCTAACAGCGGATGGGCGCCAGGGAACACCGAAAAAGTATTTCCTTGCGTCCATCCGTTTTTTTTTGTGTTAAAATAAATGGAGTTTGCGCTTCTAATGTCGGAAAGTGTTGGGTTTGAATTTAAAAATGAAATCTTTGTCTCGTTTATGTGAAACCTAACGAATATATTATAAGACTCAAGCTTTAGTGATTTGGTTTTAGAAATGTCACAGAAAATGAGATAAACTGGATATAACCAGTTTGCAGCAAATAAATAAGTGTAGATTTACACTTTTAGGACAATTTTTTCAATTTTATCGAGTAAGATCGGTGATAGCTCTCTCCGTTCTATATAAAGTATTTCATTATGTCGTGTGACTTTTTTGTATTTTTGTTTAATTTCGAATGATTTCTTTAACTTGTGGTGTTTAAAATGTCTTCAATTATCCTTTCTCCTGGCAAATTATTTTCCTTTTTCACTTATTTTAAAATGTAATTTATTCCCAAAAAGATAATAGTAACACCAAATTTGATTAAAAATATACTACTTTATCCAATTCGTAACATCAGCGCACCGATAATATTTTTGCCGAAAAATTATTATGTGCGTATGTTGCATAAGTAAAACTTTAGCCGAGACGATATATGGGAATAAAAATAGATATCATCCATAGTGATTTTAGCTCCGCGATGGTTTTCAAGAAACTATTACAAACTAATGAATAATTTTTTACAATAAAATATTCACAAGTATTATATTGTAGGAGTTTAATAAGCAAAGATTTTGTTAGCTTCACAATTCGATAGTTATTTCATTTAAGTCAAATATTATTTTTTAATTGTATACGTTTTATTCACTGTCAATTAATTGGTTTACAATAGTTCCTTTTCTCAGTCTCCCAGTTTAAAAATAACCAAGACGATTTTCCTCAAAGATAAAATTTAGTAAAAAATGGTTTATATTTTTAGTCCTTAGAGTTTTAGATTATATGTATTCATCGTTTGAATAATGTTAAAGTGTTCTTCGTATTTATTATAAATGCTGGTTGTCATTTTATAATTATGTATGTTGACGTATCAAATTCATTTGAAAAAGCATACTTTAATTTACTACATTATGGTAAACTCGAATCAATTATATTTATAAAAAAAAATATGTGTTTATTTCATTCCAGATGCACCTCCATGATACATGCAGATTTAATTTGTAATTATAACAGCCAAGAAGATGTCGTTAAACAACGACGAAAAGTCTGATCCTTTTAATATAAATAGCACAATTAGATTTGTTTATTTATTGTCGACCTACAAAAACCCAATGAAATTCATCTTTATTATTATTCAGCTACTAAGGTCAATTTAAAAAAGAAAACTTATTACATTCAAGTTTGACTTAAAACTAACTTTCTTTGGTTAGTTGTGGAATGCTATCTGGTGTGCTGACATCCATAAAAATAGGAGGTCATTCATGGGTTTGCATCCCTCACTAAGAGGTGGCGATCTACTCATGCCTTATTAGCCCCAATCTTGTTAATTATTGAATTGCCCTTTCCAACCTTCTATATTTTCCTAACTTTTCTACACTCCGCCAAAAAAGTATCGCATAATTTAGTTTTGAATCATAAAAGTATCGCATAATCTTTGTTTGTAGCATAAAGTTGTAAATATACTTTAATGCGCTCTAAGATATAATTTCTATGATTGTTTAAATAAAATACAGGCCAAATAAAAACAAGAACTCATACTTGAGATTTTTATTAAAACAAGAAATTATAATTTTGGAAAGAAAAATGTCATAACAGTAGCTTTTAATACTGAGTATTGCCACCTCTGGCTCTTATGACCGCTCGCATACGGTTTGGCAGAGATTCGATTAACCTCCGTATATAAGCCTGATCCAAATTCTCCCACTCGTCACGGAGAGCATTTTCTAGTCCATGCAGGTCCGCTGGGGCAACATTTTGGGTTCGTATCCGTCTGTGAAGGAGGTCCCACACGTGCTCGATAGGGTTCATGTCCGGACTTACCGCAGGCCAATCTAAAACTGGAATACCAACATCGTTAAGGTATTCCTGGACGATTATTGCAACATGCGGTCGTGCATTATCGTGCATTAACATGAATTCGTTTCCTATAATTGGCGCATATGGTACTACATGTTCTTCTAAAATTTCCGTTATATACCTGTGGGCAGTCAGTGCACCTCTGTCTACTGGTACTAACTCTGTACGAGTACGACCTGTTAAACAGATGCCTCCCCAAACCATAATAGAGCCACCAGCGAAATTAGGTCTAGGTCTGATATTACACTGCGAATAGCGCTCACCGTCTCGTCTGTACACTGGCTTAGATACGCCTATCTGAGATGTAAAGACCAAATCTTGACTCATCTGTGAAGAGTATATTGGCCCAGTCATTAATGTTCCAATTTACATGTTCTCTGGCAAACCTTAAGCGAGCCACTCGGTGGTTCCTAGTGAGACGAGGGGCTGTTACAGCTACTCTAGCTCTTAATCCACTCTGTCGTAACCTATTCCGAATAGTTTGAGTACTCACACGAGTATTTCTGACTCTAGCCAAGTCGTTCTGCAATTGTCTCGCAGTTACATGTCTTCGACGTAATGCTTGTAGTAGTAAATAGCGGTCATCTTGGCGAGTAGAACATCTTGGACGACCTGGTACAGGTCTTCTACTGTAAATGCCTGTTTCCCTATATCTGGCTACGGCTCTAGAAACACTTGACTGATTGATGTTCATCAAATTAGCAACGTATGCTTGAGATCGTCCATCTTCGATTAAAGCAACTATAGCAGCCACTTGTTCTGAAGTTAAATTGCTCATTTTAGTTTTAAAAGCGTTGGTACAGAACTCTGACTTCGCACTTTAAAATTTGTCCGTATAGGAAGACTTTCAATAAACAACTGAACAAACCTTACACATATGCATTTTTCTAAATGTGTTCTTTTAGAAAAAAAAAAAGTAAAAACGCTAAGTTCCATTATTTTGTTAGTGTTTTTATAGTTCACATACACGAGGCAAACTTTTTGTGAACGTATAAAAATATCTTGGTTCATAAATGCCCTTTTTTAGTTTATGCGATACTTTTTTGGCGGAGTGTATACTTAAACCTACATCACTGCCTGTTACTGAATATCTTCCAAAGAGCTTTATTTCACACATATTTTTGTATTTTGTCTTTTCTCTTTCTTTTAAATACATAAATAAGAATTAGCACTCGTGCTTTACCTTTATGGTAGATTTTCATTTGGTTTGTTTCCTTAAACGTTATGTATTAATAAATTATAAAATTATCCTTTAGATTAGATTTTCTGGCATTCCCTAACAAGTCAATGGCATGTATTTTTTCTGTCTGCACTGTATATTAACGGCACTTTAGCAGCAGATTAGTTCCTTAAATAGACCGCAACAGAACTTGCTATATTTGAGAAAGCAATGGCAGCAGATTTACTGCTAAAACTTTGTTATACCACTCAACTGCAACGTCTGGAGAGCGATATCTCAAATAAGTGATGAAGAGTAAAAAAAGAATTGTGGAATTTATTGTATAGTTAATTTTACAAATCGCAAATTAGGTTCAACATTATTTATCATTATCCTTATTTTTGTAGTTTTGAAATAAACAGATAATAATTTTCTTAAATGTAGATATCTGCAGGTATTCTTTGCTGCAGTGGAAGCATGAACCTTGTAGATACATACACGATTTAAAATGAAACGGCAACGAGACACAGAAATTATATGTTACAAAGACGTTTTTAGAGGAACTCTCAAGCTTTACCTGCTACCTTAGTTTTTAGTCGCGATCTAAAAGAAATTAATTTTTATTGCACATGTTTAAGGATTCCTCACGTACACGCGCTATTTTTAACTAACGCCCGAAACAATTTAACAAGGTAGTATATAATACCAGCAGTGATTCCAGCGTTGGAAACCTAGAGTTGAAATTCCAGCAGACTTTGCTTTAACTTAAAATTTGAATTTAAAATTATGGATGTAACTAGTAAATATTATTAGTTAAATTACCTGCTTATTATCTCCTAACTACCAACATAAATTTAATATTTAATACAAAATAGATCTTAGTTATAAATCAAGCAAAAGTAATATAATAGATTTGTACACAATTTACAACACATAATAGGCCAACAAGATTTATTTATTTTCAAAATAATCTGTTATAAAATATTCAATCCAAACTACGTAGACAAAATCAAAACGGGAATTAACAATAAACGAAAATCTCGAGGTTTTCATCGAAACGTTCCAATTACCACGTGTTTACGTTGCCAACGAAAGGAATAAGAACAGCGACGGAGAAGACGTCGGAGAATCCGCAACAATCATGAAAATTCACAGGCACGAATTCTATAATTCTTTCTGCTACGTGTAGATATTTCCCAGATGCGTTATGGCATAAATAAATAGTCCGGAGATGTTGAATTGAATGATAATACGCATCTACTTGTTGCTGGGGATACGATGGAATTTTCAATTTAAGGAAAGTGATTTTCCAATACGCACGTAACGTTTTACGTACGCGGATCGCGCATAAACATTACAATTTAAACGCCCATCTCGCGTTTGGGTCGATAATGTCACTTTGTCTTTTTTTTTCGTTCCTTTTTTTGTTGCGGAGGAAAACCTATATTGCCACATTTTTTTTTAATATCAAAGCTCCACATTTTTAAGCTTTTTTGCATGGAAATATGTAATAATAAAGCAATATCTAAATTAAATCTTTCATTATAATTGCAGCGACGGTATAAAACTCAAAAAACGTCGTTTAATCTATAAGGCGAGACACTGATATTTAAGGAGCAGTCAAGAAACGGTTAAAACAACATAAAAAGCAAATAAAGTTTCCAGTATGAACGAGCTAAATGGCAACATGGTATCGATGGAATTGTACGAAAATAGAGTATTAGCATTACTGGATCGCTTCTCAATGACAGAAATTGTAATGCAATAGCAATGAGTATTTATAAAAAGCCAGCGCACATGGATCATTACCCGTATAGTAGATAGAAAAATTATAGACAACAGAAAATGCACCATTATGCACCATATGTAGTTGATTGATTGAAACGAAACACAGATTATCCGCACAGTTTGATGAATCGGAATGTGTTGTAGTGCAGACATTACCTTAGAGTTTACCAAACAAAATTTAGGCCTTCATGGTAACTCTTGCTCAGGGTGTCTTCTAGAAAAGTATCAGCCTTATCAAAATTTATATGATTAATTATCGTGGTGGTTAGAATGTGGTACGAAGAAGTGCTCTACTGTCTCCTTGTTCTGCAAACACACCCAACATGCAGTCTCACCAGAGAGTCCAATTTTGTGTAGACGCTCTGTGAATTTACAGTGACCTGTAAAAATAGAATCAATTGCTTTAACATATTAAAGGTCAAATTGAAGAATTTCCTTCATAAAAAACATGAAGTATGAAATGAAATGCACTTCTTCGTATGCGCTAAACCTTAGCAATTGTTCCAGTACTGGAGTGCCTTCTCAAAAGTAATTTTTTTTGTCGGCTATTGCGACTGTGCTAATGGGAGGATCTAGTTTCACATATTTTCTTTCAAAAGTATCTGTTCACTCATTTTCCTGTACAAATGATTACCTAAATACCCAGCAATAGATCGTTAGCTGTCCCTAATGCAAAATTTTTATTAACTAATTGGTTATTAACAAAATTAACCGCTTAAAGGGAACGTTGCTTAATGGAGGTTATTTGGAAAACAGCATCAAAGAATATACTAACTAAGAAACAAAAACGGGCAAAAAATGAAACAAACAGCATGCAAATATGACATATGAGATGGACAGAACAGGACATGCGATGCAAGGGTACATTAAATCGATGTTTATTTATTACTTCCTACCACATATCTCCTTTCTGGGCATATATCTTTCTTTCTCCTCAAAATTTCTTTTTGTCCCACCCTTTTTTAGGCATCAAGCCTACTTTTTCTTTCTATAACGTTCCATTTCCCAAACATTCTCGGCAGGTATTAATGTTTCTAGTCTTTAGTGGGGTCCAGCATTTCAATTATTTCTGTTTTATTTACTCCAACACTGGTCCAACACTTATTTTGTAGTACTTTTGATTCTGTCCTAGTTATTTCCTTAACGTCCCTTGTTTAAGCTATTTCCCTTCTGCAGATAGTTTTGTTCTTTTTTCCTTCGTACAACCTGTCTCTGTATTGCCTTCCTTCCTGTTTTTGTTTGCTTCTGAGAGTACCACCACTTCAATTTTAGCTATACCCCCTTACATCTCATTTTCAGTCGGCACCTCATTCCACACTTTTAGATTTGCTTCTAAGTCTATTTCATTTTCACTTATATGTAATGGCTATGTGCAGTTGGAAATATCGAGCCTTTCTATAACCAGATTAAATTAGATTACAGTTGGAGTAGTCATAGGATAGGTCATTTCATATTTATCCTAGAAAATACAGTCTAAGCTTATCTTCTTAAGTAAACCTATCATCTTTGACAGCTGTCCTTGTCAAGCCAGTCCATTGAAACAGAATCTGTATTGGAATTTCCTCTTCCCCTTGGCAGTCTCTGCAAACCACTGTCAGTTTTTGAAACCAGACATATTCCTCCAATCAATTTTAAAATTTAAATTGCAACGTTATGTACCTGGATATTGTTCAGGATGTTCATTAAGTTGAAATCGTTGAAAATAAGAAATGGAATATTGAAAAAACCCGTTTAAGAAAATCTGTTCTTAAAGAATGGAGTGCACGATGGTTCTGACAGACTGACGCTGGAGCAAAAATACAAGACTAAAGGAGGAGCATTCCAGGATGATTTGGTCTTTTTAATCAATTTATATGTAATGTACATACATTTGTATAAATGTACCAATAAATAATGACGATTTATGGTACTAACAATTAGTCTACAGTTACCAATTGGTAGACTTACGATCATTTTAATTGTCTTCTTGTCTTTACAAAGTAATCCCTTTGCAAATTCAGGAATTTATTGTTTTAAGTACTGTTTTGCTTGTTTTTCTCTGGTAGGTGGACTGTGTTATTGTGGAATCGGTAAAGCCAGAAGGCAGTTCAGCTCCAACGAAGAGCCTCGACGCTGCTCTCTAGTCACCCCATTTGTCGCTTCGTTATCTTTCACACTCGTATGGCTGAGTTCTGAGGCCATAGCTATTTTTTTTCTTTTTAGTACGGGCGCTGGTTTAGGGCGTCTATGCATTTCTATAACCAACTTAGGGTATTAAGGATGATGAAAAGCAGTATACTCAAGCTTTCGCCTTGTATCATACTGTCGCCTATGGTAAATATTTCAAATTGCATACCCTTGGTTATTGTGCAGTTATTTGTTTTCGTATATAAATACTTCGTTGTTCTCATTAATTTGCTCCACTCCATTTGTTTCTTTAGGCATTCCCATATTCTTCTTCTTGGAAAGCTATCTAAGGATGTCGACTTTTGTACCATATTTAGCATTTCCAGACGTAGTTGTGTACCTCTTTCGTCCAGACATTTAACCTTTTATTTCTCTTTTGATTATCTAAACTTGCTGCGATAGAAAAGAAAAATTCAAACAAAACATAAAATTTAAGGCAGCAATGTGATGAATTGTATTTGGTATATTTGCCTTATTGTTAGGTATATTTGGGGTATCTAAAAATTCTACTTTTCACGCACCTTGTCGTTGTAATTCAAAGCCAATATTTTCATGTCTGATGATCGAATCCCGTTATGCGATGCGGGTATCCTCCATAATTGGTTTATTTATTCAAAAGTCAATACGATGGCGTCTGTTTCCTCATAAATACACCAACAATATGTAACGCACAAAGCATACAACACAATAGACGTTACGTTCTGGAGAGAACTTAATGGATTTGAGCGGCAAGTCATTGTTATTTTGCAGTCAAAGCCTGCAAGTAACAAAAGTAGTAGTTACGCTTCGTGCGAGAAGAACTTGATTACAACCCATTCAAGTTAGTATCCTCACTTAGATATGTTTTTTTTTTATTTTATGATAAATAGACTGTATTATGAAAATATATTATTATATTCATTTCTCGTGTTTGCGATTTAGCACAAAGATACAGTTAGAGAGTGATCGAATACACTTTAGGATTCAAACTAATTTACTTCGAAATTGCTCTTTAAAGAACAACTAACACCTTACATACACAATGCACTAAGGTTCATTATCGATTTTCACTTTGAAACTAACCATCTAACACCCTTCTAAGTTTATTTAGAAACCTTATATCATAAAATGCTGCTGACCTAGTTCTATCGTACTCATAGACATCTACGACGCTTCTTGTACACATTCAACAACATTGGAAATGTTCTCGTGACCATTATGTACGCCTACTCAAGCTCTCTCTGACCGTGGCATTTTCCATGCCAATCTTATTAAAAATAATAAGAAATATATGCATTTTAACACGCTCTTGTAGTGCCTAATAATAACATCTTGTTAATAACTAGTTGTGACTGCATGATATGAGGGCTTGCAGATGAATGTTTACGTTTTACTTCTGGATATACTCAACTGCGGTACAAAGCTTGAGTAGTTATTGCAATTGGTATTCACGCCGAAGTGAAGAACAACTTATTATTACACAAATACTTCAGTAACTTTTTTTCGTCAATTATATTGAAAGACCGATCATTAAATTTTCATTTTACATCTGTTTGTATAGTCAGCAGTCAGCTGCTGACCTTTCAATATACAATTTTAAAGATCATAAGCTATACACACAAAACAGAAGAACGCATGTCTAATTCTAAGTAAATACCATCAGTAACAAATAAGTTCTTTCAGATTGTATATGTCATTGAAAACGGGTTTGAAAACAGTAAAGGAAACATGTTTAAATTTATAAACGCTACGGTTTTATAATTGTAATTATATCGACATAAATGTAAACAAATTACATATCGTTATGCTTTGCCATAACATAAACCACAATCTTCATTATTATTTACGTCGAACTAAAATAATCTAACATCTGTATCTTAGAACATCCAATGTTTATCTTTTATACTTAATTCACATTACTTTTTTCAAGGTTTTCCATTTAAAATTTATTGGATAATCTGTTGCTTAGTTAGGATGAACATATGCCGAGAGGTAGATTAAATCAACAGTGCAGGTAGATAAGTCCACGTGATAATACAAACCATTAAATGTTTTTACGGCGCACTAATTTCACAAATTTACTGTTACAACTATTGAGTATCAGGATTCCTTTTAAATGCCTAACGGACGGGAAGCAAATCGTATGAAAGATAAAACCAGCACTAAACTAAAACGATGTACCGCCGTGAAATAAAACTTATGGACTTGCTATTAAAACGTAAATAATTTGCTACTTTAAATGTACGAATTTGCATACGCTGTAGCGCAGGACGTAATAAAAACACTCATATAGAGAGTAAAATTTGTAGTATGTTTCTTTATTTTTAATAATTTCTTTTTTAAATACAAACACTTTTAAATAATAATAATAATAATAATAATAATAATAATAATAATAATAATAATAATAATGTATATTCATGTCAGACACAGTACATCAGTGTATATGAATCGTCAAAAAGATAACAGCAATAGATAATATAAAAATTGTACACAATGGAGTGACAATACGAAAAATTATATAAACATACAATAAAACATATGAACGAATCACCAATTAACAAATAGAAATGTGTATATAAGAAAAAAAATAACAAAATGAAGTTTGAAGTGTAAGTCATAGATTTATGATATAAGATAGTCCTCAACTGAATAATAACACTTTCGCATCAGGTAAGTTTTTAACAGTTTTTTAAATTGAGTAGAGTTACGAGCACCTGTTATTTCAGATGGTAGCCTGTTATAAATGGCTTGACCCGCATAAGTTGGTGACTTCTCGAAGCAAGTAGTCCTATGCTGATCAGTGCGGAGTAAGTGAGCGTACCTAGTAGAGTAATTATGATCGTTAAAAGTCTGTTTGTTGATATTATTCCGGATGTATTCGGCACACATATAGATATAAATACATGGAAGTGTAAGAATATTTTCACTTTCAAAAACTGGTCTGCAAGATTCGTCATTGCGTAGATTAAAAATTAAACGTAATATTCGTTTTTTTAGAACAAAAACTCGTTTAGAATTCACAGAATTACCCCACAGAACCGTATTGTAAGAAAGGACCGAATAGACTAGAGCATAATAAACGTTCATAATATGCTCCTCATGAAGCACAGTTTTCAGTTTTAAAATCGCATAATAAGCACTGTTCAACCTAGCACACACGCGTTCAACATGAGAGTTCCAAGTTAATTGCTCGTCCAGATAAACACCGAGAAACTTTATATGGTCAACGACACCCAATACATCACCATTCGGGAAGACGAATCTATCGATGTTAGTGATTTTACGTTTATGAAATTTGACGCATGCAGATTTGTTCGTGTTAAGCAGCAGACTGTTGGCAAGACACCACTCACTAAAGGCTCTTAAGATCTGCTCCACCCCGGACAAGAGATCCCGCTCGTCATGGGAAGTCACAAGCATAGAAGTGTCGTCAGCAAATATCACCAATCCTTCCACCTTCACATAGTTAGGTAAATCATTTATGAAGGCAATAAACAATAAGGGTCCAAGTATTGAACCCTGTGGTACTCCGTGTTCAACCTGATATTCGCTAGACCTTGCATTATTTAATCCTACTCTGATTGTTCTTCCAGAAAGGTACGACTTAAACCACTCCAGCAAAGCTCCCCTGATGCCCAATGAGTGAAGTTTATCTAGTAAAAATACGTGTAGCACGGTGTCAAAAGCAGATGTCAAATCAAAGAACAGTCCAACTGTGTACTTTTTACAATCGATGGCCTTGTAAATGACGTCAACAAACGCATACGTGGCTGTAGCCGTAGAAAAACCTATGCGATAACCATGTTGATTGTCAGTAAGTGCATTGTATCCGTTGAAAAAGCTCACAACTCTATCAAAGATAATTCTTTCTAGTATTTTCGCAAAATCATTTATTATGGAAATTGGTAGGTAGTTCTCAACCGACGAAGTGGTTCCACGCTTATGAACCGGAACAATTAGTGATTCCTTAAACACTCTTGGAAATACACCAGTATTAATGGACATGTTAAACAAGTGTTGCAGAGGTTGCAACAGAAAATCAGATGAACATTTTATCAGTGACGTAGGGATTCCATTAACACATGAATGGTTTCTACTTTTCAATGTAGCAAGGGCTTTTGACACCTCCAGACAACTAATCTCATAAGAAACAATCGAGTTGGAAAGCGACATACCGATGGTACAAAATTGAGATATATTAGTCCCGTAATGTTATCTAAGTTTATTATTGGCATTACTACTAAAATGTTCACCAAGAGCCTCAACAGCATGTTCTGCAGATAAGATATCTCCATTACCATCAGTTAATACAATTGGTTTATATTTGTTGTGTCTTTATTTACAATTTTCCATATTTGCCGCGGTTTATTGACTGACTTATATAGTGCATTACTATAATAATTTTTTTTAGTAACTTCTAATAATGTTTTGTAAGCTTTCTTCTTTTCCTTGTAAATACTATGTAATTGATCGTTCTTTGTAGATTTAACTAGCTGAAATAAATCTTTAAGAGATTTGCTCTCATTAACAATTTCAGGAGTAATCCAGTTTTTGTTGTTAGGTGTAGGCGATTTGCTAGTTATAATGGGACAGGCAATATCAAGGTACCAAATGTATGTGTCTATAAATATTTGAAACGCATTATCAATGTCAGCAGCGTTATACACCTCATACCAATTCTCACCAGAAAGCAGAAAAGTTAGTTTTTCAAGATTATCCTCTTTAGTCAATCTATATTTCTGAGTAGTATGCTCATGACAATAGTAGCAATGTAGTAATGTATGGAATCATTTTTTAGTAAAAAAAACTTGTTCTTAATAATGGAGATTCCCCTTCTGTGGGTTGTGATTGCACTCGGTTTTTCAAGGTAACATTGAAAGGTTGTATCATGGGAAAAATCGATCTGAAGATCACTCAGGATCTTCTGGCATGTCAAACTTCTAAAGTTTTTTTTTTCCTGACTGTTTCTTGCAGTTCCTAAGTTTTGTCAATCCATTGTGATTATTCAAACCAGACAATATAAATATCGCAAGCACAAAAATAATGAACACACAAGTGAAACAAGTTCTTCCTCGTGATAGTGTTCCTATAACTAGTACAAGTTGTTTGCGTCCGTCTAGAAAAAAAATGTTTATTTATTCTTGCGGGCTACTATCTTTCATTTCAAATTTGCTTACCAAACTTAAGAAGCAATATGGGAGTCTTTGCAAAAAGAGGAGAAACCCAATAATTGTCGATCCAAACGCGAAAATCATGTACCAACAAGGTATTACTGTAATTATATTCCTTGTATACAACGTGTTAAAGCTATACAAATACATAACACTGACAAATATCATCGCTGAATAAATTTAGGTATTCTAAAAAGCAGCCGGTGGGTATAATATGAATGTGGGCCATCATTTGTTAAGTGCACGTTAATGTAATAAAGTATTCTCGTGTGTGCACGGTGGGCAAAGATCGACTTGCAAACACACCGAGATTTCACGGATTCTATATTATACACTATATACAGCATATACTACAATCGCAGCATGGCATTCTATAAATAACAGTCCATATAAAGCATATTATAAGGCTCGAAGAAAGGCCATGAATGGAAATAATGACGTCGCGTGCGATACCGCACCGATAAGTCAATCTATACGCTTATTAATATAAATTGGTTGTTTGAGGAACGTATTACCGCATTTATTTTATTGATTGGGTATTATTGGACGGCTAGTCGATTCGTGCTTTTCTCTCCTTTTTTCCTCTTTTTATACGTGCACGAGCATCGACGTTCTGACACTTATGTAACGCGTACACAAAAGCTACGTGAATGAATTACCACATATTTCCTTTCATACGACCGGATCGATTTCACGAACTGATTATGATTAATACATCGCGTCGGTGTCGATTTTTCTCATTGTGAGATACGAAAGGATTGTTGTTTGGTCGCTCGGTTGGCAGGCAAAAATAAAATTCGACGCCGCATGAAATCATTACGGCTTATAAAACTACTTAGTACGCGTGAAGAATTGTAAATGGAAAGAATTTATTGAGATTAATGAAGGGCAAATGGATCGTTAAAGATAATTGGAAGAACCTTTAATTTTGGGTTTGGATCTGCTGTCAATACCAAAGGAACTTGTTTCGTCATGAACAATTCAACTAAAAATGAAATAATGATATGTGAACTATGATCTAAACTTTTGCGAATAATTTCAAAACTCGCTCAGTTATGGTATTGATAAGAAGGATAGCATCGCCATGGATCTATTAATCGTCCCGTCTGATATGACTACTAGAGCCTATTATATAGCGAATGTTGTCTTAGTAGATTCATTAAACAAGTTCATGTCTTTAAAACACCTCAAAATCTTTTTGAATTGATTCTTTCAAGCCTTCCAAGAGAAAATCATCTCTTTCCAAGATCATATACCTGATTCTAGCAGCGGCTGGACATTTATTGTCATCAGTAAGTTCCATCCTAAATAGGTGTTTTCTGGGTCTGCAGTGATATGTAAAAACAGAAACAATTATCTAAGTGCATTTATGATTAAGATGTAATAAGGAATTCCTTAGTACATAACATAGCTAAATGACATGCACTGTTTCGAATGCACCAAACCATGACGCTGCGGTGGATTGTTTCCTGATTTCCTTTTGTTGTAATGGATTTGATGAATCGGCATATCTCATGAAACAAAGTATAACATAATGAATGAATTTATTTTTAAAGTTATAAAAATTATTCTAAATATTTTGCTTTAACAGAGCCAAACGATACTGAAGGCATTAATAAACTCCAGGATACAATAAAATTAAAATTGGTTGAGAAATGCATTTCAGAACTGCACTTACAATGAAGTTACTTTACTGTAGGTGCTCGGAAATTCGGGAAAGGAAAGAGCGGACGCGTTGGCGAAAAATAAATCATCAGTTTCATTTATATGCCCAGAACCTGTTCTAGGAGTGTACAGAAACACAGTACTGCACAGCAGGTAAGGAATTGGGTTCAAGAGAAACCCAAAGAACACTGGAACAATACAACTCGTGCAAAAACGTTAAATCAAGGGACTATCACAAAAGAAGCGTGAGCAGTAGCAGGTGTTCTAACAGGACATTGTGCACTGAAATGACACCTACAGAAAATAAGGATCAAAACTGCAGATACCCAATACAGATTGTATAATAGAACGACAGAGACCACGTACCACATGTGAATGCCAGATTCTGGACACAAAAAGGCAGGTAGTTTTTGGCGTGCCAGAAATTAACCCACAGGATTATTTTAATCGACAAGTTGGAGACCTGTGCAGACTAGTACAAAGCACCAAGATATTTGAGTTGCTAGCATATTTTAATGGGTAAGGAAATGGATGATGCACTGCCAAAAGCCAAGCGGCTGCAGTGTTGCCGGAGACTTCATGCCAGACGACTCCCACAACAACAAACAAGATGTTTGCCTTCGCTTGGTATGCAAGGCTCACAATTCTCGAGGAAATATTGCCTTATTATGTGTTATGAAATTATATTATCAGAATAAATAGATTAATTTTATTTAGATATAAAAACATTTCATGGTTGTTGACTTTTATTAAATGGAGAATATACAAGAATTAGAACATTTTCTTAACCTTTCAACACAATATACATAATTTTCTGCATACCTTCATGTGATTCTTCGTTTATAGCAGTGGTTCTCAACCTTTTTTGCCTAGCGCCCACTTACTGGATTTTGTATAGATCCCAGCGCCCAGCCGCAGAAAATCGCGAAGGGACACGTCATGGACTACGACTATGGATTATGGACTAGTTAACCTGGGCACAGTAATTAAAACAACGCCCACTGGTGGGCGCTACCGCCCACGTTGAGAACCACTGGTTTATAGCAATGTACAGGGCATTTCAATTGAAACGAGCCACCTCAAAAACTCATTACCTGCTATGATTTATATAAAATTCCGAAACCTACCAATTGTCATATCATAGAGGACAACTTTTAATGACGATAACTATCACACTGACAAAAGTCAATGCTAGGTTTTCCACTATCACCAAACAACAATGCACAATCTCTCGATGCGCGTTTCGCTAACCAAGTTAGCATCATCAGGAGATGATTAACAGTAAAGTAAAATTATTAAAACTACGATAATATATACAACAACGTTCCTGTACAGGCGCATTTTTAACGGGGAGGGGATGCGAGCCAACCCTCCGTTAAAAATTCGTCGGTTCCAAGAGTTACTCTAATTAACGATGTCATAAAAGTATACGATCTTTAGAAATCTCGGTAGAATGACTATATAAGGAACATCTGTGCAAACAAGTGTTATACTAGGCCGGACGATTTAAAATCAATCCTTAAAATTTAAATAGGGAAAATAGGTCTTGTGACCGCTCATTCAAAAGGTCTTTTAATTCTCTTTATCAAAAAGTAATTTTTTTTAATCAGTAAGCAAAAAGTGCATAATTTTCAACCTGTGTAGTAAAACACAATTGGAATGAAATGCTTTGGATTTTACTTTACTAATGTTCAAAATGGTGACCATAAACCTCCACACAATAATACTTGCTTCAAATGCTCTCCTGACATTTCGCAACACTTCTGGAGTTATTTGTTAGCCTTCTTTAACAATTTTTTGGGAGTAACTCTTGTAAGGAAGTCGAACGCTTGGGACATATGTAGGCGCTCCATATTGTTGAAATACTATCTATCCTCCATAAAATCTGGACCTTGTTCCAATTTTTTCTGCGATCAAAGGATTGATTATATCGTCCAGCATGTTCAAATACATTTGACCATTTAAAGTCCCGTCAATGAATAGAAGTCCTATGAGATGATCGACCAAGATACCAACCCATACATTAAGTTGCCGTGGCCGTTGTGTATATATTTCCTGCGTCCAATAGAGGTCGGTGTGACTCCAATATATTAAATTGTTGCAATTTACTTCACTACTCAATGAAAAAGATGATTCGGTCGAAATCATTGTTGAGGCGCTCGGTCACTAATTCACAAAATTCCAATTTACTGTCCAAATTATCCTTATTCAATTCGTATAGAAGTGTAATTTTAAAGGGACATTTGAGCTTCTTAAGTATTCTACAAACTGATGAACGGCTTACTCCTGATTCTTGAAATATCCGTTGTATCAACGTCGCATTTCCAAGCACTGCGACCTAACCTAAAACTTCGACGTTAATATCTTCATTATTCCAGTGATGGGCGGAGACTGTGGCTTGAAAACTATAACAAAAATCCAAAAGAAAAAATGAAAAAATCCCTTACCACAAAAATTAAAAAATAAAAAATCTAAATACGTATTTAGACTTTTTATCTTTTTAATTTTTGTGGTAAGGGATTTTTTCATTTTTTCTTAATACGTATTTAGATTTTTTATCTTTTTAATTTTTGTGGTAAGGGATATTTTCATTTTTTCTTTTGGATTTTTGTTATAATCTTCATTATTGACAACCCAATGACATGTTGTTATATACAGAGAGAACGTACTTGTGTCGCACATTTCGGCCTGCATGATTTTCATTGAATAAGCGAGCTGTAGATGTTGCATACCTCCTATTCTCATAATACAAAGTCAGTATATTCCACACGTTCTTGGATAGAATAGACCATATTAATTTGTTGCGAATTCACGATTAAACTTAAAGTGAACCCCACCAAATAACATTCCATTAAACAATGCAAACGTAAACTAATACCGTACAAAATAACTGTCTAAAGCTGAAAACAGAAGCTAAGAAAAATGAGCGCACTGTTAAGAAGGATTTTTGAAGAGAGAAACACAGATAAGAAAGAAAAAAGAACTAACAAAAAATTGTACAAGAACGGTATAAATAAAATTAAATTTTGTTATTTCTTTTTAGACAAGTATCTATTTAACTTTTCTTAACTCTTTTTTGTGCTTATTATCTCCAATTCAATAAAAAAATTTGTACTAAACATACTTACACAGATATAGATCATTCATTTTTCGAAATGTTATATGTGTAGGCTTTCGCTTTAATCTGAAGATTAATTTTCTCAATCCAATTAGATAAAGCAGTTTATCCATTTTCGATCATAGCATTATGGCTTCCTATAGAGCTGCGATACGTAGTTGGCCGAATCGACGCCAAAATATGGACCGAGTGATGACAGTTATGAATACCCGGAACGATTCGCCACCAAAACATAAAGGAGGCAACAATAGCCGCTGGCGCTCTAACTGAAAAGGGTACAAAAAATTATATATCATTTTCGCACCGCAAAATTTATCATCTCTGCCGTGAATAGAAACTGCTCGACTGGCATAGGAAATAAATACGTTTTCATTTGTCCGACGTTCGTGTTTCTCTACACGGAACAATGAGAGAAAGAAAAGGAAAAGGCGCGATGAAAGAATTGCGGTTCTCATGCGGATCACCAGTCATTTTAGAAAGTTTCAAGATCGTATTGTTGCATTACTTATCTTAACGGGGTTAATAAATTACAATGTTATATATGTATGCCTGTACATATGTATTCAGTATGTAAGTACAGGCATATGCATTATCATATCTTCTTCGTACGGACTCGTGTCGTTGAACTCGGCGCTTTAAAATAAACAGCCGCAATGTATGATTCTTTCATGTAATTGTGCGTAGTTTTTTTTTATGTATTCTTTGTCTTGGTGATCAATTTACGTGGGTATTGTTTTCGAATACTACAAAGGATACAAAATTTTCATATTTGGAATTGTGAATGGAATACAATACTGCCCGTGAAACTACCAGTCATTAGGCATAAGCTACATTCATAAACATAAATAATTGTGTTTGCTATGAAAATACTATATTTGAGTGCATGCATGGGTTAACAGACCAATGTGAAGAACAAGCTTTGATCTAACCTCAAAGATTTTCGTTATGTCGTTCTAAAGTATCCATCAACTGATATATAAAATGCTGCTGATCCCTGATTTGGATTAACATAAGCAATATGAACAGATACTAGTTAATAAAATTTATAATTTATGAATCGCTTGTGAACCGTTATACGTTTAGTCGAATATATTTTGAAAATGCAGAACCATACATAATTGTATTAGTGGAATAAATCTCTGAGTATACTTATTCACAGTAATCTAAATATACATATATAATGCAATGTTATTTCCAGTATATCATGCTAAACAAAACCCACAGAATCATAGTATCCACTATAAATTGTTTATGTAAATGTATTTTTAACTATTATTATATATTTTGTTAACGTACGTAATAATTTAAACTAAAAACTTACTTATTTCGTGTCTAATTCAATTAATACTTGTAACCATGGGCTTTAGGGCATGTGTATGTGTCCTTCGATTAGTGTTCAACGAGGGATTTTTATGCTGTCGTATTATTGGAAACGATTTCTATGATCGTTGCTGGGGTCTTTTTGTCTAGGAAATATTGAGTTTGTTGCAAACAAATGTGGGGGACTTCTTTTCCGGTTTTTCTGAGTGTGGTTGCTTTTGAAATTATAACCGGCATATAATGCATAAAGGCATTTGAGGTTATATTTATTTGAATGATAACTGTGAATCTAGTGAATTTATCCTATTCGTTTGCGGTGTACTTAAAACCTTGTGGTGGAGACAAATTTGCTCTCTAACATTTGAGATCTAGCATATCTTTGGAATTAATGAGAGTATAATAGATGACGCTGAGTGGTGTTTAGTAGAATAAAAACAGTGTTTATTTAATTAAAATTTAAAAGATTTATCTACAAGTTTCGTAGCAATAAGAAGTCACATAAAGAAGAATGTTTTTTAATGAAAATAGTTAATTCACCACAAATTTAGGATACATTTCTAACAACTAATTGCATAAATATTAATCGCTTCTTTTTAATATTAACGCCGAATGACATCCTGCTCAAATACCATAGCACGTTAAGTAGTTCACGAAAAGACTATACACAAATGTTTCTATCCTATTATCTTCTCCCTTTTATATTCGCTGCTAGAACATTCGTATATTACACAGCTGGCAATGACAGCACCGAATAACCTTACTTAAAAATATAAAAGAAATGTTTTTATATTATTATCAACATAAAATATCGCCCATATATTCTCTCTTTCATTTACAGTGCATCGCATAAAAAAGGGAAAAACACAGGAACGCCCTTAATATCTAACTGGGGTCGAAACTTTCTGGGGTAAGATAATGTGATAACTTAAGGGTGCAAGGCAGGTAGTTTTAAAATAGCTTTGCGGGGAGGCTGGCGCGACTGTTAGGTTCGCCGAGATGGATGGGCCGAGCTGAAAAGTAACAATTAGAACCGTCCCTAACGACTTTTGTATCTATTCTCCCAGAAAACAGATAAGTGCCTCTCTTTTTTCGACCCTATATGCTCCATTCTACCATTTTTTTTTTCGGAGATTTGCGGTTCGAAAATTGTTACGGCGATAATTTTAAATTATATACTACGGAGAGTCAGAAAGCAGTTCTCTGAAAATATTACCTTGAGATGTATAAAATCGGGCGATTTAAAGTCGTACGCCGGAATACCTGCGTCACATTTATATAAATAACGACGGCAATGTTTTAGTTTGCCTCCGAATATTGTGTATTCGCGCACACACGCTCGATTAACTACCTACTGGGAGTTCTTGAATTTTTATATTTGACCTATTAAAGGGGTAAAAGTGCTGGAATTTTTTAACGCACGCAGGTAGTCGAGAGAGATGTAGATAAACTGAAATTAGTTGCGCTACCTGAAGAATTAATGACTGCTGCATCAAGTGAAAAGCACAGTTTTAATTATAGCGAGATATTTATGGCTGCAACATTTTGCTGGCGTTACTCTGACTTTATAAAGCAGGTATTGTAAAAAGTACAATCACATCTGGATATCAACACGAACATCTTGTATAAAATGGCAGTATAAATTTCATATAGTTATGTTATAAGAAGATTTCTGTTTGTCAGAGAAATAATACTTTAAATGCGTTTTGTGTAATTTCCATATATTAAGTTTAATCTAAACTATATTCTAAATTATATCGTATATATTTATGACAAAAAAAATACTAGAATATGACCAAATAAAAGTTTACCATAAAATATAATTTATCAATTATACAGGATGGACTAGCACATACGCCGCGCGCTCTATATGGAAAACATAGGATGTTTGAAATTCCTTTTATTTAGTTGAACTATCTAGTTGCTAGACCTTTGTATGTACAATTTAAAACTATTTTGAATTATACAGGGCGTTCCAGAAAAAAGATCAATAAGAAAGTTACCTTTTTTTAAATGGAACAGCCTATATATAATGACATATTTGGGAACCCTAATATATTTTGGAAGGGGATTAAATTCTAGGTTCGATACTATCATCAGATATAGGGTATTCTATTTAAGATAAGAAAATTAATTTACCTACTGCAAAAGTCATCAAACTTAAACAAGCGTGTATTAACATTCAGTATAACTGTGTGACTAAAATTCCACTTCATTCCATTGCTTAGCCTCTTAGCTGAATGATGAATGTAGGTAGATGTGTTTAAGTTTGGATTACACAGTAAAACTTAAACTTAAATTTTGTACTGCAATTTCATAAATTTTAAAATATCTGAAAAACCGATGGGTTTCAGGAATATGGTGTGTTACATAAACTTGCACTACTTTGGTATTTAGATTCCAAATATGTCATTATATACAGAGTGTTTAATTCCAGAAAATGTAACTTTGTTATGGATCTCTTTTCTCGAACACTCTGTATAATTCAACATAATTTTAAATTGTCTGACTAAATTTGAAGGATTTCAAAAAATCCTATGCTTTTCCGTTTTTTATTTCATTATTATAATATAATACATACGTACAATCATGGTAAGAAATCTTAGGACACGCATCGAGCACCGAATCTTTTCGTAGCTGTAGTTGTCTCTCTCATTCCCCCTCGCCTAAGTTCTGATACATTGGTCGACCTTGATAAAGCGCTCTCAGTGGGCAGTCGGCAGGTAGCCGTCAATGCTAGGGTTTATGGTTTTGTGTTTACCTCTTTATAATTGGTTGTAGGTGTAATGTGAATAAAATACAAAATATACCGCACAAACTACAAAAAGTTATGCAGAGTTATATGTATGAAGCGCTTTCCGCGCTTCCGTTTGGAGTCGACGTAGTTTGTGCAGCATATACATGACTATTTTGAGAAAAGTAATTTATAAAATGACTGCAATATATATATATATATATTTGATGGGGATTTGTTCGTAGCCGTTAATGCAATTTTATGTTTTTTCTTTTTTCATGAGTTAGCGGCTTATTTTTATATAATGATTTGAATTTTTAATCAATTAAACACTTCATTTACGTACATTTATCGTTGTCTTCTTTAGAAAATTGTTTTTTATAATTCACATTTTTATACATTTAAAGACAATCACAAGGACATTTTAAAAATTATTTTATAAAATTTTCTTAAAAATTACAAAAACATGTTAATCAATTACACTAAACAATGTGTATGGAGAAATTTTGAATTCAAACTGCCGAAGATTACCAGGTAGGATTAAGGTAATCTTCGGCAGTTTGAATTCAAAATTTCTCCACGCGTTATTAATAATTTTTTTATTTGTTTTTTTTTTAATTTTTTATATTTAATTGTTTTTTTAGAAGAGGATTCTTTTTTTTTTCTTTATATTTTGTTTCTTTTCAGATTTTTTTTTTTTTGGAGGAAGTTTGACAAAACTGATATTCTTACTGTTTACCCGTCTTAGTTATGATTTAAGTTGTGTTTTTGTTGTTTTTAGAATTTTTTTAATTTTATTGTTGTTATAAATTTTATAGTTATTATTTTTTTCTTTTACTGTTCATGCATGTTTTCTTGCTTGATCGTTTTGAAAAACGTTTTTTTTTTGTAATTTCAGACATGTATTTTTAGTGGTGACAACTCTCAGAGTGTAGGTTTTACCGTGCTTTTCCTCACTCCTAGGCGAATGCTGAGAGCGAACATATTAAAGACGCTGCGCGGGCGCAATTATTAAACTCTGTTTTAAATTTAATTATTATTTTTTTTACCTTGCTTTCAACCTATAACTATGTAAGAAATACACTAATGAAACGATATTGGAGCTATTCGCCTTCAATGACTATTGTCCCATCGCTTTTTGGCGCAAGTACCGGGTGATTCAGTAAGGGTGGCGAGCGGCTGTATCTCGGAAACTGCTATGCCTAGAGCTTCGGGACAAAAAAATTCATAACCAATGTGGCCACCAGAAATATCCGAAAATTATTTTAATGTTCGAAATTTTACCGCTAGAGGGCGTATCTGCTATGTTTAATCATAAAATCAATATTATCTCAGAAAATTGCAGGTTGAGCTATAGTTTTGAATGGACCGTTCGAAAGCTGAGTTGATGTTCCATTATTTTGTTTAATAACTTTTTTTCATATCTGCCATAATAAGGAGCGGGGAAGCCAATCAATTGTTCAATATGTAAATTTTAATATCTCCTGAACCATTCAACCAATCTGAAAATTTTTGGACTCGTTCGATTGAGCATTTCCTGGGTTTTTTCTAGAAAAATAGTCGTTCTAGCATTTAGTTTGAAATAGGTAAACTACAGGGTGTTTTCTGTACTGATAACATATTTTGGTGAATTTCAAGAAAAAATTAAATGTAACCGTGTTATATAATTACCAGTGTCGCAAGCTAAATTAAATTGTTGAAATTTCAGTAAAAACCGCATCTTAATATCTCTATTCGTTCTCGATTTATCGCCAAAAGAATGAAATTTGTAACAAAAATCAACTGCAGCCATGAAAGTAGGCGACGCGACGGATGGTTTCCATGGAAACTACAAAACTATCAGATTGTTTATTGCTTATATCAGCTGAAAATAGTCAAAACTGAATGGAATAAATTATTAACGAGAATAATAACAGCAAAAAGAAAATATCTAACCAAAAATTTTAATTATAAATGTTCGGAATGTCTACCATCACTGGCCACCCACAAATTGAGTCTGTTACTTGTGGATATTACACTCGCGTCTACCTCGGCAATGGAAATATTTCTAACGGCTTCTCGAATTCTTTGTTTCATATTATCAGGTGTTGTTGGGCGGTCTTTATATACTATTTCTTTAAGTCTACTCCATGAATAAAAATCAATTACTGTGAGATCGAGGGACATCGGCGGCCAAGAAAAAATGCTACCCCAGTCTATACATTTATTTGGGAACCGGTTATTTAAAAATTCCTGGACACGTTGCGCATAATGCGCCGGGAAACCATCCTGCTGAATCCACATACCCATTCTTGTCTCCAGGGAACTATCTTCGAACAATAAAGGCAATATATTTTCTTCTTGTCTCCAGGGAACTATCTTCGAACAATAAAGGCAATATATTTTCCAAAAAATAACCACACCATTTAAACGCTGTTCAGAAAAGTAAGGACCAATAATTTTCCCCCAAAAATTCACACCAAACATTAACACGCCAACGATTTTGAAATTGAACCTTCGCGTAACCAGTGAGGATTGCTTTCTGACCAATAGCGCATGCTGCATGGTCAAAATCGCCATCCTTTAATTCTTGATGTAAGATGACATGGTAAGGATGAAACTTACGATAACGATAGTAACAGACTTAATTTGTGGGTGGCCAGTGATGGTAGACATTCCGAACATTTATAATTAAAATTTTTGGTTAGATATTTTCTTTTTGCTGTTATTATTCTCGTTAATAATTTATTCCATTCAGTTTTTACTATTTTTGGCTGATATAAGCAATAAACAATCTGATAGTTTCGTAGTTTCCATGGAAACCATCCGTCGCGTCCCCTACTTTCATGGCCGCAGTTGATTTTTGTTACAAATTTCATTCTTTTGGCGATAAATCGAGAACGGATAGAGATATTAAGATGCGGTTTTCACTGAAATTTCAACAATTTAATGTGGCTTGCGACACTGGTAATTATATAGCACGGTTACATTTAATTTTTTCTTGAAATTCACCAAAATATGTTATCACTACAGAAAACACCCTGTAGTTTACCTAATTCAAAGTAAATGCTAGAACGACAATTTTTCTAGAAAAAACCCATGAAATGCTCAATCGAACGAGTCCAAAAATTTTCAGATTGGTTGAATGGTTCAGGAGATATTACAATTTACATATTGAACAATTGATTGGCTTCCCCGCTCCTTATTATGGCAGATATGAAAAAAAGTTATTAAACAAAATAATGGAACATCAACTCAGCTTTCGAACGGTCCATTCAAAAGTATAGCTCAACCTGCAATTTTCTGAGATAATATTGATTTTATGATTAAACATAGCAGATACGCCCTCTAGCGGTAAAATTTCGAACATGAAAATTATTTTCCGATATTTCTGGTGGCCACATTGGTTATGAATTTTTTTGTCCCGAAGCTCTAGGCATAGCAGTTTCCGAGATACAGCCGCTCGCCACCCTTACTGAATCACCCGGTACAAAAAAGATCCAGTATCTGTAGGATAATAGATATTTTGCCTATTTATAATTTCTTTAACTTATGCGAGAGATGTTCTTCTTCATCGATATTTTTCTTCTACCGTTTATCCTTTAATAGTAATATTTTAAAGTGTTATTTTTCCTTTTTTGGGTATACGGTAGATATAATTCAATAAAATTGTAGATATGTTTAACTGTAATTTATTATTCTACGTTCAAAGACAAATCCGAATGGTAGAATAATTAATTACAGTTTAAATATGTAGCAACACTACGCCATGATTTATTTAATATCATATAGAACAAAATGTTCCAGTTCGATGGGCCCTTACAAGAATTGCAAGACCTGCCGCAATTTTTTCTTTAATATCTAAAGTTACATTCCATTAATTTCGGGAAACTTTTTTTTTTCAATTAAAATTTATAGTCCGTTGTTTATTAAATGTTGAATAAGTACCGCAAGACATTATAACTAAAACAAGATTAATTGTCATCATTAGTTTATATCACCTCTTCATATTATGCAATTATACCTTACTTTTACAATAAGAAATTAAGGACACGGTTAATACTTTTAAATAGATATATCGTTTTTAAAAAAATACTAAAATTGTTTTTAAACCGTGGTTTTAATAATAGCTACAGAATTAATTACATATTTTTAAATTTTATTTATACATACAAAATTTAACTCTTTAAGCTACCGAACGTTGTTACATTAATTGCATTATGGTATGAATAGTTATGATTATAAATATTGTATTTCAATGCTAACTTTGGAACGGGTAAGCTTCCTAACGCACAATCAGTACTGCATTATGCCCTCATAAATCCTATCGCTACTGTTTCCCGTTTTCTATAAATGGTTCAAGTTCAACATATAATAAATTTGTGATTATGAGAACGAGCAGGTAGTAGTATAGCGCCTGCGGCAAAATTTGCGGGGTAAGACGGAAGGAAGAGCAATAGCTACGAGAAGGTTTGCCTCGATGCGTGTCCTAAGATTTCATACCGTAGCTGTACATAAATCCAGTATTCACCTTATCATATTTTTGTGGAAATGTAACTGAGGATGAAATTGTGTTGCTCCTTGAAAGAGGTAATTAGTTCCTTTTAATGGGGTTCCGGTAACATTTTTTACTTTGTCGTGGTAGTATAGTAATCGATTGAGATTGTTAAGAGGCTTCTATGACGATTAAATGTTATTTACTCTTAAATAAGAACTCTCCTTTTTGAATCTCGTAAGAAACAATCCGTTTTCATGTATGTTCTGATACATTAATACTCACTCATACTTTTTTTTTATTAACAAAGGAAATCCTAAATACATTGACTTACGTGACGTATTAATCTCTTCTATTTGAATCGTATAATTTGACTGAAATTTGTTAAATGGACGCAGTCTATTATCAGACATATCAATTTCCAAAGTGTGGGACCTCCACCAGACTCAACTTGAAAGCCTACACCTTTTCTGGATTTGGTTGGATCAGCTGCTAGTCGGATCATAATTCTTTAGGGCATTGTGTTTTGAATTCCAACATCAGAAAGAACAAAGAAACTATCAGAGGAAGGCCCTCGCAGGCTCCAATAAAACGGACTCACACTGGTATGCAGACGGCTCTACAACTGACTATGGTGAAGAAGCCGGAATGTATGCACAAAAGAAGCTCAAAAACGCCATTTTGACAAGCTTCAGCAAGAACACGGCCGAGGTGGCCGCAATTCATTATTGTGCCAAAGAAATTAGATCGAGTTCAGTAAAAGGGTCGCCGTTTTCTCAGTCAGTCAGGCAACACTTAAAGCGATTTGTCCCGCAACTGTTGACTTTAAACTAGTTTTTAAGCGTTGTAAATAAGATGGGCATGCAAAAGAAAATTAACATTGACATGGATTCCCAGTCAGACTGGCGTGAAAAAAAAAATAAGACGGCGGACGATCTGGCTAGACGAGGCTCGTGAAGGTTATCTTTTGGACCTAGTCTTTCTTTCGGTATTACCAAATCGCAAATTAAAAAGAGATCGATGATTGGATTCGTAAAAAGACCACTCTTTGGTGGGAAAAATCACCAGGACAAGGACAGGCAAAAGAGTTCTTAAAGAAACAGTGGCCTGAATTTACTAGAGACCTACTGAGTAAAGACCAGAAGACTGTCAAAACGATAGTAGGTTTGTTGACCTGCCATTGTACACTAAATAGGTATATGTACAATATATACCTCCAAACTCCACAGTTAGCAACCACATCAAGAAGCTGTTTTCAAAGATGATAGGTCCAATTACGAATGCAAAGTTAGAGAGCGCCTTCTAAAAGAAAAATAATCACAATAGATCTGAAAAGGTCGAGGTGAATTAGATCCGTATGGCCACTCCCAACACTAATCCAATCTCAGTTTATCAGATTGGTAATGTTTGAGCTAAAAAGCCACGGACAACAGCTAATAATTTATAAATCTAATTGAGTTATCAGGATTTTCTGCTATCCTAAAAAGTGTTGGTAAATGTTTACTGTTTCAAACTTCTCTAAAAACGATTTTGTAAATGTATAATAAAATAACGGTATTAACCATTTATTAAATTACATATAGGTCAGTCAGTATACCATCCATTATGTCTAGTATGTTCAAGCAAACCACTGCAACCAGAATATAAAGCAGCTCTCAATCAGATTAGGGTTATAAATTCTGTAAATAAAATATTTAAAGTCAAAAAAGTAAGCAGAATTAATTTGAGCAAAACTTTCTGTAGGATACGTTATAATAGCATCTTAAATTAGTTAGATAGACTAATTGTTTACCGGGTACTCTGTTTGGAAAGCATTGGGGTGACGCGCATACTATTAAAAAACAACCAATACCTATTGAAAATTGCCCGTAATTAAACCCCAAAATGATGGTTTGCCGACAGTTGTTATTTACCTCCTTAAAAGAAGGAATTATTTGCTTTGCTTTATTAGTCACAAATCTGAGGGTTTTCTTTGGTGTTGCCATTGTTATCATTTCCGGCCATATTGTCTCCTGTTCGTAATGTAGCAGCCATTGCGATGTCAAGCCTTTGTAATAGCAGTTTCGATTCCTCATTCGCAAAGCCGAGACATTTCTGTTTCGGCTTCGCCAATCTTTTTGAGGTGGTATCTCAAAGGGCAATACCGCGTGACTAGGCCACTAAGTAGCCTTAGATCCGGTTTGTTAAGTTAGAATAGGTTTTTGTTGGTGTTTAACCTAGGGTTGACCAACCTTCTACCCACGTGTTATTCAGAGGTTTGACTCCAGAGAAATATTACCTTCTTGTGCTCCCATTGCTGGAGCTCACCTCTAATATGGGTTTTCGAAACACCCAGAAATTAAACAAGCTATTCAGGTCCATAGAAGTGACTGCTGGCCCCTCGTTTGGGCCAGTTGGTGAGCCACCTTGTTACCTTTAATTTGAGAATACCCTAGTACCCATACCAGTGTGACTTTGTTTGTCATAACCAGCTGCACTACATTATTTAAATACTCAAAGCTATTTACTGTTAGAGCACTCAGCGTGGCTTGGTTATCAGTGCATATATAGATGTTAGCTACTTCCATTCTTTTCTTGAGGTTTTCCTGGACATAAACGTCAATGGCAAATATTTCTGCTTGAAAGATGGTTGGGATTTACCCTAAAGCTAGTGAGAGACGGCAATTCGGCCAAAAAACTCCGACTCTCACGCTTTGTTCCATCTTGGACCCCCAAGTTTTGACCCCCTTATACTCTATTCGTCTCGACTTGGAATCAGTACCTTAATTGGTTGCCTAAAATTTAGTACGTGCATAATATCAGTTGGTATTTCTAGTGACCTTACCCTTGATTTGAGATCGTGAAGGACTGCAAGTTGACGGTGACCTCACTGTCTTTAAAGTTGTGTATCAACTTTAGCCCATATGCACTGAGGACCGCCATTATCCTAACATGCAGATGAAGGGGTGTAATGTTTAGTCTCACTTGCATTGCTGCTCCTGGACAGGTGTGCATTTCACCTGTAATTCTACAAGCATGCGATTCTCTGTAGTTTTTGCAGTTTAGCCTGTGCTGGTTTTTCTTTCAATTTTGACCGCCATACTATGGGGCCGATGACCATGTGCCTTATAACAGCCTGATATAGCAAGTATATCAAATTTTCCCGAAGAACTTTTAGCAGAGCCAATATCGTCGTCAGTGAACAGTGGAATCTTAAGCTTTGTTTCAATTAAGCTTCCATTTATATAGCAGGTCTATTCCGAACGAAAGCTTAAAAAATAGCTTCGTTCAATGTGTGGAGAATAATGGCCAGGACATGGAAAAGTATTTTTGTAATTTTAAAACTAAACGATGCCTTAAAGTTATTTTTGCTTATGCGATTCGAAACAAAACCGCAATGTGACGACACTAATATAAAGAAATTCTTCCTAGCAGCTACATAATAGTATATTAAAGTACGCGTTTCATAAGGCATGATTTTGTCGCACGAGTTCAAGTTTAGAAAACGAGCCGCAGGCGAGTTTTCTAATGAACGAGTGCGACAAAAAGCCTTATGAAACGAGTCCTTTATACTATTTTTTCTATTTTGCATTATAAATTGATAATAAATACTTAATAAAAATCTCATTAAAAATGTTGAGTTTTATTTTTATATGAAGTTGGTCACATTGACATACGATTGACATTTGACGAATTCAAAATTCAAATTCGGCTATTTAAATTGTTTAAACAATATATTTCATAATATAGTCTCTGTAAACTGTAAAAAATGAGTGATACTGAGACAAATTTATCTTGTACGCCACCACAACTGCGTGAAATTGCGGATAACGCCGTCATAAATTTATTACCGAAAAAATCAAAAGCAGTATATGAAAAATGCTACCATCAATTTGAACTATGGGCTGTACAGAATAATGTCAACATAATATCTGAAAACATTTTATTGGCATATTTTGAATTACAAGGTAAAAATAAGAAATCTTCTACCTTATGGTCTATGTATTCCATGCTTCGTTCTTGCTTTTCCATTTATAAAAATACAGACATATCAAAATATATGAAATTACAAGCCTATTTAAAACGATTCTCTGAGGGATACGAGGTTAAGAAATCTAAAATTTTATGCATTGAAGATATTAATAAACTTATAGAAGAAGGTTCTGACGCATTGTATTTAGCAATAAAGGTACGATATTATTTGCAAAATGTAATTTTTTATGTAATGGATTTAATTTTAGATCGTTTTAATAATGGGTTACACAGGTGCCTGTAGACGAGATGAATTAACAAATATGTCCATACATGATTTAGAATTGAAGAGTGATATTATTTTGGTGACAGTACCTAAAACAAAAAATAATATCGTAAGAGTTTTTGCAATTACGGATGAAAGATGGATTACTTTAATTAAAAAATATGTCGCCCTGCGACCAAAAAATATTAATCATTCAAGATTCTTCCTTACATATCGCAATGGTTATTGTATATCGTGCCCGATTGGAATTAATACGATTGGCAAAATGCCTAAATTAATAGCTGATTTTCTAAAATTGCCCAATTCAGAGCTTTATACTGGACATTGCTTCAGACGTTCTAGTGCTACACACTTAGCAGACGCAGGCAGTGATTTGCTGACTATAAAACGTCATGGTGGATGGAAGTCATCTGCGGTAGCTGAGGGTTACATCGAAACATCTATGAAAAGTAAAGTGGCTGTAGCGCACAACTTATCAGGGCCAAGTACATCTGGTCATTCTAGAGTTATATCATCGAATGATTCTCAATCACAAGAGTCTACCATTAAAGCCAATAACATAACTCAGCAAAACTTTGTTACGAAGAATTTGCCTGGCATAACAATACATGCTCAAGATACTTGTTCCGTCAGTGTAAATGTATACAGTAATTCCACGTTTCATAACAATAACAATGTAAACTAAATTTGTATAGAATTTTTGATTAAAGTATTTACAATTTACATGCATTAAACGTCAATTTTGCTTTCTGTCATAATGTATTCAATACAGCCAACCTATAGAAATGAAAAAACAAACAATGAAGCACTTTTCGATACGCAAAAGCGTGTTACAATTGCGTTTTTATGAACGCAAAATAAAAAAAATTTTTTATACTACGACAAAATCAAACTTTATGAATTTGCTTCTGCCCTTTATCTTATACCTATGTGTTCTTTACGTAGTTTTATCTTACTTGCATTTTTCCGCACACTATCATGTAGTATATTTCTCATAATTATTTAGGATATTAACGGCAGATACTCAGAATTTTGCTCTTCTCTAAAGACATGAATGGCTAGTACCTACTGCGATTTGTATTGACTTACATACATACATACATTTGAAAAGTATTTTAAAGTACCATCTGACGTATTCTCAAGGGGAGCTTGAGTGCTCCGCTTTCTGTGGAAGGATATTGGCTTTATTTTTAAACCTTGGAATTAAAATCTACCATTTTATTTTGATCTAGCATCATGACTTCTTTCCCCTAATATATTTACTTTGGGCACCAATTGCTGTTTGTATTGTATATTCGTATCCTTTTATTTTGTTATGTGTATCTGCTAAACTCAAAAACTATGATTACAGTAAAAAGTTCTATTTTAAATTAGTAGTATTATTAAAGTCTGCGATGGCCGAGTGACACAGGTTCAAACCTCGCTCCGGTCAATTGTGATAACCAGGTCATGATGATGAACAGAAGAAGGATTTCGCTCTGCGGGGGTACCTGACAAGCATGCAAATGCTTAGGCCTTATCAAAACCCCTTAAAAGAGAACTATCACGTTTCATATTGATTAGGTATTCTCCTAAAAATCCATCATTAGCTTGCGCCACTCATCTCAACCACAGCAGTTATTTTTAATATAAACCCCAGGAAAATTACTCCTTCTTCTCTTCCTATAATGTGCGCCTGCATTCGAGACAACTTTAAGGTTTCTAATGCTCGTCAACGGTGTTTATGACATCGTTGTCGACACCTACTTTTGACTTCTTATGTCTTCCAATGCTTTAAAATTCTCTGCAGATGCAATGTATGTATGCAGGGAGAAATAAAACCGTTTCATGCAGTTCTAGAAAGAATTAAGGTCTATGTTAACATCCACTTAGGCAGTAATAAACTATTTTCGGAGGCCGTTTCCTTCGTTACACGGCCCATACTTCGAAATTGTACGTTTAACGTTAAATTATGGGAGTCTGACATGGCGGAGTTAACGCTTTAATACATATAAATGCGATGTAAGTAGGGATATTACTATTCATGAACAACACGTATTGATCTGATTCAACCCATGCCATTATGAAGTCGGGGCGTGTTAAGATATATCTTCGTATATACATATATACACATTCTATATGTATAGATTGTCCATTGTTGTATCTATCCACACATAGCGAAAGTAAATAAATTTAAAGTAGGCTGTTATATGTACCGACATCGCTTCTCGGTTTCTATATGCGTAGGAGAAATGGTGATGAGATTTTTCCAGACTTGTTTTAAGATATAATGATACGTTCTCATCCTGGAAACATTTATGATATTATGATATATTGATGCAAAGATGGTATTATATTCAGATTGGATAGGTAATAGTTGTAGCACGTGTTCAAACAATAACTAAAAAAAATCTTCTTTAGTCAATACACTTCCTTTTTATTTATAAACAGTTTTAGATCTAATTTTAGAAGAAAAAACTTTTGCTTGATGTTACAGCAGCTATTATTGAGCTCTATTTTTATCTTTTTTCTACAGTTTTTTTTTATGAATAATGTATTGTAACATAAGATAAGTAATTTGACAGTTTTCGCCAAGTAATTCAAGATTTGCTAATTCCTATAAATATAACCAACATAAAAAAATCTTCTTTCATGCAGAATAACTGTAAACGCACTCATTTGAGAGTCTTTAACCCTGAAACAATATATATAGCCCCAATAAACGTAGTCCCGCATTCTGTTTAAAATAAGCATTCTAGGATTAAGCATCAAAGTACTAAAAGACTTAGTTAAAAGAAATAGTAATATGGTTTTCTCGTAATGAAGTGCATTGAGATTGTCATTATTACAAGGAATTTACTAATATAAAGGCTTCTTTGAATCAGAGAAATGTTATCAGATATAAGATATTTTTACAAAGAGATTCCTCTAAAACTGCGTGTCTTTGACTTAAAGAATCGTTACCATTTCTGTGTCTTCATTATCGAATTAATAAAAAAATTTAACATAGGTTATATCAGAAAGGCTTTCACTAAAATTTGGAAATAATATAGCAAGCAAAACATTGTAGCCTATGTGTTTGATAACATCTAAAAGGCTCGTAGCCAACTACTCCTAGGCAATGTAGGTAATCTCCTGGATTTGTAAAGCGAAAATACATATACAACCAGATTAAAAAGTCTAGGGTCACCTTATTAACACCCTAATTAATGCAAAACATTATTCTTTTAAAAAAAAAAAGCTGTCTTTTACTGTCACATGAGTCGTCTTTGTTATGACTTTGCAAATTTTCAGAAGACGTTAATATTTTCCGACTGTGTCACATGCCTGCTTCATGCCTGCATAAGCATAATTCTTTAAATGAGCGTTAAACGAACTTTATATATTACACTCTGCGAAAGTTTTCGGAAAAACGCTTAATATGTTACTCCAAAATGTAAAAACTTTTACACACCTTCTTAATACTTAATTTAATTTGAATTAATTAGTACAATTTCTTAGGAAATCTTCTTATATTGAAGTGATTCTGCGTAGCTGATTAATAGATGCTCTGCTTCTTTTATAGTTATTAATTGTAATAGTACGTCTATCGTTCTATCAAATAGATTTCAAATTTTAATAGATTTCATTTGGAAAAAGTTGTGAACCATGGGTTTAATCAACAAAGATCGGAATCAAACTGATTTTCACGGATAAATTTACTTGATGATAAAGCTACCTTCATTTTACAGGGAACTGTCAATAGTAAACCTCAAAATTCACACATGTTACAAATTTCTTCTAATACTACACTTTCTTTATGTTTGTCGTTTTCTCATAGACTTAGTTAGGTAAGCTATAATTTGTTTAGATATTATTTAGTGATTCCAGATACGAAACAGAGATAAAGGTAGATGTCGTCAGAACCTTTTCAAAGTCATTATTATGTATATTGCTTTTATCACCAAATGTTCGGCTACTTAAACAATTATTAACCCGCCTTATGATTCTCCTCAAAAAATATTAACTGCGTTGTTAGCTAGATCTGCCCACATCTTCCCCCATTGCTATATAATAATTATATTATAATGAGGAGCTGTGTGTTTGCTTATCTTAATTAAGTTTTACAGCAAATTAATCCTTCACTTATATAAACCAATAGCTAATGCTAGATAGACAAAAAAAGAGAAAGTTAGCAAGTCCTTAGTTTTAAATCGCATTTCCAATCCAGTCTCTGTTTTTTCCTACACTTATGGAAGGACGATGATTGGCAAACACCTTTCAACTCTACCGCTACCAGTTCTAGAATCAATCTTTTTTCTTTTCGGTATGCGTCTCTTATTATTTTAGTTCCCTCTCAAGTTGAATTGAAATTGTTCGTAAAAGACTGTCGCGTGATAGCGCTATGATGGCATTACAACGGGTCTATAGTTACTTGTTTAAAAACCGTGATAATACTTAACAAAAAGCAGGGGTGAGAAAGATTAGGTGATAAAACACATGCACCAATAATGCTTTGATGATTTTTGCAATTACGGACTTAAAAATCGATGACCTAATACCTATTCATACTGTTAAGTAAGAACCAAGAATTATAAAGCCTAGGTGATAAGACACCTGCACCGCCCGTCAACCGCACATGGACGTTTTCCGTCACAGGTCATCGCCACTACGTTGCGGGCTGGGATGATCGCTCTAACCTTAGCAATAGAGCGGACAGAGCCTTAAAAGTGATCCCATACCGACGTATTTTGCCTTCTATTAGCATGTATATTTCATTTCTTTGCAACATGACCATCAAGTTCAGTTTCTGTATGAAAGAGACAATTATTTCAATGAAAACTAAAGAAAATATAATTGAGCTCTCACCCAGTAGCAATGGTGAGCCTTGGTAAGGCGAAACGCGGCGTGTACCAATAATGGCTGATTGCTTACTTACTGTTAGTCGTTGCTGTTAGTCGTCTCTGCTTGCAACATCCATACGAACCAAAAATTATCCCACAAGTTTATTTCAATCAACCGATCTGTGCTAGTTAATACAAGGTACCAGGATGTTAGAATGACTGATATGATGTGGAGCTAGGAGGATGTCATGTTTCCACAAACACCATGTCGGACGGCTCTCATAAGAAGGAACCAATCTCCCCATTGCAGGAACAAATTTGGCAATAACATTTTTTTAAAAAGAATTTTTAGAATTTTTTAGAATAATATTTGAGAAGATGATCATAGTAATAAGATAAACATATTTTATTATATGTGGGAGGAATCATTAGTGGTGGAACAAATATAGACACTTTCATTTGTAAATTTTAACAAGCTACTTATATTGGCTTTACAATATATGTATATAGTACGCTATTATTAATTGACCACCAATATCCTCCTTAGAAGAAGTCTCATTGCAAAGAGCTTCTTTGCGGAGAGTCCTCTTACAGGCGTTAGTACTATTCGAAACCGCATAGGAGGCTAGATGGAAGCGGATCATAAGAAATGCTGGACAAACACACCCTGGCACGAACCTTTAAATAGGAATCAGTTACGGGCGGCGTTCACGCACATGCACCGACAAAAGAGCACCAATACGGGCTAGTGCATAGAATGATTATAGACTTTGTAAATAGAGCCTCAGTCAGTCACACATATGTACAACTGTTAAGTGTTGGGCCACAAGAGCATAAACTATTTAGACAAAATAAGATTGGACCAAGAGGATGCGACTGTTTCATGCCAAGGACCTGTTTAATGCCGCACAGTCGCATGTAAAGAATGGATATCTTAAGAAGTATACGTAAAACCCAACCCACTTCAAAGGGAATGACATGACTACAACGACATCTATACAACAAGTGTATAGATGCCCAGCGTCCTCCGCAGGTCTATGCACAGCATACAGAACACTGCAAGAGTAGACTTACACAGTAAGCCAATGACCACTAGGGTGTAGCACTTACACGAAAAGCGTGTAACCTAAATTATACGAAGAATCTAACTTCAAACGAAATCAGATTTTCACACATCAGAGTCAATGTCGATTGTGTCCCGCCAGGTACGGACAGCGCTGTTTCGTGCTTATTAGCAACTCATCAGCGTACCATAGGCAAGGCACAATCGACACCTCTCCCGTGCTGCGGTATATGCACCGTAAGCAAGCCAAAGAGAATGACATGACTACAACGACATCTATACAACAAGTGTATAGATGCCCAGCGTCCTCCGCAGGTCTATGCACAGCATACAGAACACTGCAAGAGTAGACTTACACAGTAAGCCAATGACCACTAGGGTGCAGCACTTACACGAAAAGCGTGTAACCTAAATTATACGAAGAATCTAACTTCAAACGAAATCAGATTTTACACTTGTTGTATAGATGTCGTTGTAGTCATGTCATTCTCTTTGGCTTGCTTACGGTGCATATACCGCAGCACGGGAGAGGTGTCGATTGTGCCTTGCCTATGGTACGCTGATGAGTTGCTAATAAGCAGTGAAAATCTGATTTCGTTTGAAGTTAGATTCTTCGTATAATTTAGGTTACACGCTTTTCGTGTAAGTGCTGCACCCTAGTGGTCATTGGCTTACTGTGTAAGTCTACTCTTGCAGTGTTCTGTATGCTGTGCATAGACCTGCGGAGGACGCTGGGCATCTATACACTTGTTGTATAGATGTCGTTGTAGTCATGTCATTCTCTTTGGCTTGCTTACGGTGCATATACCGCAGCACGGGAGAGGTGTCGATTGTGCCTTGCCTATGGTACGCTGATGAGTTGCTAATAAGCACGAAACAGCGCTGTCCGTACCTGGCGGGACACAATCGACATTGACTCTGATGTGTGAAAATCTGATTTCGTTTGAAGTTAGATTCTTCGTACCACTTCAAAGGGTTAAATGTGGGCCATTGTTAGAACTGCTTGTGGAAAAGCAAAATATGATTTTCAGATAAAGCGTCAAACTATAAGGTTGCCTTTGTCAACTACATATAGTTATTATTTTTTAACAAATAAGGAAGCACACTTGCAAACTGCTCGTTCCATTTTTTCTTAAGCCGTTAATAGTTTAAAAAAAGTTTTAAACTAATAAAAGAAAAAGATAAATATATTAATAAAAAGTTGATATTAGATAATTACCATTGTGTCCTAAAACAATGTTACACTCTGGTTGAACATTATTAATTGAACTTTTCAAACAAGGTCCTTACTGAGAGTTGCAGTGGAATTTATTATGTAACCAAAGGAGAAATCGAATATAAATAAACTAAATCGTAAATCAACTGAGCCTATAACCTCCGGCCCTGTGCATCTATTGTTACGAGTTAATACGCAATAACCGAAATGGAAGACAAAGAAAAATAACGCACAGGTCACGGCTATATTAGATTGTGTTTATACTTCGTGCACAAGAAGAGTGTAATAAAAGAAATTCAGCATATCATCGAACGAGCATTCAATGATAAGCCAGATAGTGTAAACCAGATTTGAACGAACGAGAGAATCATGTTTGCTACATTTATCATCCTACTCTTCTTTCCGACGGCCATACCCCGTCAATATTTCTTCCTGAACCGTACATGTATGTTGTATGTAGGTAGGTTTGTCAAGTTGTCCGACGGTGCATTGTCTAGAACGCAGACGATAGTATTTTATATCCAACTGTGACAGTCCTTATATTTGGTCCTGCGTTCTATACTCTGGGTTGAATACCTGCAAACATTAAAACATCTGGGAAATTATACGGAAATTAATTAAATGCCAACCGATGATAGGAGTATGGGATGCTTTATTCGGCGATATTTACGATGTACTTTTAAATATTTATAATCTAGTTTCCATGTGTAGGTTCCACGATTAAGGATTAAAGAATTGTGTACAATATGTCACATAAGTAACTAACAATGGCTTGTTGAGTTGACACCATAAATTGCCTTTTGTTTTTTTTTTTAAGGAATATAATAATAATATATATTCATAACATCAACTTAAGAATAAAAAAAAATTAAATAAACGAGAAAACTAACTTTATTTGACGGAAATATAAAACGTGATTTTATTTAATGACCCTCAGACTTCCAAACTGTTGTAGAAATTTGGCAACGGCAGTTGTCAAATAGCAGTAATGTTGATGTAGTTATTACTGACAATTAGTACAAAGCTTTTAAGTACAATTTCTAATTTGCCAAAGAATAACATCAACAGGCCCAAAATAGCAACAAATAACAGCAAATCATTGGACCTGTTCGTAACTGTTCAAGAAGCACAAACAACACTCTATAAAGAAGGTTACGTAAAACTAAGATCCTAATCAAAAGAACTTTGACAATAGCAAAATATTAACTTCATTTAACTCAGAAGCAGAATGAAGATGTTGATTTGATCTATGAATACATTTTGGTGAGCAAATCTATGAAAGAAACAATATACTTAGATGACTATTTCATTTTTACCGTTGCAGCGGCATCTATATTGAACGGTTCAGTAAATCGGCATAATTGTTGCTAGGTATACATCGAATCGAAGTCCTCACTGGAAAAAAGCAATGCGCAATATCCATAAAAAGAAAATAACTTATGGGCAAGCATTATTAGGTGAATATGTTATAAGATCATTTTTCAAGAATGAAGCACTTACAGCTAACAGATATGTTTATTTGTTATAAAATTATGCCATGCTAGCATTGCAAACAGTATTCGGGAGCAGATTTGGAAAACCCATATTGTGAATATCACAGTATCTTTTTCCAACAACTTTCTCATTTACAATCCATGTTAGAGAGAATTAAATAGGGTCTTTCCTGACAGATGGATTAGCAGAAGGAGTCCTACTGAATGCCCTGCCAGATCTCTGGATTTACCCCAGTTGATTTTTGTTTCTTTAGTAGGTTCACACTAAAAATAAAGTATACAGCAATAGACCTCATGCTATAAGTAAACTTCGGACTGCGAAAATGTTCAGTATTGAGGGTGACATATTAAGCAGATCGTTAATTAAATTTAAAAATCGAATGTGCCATTGTCCAATAACTCATAATTTATTAGAGATTAAGGTTTAATTTATTTTATTTGTTCTTTACGTTTTCAAATTGTAGAATATATTTATGTTGTGTTATTTTCCGAAATAAAACGTAATTTTCTCGTATTTTTTGTTCGGAATTTGGCACTATGAATATCTGACATCATTAAATGGAAAAAAATGTTGTGTTGTCAAAAAAAGCAACAAACAAGATAACTCATGAGTTATATAGAAAAGGTCGTTGCCATAGCAACTAAAAAAAAAGAATACGAACAAATTAGTAACAATAAAAAGGACCTTTAATAATATATTTGTTTTAATTTCTTCAAATTAAGAACATCCAGCCACTATCAGTTAGTTTTCTTACACACTGTATATTTATGTATTCATTTCTATGAGCGAAGGGGCAAAAAGGTAGTGATAGACTTTAGTTCTGTAAATACAATTTGTATTAGCGTATAAGTTATTTGCTAATAAATAGATTACTTAAAGAAACTAACACAGGTGGTTTCACCCATAATTGCTTTACAGTATAAATTGGTATTTCATACCAACATTTACATTTATACCTTATAATTACTTTAATAAAAAGTCATTGCTTTTAAATTGTATGACGAGATGTAATGCTTTTCAACGAAGGCAACATATCGTTATTTAGCTTGTGGCATACCTACGTTGTGTTTACACAGATTGCTGAAGAAGTTGATACCTAATTAAATAGATTGCCTTTGACTTTCAATTATACATTAAACAACTCAATTTATTTAATGTAGAACGGAATACAGTACTTAGTTTGTTTTATAACGACAGATTTTTAAATAAACAAGCATTTGTACCCATTAACGTATTATAACTTTTTCTCAAAGAAATAACCTAATACATTTGTTCTATGCACTAGCGCTAACGCTAAAAATGCCTAAAAACCAACTTAATAGGAATAATAATCCACGTACATATTTGTAATAAACCATTACGGAATGTGTTATTTTATAATTTTTCTTTCTAAACTTTTTACTACTGCCAAAATATGTAGTTCATTAAAATAAAGATTACCGATTAGAATAAAACTAGAAAGCCGGGCCCGTTCCCCCAGCCAACTAATTAGTCGTTTGATGACCGCTTACGCCCCAACTCGACAGAAAGCAGAAAGTTTGCGCTCGACGTAGAACGCACCGCTTACGCCCAAACTCGACAGACCAGCCAAACCGCACCACTCTCCGCTAACCCCCGTCTATACCTGTGACAGGTTTGGGATCGTCGGTACAGCCTGTATATTCCTTATTCTTAATTTTTGATTCTCGCTGGAAATATATTTAATTGTTTAATTTTTTTAATTTCAATTTTCTTTTTCAAATGCTTTTAAAAAGACTCGAAAAGCTCTCAAAGATGATAGGCCTAATTAGAAAAGCAAAGTTAGGGGGCGCCTTCTAGGACAAAGGGAATCACAATAGATCTGAAAGGTTGCGGTGAAATAGGTCAGAAAGCCTTCCCAATCCAAATCTAATCTAATCTAGGAGAGTATCAGCATCATTGCAGTTTTTGCAGTTTTGACTACATTTTAGACCCTGTGCCCCTATTCCTGCCTCTTCCTTGATATAAATGCCTAGCTTGTGTTTAGCATGACTACCATAACGATTCTTGGGAAGCCTTTTGTTGTGTCAGTGATGCACAGGCAAGCAAGCCTATAATTTTTTGTGGGTTGTATAATCTCTTGTCTCTGTGTAGCTTTGATCAGTGAAATCAGGTAGCCATTAGTTAATATGGGTCTTATCACTGCTGTGTATAGCTAATCCTCATGTATTTGCAATTGTTCTGAGGGTACTCATTAGACACTAGTTTCTCATAGGGTAGATAGTTCTCTTATAAAATTCCAAAATGAAGCTCCTTGTCGTGAGAGATATTTGGGTATGAATCATTGTTATTATCTACTTTTTGTTGGAAGTTTCTACCGAGGGGCAAAACCGCATAAGACCATCCGTTGCTTATATGTATGAACTTACATATATTAAAACCTATAGGTACTTCCTGTTGCATTGATTTCAACAAAAATAGGAGGCAACGTTGGAACAAAAATTTCAATTACTCAATCTATCTATTTGTGAAGGTATTGTAATTATTGTGATGGAAGTCTAAAGTTTAACTTTAAAGTATCTTCGTTTTGATCGCTGCAAGCACGAACGCTTACAAGCATGTTAATTTTACAACTACAACTAGTTCATTAATTTCCCTCTACATCATTTCGTTCTAATTTTGTCAAAGCACGGCAATCACGAAAGGAACTCCACTTAGGCTTTAATTACCTATTGTCTCAGTTTAATCACTCCTTGAAACTAGTATAAAGTACACTACTACCGATATTTTGCTTACCAGCTGCAATTTTACGAGCTAACGTAAAGTTTTTTGATATAGAAGTAAATCACAATTTGTCTTCTAGTGCACATTTATGCGCAACGTTCGTATTTTAAACCGACAGTAAAATTTATAATCAGCTTACCTTACAAGTTCAGTGAATACACATCATAAATATTTAATGGACGGGGTACCTAGAAAACAACACCCCTTTAGCATATTTCACCCATAAGAAAGTTTCACTGTGGCTATAATTACGTAGTAAAATAAAGACAATAGCTAATCAGTCCAATACCAGTCTTAGCAAAGGCGATCTACAGTGGAACAATGTGTAATTTACAATTCTATGAGACATTTTTATATGCAAATTCCCCGTGAAATGCATCGGACCGTTGCATCTGCGAGTCGTGTGCATTAATATAAATAAGTTTGTCGATAATTATGCTCGCGCTTTTATGAATACAAAACAGCCGATGCATCTATATCATTTCAACCCGTTTTGTGGTAGGTTGTAGGGACTTAGTCCCATTACAGGCCATCCCATTACAGGCCGCGAAATTGTTATGCCGTAAATGTAGGATTGAACGGTGCCATTACAGGCCGCGACGAGAAATTGGCAATAAAAACTATCAATTATGATTAATTATTTATTATAAAGTTTATTATAACATACATACATAATTATTTATATTTACAACATATACAACATTTTACAATTTTGATTAATTAATTAAACTAATTACGTTTGCTAAATATAGCAAAAATGCAAATATTAAAAATTAATTAAACTTGCTAATTTGGGAAGTGCTTGCTCTACATCTTGACTTTCTTGTATTTGCGACACTATTCCATTTATCCTCCTATCCATTTGAATATATTTTGCAGCACGCTTTTTTGGGGATATATTGTGGTCAATCCTTTGTTGAATAATGTCGTAGTGCCTTGAATCGTTTTTTAAAAATATAATTAATTCCATTAGATTTGGCTTCGACTTCCCAATATGCCTGTTTAGACGACTATGCCAAGATTCGCATACATTCGTCGTTCTATGACGTTCTTCATAGCATATCCACATGTCTTGCACTATAGAATTTTCTAACCATTGTGTCACAAAATAATCATTAAAGTCCATTATTTCTCTAAAATTGGGGGAGCTTTCCATTATATACAGCCAGCCATCGTCAATATATTGGGAAGGTAAATGAGCTAATGCAGCTGTAAGCTTTATATGCTTCCTGATGTCTTTGTCTTCCCTGTATCTTTTAGCCAATCCCAATTCTTGCACTTTTCGCCATATGCTTTGGTTAAAGTTGTTTACTTGTGTGCAAGACATTGGCCTGTTTCTTGCTGTGTTTTTCCTCCATCTAAAATAATCGCTCTACGTAGACCTATCCTTTACATACCGTGGTCTTTGTCTGTTTGCCGAAGAGACACCTTGACGGACCCCTAGGTGCGGAAGAACTTATGCTCCCGACACTTCCATCCTAACATCCACTTTATCTTTCTTTCTTGAACCTTGTCCTAATTAATTATAAAAAATGACCAAAACAAGAGGGAAAAAGATGAAAACCAAAAAAAGCGACTCTGAATCAAGTAACACAGATGATGAAATTACAAACAACGAAATTTATAAAATGCTCAAAGACATGAGGAAAACGATCGAATTTATGTCGGAAAAGTTTGATGAAGTTCAACGTGAAAACAAAGAAATAAAGAAAATGCTAAAAGAAAATGAAAAAGAAAATAAACAACTAAAAGATAGAGTAAATGAACTAGAGGTAACGATTGATGGAATGGAGAAAGAGAAAGTGAAAAAGAACATAGTAATCAGCGGCATTGAGAAACATGATGGACAGGAGGATGTAGGAGAGATAGTGAACAAGATTTTCAAAAAAATAAGCATCAATACTGAAGGAAATGTCATCAAAAGTTATAGGAAAGACTCAAAGAAGGAGAACAGCCCCATAATAGTGGAGCTCAGATCGGAAGAAGTAAAAGCCGACGTACTGAAGGCCAGAAAGGATGTGGGGAGGATAACCTTAAGGGATTGTCAACTGAAAGGCAGAAGCGGTGACATCTATATAAATGAGCACCTCACAAAAATGACAAACACACTATTTTATAATGCCAGGGAATTAAAGAAACAAAAGAAAGTAAAGTATGTGTGGACGAGGGACGGTAACATATACATAAGAAAAACAGAAACAAGCCAAAAAATCAAAATTAAGTCAAATGTAGACTTAAGAAATATAGAATAAAAAACACAACATATTACAGAACCACCAAATGCAATACTACACAATGTACACTATATATATGCATAATATAAGAAGCATAAAAAATAAAATCATGGAAATAGAGGCATTATTAAAAATAGAGAACTACCCGGAAGTAATTGCATTAACAGAAACCTGGCTAACACCGGATGACCAACACTTCTACCAACTACCGAAATATGAATCCATCTACAACTCCAGAGATGGAAGAGGAGGCGGAATCGCCCTTTATGTAAAAGAAAACACCAGACACAAAGTTCTGTTTAACAAATCTATAAATAATATAGACATCTTAACCATTTTAATAGACAACATAATAGCAATAACCTTAATATACAAACCACCACAAGTACATTTTAATACACTAAAATCAGTACTAAAAAATAACATTTTATCCAAAAATAGGAAACACGTGATTATTGGCGACTTCAATATAGATATAGCAGATAGAAACAATGTAACAAAAGAGTACGAAAACATTTTTAAAGAAAATAACTACAAAATTTTGAACAAAAGATCTAGAAAACATTATACAAGAAGAAATACCACTGCAAACCATACCATATTGGATCACGTGATAACAAACATAAAGGAAACCATAAAATTAAAAATAGTACCTACAGACCTGTCTGACCACTGTGCGGTAAGAACTAAAATTGAAACAGTAAAACGAAAAATTGAATATAAATATTTTGAAAAAATTGAGACAAATTATAAAAATATTAAACATCAAATAACAGAAATACGAGAAAGTGAAGTAGCTACTTTCGAACAGCTGTCAACAAAAATACAAAAAATAATACAAGATAATCAAAAGAATAAGCATATCAAAAGGCGAGAAGACTGTCCATGGATAAATGACTACATTATAAAACAAATAAAAGCAAGACATAAGTTATATAAAAACGATATAAAATATCCAAACGACGAAAACCTAAAAGATACATACCATCAAGCTAAGAAGAACACGATGTATACAATAAAACATGCTAAGAAGGAATATTATGCTAAGAAATTTGAAAAACATAAAAACGATGCACAAAAAACATGGAATATAATAAACCAAGAGCTTAATAATGGGAAAGGAAGAAATAGAGAGATAGACGAGATTGAGAGAGAAGACAAAACATTAATATCGGATCCGAAGGAAATTGCTAATGAAATGAACAAATACTTCACAGAAATAGGAAGAAAATTAGCTGAAAAGCTCATAGCGAATAAAAAATCTCACCAAACAACAAGTATAATACAAACCATCAATGCAAACCTTACCTTCCGACGTGTTACAGAAGAAGAAACACAGAAAATTATAACAGAATTAAAAAATAACAAAGCGCCAGGATATGATAACATAACAGCAAAAATAGTAAAACAAAACGAAAGAAAATTAACACCAATCTTTACAAAATTGATCAACGACACTATAAAAATAGGAGAATATCCTAATATTTTAAAAAAAACAATTGTAACTCCTATATTTAAAAAAGGTGATAAACTAAAACCGGAGAACTACAGGCCGATATGTCTATTATCAACTCTAAATAAGATCCTTGAAAAAAGTTTAGAAGTACAGATGAGCAACTACTTAGCAGATAATAATATAATACATCAAAGACAATACGCTTTCCAAAAAAAATCAGGAACGACATCGGCGGTAAATGATTTGATCAATGCAATAAAAACAAAAGTAGCGCAAGGAAATATAGTAACTGCACTCTTTATAGACATGAGAAAGGCATTTGATACAGTGTCAAAGATAAAACTTGTCGAAAAGCTGGAAAAAATTGGAATGGATCATATAGGGAAACAACTAATGAAAACTTATCTGTCTGAAAGACCACAAGCGATAAAAATAGGAAAAAACAAAAGTAAAGAATTATGCGCAAAATATGGGATACCTCAAGGGGGAAACTTACCGCCAGTTTTATATATCACCTACACAAACGACATTTTCAATTTAAAGATTACTGGTGAAATATACGCATACGCCGACGACATATGTATAATATACTCCAACAAACACGAAAATCACATACAAAACCAAATCAATGACGATATAGAAAAATTGGAAGCATGGTTTAACGACAACTTATTAACAATAAATGAAGAGAAAACAGAATACATGGTCTTCACAAGAAAAAAAAATAAACCAACCTTTACCGTCAAAGTGAATGGACAAAAAATACAAAAAATTGAGCAAACTAAATATCTGGGAATAACAATACATCTAATTTAAAGTGCGATGCACACATAAATAATTTAATTAAGAAAAATACAACAGCTATAGCAGGACTAAACAAAATACGGAAAGTAATCCCGGAACACATGAAAAAACCAATATATAACAGTTTATTTATATCACATATGAACTACTTGATCAACGTATGGAGCGATACAACTAAAAGAAACCTAGACAAACTACAGAGACAGCAAAACAGAATACTAAAGCTGATACATTCTATGGATAGAAGAACACCAACAACAGAAATATATAAAACAACAAAAGAACTAAACATAAAGCAACTAATTAAGCAACAAAACTTACTACTCATATATAAAATAGAGAAGCAATTAATTAAAACTAACCGGAAATTAACGAGTAATACAGAAATACACACACATGAGACAAGAAGACACTCTCACCTACGAACCGAAAAGACCATCTGCAACAGATATAAAACAACACCAACCACAGAATTCATAACAGAATACAATAAATTGCCAAAAGAAATAAAAACTTTAAACCACATAAGATACAGAAAAGCCATTAAAACAATAACTCAACATCAACATACTTAGAAAATAAGCAGTGGAAACACCAAGAACGCCCTCGATGCCAGTAGCTCGGGACGAGACAGGGGTCTCACCATCTCGTGACGAAGATAGAGGGCGAGAAGAATGCAGCACGCCGACGCGCATATTATATATATAATTATTATATGTATTGTTTTTTATGTAGCGTTTCGAATAAATTGTATTTCTTTCTTTAAAATTGCAACCTTTGAGTTTGCAATCAGGGAACATTTCTCTGCACGCTAATATTGTTGACGTTTCAAAATCTATCTTCATACTCCTTGGGTTGAAATTTGGAATATGTTCTTTCATTAACGTGAACAACTTTATGTAGGTGTCTTTTTTTCTGTTAGGTAGTAACGCGTACAACGCTGGTCGTACACTAGTCGTTTCTTCAGTACTTTTTAAATCCACGTGGAATGTATATAGTTGATCAAATAATGAGTTGCAACATTTAAATGTACCATCCCCAAAATTTGTATTTTTTGACGATAATCCCTGTATACCCAGCTTACTTCCAAAGCCGATAATTCGATCTGTCGTACCTTGATCAAAAATTGTGAAATTCTCTCCATCTTCAGTTTTATTTATATAATCGGGAACTATAAATTCTGCTCTAGTTTTTGGTAACGCAGGTACCCCTTGAGCTTTATTTCTGTGTCGGTACAAGGATGATTTTATAGACTCATATGCTGGCATTTTTGTAACAAATTCCAATCCACTATCTTTAATTTGATGAAATTCTTCTTCATACACTTTTGGTATACATGTCATTTCCTGTCTGGCACGTTTTCTACAAATTGATTTGCACTTCTCAACATCGGTATATGCAACGTTAGGTATTACTAAACAATTGTGTTGACTGGTGCGGATAACCTTATTTTCATTGTTCGTTGTAATTCTGCCGCTGCATTCTAACTTTGAATTGCTATTTACACATCTCCAGTTTTTGGTAAAATTTTTGTTAGTCCTCTTCAAACAATATTTAAATCCTTGATAGAGAACTTTCGGATTTCCCCTTGCACTCTCAATAATTTCAACACAATCCATTGCAACTTTAATTTTCACACTGTGTTAACCGTATTGAAGTTCACTACGTACTAATACTTATACTAATAACTACGTAACCATGACAACTTAGAAAACAACTTGATTATCTAGTGTTTTTCCTATTCCGCATATTGTTAAATCTATGGGAATTAATGAATCATCGCGGCGGCCTGTAATGAGACTCGGTTTTTGGTCAAAAAGGGATGCGGCCTGTATTGGCACTGTTTCAGGTAGTTTTCAAACGCGGCCCGTAATGGGACGGCCTGTATTGGGACGTCACGGTTGTAGGGAAACTATATACTACAAAATACCATGTAACATATATACAATATATAGGTAGGTATAAACTCTGTGAGCCTTCTCCGAATGTATGGGATGCAAATTACTTTTGCCATCCATTTATCCTTGGGGAATATCAGAATAAGCCATTGTCATTGATGAAACGAAGTAATACGTGCTTGGTTTGTTAGATCTTCCTCTAGGCGAGGACGTATAATTAGTCTCATACGACGTAAGACAGGGATGCTCTTATGCTCGGTATTGAATCCAATTAAAACACTTAGCAAGCATGATATGTATTTAAAATCCTGTATAATGTTTTATTAAGGGTGATAATTTTTAATAGAGCCTAGTGTTGTTTCGTTTAATTATCATTAATTACGAGAACGGTTATTATATAACAAAGATTCATTATGATGTTCTACACTACTCTTACATATAACATTATCTATAAAGCAAAATCCCTTGAAGAGTAGGTTTGAAGAAAAAACCCTATAAGGACCAAACATTTACCACATTATAAAAAATAAAGTTATCCTAACATTTTAAATATTGCATTTGAAATGGATGCAAATTATAGCAGCTTGCCAATGAAACAACGACATAGAAAGAACAAGTTAGAGGGACATTCAGACGTTGCATAAGGAACCACTCATCTCACAATTTAGTAAGTAGGCTAACGTTCAAACAATTTTCCTTTGAGTCGAACTATATGCCTGTAGTGGGGAGCCTAATCGGACGCGCATACGACTATGCATATCAATGCGCGGAAACCACACGTCATGCAATGCAATAAATTTTCTAGACTCCTAAACGAAAATCTGCCAGCACGGTATGTAGGGTGTACATAAACTGATGCAAGAATTATACAGTGTGTCTTAGCGTGGCCGTTCGTTAGAAGTTTATGGGGTTCCGGCTAAAATATAAATTTGAAAATTCAGGATTATATACAGTCGATTGTATTCTCTTCAATTGAAATAATTTTAGATTTTTAGAATTCATAATATGCTTAAACAACATGTTGGACTATATTTTGGTGCCAAGAACGGCTGTTTACATTGTGGGGTTACTTTACTACGGCACGTTAACTTTTCGCAAATTTGAAGAACCATAACTTCATGCAGATGGTAAAAAAGACGCTTTTCAAATTAATACTTATTTTTCTAAATAAAATTGCGCCGAAGAAGAAATTAGAGTGTATTTTTTGCTTGAAATATTAAAATTGAAGACCGTTGTTCTTAATACACACCAGGGCCTGCTCTCAGAGTGAGGTTTTCATGGTTTTCCTCACTCCTTGGCAAATGCTGAGAGACAAACACCTTAAGTCGCTCCACGGGCGCAGGCGTAATAATAACTCATGGCCGGCCGATGCCCCCTGTAATTGGCGAAAGCTGTTGGGGGATGTGAAGGCATGAATTATTATTATTATTATTATAGTCTTCGCAGTATAGTTTCAATTACTCGCTCCAGCATTTGTGGCGTAATTTCCAACACTGACGTCTTTATATCTGTACGATCTCCAGGCATAAAAATTATTATTATTTTTTTTATTCGCTCCCCAGATCGTCAGCAATTATAGGAGGCGTTGCACATGTTCTTTTTCTTAGATAAAACCCTAAACAAAAAGTCTAATGCTTAAGGTCATATAATCTAGCGTGCCGTGATATTGGACCACCACCATTGAACCAATTTATTTGTTTAGAAATGTTCATCGAGCTATTTCTAGCTTCTAGCGATAGTGAAGGAGACTCCAATATACATGTACTGCCTATTGAGGCACACGTTCCATACTATGTCATCTACAACTTCTTCCAATTGAGATATTTAGTCGCATTTTGGCTCATTATGTCTAACCAATCGTTAACAGAATTTTTTTTTTTAGTTACGATATACACGAAATTGGTGCTGAATTGTCTCTACTATAGGTGCTAACGGATCCATATTTATCAAGTATTCATTCACCGCCCCAAACAATATGGATCACAAACCGTCATCTTGGCAAATTCTGCTTAAAACCATTCCCCTGAAATTCCATTAAAGGATATTATTGTTATCGAAGGTTGAAATATTTTTACTTTAACAGTGCGCCTTTGCCTTGATCTACCAGCATTTCAGCGACTTGGTTTAAACAAATTCTTTTCTCAAAAACAATAGTTCAGCTTTCGGAAAACATTTGCTGTATGATGTCCTCCAGTTTGGATGACCAGCACAATATTCTCACATTTCTTTGTCCCAGTTTCCGTTATATGCTCCATATGCCATGTATCTACATATAAGCTTACTGAATAAATGGAATCTCAATGTTAGGCAAACGAAATGAAAAAAATGAAAACGCACAAAAAACGACAAATGAGGTGATACGAATTAAAATTAACAAGGAACTAATTAATTACTACTCCAAAAGACAGAAAATCACGCTCAATGTAAATACCAATAATTATACAATTATTAAACTTCACAGCAACGAATTTGGTTCGACTATTTATAAAACTATCCTGAATAATGCATTCACTACACTATGTTGCCATATGCAGATTTTGCGCGAACAAAAATGAGACATCCAGTGCGCGATGCCTCTCTCTGCTAATAATTTATGGGTAATTCGTGGTTCTTTAGCCAATGAAAACTATGGCAGTTTATGTATGGTATGTAGCATTGCTTCCCTTCTAATAGAACTAGCTTCGACGGATACGAAACACCGTTCACTTCTAGTTTACCTTTTACTTAGGTACTTTCAATAAGCAGATTGATGATTGAGAAGATCATCAATCTGCATCAATCATAATATATTTTTATTCCAGTCCTCTACAATTTATATGTGTCCTGTTAATTTGTCCCGATTAATGTTAATAATAACTATGTAGTGCAAAGGAAGACAACTCAAAAAGAACAAACACCATCAAGGTTAATGATCGTTTGCACATTTCTTATGAAGCTTTTTGCATCACTAATACCTGAAATTCCAAATGTGATCTATTTTTTATTTATTTACAAATCAACGTATATTTTGACCAATCTCAATCGCACGGCAATAAATAACAAACAAACGCGCATGCATACGTACGCATTGGTGCGTATTATTAGTGTAAGCTAGAAACTCTTTAAAAGAATGAAAACAATGCTCCATTAAAAATCATTCAAGTTAAGTCTTTAAAAGTCGTTCTGCTTTAATTCTGTAATAGAATTTGGTAAAGCATTGTATGTATTTGATGTAATAAGGGCCCGCGTTCGTAGAAAGATGAGGTGATGAGGTACACTTAACATGTCGTGATTCCTAGTTATAATACCCTTATTAATATCACAATTTTGTACAATGCTATTGGCTTAATGCAGATAAAGAAACGACACCCTTTCATATATGTATTACAAGCTGATTTTAAAATACACTTGGAAAAATATTGAATTTATAAAGACAAAAGCAATACGATTACGATATGTAAGCAGATAGACCGCACCACGTGTACGATACATTTCGTTTGTTTGCTATAACGATATCGATGACCTAAAACGTCGAAGCTAGTACGCACTGAAAGCGTGCAATGATATTTACAAATATATGTGCCCTTCAAAGAAGGGATCATTAAGTAATGGATGTAACTAACTGAATTTTACAACTAGTTGGCAATTTCTATTTTAAATATTAATTAAGAACCTAAACAGGGCGTTACAATAGCAATGTAATGCCTCTCCGGATATTCCTTACAAGTATTTGCTTTTCACACAATAACTTACAACAAATATCCGAAATGTTCACCATTGCTGTCAATATACGCCTGTGAACGATGACAGATCCGTTTCCTCCAATCCATCTTCTACTAAAGTTCTGGTTTGACCAATCTATTACAACGGCCGCAGTATGATGTGGTGTAGCATCGTGCATGAATCACACATTATTCCTTCGGGCAAGTGGTAAATTATGTAATAAATCATTGTTTGAGAAATTAAGATAATCATTCCCATTTAATCTAGAAGCCAAAACGTATGATCCTACTAAAGTATCACCTATAATACCGACCCAAATATTGACACTGAATCTTTGCTGCAAGTTAGAGTCTCTAACGACGTGTGGATTTTCATCGGCCCAGAGATGAGAATTATGCACATTAAAAGTACCTTCTCTGGTAAACAATGCGTCGTCTGTAGTGAGCAACACATTGAGGAAGCCAGGTTCTGTATTAACTTTTGCCACCAGTCACTGACAAAACTTCACCTTTCCTGTTGGATCTTCAGGATGCAAGGTTTGGACGAGTTGGATATGATATGGGTGCAGCCCCTTATTAGTACAACGTTCTCCATACTGTTCCAGAAGATGCATTTAACTGCGAAGCAACATGTCTAGTGCTCGAGCTTGGATTTTCTACAATGACTAAACTTCTGAATTTCAAGGCAAGCATAGCACGAACTGTAGCGCGCCCACATTGTTGAGCCTAAATCTTAAAAGTGCCCTGATCTCTAAGATGTTGATCTGTGGCTGTAAACGTTCGAGCATTTAATATCTGATGATTTGAGTATAGGCCTCAGTGCAAGCGACGAGCTGCCTTAGCATTCCCTCTAGCTTCACCATACATTAATACCATATTAGTAATTCACTGGCACAGAATCACACGGTGTAGCTGATTTGGGTGCCGGGACATGAGGATATAAGGGCATTATAATGGCCGACGAACTGATCAAGGAGCGCTCTAAAAGACACTTCATAGGTCCAGAGCCCGTATGTGGGATTACTAAAGATTCTGCTAAAAGGGAGATCTGGACCTGGTTAGACAAAGAAAGTACAAATAAATTGAGGACGACTGAAGGTCAACTCCATATCAAAGCGTTAATAGGGGATGGGGATGCCAAGTTCTCTGATAACCTACTTAGACGTAGCTAGAAAGAAGTCAAAACCATTACTGGGCTGGTAACTGGACAACACAGGTCGAGTAAGCGAACCGTGGTGCAGAAGATGTGAGCTACAGGAGGAAACGAGTTTACATGTAATCTGCACATGTGCGGAGTTTAAAGTACTCCGACAGAAACATTTCGGGAAAGATCTATTGGAGCCCTCGAAGGTTCTGAAGTTTCCACTGGGCAAAATACTGGCCTTTATAGAGAACACCAAGCTGCTCGAGTGGAAGTAAAAGATTTAATAGGGACGGTACAATGAGCAAGTGCCTGGACTAAAGGTACGGTCTATCTGCAGCGATTACTCGAAGCGAATAAACGCTTACGAGTAAACGCGGCGATTAGTCGTTCAGGCATGGTCTCTATTCCAACGATTAGTGGAAGCGATTCATTCAAGTGTGACTCATTATTAATAGTAAATGTGTTTTGTGATGTAGTGTTCTTCTTTGTAATTTGAAAATAATGATGAACAATATGGTATTAGCTGCAATAGCATTAATAGAAGAAGAAGAGGAAGAAGAACTAGCTTTATTGACTACCATCTGTAAACCACGATGTCAAACGAACAAAATTTGTCTCAATAGGATGAGCGAGGGATGTTTCAATACACTGATTCAAAGGCAGTAATTGGATGAAGCAAATAGCTGACGACTTTTACGCTAGATGGAATTTTCCAAATTGTTGTGGGGCAATTGACGGAAAACATATTTGCATAGTTTGCTCGAAGGGAAGTGGAAGCCTATACTTCAACTATAAATCCTATTTTTCTATTGTCTTATTGGCAATAATTGATGCCAGGTACAAATTGACATGGATTGATGTTGGTGCTTATGGCAAATAAGGAGATAGTATAACATTTCAAAGGATTGCTATTTACCAACTCGTACACAGTAACAACTTTTTACCAGAGCCGACCGTTTCACCCAGGACTCATATTGTTCTAACTCACGTCATTGTCGGGGACGAAGCATTTAAACTAAGTGAAAATGTTTTAAGACCTTATCCTAGGGATCAGCCTATGGCAAACAGGGAAAAGAAAATATTTAATTATCGTCTAAGTCGAGCTCGAAGAACTTTGGAAAATGCCTTTGGCATTTTATGTCAAACTTTTCGTATATTATATACACCGATTGCAACGTGCCCAACACTCATATAGATGACATAGTTATGGTTTCGTGTTGTTTGGGAGGTTGTCCAGCGAAAATATGAAACCTTTACGTCACACAGGTGGAAACACCTCGGCAGCCGTATTTCAAAACAGAAATGCTTTTAAAGACTATTTCAATAGTAGATTTGGAACTGTTGGTTGGCAGATGAGGCACATTACTTAGTAACCTTTATTAATAAAAGTAATAGAACCAAATTGATAAAAGCGTACTGTCTTTACTAGATATTTGTGCTACTGAATAAATTACGACTTCGTTAATCAATGTTTCATCTTCTCCTTTTGTAAACCGTAATCTGTGACCTTTATTATATTTCGCCTTATTTTAATAATAATATTCAAAAATTCAACAGGCAAAACACACAAGTTGATACTACATACAACTTCTGGTACTGCGATTAGCAAAACGCGCGCGTTTAAGTTGCCTCCGAAGCAAGTCGATTTTGAGACGCGGCGTCTTCCTACGACTTGTAGCGACTTGTCGCAGAAAATAGACCACTCACGTGCACACGCATAATCACCAACCAGCGCGACTTATAGCTACGTCTAGTCGTGTCGATTAATCGCTGCAGATAGACCGTACCTTAAAGGTGTCCACCCTAACGTTATGAATGAATGAATAAATGACCATATCAGTTGATTCGATACTTGTACCGTGTACCGTTTCGATAGAAGAAAACCATATGAAAATAAGAGAAAAATACCGCACACCGTTGCTATACGCAAAATAGAACTACAAGCACTATAGATAAAGTTCCAATCACATTGGTGTATTCGTTATTCGAACAAGATTAAGCATTTTTTCGACCTTTTCGAACAGTTCAAGCCCTTCACCGTATCGTATTACTGAGCATGTTGACATACACATCATATGTTTACGTTTAGGGCGAAAGTCTTTCGCTTACCGTAGTAGATGTTACTGCATTTCAGCAGTTCTCAAACAAAAAATACTCTTTTTTAAAAAAATAATATTTTGTACACCACTTAGTCCAGAGACATGGAATCTTTTTTTTCCGGGCCAGCAACACGTGTTTTAGCTACGTTTTCAATTTCCGCATGTCCTTTTTCATCAAATTGTACACAGCACTGGTAAAAAATCTGAGTCCTAGATGGTTTTCCCATAATATATCTTACAATTCTTTTCTAAGCCTGGAAAATAGATTCACAACTCGTACCGCCACCCCAAAAATTCAAACAGTACTGCAAGCCATGAATAAATGTGCGCATAATAATAAGCTTTTAAAACCTCAATGTTAACATAATCGCGCAAGTTAACGATAACATAATAACCTGAATTTGTTTTTTAGTAACTGCCTCACAGTACTGTGACTAATCCAAGCTCAGATTCATGGTAAAACTGAAAAAAATTTACACTTGCAAAATTCGGCAGAGATAAATTTTATATAAATGCTTTCGTAATGTTTATTATTAAAATATAATAGCGCGGTTCTAATACCATTTATGACGAGATCATTGCTTAAGCATTAACCGATCATTGCGTCTATACAGAGGACAGACAGAGATTTGACCGCGTCCTACTTATTAACAATGCATGAGGTATTATCAGCATTGCTAAAGCAATGACCAAAAGCAATATCGGTCCTAAAATGGAGCCCTATGGAACTCTCTTTGTTACCATAGGTCTGACGTGTATTCGTGCTTTATATTACCATTTTTGTCCAATACTTAATTAGCAAATATTATTTTTCTACTGCAAATCTGCAAATACTTTAAAAGTTATAAGAACGGGTCATTTTTCTGAATCACACAGTATAATAATTACTACCACTCAATTCTTAACCATTTAACCTGAATAATACACTTATGAGTTTATCGCAATCCTGTGCATTGTGCTGTTAGGTACTTATAGTTTCCACTGGCTGCTTCTTCGTCTGCTCTACTACCTCCGTTTATGTGTCCTACTATTTCTCTTGTTATTCTACACACCGCTCGCAATCTGATGTCCCTTAACAAGTTGCCTTCGGGGTGGTCCCATACGTTTTCCGCTCGCCCGTAAAGTATGACAACTAGAATATCGTCGGTTTTGTGTATTCGCACAGTATACAATGGGATAAGCGAAAAGCTAATATGAAAATGTAAACACAAATTTTTACTGCCAGAGGGTGCACGTTTCTGTTTATATTAAAGTACTTAAGTTAGTTCCTTAGATTTTTTTCTTCTATAATCCGGGTTGTATTTAGGAATTTCTATGGGCTAAAGTAAATATTTCTATGATTAACTCTTACCCTTGGAATTTCACAACCAAATGTACACACCTACACTAAATCATATAAATTTAATAATTAACGCAACACCGAATCTCTATCTAGGGTTAGCGCGATTTACGAGCTGTGTATAATTGAAAGTGGAAACTTGGTCTCCGTTCCCGAGCACCACCACAGCTTAACATCTTAATAAAGTGTTAATGGGCATCGTGTTGTTGAACCTATAAAGAGATCAATACACGTTAGGCGCGTTGTTAAGAGGCTGTAACTGAAATGGTAAAATTATGAATGGTGTTTACCATGTAAATGAGGTAAATAATGGAATGTGTCAACCGTGCTCTCCGGTTACTGCACACATCCGATGCTGTTGCACAAGACCAGTTAACGGGTTCGAGCCTATTGTGCTCGCGAAGCTGATGCTCGGTAGAATATTTTTACACTTGTATACGTACACAGAGGTAGGTATATAAAATTTACTTACTTCATTAAATTAAACCTGATAATGTTTATCTTTGCACGAAAGTGTTGTTCATACATTATTTATAGGCACTTCTTGCGATGGAGTTATTCGAATTTTAACGCCTGACGTTTTAATGTACAACTTAAATTTATTTATTGAAATGAGTATATCTATGCACGCTTAGGTAATTTGTTGGTAAGAGTAGCTTTCACTTTTTTAGATAAAGTAAGCATCCAGTATCAACATAAACTTCCGGGGATCATGCAACCGAATACTCTAGTCATAAATGCTTAGATCCTAATGTAAAGAATAGAAGAATACAATTAATTGTAAATGTGAATTGAAAATTGGTAAGAACTTCATATAGATTGTTACACTTTGCATTGAACCGAAAATGACATTGATTTCAATAATTCATTTCGCTTTTTTAATCATAGACAACATCAGCGATATAAACGTTATTTTGAAGGCAAATTTAAATTCACTCTCTTTACTTTTAATCTGGCAATTGCAATTACGACTTTAGAAGAACCGTTACGTCACTTAGCGGTTCCTTTTCGCGCGGGAGGATTTAACTTACGCGCCACGGAATTTAAACTTGCTTATTTTAAATTCATTCATTTACGCGCCAACCTCTTGGACGCGTCGTCTTTTATGGTCCTTTGTGCATCACTGAACACTGCTATTGGTTCATCCTTTTTTTTGTACCTACTTACCGAGCCTTTAAAAGGGCTGTGCACGTTAAACGCACCCTCTGTCTCTCTGGTCTTCGGTTCGCGTTCAGTTGATTTGCCGTCGTGACGTACTCGTTTTGACTCGAAAGCATAGATGCCACGTGCTCCCCACAGCTTCCGAAACCCCATTGTTTCAAGCTAGAGCTCAGTACACTCTGTTCTCTTCAGTTAATTCCGCCGTCGCAACGATCCTTTTTAACTCGAAACACAGGAAACCACGGGACAGCAGCATACACAAAAAGCGTCGAACTCAGCTTCACGCTACAGCTAAGTACTACTATTTAAAACGTATCAATCGCTTTCTTTTATTTTATTTCATTACTGTTGCTATTTATACTTTTAACTTGTAATTGCCAGTAACTTTGCTCTCGCACAAGCAGTCATTTACATATTTACTTATAGAAGCGGATTAATTGCGTCACTTTTAAATTAACCACGTGCTATTCCTTCTTTTGTCTTAATTTTGATATCAGAATACAGCAACCACGTGTTGCTTTCTTTTACATTAATCTTAACCTCAGAAATCAGCAACCACGTGGCCAGTTTTTTTCTTTTTTTTTTTATTACTACAATAAAGTGATCGTTACGTTTTGGATCTTTCTTTGTTTTATTAATCATTACAGCGACTCCAAGCGTCATACTCGTGTGGACCGCTCTTTTTTAGCAAGTTACATCAGGTGTAGCACACACTGCGTCCGCACACCCCACCGCACGCCTGACCGTATCAATTGGCGCCCAACACGTGGGGCCTGACCGTATCAATTTGCGCCCAACACGTGGGGGCATTCCGTAACAAGATGATGTTTGGAATCTTCTTCCTTTTTTTTTTGCTGTATGTGATGCAAGTTATTATTAAGAATAATAATAATATGTATTTGCCCAACAAATTTAACAATCCAATTACAGGACAATAGTACTTACTTATAATTTGAATCTATTTATTGACGAACAATAATTCTAAAGACTTATGTCAGGTATGTTATAGATATTAAATGTAAGCTAACTAGGTTGTATACATCATGTGTACAGTTAAGACTTGTGTTAAATAAAACGATAACTATCAACAAATAATGTATATTAGATGAACATTTATTTAGCAAAGTAGTGAGAGACGAAATGTGTATATCAGTATCATTACAAGACCTAGTTGATGGTCGAGGAACGAGAAATTCAAGTAAACAAAGTAGCTCAGGGGCATCAATACGATTATTAACCAAACTATGCAGGAATTTAGTATGCAAGTAAAGTTTTACGGAATCCCCGTGTGAGGTATGCACGATGTTGCTCATAGAACGAGTACTTTAAAAGTCGCCGCTGCACCTGTTGAAGAATCTGCATATAACTATTGTAGAATGGGGACCGGATAGCTGAAGCGTACTCTAATTTAGAGCGAGCAAATGCAAACTAAAGTAGTAATATGGGCTCTAATGCTGTGAAAGGCCTGGTAGTACGAACGATGAATCCCAACCTTTTTAGAGCAGCACTAACAAAGATATGATCAGAAAATGATAGTTTATCCTCGAAGATTACTCCAAGGTCCTTGAAGCAACATGATCTAGGTAAGATGTTATTATTGAGGTGGTCTGTATGAATTACGGAATGCTTTTTGAGCGCCTTGCGTATCGTACGGGCTGCAATGTAACGGGTTCTGCGTCGCGTCCCCACCGCGAGGCGATGGTGGAGTCGCGAGTTCGAGCGATATTTGTGTTCCCGTAGGAGCTAGCACGGTTTTGACACCAAATTCGATCGCGGGCACGCTTGAAGAGATGCCTTTGTGGGGCACTTGGCGGCGGATGATATTCAAGTTTCAGGCTTTCGAGCGGGCATCCTCATCGAACAATCAGAGAACGTCAGCTGGGCGTAGCATAGGCGAAAGGTAGGAGTGGAGGAGATAAAGACTAAATGTAAACCCTCTGTGTAAACCTTATGGGAATTTTTGCCAAAAACCCCATGGCTCTTCTACTCACGACTTCAAAACTTTTGAACAATTTAAACTTTTTTTCATTTTCAATAACGATTGCAAACGTGTTGCTGAAATTTACTAATACACTCAGAGGTGCTCATATCATATTATGATTTTATTGTTGATTTAACATTTTTTAACTAGCTTAAACTTTATTGAATCGTATCTTTCGGGTGGAGACGTCCACTCTAGTTTTTCCAGCTGAAACCGGTGTCCCACAGTGCTCCTTGTTGGGCCTGGAATTGTTTCTCATGTACGTAAGTGATACTCCCAAACATGCATTTGTCTGATTGGAAGTGTTTCGTGACGACACGGCTGTCCAGGCTTCTTACAAAAAAGAAAAACGAGGCAATACTCATGCGTCGCCTGCAGTCTGTAATTGATGACATGGAAAGTTAGGCTGACTGCTACAAGATCAAAACTACTGATGTATGCAGCATGTCTGAGATTAATTCTGACATATGAGGCACTCGACGTCTTCAAAATGGCTAGGATTTTTTGCAAGCTTGAGGGTTTTGCAAAACAAGATGTTGAGGGAGATTGTGAGATAGCCTTTGACGGTCAAAAACGAAGAACTCTGAGACTGCTTAAGCTAATTTCTCGGGCGCGGCTGAGGATGAACGTATTTCCTCTATTAGTTGGTCTAACTAAGCCCCAGGATCGGGCTCTGGTTGTCTCCTCGTTAGGAAAATTCATAATTCTACACACATCTTTGTTCTGGGAAACTGTAAGACGTAAGGACAGTCAGAGATCGAAAAGACCTGAAAAGTAATAAATAAGCCGATTCGAGGAACTCCTCACGTTACCACTACAAAGTTTTTTCCATCTAACAACTACAATATGGGGTGAAATATCCGCCTTATAATCAATACAAGTGCTGCAAGGATTGTTCGTTCAGCACTAGCATTAGCCTAGTGACCAAAGAGAGAGTTTAATTTTGTGGATGCTGACTATTCAAAAGTCTAAATTTTACTATAAAATCTCAACCTGATATCCAGGCTATTATCGGTTAGATTAATTAAGATTAGATTAAAGGTTACTGGTTCGAATGAACCAGTTTAGATACTAATCAGGTAAACTATTTTGGTAGAGAGGCCCCAATAGACATAATATATCCGTTACACATAAGAATTGTGGAGGAGGATATCAATATGTTATTGGAATTTAGATTGCCCAAGACAACATCTAAAAACAAAAATGATAAACCAGTACAGTATAGAGATTCTTTTCAATTATACCAAAATAAATTTAACTCAATCAATTAATGAAGTAAGAGGAAACAGCCCGGTAAATTAAATTAAATTATTAAATAAACCATTTTTGCAATACCAATTTTGTATGTTCAATTTAAAGAAGCTTCATCAAAATCTCGTGAACGCAAAAAGTTTAAAACCATTGTACTGGTATTCCCGCTCCACTAATATCAAAAGTGTCCCATTAACTTCAAATTCCCAGCCCAGAATTTGCAAAGTACGATGATTAATGAAGAGTTTCCACTTCTGATGATTGACATCGCATTACATTCAGAGCTAGCTAGCGTCGTGACTAAATCCTATTTGAATATTCCATGATACTTTAACAAGGACATGTGCCAAGTACCATCCCCGTTTTACAAATGTACACGTACCGGATGATAAATTGTTCGACGGTCTAATAACAACGGGCAGGTATCAGTTACCACGACTTCAACAACAGATCGAAGTGGATGATGTTCGATGGAGAACTAGAAAGAGGAGGTGCGTAGGAAGGTAACGTAGGGTACGCAGCAACTAAAACAGGTTAAAACGTCGTCCCCTTGTAAATATTTAACAGGTATTGTTCATTTATTTCGAATTACGAAGTATTAAGCATCTTGTTAATGATCGCGTAAGCCTGTAATTATATTGCATACGCTTTCAGTCCATTCTTAATGGTTTTTATATTCCTCTCTATTCTTTCAGTTGACTTATCTAAATTACGATTGAGAGAAGTAGAAGCTACGATCGGTATCTTTTAATAAAGTAATTATTCAGCGACGTTAGTGTAATAAATATAGTGGATAAAAACATGAGACTTACCTGGGAACCATTCACGGTCTGACATGTTACAAGAAACGCACCAATGCGTAGTTCTTTAATTATACACTTTGTTTTCGTTAGGACGGTTGTATTTTATCTACTGCCTGTATACGGTGCATTCACAAAGTTAGTAACATAAACTCTAACTGATGATAGGTTACGGTGTTGATTACAGTCCCAACCAAAACAATCAAATATGGAGGTCACATCTTGAGCTCCATGGTTTATATATCATGGAACATGTCCATCCACAGAGGCCCTCATATACAATTATACTAGACCTGCATACCCTGGTATAGACAAATAGGATTCCTAAATAGCTATAAATCACCACGCAATTCGAATTTATCATCCCAGTAAACCTTTATCATTCTATTTGTACATGCCTTAGAAGAATTCGTCTCAATATGTATCCCAAGCAACCACCCACAGAACGCAATGTATGAAATTAAGACAAAAAGTCGCGAATAGAAACAATATCACTCTAAAAAATCACAGAAGAAAATCTATAATTCTTAACAGCATAGTGTGCTCTTCGAATTTGTGGCATAATAAACCACGAAAAAAGGCTTGAACATTACTGTATATGAAAGAAATCCAATAACCATCGGAAATACGAAAGCAGATTCATAACCAGAAAATAGAACAAATTAGAAAATAGCGATAGTTTAGAACCTACAAGAAATGAGAACTCTAGTGAAATAAAAATATGTATTGGAACGCACAGAAATAACTGGAATGGAAGGTTTGCTTGATTAGATGTACTCTTAGTAGTCTATCAGGAATGAAAGCATAGACAACGTAGTAAGCAACGAGGGAATTGAGAGTTTTAAATTATGGAAGTGCCGTTGGATTCTAAGGATACCATGGCTGGAAAAAGGAAATATCCGATATGGTGCTAACACGTGGATTACCAACGATTGACGTGTTGGCTAACACACTGAGGCGTCAACGTGTTAACAAGAATGAAAAGGAAACTAATGTTATGTTAATATCTGGGATGCAATATGAAACCAATTCGTCATAGTAGATTCATAGAAAGAAGAAGACACTCATGAGTGAACAATTTATGAAGGCTGATATAGTTGTTCCAACTGTCGATTTTGTAAATGGGCAACTTCAAAAATTTGAATTGCATTGGTGATTGACATTCTGAAAAAAAGAGAATCTGAAGACAACATCCTTATCGCGTCTTTATGAAGTTCCAGTTTGGATTTCCCAAATAATTTGCATCATGTTGTACACTATACTAAAAAGTTAAGCAATCTTTTTTTTATAAACACCCATTCTATGGGTTACAGATGTCGCAACGACCAAAAGTACTAAAGGAAAACCGTCCATCTGATTACCCTTTACATAAACAAACTTCTCATGGATTCAGCTTCCACTGTTAACATCTAAAGAACCCTCAACTGAATTAAAGTCCTTAGCGTGTGTCAATCAAAACAAAATGCATTCAGCGAACCAAATCTACTCTTGACCTTCTTCGGACTTGAACAAAATCTAAAGTATAGTTCATCTAACTGCTTGCACAAACTGTCTCCATATATTGGGCTTAAGTATTATAGCATTCCTTGTAATTGTCATTTTCATCAGTATATTTTATTTTTGCTTACTCAACTACATGCTATTTATCATCTTTTTTGCATATTCTAAATGTATGAACTGGAACGAAGAAAGGGTTTAATCATCAAGAAACACCAAATCTCTCCGTCTAGATCAATCAAGGATCTAATCTTGTATTTGCAGCCTTTCTAAATTGCATAGTTGTTGACAATGTTTTTGCCCACGTTGGTTTTATAACGCAAGAACTCATAAAAAAATAGTATTTTGGGTATATGAGAGTTGAAATTCGTAAGCATAGATTTTTTGCTTGCACTTGTATGCAATGGTTAATTGACTTTTCTCAGCCCGTGGTTCTGAATTATTTCTGTGAATTTATAGTTTCTTCCACACTCCTTTTTTAGATCCTTAAATGGTTTTTTTACGAAATACTGTTATGCTAAATGTCAACCTTTTGAATTCCACTTTTTCTAATCTATGCTTTCATGTTATCGATTTTACATCCTTCTATTTTAATTCAGACAATGCTACCTACTTATTTATTTATTTATATCTGAAAACCGCCGATAACAGTTCGTTTCCTAGCCACTTTACTGCTGCATAAAATTTGGAAAAGCTCCTGATAGATTCTTGTATCTAAGGAAAGGGCTAAAGGTAACTTTCAAAGAACTAAAGCTGGTTTCTAGTTGGAGCGTATTTTCTTTGAGTCCGGATATAATCTTAAGGTTTGCTATTGATTCTTGAGAAAATAAGTGGTTGCAATTACTCAGGTTTTTTCATGGTTACTATAGTAAGATAAAAGCGAACGTATTTAGATTCAGTACTAATGCAGGCAAACGAACGCAGAAACTTTTTCAAAAATCTAAAGTTCTAACAAATCAGAAGCTATGAATACTTCATGTGTTATAAATTTTATGCACAGCACTGTACAATCTAGTCGAATAGGTTTTGTATGCGTCTACTATAATTTACTGCTAGAAATTTATTTCATCTATATTTCAACGTCTCACCTCGACAAAGTAAACATTTTCGACTTCAACGGAAATAATGTTAACATAAATTTAGAAAATACCCAGCGTTGAGGTCAGTCGATTTTATACTTCGTTATTGTCAATACATGTGAACGTTGCATTAACGGAACACGCGCGTGTATGTCGCTAACTAGTCTTCCTATATATTGCTTTTCTTTTACGTAGGCGGTCAAACTCAAAGAAACCACCGCGCTCTTACAGCCAGCGTCGCGTCGTTTATAATGGCTACAGATATAACGATCTCGCCCGGTATTACGAACTAGTTTTTATGACTTACTTTTCATAACGTTCATTAAAATAACAATTAATGGGGCATTCTTGGAGGAAACTTTTCGAAATTAGAACTAGCGGCGCAGAGAGGGTATTCATTTACTGTTCCAGGAGCGGTGTAGTCTTGAACTACTTTTAACGTGGATGAAGTGAACATAAATTAGTGGCGCTAGTTCTTAGTTCTTTTTCTTTTTCACTCCTGCATATTATTTTAGTTGAGGAGTAAGCCACATTTAAATTTATGTATGCTTTAATAAATGTGTTAGGTGAGAATATGAAGTTCTGAAATGTAAAAGCCCGTAAATTAGCTTTGTGTGCTCGACTCTAGTAATTGTTTGAGAAGGAAATGTCGCAGACGGTTAAGCTTTAATTTAACCTGAGGCATAAATCAATTTTAACACGTGATTGAAGGAAATAAATGCACTTTGAAATCTGGTGATTATGAAATATTCGCTTTTAACTTTATTATTCTGTAATGATATCCAGCAATCTTTGAAAGCCTTTTCCATTATAGCAGAGAAAATAATTTATTAAAATGATAACATCAACAATAATTTCTCCAAAAATCTTCCTCTTTTAACTGTCTTGTATCAGTATACTCTGATGTCAAAATCAATTTGTTTATTTTTTCTGTTCCAGTACCTCACAATCCGTTTATATAGGATCCTTTTTAGTGTCCGTGCTTTAAAAGTCTTATCAAGTGTCTTGTTTATTGCCGACTTTGCTATCTCCAATACTGTCATACCTCCAAGCAGACTAAAGCCTTCAACTCCTATTCAAAAGTATCTCTTTCAATATGTTGTTGTAGTCAGCATCTTTGTTCTCCATTTGTTAATCAAAAACCCCATGTTAATGCCTTGGTAATCTAGAGCTTCCAAATCGTCTTCACTGTTGCAACTAAGGCTGTGTTATAAGCATACTAAAAGAATATTGATGACTTGCTTCCAATTAACCTTTTTCTAAACCTTTCTTCGGCCCCTTCTAATAATAACTATTTGTTGAAAATTATTTAACCGGTTTTTTTGTGAATTCTTCCTTAATGTTTGAAAAAAAAAATTATATTTTGGCCTGGCGTTTCTATATACGTCAATTATATACTTTTTTTTTACTTTTCGGAAGTTGTATTGTTTCCTTTTTCAAAAATAATAACCTACAATTACATATATTATAATTATATTATATTTTTAATTTATTCTATTTTTTTTTATTTTAGTAGAAAAAATATTCAAATAAAACTGTTTTATGTTTCAATTTTAAATGTTACAGTAACAATTTTCAATTGACGAGCACCACTAGGTGATGAATTTGATAATTATGGAAACAATTAAAGTAATTTGAATTATAATAATATATGTGCTGAAATTAGGAAAAAAAAATAATTTAAAATAAAAAATAAAACAGTTATAATTTACATGCAACTGTAGATTACTATTTTTGACAAAGAAAATCTTCAGAAACGTAAAAAAAATGTATTTAATTTAAGTATACAGGCTGATTTTAAAATACACGTGGAAACAAATTGTATATTAGAATTATAAAGACAAAACCAATTGTGTGTATAATTATGAACGAAAAAATGCGAAGATGATCTTAACTGTTGAGAACTGCGGCAATCTGTAGTGTAGAGTTTTACGATACGTAAGCATACGCAGATAGACTGCATCATGTGTACAATACGTTGCGTTTGTTCACTATAAGGATATCGATGACCTTAAACGTCAAAGCTAGTAAACATTGCAAGCGTGCAACAACATTTACCAGTGCGAAAGTGATTTATGTAACTTTGTAGTTCTTCTATAAATGAATTTTACAAATACTAGGCCAATTCCATTTTAAATATTAATTCAGAATCTAAACAGGGCGTTACAATAGAAATGTAATGCCTCACGGGATATTCCTTAAAAGTACTTGTTTTTGGCACAGGAACTAATAACAATGTTCGAAATCTTCACCATAGTAATATGTGCATTTGCATGACGAAATAGATTACCTTGCACGTTCAATGGTAGCTCTCTGTTCTGACAAATGGTGTTCGCTGCATTATTCACTAGTTTTGTTAAATCTGCAACATTACTGGTTACTAGTTACTTCATAAAACCTCACAGAAGATAATCGCATGGATTCAGATCAGGCGATCGCGGTGACAGTGTAACTGATCCATTGTATCCAATCCATCCACGAAAGCTTCGATTTAACCAATCTGTTACAATAGCCTCGGTATGAGGTGATGCACCCTCGTGCATGAACCACATATTATTTCTTCGGGCAAATGATAAGTCAACTAATAAATCGTTGTTTAGGAAATTAAGATAATTATTTCCAGTTCTTTATAAAATGTCAGTGATTTCTTTATACAAATATATTATTTCCAGTTGATCTAGAAGACAAATCGTATGGCTCTACTAAAGTATCACCTATAATACCGGCTCAAACGTTAAGACTGTATCTTCGCTGGAAGTTAGAGTCTCTAATGGCATGCCGATTTCCATCGGCTCACAAATAAGAATGCAGATTAAAACAAAAAAAGAACCTTTTTAAAAAAATAATATTGTTTAATCCACTTTGTCTGGAGAAATGCAATCTGCTTTTTCAGGGTCAGTAGGGTTGTGTAAGTTATGCATTAAAATAAATTTTCGCAAGTATATTTTAATCAAATGATATAGAACCGGCATTGCCAAATAAAAAAAAAAATCAAACAATAATAGCTTTGGCATACAGTAAAGGAATGATGAAGCGGATTAACCTTGTTTAATGTCTCGATCTAGCTTGAATCATCTTCATATTCCACCAAGACTGCTTCTTCTTGGTGCATGTATAACACCCATATTTTCCAGTATTTTGGTTTTCGAAAAAATCAAATAAATGTTATTTTTAATTCTTTTTCTGAAAGCAAATTTATCCAAACTTTGCGGCATCTACCTGTTGTCTCTATTAATATCATCTGCATATATAGTAAGAGCTTTTGTTACAAGTTTTATTTCATTTAACTTCATACCTGAAACAACCGCTTATGATATAATATTTGGTTCAACAGAATGCTTATCTTTGAAATTATTTCCCAGTCGTAAAACACGTGCGTAAACAATGATAACATAATTCGTTTTAGACAGATGATTATGTATGCATATCTGCAAGTAGATACATATATACAACCAGCAAATGTATTCGAAGTTCAAACCTGTATTCGTTAGGACAATTGTAAATTTTGATGTCGTATTAATGCAACGGCATTCGACTGGGACAAACGATATATGTATCTGTCTTAGCTCATTATAATCGCCTTAGTTCCGAAGCAAGATTTGTTATGACAGAGCAACCTTTCTAAATAATGACCAATACCATCGAGCTTTGTTATACCCACCTGATATGGTTTTCCTTTTTTTCTTTTTATGAGTTTAAAATGCAACGGTTCTAATGCATTTAATCTGTGCCTTCTGTTTTTATTCTTGCTAAAGGGTTGGTAAATATTTTTATGTGCCTAATTATACCGGTATAATTCCAAATGGTAGAGCGATAGGCATTCGCGTTTTCACGTTTGCATATCGTTTACCGCAGCAATAAGCGATAACTAGTGTAGGGGGAACTACGAGACAGATCAATCGTTCCGTTACCTGAGTTTATACCCGTACAGTACAAATGTCATTTACTATGAGATATGTATCTGAAACATGTTCGCCTGTGTAATCGTTATCAACAGAAACAAATGTTTAACTTCAAGAAAAGAACTTTATCTCTTCTCTACTCGGCGTTAGGTAAAATGGGACGGTAAAAAGTGTCAGTGATAACATTACATCTTTGAAAAATCAATATGAAGACAATAATAGATAATGTACAATAGGATAGTACTTAACAAAAGACATACAGGAAATATGTATGCACTAGATAATACGAAAGCTCCAAGATCACACTAATAAATGTAAAATCAGAGCGAGAATTAGATTATACCACTGTCGTTTATGTTAGCAATTAAATTTAGGTTTACAAGCCACATTCAGTGTAATACTTCAAAGGTAGGTAAATGTGAATAGAACTATTAGAAATATAATCCATGGAAATTGTAACAAATATTTCATTTAGCATCCAACAGGTAGCTATTTCAATTTCAATGGCTTAAATTTAGGAAGTTACTGATTTCTTTTGCAAGTAATATATTGTTTTTCAGCTTAGTCAAGTTATTTCTATCGAACCTCTGTATTATACACGAGTTTTGCATTGCTCTAGCAATTCTTGCTCTTTCATATATAATCTACATTAGTGCCCAACTGTTTAGTAATAACAGCTCTAAGAACAACAGAACGAAACCTTCATTTTCAGTATTTTAGCAAAACAGTTGATTAAGTGGAATTTTGTGAAATTAAGTTTAATAGCAATATGTAAGTAAGTAAGTAAGTAAGTTTTATTAATGTCCAAAGATCATTACAATGGTGTAGAAAAAGTCGTAAAAGGAAAAATACAATTGCACTATTGAAAATCTAATTAGAAAAAACAAAGCTAAAGCCATTGTATTTAGGAACTACAAACTTAAAGTAAATAGTGAAAGGTAATACTTTAAATGTAATAACAATAATGCTCATAAAAATAATAATAATAACAACAACAATAATAACAACAATAATAATAATAACAATAATAATATTTCTATCAAGAGCATTCAAAAAATTTATAAAGAATGAAGATAATATAACAAGAAGAGCCGTAGATTAAGATGAAGCACTTAAGTAATTCTAAAATCTAAGAAATCCTGTAGAGAATAAAAAGCATTCACTACTAATAGATCACGCATAAACCGTTTAAAACGACAACGGCTTAAATCTTTCCAATGGTTAGGAATTTTATTATATATTTTGATAGCAAGAACCTGTGGGGATTGCTGATAAGGTTAATCTAGACCTAGGTGTGGCTATGTCACTTCTATGTCTGGTCTTATAATCATGTTTATCTTTATTAAGTTGGAACTTATAAAAATTGTCGTAAGCATAAATAGCAAGCTCAAGAATAAGAACACAAGGAAGAGTTAATAATTTATAACTGATATAAACTGGTCTGCAAGACTCAGTAGCTTTTAGGCCAGTTATGCAAGGGACAATACGTTTCTGGCTGATAAAAATATCTTTAGCCATGGTTGTATTTCCCCAAAATATAATCCCGTAAGAAAGTCTGCTTAAAACGTAAGCGTAATACACACCAATCATCTGCTGACGCGTTAAAATTGGCTTTAATTTCTAAATAAAGAACAAAGTGAATTTAGTTTGGGTAGCAGACTAAATCGATCTACCCACACTCCCAAAAATTTAGTATAGTCTGTATTTGTACCTAAACTTGTCACCCAGTGACAAGTTTAGGTAGCAACCTGGCACAGGCTGAAGCTGATAGTGATGAAAACGTAAATTGCTTTTATCTTCATTGACAAGAATCCTATACATTATAAACCAAGTAGATGCATTGCTCAATAAATTATTACAAATGTCAGTCAAAATCGGATCATCTTTATCTGTCACTACTAAAGCAATGTCATCTGCATATAAAATAATTGTAGCTTTGTCTAAGTCCAAAGGAAAATCGTTAATATAAAGTAAAAAAGTACAGGGCCTAAAATTGAGCCCTCCAACATTCATGGGCGAAACTTCAGAAGCAAAATTTTATAAGGCAGTAATGTTGTTGTGCAAGATATTGATATATTGGGTTCTGTTTCGCCAGAAAGACTCAATCCAATTAAAAGCAATCCCTCTAATGCCATAGGCCCGCAATTTATTTAAAAGAATATCATGAGAAACATAATGCTTTACTCAAATATAAAAAAATATCCTCTGGATAGCTACCATTTGGCAAATATTGGCAATAATATTAAAGTGAGACAGAAATACCCACAGCCTATCTAAAAAACAATATTCAAATATTTTTGAGAAACAAGATGTAAGAGCTACAGGGCAGTAATTGTCTGGTAGTAACTTGTCGGCCTTTTTAAAAATCGGAACCAATTTAGTATTTTTTAATAAATTCGGAAACTCACCTTGCTCGAAAGATAAATTAATTAAAAAAGTTAAAACCGGAACAATAGCTGTAAAGACAGCCTTTATAACATAAAATGGAATATCATCGGATCCTGCAGAAAACGAGTTTCTCAATTTCACGTTTAAAATATTAGCAGGTTCCGAAAAAGTAAAAGGTTTTAAAAATATAGTTATGCTTACCAGAGTAGGAAGGTCATTGGTAAGTGAACTCCCAGTGAATTGATTAGAGATCTTTAGAGGTGCATTAGTAAAGAATTGATTAAAATGATTGGCTACTAATTTCGAATGCGATGTGAACTCATTACCAACACGCAGTTGTATATTAGCTGTAGTTAAATGTAGAAGCATGTCTTCAAGGTAGGACCTTGCTTCTAAAGATGCCACAACACATCTATAGAAACACATGAGCGCGGTGGACCTCTCATAAAATCGTGTTTGCATTTGGGTAGCACACTATTTTTAGTTAGAAACTCGTATAGTCTGTTGAGGCAATATTCAAATATTTTCGAAGAAGATGATGTTAACGCAATAGGTTGGTAATTTTCTGCAAAAGACTCATCACCCTCTTCATAATAATAATAATAATAATAATAATAGGATTTATTGCCTAACAGATGATAAGTATATCCAATTACAGGACAAGCACTAATTACATAACTTAAGCTAAGTAGTAACAACATAAAACTAAATGGAATACAAAAAGAAATGGGTAACTGTTATTACACTACATTAAGCTAACTAAATTTAATTGAAAAGTAAATAAGGAAAGAGAACTACAATGTAATGCAATACAATGACACATGTATGTAAAGTTAGATAAATAAGTATTTCCCTCCATTAATTCAATTAGACTTACCAAACTAAATAGCACAAAGACAAGAAGAAGTACATGGTATGTCTCCAATAAAAAAAATATTAAACAAACTAAACCAGTATTAATTTAGTATTTTTTAATAAATTTAGAAACTTCAAAAGATTTATTAATTAAATGAACTAACACAGGCAGAATGAAACGTAAACTGCCTTTATAGCATAGAGTTGTACATAATATGGACCAGCTGAATAGCTGTTCCTGAGGTTATACTGGATAATGTTGGCAAGCTCTTAAATGATAAAGTTTTTAAGAAATTTTCGCGGGTAGCAATATCAAAGTCGCCTCTAATATGATGAGTACCTGAGCATAATAGGAATATTTGAAACATAATGATTAAAATGTGTTACAATTATGTGCGGATTTCATGTAACTTTTTTGTTCATTTTTAATTTACTTAATTGACAAAATTAAACTCGTGAATTATTTTTAGGTATTTTACAAAATAAACAGCAGTCGTAAAGTGACAAAAATGACCGAAGATATTATTCCTTCAATCATATCAGTCATTTAAATACGTGACATACTTACTCTAACTGATACCGCAAATATTTAACAGCACTACCTAGAAAACCACAGATGATATGTAGGATCGGCATTTTAGACCGACCCAGCTACATAGGTACCCAAGAAGTCCGATAAAATATCGATCCAGTCCATTAATTTTCAGTAATTTTAGACCATAAGATATAACATCCACCTATAACCCGTAATTAATTATCGAAAACGATAAGAAGCATGCGGCAGGTATTTATTAACAAGATTTGAACAGCTAAAATACGTATTATTACATCTCTTATTTATTGTTACACAGCAAATAAAACATAGACCGCGACCCCATTATACGGTTTATATTGAAGCAATTTATCATTGGCTGAAAATAAAAATGAGATAAGGATACTCCTCGATCATGCAAGGGAAAAGCAGCCCCGCGGTCAGTATCTGTATTACGAAATATAAAGCTATCAACGTCATTAGACGCATCGATCCAATAAATCAACGTAACAATAATATAAATCAACTTATTAATTATATCTCGTATAACGCGCACATATATATATATATGGATATAAACACGTGAACGAGAGAAGCTGCCGATACATCAACGATGCCGTGATGAAGAGAAACACAAGAAAGACGAGAAGACGGTATATTCGGTTAGTTGTGTGTTTGTGGATCTTTCGTGTTAGTTTTGATTTTTACCATGGAAACAGGATAGCCTTGTAACGAAACCCGATATGTTATTTCAAATATTCTTAAAAATACCCCGCGGTAACTTTACCCGCCCGTGTATTATATTTCCAAATTGGTGAGTCTATAAGGAGGAAGGAGCAGGTAGTTTTCTTTTCGAACATTTGAAAACTAAGGGGAACGCACGCATAAAGTATTCTACTCTGTAGGAGATTGTTTTAATACAAAACGAAATACAAGTGTGCCTAGCTTTAGTATCCCTCAATAATAAAAACGAACGCAATGTTGATATTTATCCAATAGGTGAGATTCTAAAAAGTAGAAAGCATTCCAGTAATTGAACGAACAATTTATTTTGCAGTATGAAATCATTTGATATTTTACAGAATATCTAAACTATAGTGTACTAATACAGAATTTCTTTCAAATAAGATGTATTAGAAGTAAATAAACAGATATAGAATAGAAATTAATTCATATTTTGCATGTGCCAATTGTTCTAAGTAAACTACGTTTTTAAAATATTTTCGGCGATGTAATCCTATTACTTAAATAAATAATTGGTTTTTGTTAAATCATAATCAGAAATCATAAAGCCCCAAAATAAGTAAGAGGCAATTGAGCTAAAATTAAATTATTAAATTATAAGAATTATAGAACTGCGGAGGAGGTAACAAAAAATCAACAAAGTTTACAATAAGACATCAAAAAATTATTACCTCTATCAGTTTGAACCTTGACGAAAACTGAAACAAAATGAAAATGTTTTGTAAAAAACATAAGGAAATGTATAATATATAATTTGAAGTAAGCTGAAGTGTAATATAGTTACAATAAGGTTGGTGTTGTAATGAGTTCTAAAGGATTTACCTTCAGTTCAAATTTGCTTTCTTCCAATGCATTTAAATGCTATTGGTATATTGCACAATCCTGCAGAAATGCCACTAAAGTTTTAGGTAGCCATGCCCTCTTATGTACATCTCTTGAAAGTGGCACCTCAAACACAGGTAGCGCAGTCAAAAACACTAAAATCTCCTAATTAACCCAAAAAGATAATAATTTAAAGCTGTAATTAATGTACCTTCGAAAAATTTACAGCGTTTCTATATTTAGCAACCATAAAACTTTAAAGGAACCCATTTCTATGGACCAGAACCCGCTCTGGTTATTTTTCAGAACCCAGGACAGCGGTGGACTGCAACAATGGAAGCATAAGCGATATTCTTCTAATTACAAACTTCCGAACAACTCGTAGCTAAAAGGCTGGTCAACACTTTACTAAATACTAACAGGAACCTATTCAGACTGGGCAAAGCGGAACTAAGGATAGTTACTAGCCTACTTACCGGAGATTACCATTTGAGATAGCATCTCAAAAACATGGGTAAAACCGAGGCTCACACTTGTCAATTTTGCTAATGCATAATCGAGACTGCCGAGCGCATATCCTGCCAGTACACCGCAGATTTGCGGTAAGCACAGGGGTTGACTGGTAATCTAGATCAGAGGCCTTTTGGTTTAAAATTAATTAACAGAGTGTATTTAATAATATGCAGCAAAGGTTAACAACTCTATCATTTCCATTTCTTTTTCCTTAATAAAAAATCAAAAATTCCATAAAAAGAACTGTACCTATATACACATATATCAGTGTAGCCAGAAAGCAGTTGGCTTTGAAAATAAAAAAAAAATATCTTTGTGTTGTGAGAAATGGGCGGAAAGATTGTCTATAACAGATGCATTCAGTCACACATCAGATTTTCCAATTCCACACAAGTAAACTTGAAAATTCAAAAAATTCTTTTAAAGAATATTTTCATATTCTGAAGACGTTGTTTTTCTTAATGGATTCCACACATTCTTTAAAAGCAATTTGTATCGAGGTTTCTTATTTTAACGACAATTTTCCTAATAAATCTTACTTTGGCACTTTAACTGATGTTCTTTTGTTCTTTACCCGAACGTTAGTTTAAAGTAATTTTAAGGTTTTGAAGTGACATTATAAAAATCATCGTAACTCCAACAGTTTTTGAGATATATAGTATACAGTTTTTTGAAAATTTTGACATTTCCATCTGCGTCGAAGGAAAACTAAATTTCATAAGATTGACGTTCATAGAGTGAGTGTCAAGTTGGATGCCTAGGACAGAAGTAATATCCCTGCAATCAAAATAAGGCAGTTACTATCGATATTGGGCATTGGGCATAACAAAACGTTTCCGGAAGTTATGGATATTTTTAAATAATTCTGCAGATCGGGTTTGTAATCAATGTTTTTCTTTTTTCCTGTATTAATCTAGCTGCAATAGATTCTGAGAGACACTTTATGAACGAGTAATCCGAAACCCTGGTATCTGGTAACTTCCCATATAATTACTATAATTAGTCTACGTACTTTAGTTACTTTTAGTAAATTAGGCCTACTTTGCCGCCCTAAACTTTTAATGAAACGACACCGGACTCCCAGTACAGCATAAAACTACAGAACAATAAGAATTATTGAGAAAAATAAGAGAAGCAAATAAGTTGTCTGTAAAGCAGTGTCGTTGGACTGCAAATAGATCCGCTTGTCACAAGGAGGGTCATAACAGCATATTTAAAACGATTTCCTTTTACTTGAACAGAAATGGCAAAACATATTTCCTCTTTTAGTGAATGATATTTGTTTATATAAGCCGCAGAAATTTTTACCCCCAATGAAACAAAAAAAATAACAAGATAAATTATATTTTACGGATCATGGAAATAAATTTCATAACCACAACTTCCAATAGGAGGAAGTATCGTCTCAAAAACCAATATGTGCTTTTTTGCTTTTATAAAATATACAGAAAACATAGAATATACTCGGTATATACTATAGCTTTCTAATTGTAGCTAGCGATTTCTTTCCAATTTAAACATTGCGACACAAGCTAAACAATAAAGTAATCCACGCTAGAGCGCCCTTGCAATGAAGCAATAGTTTTAGGAATGTACACATTGTCTACAGCACAAACTTGACAAATCTTGATTAATATTATCTCTACAGAATTTCAGATGTAATAGAAATAAGACAAACAGCAAAGTTGTAGTTTTTTTTTTGTTAATTGTGCTTTTCAAAAAATTAATCGAATGGGAGGATACGTGTTTAAACTCCATCTTCAAAACTTAAATAAAACACAAAAACGTTAAAGTAGTAGGACTACTTATTTCAATATATTTTTACTCCTTAACGTTTTTGTGTTTTATTTAAGTTTTAAAAAATTGTGCTTTTGCATAGATTTTACTAGTTGCCCTTGTTTTATGTTAATCATGGGTTTTCTTCATTTAATAAGCCTTTTATTTTCTTTGGACTGCTTAATATACCAAATAAATAAAATTATGTACGACTAACAATAAGAATTTCTGAAGGATTCTTCAATAAGCCAACTGAAATGGGAAATGGCTCATAAGGCTCATTCATTTTACTTTTTTTTAATCGTAGCTATCCATCTTTAATATGCGTTAAATTGATTTATTGGTAGTAGCGCATCTATAATAAAATACATAGAAATTATTTAACCATTTATTTTAACGTTTCGCTATCGTGCACGTTAGCTTTCTCATGACGTGTAATTCTTGACGATGGGTTAGAAGAAGAATATGAGTTGATAATTCCACCGCCAGCCATGGAACTAGCAAGTACTAGTCCTTATCAGGGCTACCCTGATGATGGCAGTAGAACCACTGCCGAAACGTCGTATTTACAAAATCCAACAGACGATGGAAACAGTCCAATCAACATCAACTCGTAATATTCATGTTTAGCTATCTCAAAATTCTACAAACTGAATTTAAATTCTGAAATAAAAAAACATATTTGAATAAAACACCATTTAAGCATATTTAAATTTTGTTTTAACAAAAACTGTATGTTAAAAAATTATAAAGTTCTTTTCCTTTTTTTAATTTATTTTTATTATATTTAATTATGTACAATTTAAAGAGAAAATTGTACATAACTAAAATAAATGATTAAATAACTTCTAGGTGTTTTATTATGGATCCGCTACTACCAAGAATATTTATTTAATTATTTAATACATACAATATCTGATGGATAAGAAACTACCACAAGATCTATCTTTAATGTGATCTCATCACAATACTAACATTTCTAATGGTTACTTTTATTTTTCAGGTATGTCAATAACGCTAAATACACTGGGCAACAAATTTTCGAAAAGTTCATGCTTCCAAGCTGAAAATAGTCATTTCTTAATGAATTCAATGTGCTGAACACGAAAATGACTAAGAAAAAGCTGAATTGGCTACGGGTTTTCTGTAATATGTACGCATATTTCAGAAAAAGTGTACTTATGTCAATATTATAAACATGGTAAGAAAACATTAGTCTGCTTCTGGCTTTCGACTTCTTTTGGCCTGCCGTTTGTAGTGGACTTGTGGAGCATACTGATTGTCCAACAATAGTCAGCTAGCATTGACGTAGACCATTTGCCTTGGTACCGTTGCTCCATGGTGGGGTGATGCAATATGACGCAAAATTTCGTAATTTCTCACTAAATTGCATTACATTATGCAATAGCATCTATACAATGGACAAAACGTCAATATCTCTGGAACGTGAGCCAATCAACTTTTTTCAATGTGATATTCGTGTTCAGCACGTTGAATTCATTCAGGATTGGGTACTTTCACCTAAGAAGCAATTTCACTGTTGACCAGTGATATCAGGACACTTGGAGGCCCTACGTAAGTATATAGATTTATTGGTTGTTTGATTTTTTTGTGTTCTAGGCTTCTTACACTTATGTTATGAACAATTATAGCATCAGCTTTCATAAGAATTAAAAATCGCAATAAAATGTTGTACATTATGTACTTTATTTTCGCTATCTATAATTTCTTTTTTATCTGAATTCTATTACCGCAAAATGTGGAAGTATAATGTTTAGTGTTATTCGAATATCATAAATTTTAGAGCGATTATCATTAGACGTGTTATTTATTATCCTTTAAATCAAATTATTGGTATAAATCTTAAACGAGCATTGCACCTATTTAAAGTTAAACTAATTTGTTTCAAGCGTAGGAGCACATTGTTTACAGATTTAGTAAATATAATCTAATGGAGTTGCTTCTTTTTATTACTTTTATATAACTGCTAGTAACCCTCCTGGAATGTAAACACGTTAAACGTGATCCAATAATATAGACACACATAAATACAAACATGTATGAGTATTACTCCTTATAAGTATTCACGGTGCTGCAATAAACCGGTCATGTCAGAATATAATATGTTTATTGCTTCCGATTTTGGTAGATTCTACATCAAAGCGCGTACACGATATTGAGCGCTAGGGTCAGGAGGTCAAAACCGATAATAAATTTTTTGGGGTGGTCGTAAACTTCTCTATAATTATCCCATTAATTAAAAGAACATATAGCGTTATTGTGATATACAACTGTACATGTATATCAAGAGTAACAATTAAGAAGCCAGCTGTGGTTCTTAGTTGAAAGCCTACAATTTTTCAAGTTATCTACGTGTATATCTCTTCCGGTCTGGAAACAATTTCCCCTTGTCAAGTCAAAGCAATTAGCGCTTTGTAATCTCCCGTGTGATTATTTCGTAATTACGCGAAGCTGTTTAGAAATATGATAAAAAGCATGTTTTATTACCTACATATTACACCTTTATTAGGTTACTCATTTAAAAGCAGTGTTATTAAAGTGTTAAATGTTATATGACAAAAATTTAAAAAGGATTTTTTTTTCTCCGTTTTACTAATTTATTTGAAATTTTGACCCATAAAGCGTACATCTTTTAGATCTATAAGAACAGCGAGTTTGCAGTGTTAATTTAAAACGTAAAGAAATGTTAAATTGTTGTAGTAAACTTGATAAAAATATGTATTGAAGTACAAGTACCCCTTGCAGCTGATTCATCCAGCGCTAAATATTAAGTTCATCCTGAAAAGCATTTGCTACAATTGCTTTGTATAATTATTTGAACATTCAAATAGTCTTGCATAAACTGCAAGGAAGACTTTACATGAAGCATAGTATAGTCTCTTTCTGCTGCCGATAGCGATGCGGAGTACAAATACTCCATCGTATTTTTTGCACCACTGTGAAAGCAGAAGACTGTAGTCTAGGCCAGTAAGGGACAATAAAAAGTCTTCTGGCCGAACTGTCGTGTAATGTAATTAATGGCTTGCATCAGAAAAACAACGCCGGTGGTAGAGTGAATATACTTCAGATGTTACTGTTATACCACCCTCGTCGATGGTTCGAGGATCTAAACTTAACTGCACGGACCGAGAGGAAACGACCTTAATTAAAACTTAAGTCCTAAGGTAGAGGATTTGGCTGATGGATTGTTGGGAACCAGTTCCGACCTTGAGGTACCGGGTGGACACTATTGTATCAACGCCTTACTTCCGCATGCAGAGCTCTGTGGAGCCTATCCATTTTCCGCTGGCTGCCCATGTGAAGATTTATGTATAAAAAAGAAACAAAAGACTTTGGAAATTATAAACTCGGGAACAAGTAGCAAGAAGAGTGACTAAGAGGCAGTTAAGTCAAGGCCATCCAATATCACAACAAAGCCCGCTGTGCAGGTAATTAACATCGAAAATGTATATCAGATCTCCCACGAAGAGATCCGTTCAATAAGGCTGCAGATAATATCGAAAGTCAAAGTGCAAAAATTAGTAAAGCAAGGGTGGGATTACATACAAGGCGAGTCATCCGTAGTCAGAGCCAACTTCGTCCATCACGCACAAAAAGCGTAGGAAGGTGCTAGTACGCGAACATAAGCAAAAGTGGCTGTTAAGCCTCCTCACTGTTAATCATCTCCTGATGATGCTAACTTGGTTAGCGAAACGCGCGTCGAGAGATTATGCATTGTTGTTTGGTGATAGTGGAAAACCGAGCATTGACTTTTGTCAGTGTGATAGTTATTGTTACACCAAAGGTTCCAAAACCCAATTACTGGACTCCAGAACCGATGACGATCACACAGACAGGTAGCAAATGGGAAAAATCTAAACAAAAATTACCGTGGTCGGAAGGAAGCATCATATGTAACTTACCGAAGAGTAAGGGCCAAGAACGGAAGATTTATCCTTCAAAGAGGCTATAATTTCGGAGGAGATTGTGGTGGTTTTAAAAGGCCATCTAGCAAATACCGTTTCTTTACCGGTGATTACTATTACCGTTTACTGATAATTTTCATATTTACCGACAATTCGAATAAATTCTCTTTCATTAGCACCTACATTATTTACTTATTTATTGTTATTCGTTATGTAATAATCAAATATTGTATTACTATTCCTAGCGCAATATATGCTTAACGCTAAAAATTTAACTAAACACAGCTTCTATATTTGTTACTATTCCAAAAGTTTGACTGTGGCATTAAAAAAAATAATTAAAAGATTATACAAATCAGAAGAAGTTGAGTGTGAATCAGACCTAGAATAATAAAATGTCCCAGAAGAAAATATACATAAACAATGATTTGAAGTCTCAATTTGGAATTCAATGCAATATCGACAGCAGTGACTTTCACTTTCAATCAGGAAGCACAGCAATCACTTGAAAAAGAATTGCTCCAAGCCTTACAAACTATTAATTAACGTTTACAGAAAATTAACAAACATTCATTATAGCGGGTCGAAATTCCACAAAAATTGAACTAGGGTGTCGGATGGAAACCTAGACATCATCGTATGTCCGAAATATTTTCTTTAATAGAAACAGGTAATACCGGTAAATCAATTTCAAATTTGCCGTTTTACCGGTAATAGAAAATATCAGGTAATAGAGAAACAGTACCAGAGACCCAAATATTACCAGACAAGTCAAAAGCATATAGTAACATTTCTCAAACAAAAGCCCCAAGCCTATTTCGTGGGACCATCTTGTATGTAATTCGTATGCAAGAAAGTGTGCAATGCTTTAGGAACGTGGTCTCAAACCTCAGACCATGGGAGTTGTCTATGGAAGGAAATAAAATCCCAAGATGGTGAAGGCGTAAATTTTTTGTACTGAATGAAGATGGCAAAAGCTACCAGTGCACTTGCCTAACGGCAAACTTTTGGAACATTTTGGGCTCAGGCAAAAGAAACTAGGTACTTTGTGGAGAGAAGGAGTCAGTGGAGGAGGCCAAGGAGCTGGATTTGCATCCACATTTTAATCTAGGAAAACTATACCTACAGGGACACTTCATTAAAACTGACATGCAACAACTGTATGGACAACGCTAATAGCGAAAGTCTAGATGTGGCACTACTGCAGGAACTTGGCCTATGTAATGGAAATGTTGCAAGCCCAAACAATAAGGTAAAGTTTATATAATCAGAAGCCAGTAGGGCCAATAGCATGAATAGTGCGCAACTCTAGAGTTACATGTAATGCTGTGCATTTTAACCGGATAACTGGTTAACCAGTTATAGACACAAGACGGTTTTAATTTTCAGGCAAAATAATGACGGGTTCACCAATTCACCGGTCACGACGGTTAAGCGGTGATCTGCATACATTTAATAGGTTATAAAATCTGTTCGGTTGCACAGCACTAGTAATATGTACACTAATTCCGGTACTTTTCATCGGCGACGTGGTTATATGCGTATCTATACAGCCGAAACGGAGGAAGGAACCTAGAGCTGGTTAATATACTTAGCCTACTTCCTTGGATAAGACAAGGGGTGCCCACTTCCCCATTTATGCATGTAGCACACTCACTCTGTTCATTTAAAATGTAGCTAGTCACTGGAAATTAGGGGGCCGATTGCAATACCCTTTAAACGCTTCCTTATTTAGAAACAACTTATTCAACAAATTTACTTTTTTATGGCATCGTCTAAACTTAAAGCTCTAAAAGCAGCTTGTCTAACACACTGTAATAATCAATAGTTTGGTTAGCGCAAAAGGCTTTGTGATAGATAATATATATAATTTCTAATAATCTTACAACTTTCTTAAAATATTATTTATTAATAATATTGCATTTTGCATATAATTCTTGCACGTAAAAACCATCTATACGAAGATATATAAAGCAGTGATGACCCCCAATTAGCGGAAGCGATGACAGACTTTCCTAATTTGTTTGTCATAAAATTATTTACGTCTTTCTGACCTTACAAACACATGGAAGACTACTTCTGATTACTACGAGCTGATTCATTGGAATTTCCAGCTTATCCTATTGCCAAATTCATCCACTCAACTTGTACAACTTAATTATCCCTAACCAAATACATATTTCAACAGTATTTCATTGTTCACGTCAGAATGTAATCCGGAAACATTATCCAATTACAAATCGAAGACACATCATAGAGGAATCATTTCCGATATCGATACGATAAACATCCTCTGCTGGAAGAGGACGCCAGTTGAAATTCTCCCGTCACTCGTCGCGTGCACTTAATAAACATCGCTGCCGCAAACACGCGTATACCCGTGCCAACGGCAATCGTTTAATGTCACCGCTACAATTGTGTGGAAATTCTAATTACCCGATTCAATCGTAACGAAACTTTTGCGGTTTCGGAAATGATTGTAGCGCGCGCGCGGCGCGTCGCTCCCAACAGTCGGCGTCAAGCGAATTAATCACACCGGAATACAGTAGCGTTCATAAATTTTCGATCTCTCCCAAAAGAGAATATATTTATCTTTGAGTTGGGCTCGTTCCCGACGCAAATAGAAACTGAGAGGTTTTAACCGATCGAACGTTCTGTATTAAGTATTAAAACCTAATTTGTACCGCAGCTTTCGGCTTGCCAATTTTAGTTTGTATTCAGAATCTTCTTGAAGGTTTATTCCCAATCGTACACATTCCTGCTTAGGTAGAACAGCATTTAAATTATTCAGTTTTCTTCATTTTCTTGCTTTATAAAACTTTGTGTATACACGAGCGTTCGCAATTGCTGTGCATTTATCCAAAATAATGACCATCCATCTCGAAGTCACTTTTACTTATTTATTTATTAAACTATTAAAACTTCTTTATCCATTTGTCTTCCTTATATTCATATATCATCAACTTTCCTCGTTCATGCGCAGCGCGGATGAGTATTGTTTATACAGGTACGAATTATCTCGTAGTTGGCACAGGGTGTAAAAATATTATTTCATATGCCAATTACGAGTGTACTCGCGTGAATTTATTTATTGCTAAAAGTAATCTGTTATACATACACTTAAATAATAAAACACCAGGAAGTAACTTAAAAGCATAAACATGCGGATAGGATCTTGGCGCATGTGAACGAACATACCATACAGGGGCGGTTTTTCAGGGTAGGCAAGGTAGGCGCCGCCTACCCTGCAATTTCTACATATTAAGTTAATAGACATATATTCACATAATAAACACATATAGATTTTATAAAACTTGCATTTCAAAAAAGCTCAACAATTTAGTTACTTTAGACAACATATATTGCTTTGAGTGCTTAATTACACATCATATATATACATACATACCGCTATAGCTATAGCGCTAGCGTAATACCACTAATACCATTCTAATACCATCGAATAGGCGATAACTTCAACCGCCTTAAATTCATAGAAAATATACTTACGTTTTATAGAGCTATCTCTTTCTGATTTATTAGCCGAGTAGCACATGCGTAAAGATTAAATTGATGCATATATCTATGCGATAGGCGACGATGATGGTCGCCTCACGCAGTCGTGATGATTCGGCATTTGCCGCTGGCACTAATAATTTGGTGGGGATGTAACGGAATATAAGAAGGCAAATCTATTATTTCTATTCAGTTTGTTTGGAGCATTCGTAGGTGTATTTTACGATTTGTTTTCCAGCGTTAATACAGTGCTACTTACTATTAAATATAACCTATAACCTATTTTAGTTCGATACTTTTTTATGCAATTTAATGATGGATGTACCTCATGATATTGTATGTAGTTTGCAAGAAACACCGTTTTCACGGCGGGATCAATCTGATCGAACAGATATTTTATTAACTGGTCGACCGATGCCAAATATTCATTTAATGTCAACCGACAAAAAGCAAGGGCAGTCATTTAGTCGCTCGTTTAAAATCCATTGGTATCATACACATATTTGGTTGTGCGGTAGTATTTTTAAAAAATCATTATTTTGTTGGCCTTGTTTATTAATGTCTACTTGTCAGAGGCAAAACGTTTGGATTACCCAAGGTTATTGTGACTTAAAAAACCTATCGGCCAGTCTTAAAAAACATGATGCCTCAAAGGAACATTTAAACAATTTTTTGTGTTTAAAACGTCTTGAGAAAAATGCGACAACAATAGAAGATGCTCTAAGTACTCATGCGGCTTTGTCAGTTAAATTATATAACGAAGATGTTAGAAAAAATCGCGTTTTACTGTCCTATTTAATCGACGTTACGGTTTTATTAGCAAAGCAAGAACTCTCGTTCAGAGGCCGCGATGAATCTAAATATTCCCCGAATACAGGTAACTTTCGTGAATTTTTTAAACTTCTAATCCAACGGGACAGCGAAATACAAGCTCATTTAAAAAAAATTGAAAGTGTTTTTTCCGGATTGTCGAACTTAATTCAAAATGACTTAATAAATTGTATTGCTGATTATGTCCAAGATCATATTAGAGAAGAAATTACAAATAGTCATTTTTTTGCTATTCAAGTAGATGATACTACCGATATCACTGAGAAGTCTCAATGTACTCTGTCTATAAGGTTTGTGGACAAAAATGGTAATATAAAAGAGAGATTCCTGGGTTTTTTTGATGTAAGTGAGGATAGAACCGCAGAGGCTTTGTATGGCGTAGTATCAACCGCACTTCAACAATTTGATTATAAAAATAAGTTGATAGCACAGTGCTATGATGGAGCTAGCGTTATGGCTGGCGCTGTAAATGGCCTACAAATGAAAATTAAGTCAGATGCACCTAACGCTCTTTTTACGCATTGTTGCGCACATCGTCTCAATTTAGTATTGCAAAACGGTTCTAAATGTATTACCAAATGCCGAATATTTTTTAGCACAATAACATCTATTCCTGCATTTTTTAAGCATTCTGCTAAGCGAACGCATATTTTAGATGTTGTAGTAGGAAAAAGAATGCCAAAACACAGTGACGTTCGTTGGGGATCACGATCTAAAGTAATTCATGCAGTAAATTCTCAGTGGGAAGGTTTAATAAAGGTATTTTCTCAAATCGTAAATGATAGATCTTCAAGTTCCGAATCTGTCAATGGCGCACAAGGATATCTAAATAATTTTAATAATTTGGAATTCGCATTTTTAACCACTGCCTATGATGAACTTTTCAATATAACTGACATTCTTTTTAATATTTTACAACATAAATATTTAGATGTTAACTATTGTCGCAATCAAATTGATATGGCAATAGAACGGGTAAAAAAGTTACGTTCTGAAGAACACTTTAACTATATATATAGAATTGCGCATGATAAATTGTCTTGCTTTGAACCAAGCATACATCCACCAAAAAGGGCTAGAATGATGGATGTTCCGGAAAATGTTTCTCATAAAGTGCTATACTTCGAAATTATTGACAATATAGTAATGCAAATGGATGTTCGGTTTCAAGATCTCAAAGAGTTAGACTTCTTCTCGGTACTAAATTCGTCAAACTTTGAGCAATATTCAATCAGTTTTCCATATGATCTGATAAATAAATTAATACGGAAATTTGGCATTGTCTTTGAAAAACAAAAGCTAATAAATGAGTTGAGCGTAATATACAGCGATACACAATTCAGAAATTCGAAAATTGATCAAATATTGAAAGCTTTTGTCGAAAATGACTACTCTGAAATTTTTTCTGAATGTTTTAAGCTACTTTCCTTAATCGCGACAATACCAGTTACATCAAGCAGTGTAGAAAGAAACTTCTCCTGTCTTAAAAGAATAAAAACGTGCTTAAGGAATTCTATGTCACAACAAAGGTTAACATCTCTCTCTACACTCTCTATAGAAAAAGATCTATTAAATCACCTTTCCCGAAACGAGAACTTCCATGATAATATAATTGAAAAATTTGCACGTTTGAAAGACCGTCGAATTAATCTAATATATAAAAAATAATTGCATGAATTTTAAAAATAAAATCTGTTTTTTTTCAAAATGTCTGTATAACGTCGCCTACCCTAGTGTCGGACCCACGTCACGCCACTGATACCATATCAGCTTTGGCAGCGAACGTGTTAAATAATCAGGCCCGTCATTAAAAGTTACCCGCTTGATGTCACAATTCACAGGTTTCGGAATTTTGTATAAATCACCACAGCAGGTAATGGGTTATTTGAGGTGTCCCGCTTCAATTGAAATTCCCTGTATATATGTATGTTATCTGCATATTTAATATTGTGGTGTATCTCAGCTGGTATATTGTTGTGAAGTACAGTCTGGCGTACATGTAAGATTTCGTGTACTACGATTGACGATCTAAAAACGAACGTTATTTTTGTAAGGTTGTTTTGTTTATCCGATGATGTCGTGACATCAATTTCCGTACTGTGCAGCAACAATACTGCGTTAAGAGGTGCGCCATCCACACACAATATCTATTCAAGAGAGCATCGTCTCTATATCGTCGTCGCTATATCGTCTGGCATATTTATAAATACGAATCCGTATAGTTGTCGTGGAGGATACATTTTATCTGGCGGTTGGAAAAACATCCTCGCTTTGCGACGGAGGCCGAAGCCATGAAGAAGATGTGGCGTTTACATAGAAAACAAAATACAACGAAAGTTACATACACGCGCGCAATTTGTTTTGTCATTGATTTTTAATGGGCGCACTCAGGAAATAAATTGCCCTAGACGACAGTGTTTGTGGAGAAGAATGTCTCTAGCGTCTAGCATTGAGGCGCGTTATCGAGTTATTGTCGTCATTTCCGTAAGTTATGGAAATTGTTATTATATCTCGAGACGTCTTCTAAGTAGGTTATAGGCTACTTCCCCTTTTCGCGAAAAGAAATCGATAAATCTCATATACAAATTTCATAGTATTTCATAAAAGTTTGATACTGAAGCTATATAATACGTATAAGCAAGTGATCTTAACAATCTATCCTAATAATAAAATTGATAATAAAATATATAGATACTTGTCGCTTAAGTTAGTTACGCTTAAATTTCTTTCCCGTAAATAATTTGCGTCATCTACAACAGTGCAACATAGGTACACAAAATTGATCAAAAACAAATTATCTCAATATCGACAAATTAAAAAAAAAAAGTAAATTGAAGAATATTGTGTACTTCGCTCCCCCGTTATTACTTTGGTTCGAAAATAGTTTGCGACATCCTCATCTATGTAATATACTCGAAGTCATAGTAATATTAAAAAATCAAAAAATTATTTGGGGAATGTACCATAGCCCCCACCCCACTTCCCGTTGTTATCTCTTTTTCGAGAAAAATTCTTCAAATTATATTGATATTAAGAAAAAAAAAAAAACAATAATAATAATTGGGGAACACAAGCAATACAGTTCCCCCGTTCTTCATTCTTTCCGGAAATAATCCGCATTATCCTTCATCTAAAAAGTGCGCAATATTTTGGGTAAAAAATAAAAAAATAAAATTACGGTTTTCTTATACCATAATACTCCATCATACAGGGTGCGACAGGGAAACTTGATTTGAATTGGACGCCAATGAGCGAGGCGTGGTCAGAAAGGGGTGGGGAGGGTCTCATCAGAAAGAGGGCGTTTTGAAGTTTTGTTACCCCAAATGACATTTGTCATCATGCGTTGGACAAAGCGTGCGTTCGCCGTCGAGGCCTATTTTTCCAACGGTCATTCGGTGGTCGCCACCCAACGTGCCTTCCGAACTCGGTTCGATATTCATCCCGCGGGTCCCGTTCCTGGCCGGCAATCGCTTGTTTCGTGGGTGAACACATTTAGGGAAAGTGGGAGTGTTGAAAAAAAAGGCCCAGGAGGTCAACGGACATCCAGAACTCCAGAAAACTTCGAAAGGGTAAGGGAGTCGTTTTTGCGCTCTCCCCGGCGTTCGGCGCGTAAACACGCTGCTGCTCTGGGGATTTCTGATCGCACAGTGAGACGAATTCTTCACAAGGAACTCCAGTTTCATCCCTACAAACTGGCTGTGGTCCAAAAATTGAGTGAACGCGATTTCGCTTCTCGCCAAACTGCATGTGAAGCGCTCAGTAACTTGCCAGACGACGCTCTCGTGTTTTTTAGTGATGAGGCCCACTTTCACATTTCCGGCTGTGTTAACAAACAAAACATGCGGTATTGGAGTAATGTCAATCCTCGCGAACTTCATGACATTCCACTTCATTGTGAACGTGTTACTATGTGGTGTGCATTGTCGAGAGTTGCAATAATAGGACCATAGTTCTTCGAGAAAGATGAACGCGCTGTTACTGTGAATGCAGTTCGCTACAGAGAAATGATTGAGACATTTTTCTTCCACAACTTGAAGAAATGGACCTTGGGGACGTATGGTTCCAACAGGACGGAGCCACGGCGCACACAGCGAGAACTTCGATGGAGCTTTTGAGGGAACACTTTCACGAGCGCCTGATATCCTTGAGGGGTGACGTACCGTGGCCGCCGCGCTCCCCCGATTTGGCACCTTGCGATTTTTTTTTATGGGGATATCTTAAATCCATCGTTTACAACGACAAACCCCGGACCCTGCAACACCTGAAGGACAACATCCGCCAAGCCATCGCCAACATTCCCGTCGATATGCTCGAAAGAGTGGAGCGCAACTTTAAATCTAGGGTTGATCAGTGTATCACGAATGAGGGCCGCCATTTGCCCGATGTCATTTTTAAAACCACTTAAAACAAAAATTCAGAATGTGTACTATACGATACAAAAAGAATTAAATTGATATTTGAAGTACTTTTTCTTTTATTGACTTTTCAAATCAGCAAGTTTTCCCTGCCGCACCCGTAGTTTGGTCGATGTTCTCTTGTAAGTCTACTCGGTAGATAATGCAAGGCTACTAATTTTGGTGCATTGAAAACACTGGCATTTCCATAATCATAGTTTAGGATTTATTTTTTAAGATAAAACGTAGGATGTTGGGATAGTACACTGAATCAAAAACGGGTCCTGAAACAATGATGAAATTCATTGTTCATAGGAAATAGTGCATTCAAATTGGTCCGGAAAACGAGTTTACCAAATCAGTGAAAAAGATTTTATTAAATGACCAAGGAACTTATTGGGTAATAAAGTATCCATCGTATTCGTGAATGCAATAATCGCATTTTATCCACTCAATTCACTGTTGATGAGTGATTGAAGCAATTATTATTTAGCACTTCATTTGGATGCTAGCAGTTTTTATGACCTTTGTTGCAATTTGCAACAAAGGTTTGCAAACGAAAAATGCCATCATAGTGGGGCTCGCGGTCTTATGTTGGAACCACCACACCAGCAAAAGCAATGAAAGGAGAATAGCACTAGAAAGAGACTCGAGTTGATGCCTATCAGAGGTCATATGCGTCACTCCAAGTGCAAACCCACTGTCATCGCTATGGCATCTCCAGCTTTACCCTCCGTCGCCTGTTAGGATATTAAGAGTTTAGATGTGCGCTCTCTAGGGAACACAAGCCAAACTCTCAACTCACCAGACGACCGCAGCGTGAGCCTGTACTGCAGTCACAGATCTATCTCAGACAATTCATGGATTATCAGTCCCGCTAGATAGCTTGTATGAAACGAAAACGCTCAACTACGCATGTAGTGATTATATTATACAAATATCAAAGAAAAAATACCTAAATACAATTAGAGCCGAAACATGCCACCAAACAATTATCGCTGACAATAGTGAACTTCTAAATGCCGGGTAACATAGGTAATATGAATATAAATAATAAATATAAAACGTGCATTCTGTTTCAAATATATCATTGCGCAGAACAAATATTTTTCTTATTATAGAAATGTATATAACTACATTTTTATTTATTAGAGCCATGTTCCTTTATATACTTAGTGTATGCGTTAACTATCATGACACTTTTATACCTTTCCAAGGCTTTTGATACGCTGGATCACACGATACCTTGTACTAAGCTTGAGGTTATCGACTTGAGAGGTACCTGCAGGGATTGGCTTCTTTCATACGCAATCAACAGAGTGCAGTTGGTGCAAATTGACCACAGTTGTTCTAATTAACTAATTATTAATTAAGGAATATTTATTATTATATTTCAATATATTATTTATACTAACGATATCTCAAGCGCAATTCTCAATAGCACCTGCATAGTTTATGCTGATGATGTGACTCTTATCTGCACCAATAACTTAGATAAACATGAAGCGAATACTAATTGCTCGTTTGAAGTCAACGCAGTAAATGATTGGTTATCAAGTAATGGTTTAATAATTAATCATACCAAGTGCAAACTACTACCTTTCTCTCCAACTCCATCCAATGACAATAAGAGTTTACTAATTAGGATAAACGGCAAATCTATTGAACAACATCAATCAACTAAGTTATTGGGACTGCATATAGACTAGACTATGCGTTTAATTGGAACATTCATATTATATCTACAGCTTCACAATTCGCCTCAAGTTGTTTTGCGATGAAGAGATTGCGGATGTTGGTCAGCATTGGAATATGCCAAGTTTTCTATTGGTAGCTTCCTTAGTAAAGCGACTTACGGTATCATTTGCTGAGGTACTGCTACACAGTCCAACAAAATTTTTATATTGCAAAAACGTATTATCCTTAACATGTTATGTATGGGACTTGGGGAGACCTATAGAGACGCATTTAAGCAAGAAAAACTGCTAACAATTAAATCCATATACATTTTAAAATGTATTATATACGTGAAAGAACACAGCATGCATAATAAAACCCACAAAGGTAATCATGAATATCAAACTAGATATAACACGGACTTTCAAATATCTAAACATCGATTATCCCTATATGAAACAAATCCTGTATACAAAGGCATAACCTTTTACAATCACTTGCCGAAGTTCCTTACAGATATCACAAATCAACATATATTTGCCTCTAGACTAAAAGATCTATTTATCAGATAAGCACATTACTCAGTCACAGAGTTTCTAGAGGATAGAAAAAAATAATTTGTTACAATAATGATAATGTAGTCATTTCAATAATGAATGAGATTTACTCAATAAATGCTGATAATTGATATTAGGGACAGTATTTTTCTCACTGTAACAAATTTAAATCACTGTTAAGTTTGATACGATTTAAAAATTTGGAGTTCAATTTGGGAGTTGAAGGGGCCTTCAAAGTTGTTAAATGGGAGATTCCTTAAAAGCAGTATTTCAATAATTTGTCAGCATCTTGAACGAATTCTCTATTAATTCTTTATCCTACCTTGTCCACTAAATCTCAAGTACCTAATACACTCCGCCAAAAAAGTATCGCATAAACTAAAAAAGGGCATTTATGAACCAAGATATTTTTATACGTTCACAAAAAGTTTGCCTCGTGTATGTGAACTATAAAAACACTAACAAAATAATGGAACTTAGCGTTTTTACTTTATTTTTTTCCTAAAAGAACACATTTAGAAAAATGCATATGTGTAAGGTTTGCTCAGTTGTTTATTGAAAGTCTTCCTATACGGACAAATTTTAAAGTGCGAAGTCAGAGTTCTGTACCAACGCTTTTAAAACTAAAATGAGCAATTTAACTTCAGAACAAGTGGCTGCTATAGTTGCTTTAATCGAAGATGGACGATCTCAAGCATACGTTGCTAATTTGATGAACATCAATCAGTCAAGTGTTTCTAGAGCCGTGGCCAGATATAGGGAAACAGGCATTTACAGTAGAAGACCTGTACCAGGTCGTCCAAGATGTTCTACTCGCCAAGATGACCGCTATTTACTACTACAAGCATTACGTCGAAGACATGTAACTGCGAGACAATTGCAGAACGACTTGGCTAGAGTCAGAAATACTCGTGTGAGTACTCAAACTATTCGGAATAGGTTACGACAGAGTGGATTAAGAGCTAGAGTAGCTGTAACAGCCCCTCGTCTCACTAGGAACCACCGAGTGGCTCGCTTAAGGTTTGCCAGAGAACATGTAAATTGGAACATTAATGACTGGGCCAATATACTCTTCACAGATGAGTCAAGATTTGGTCTTTACACCTCAGATAGGCGTATCTCAGTGTACAGACGAGACGGTGAGCGCTATTCGCAGTGTAATATCAGATCTAGACCTAATTTCGCTGGTGGCTCTATTATGGTTTGGGGAGGCATCTGTTTAACAGGTCGTACAGAGTTAGTACCAGTAGACAGAGGTACACTGACTGCCCACAGGTATATAACGGACATTTTAGAAGAACATGTAGTACCATATGCGCCAATTATAGGAAACGAATTCATGTTAATGCACGATAATGCACGACCGCATGTTGCAATAATCGTCCAGGAATACCTTAACGATGTTGGTATTCCAGTTTTAGATTGGCCTGCGGTAAGTCCGGACATGAACCCTATCGAGCACGTGTGGGACCTCCTTCACAGACGGATACGAACCCAAAATGTTGCCCCAGCGGACCTGCATGGACTAGCAAATGCTCTCCGTGAAGAGTGGGAGAATTTGGATCAGGCTTATATACGGAGGTTAATCGAATCTCTGCCAAACCGTATGCGAGCGGTCATAAGAGCCAGAGGTGGCAATACTCAGTATTAAAGGCTACTGTTATGACATTTTTCTTTCCAAAATTATAATTTCTTGTTTTAATAAAAATCTCAAGTATGAGTTCTTGTTTTTATTTGGCCTGTATTTTATTTAAACAATCATAGAAATTATATCTTAGAGCGCATTAAAGTATATTTACAACTTTATGCTACAAACAAAGATTATGCGATACTTTTATGATTCAAAACTAAATTATGCGATACTTTGTTGGCGGAGTGTATTTGCCTCTAGACTAAAAGATCTATTTATCAGATAAGCACATTACTCAGTCACAGAGTTTCTAGAGGATAGAAAAAAATAATTTGTTACAATAATGATAATGTAGTCATTTCAATAATGAATGAGATTTATTCAATAAATGCAGATAATTGATATTAGGGACAGTATTTTTCTCACTGTAACAAATTTAAATCACTGTTAAGTTTGATACGATTTAAAAATTTGGAGTTCAATTTGGGAGTTGAAGGGGCCTTCAAAGTTGTTAAATGGGAGATTCCTTAAAAGCGGTATTTCAATAATTTGTCAGCATCTTGAACGAATTCTCTATTAATTCTTTATCCTACCTTGTCCACTAAATCTCAAGTACCTAATATATTATATGGATGTACTACAACTAATTACTAATAGAATTAAAAGAGAAAAAGAGTATGCTGTTAACTAATAGATAATACTTCACTATTTCTGTACTATCTAAATGATCCACATCGCCTCAAACTGATTTGTTGTACAGATTTGGATCACTGGGGATGTTCGGAATGGCCCAATAAGACGCGAGACCATATGTTTCGGCCGTCTACTATGTATGTTACGTATTTACGTTCTAGGGAACAGAAAGCCTTTTAGAACCTTGTATTCCTAAGTGCATTTTAATGTTGACTAGACGTCTTCCTTTTCTAAACAGCGGCCTCTAAACTACTACTTAAGATAAACATTGGAGTTCATTTCCGAAATAAAAAGTAATACATGTACGCACGCACATATGCGTCCGCCCGGGCACAAAAAAGAGCGTCCAGGTAGATGACTTGACGCCTTCGAATTTGAAGTTTTGCCCGTCTGCGCTAATTTCCTGCATTTCAATACCGAGCCCAGCCGGTTGTTCCAACTTCGGTACGGGCGGTGTAACTTTTTCATTAGCAGTTTTAAAACGGAGGTCGTGCCACAAATATTTGTTCGAAAGCGGACCTTTAACAAAAAAAAAAGCATCCCAAATATTTCGTTTTGTTTTTATTGCGCTTTGTTTCCCTCATATTTCTTGTTTATCTATGGTCGGACGAAAACAAATAAAAATATTTTCTTCTTAAGTGATTCGGTCGATAATTTTTTTATTTGTACCAGCGGATGAGCCGTGAGTGTTTCTTGAAACGAAAGACATCTGAAATTAAAAGCTTCTCGGAAAGAAAAGCGTCTGATGGTGGTATACCATTATAATCGTGCTCCTATATTTCAATACAAATATCTTTAAAATAATTTATTTGAGGAGAGAGCGGATCATAGTGGCACCTTCAACCGATTCCGATTGCGCAATTCGCAGACAGATAATGCGTTTTGGAGTCATTTCTCGCAGGCCTTACACGAGAACATCTTTCAATAAAGCGACCATAAAAATTCCGTCACGTCACTTTCGAATAAAAACAGAGAGAATTCCCAGCGGTGGTATTAGCGCGGCGAATTACTTTCGACATGTTGTGTATACATATCTAAAGTGCATGTTAATCTTTTTCGTTGCGATAGAGTTGCATAAAAACAACGTCTTATACGTTCCGAGACAGCATGATTAAATTATATCTTCACAGTCTTACAAGCAATTCACTCTTTTTTTTGTTGATAAATTACAATAAGTTATAAGCTAATCCTGTGTATTTGCTGTTACATAATACTTATAAAGACAATATCATTTCATATTTTTGTTGGTTATATAATAGTTATAAATTGCATAATTTATTTATAAAATGTTGTATCTCCTGTATTATATTGTACTGTGGAGAAGATAGCATGGTTCGATTAATCGTCCCGTCCACTGCGGCCATTAGGGCCTATTGTAAAGCGGATATTATCTTTAAAGTTCGTCCAACAAGTACATGCCCTTAAGGTAGCTCAGAATCTTTTTTTAGGTCTTTTAGGGAAACGTCAACCTTCCCAAAAATTGCATACCTGATTTTTGTTGCGGCAGGGCAGTTGCAGAAGAGGCAACTGCTCAACTGTCTTTTCGCCCCCAAACAAAGATTCTGTGTAAGTGCTTCCTGGATTTGCAGTAACCTGTACAGACAGAAACAATTACTTTGACATTTTTACGATCAAGCTCTAGTAGTTCCTTGGTTTTGACATGATTAAACGAAATACACTTTTTCGTATGTATATCAAACCAAGACAGTTAATCTAATGTTGAAGCACTTTCTGATGTGGCCATACGTTGATTTGTTGTTTAGCTACCGCAGGTGGCAAGTTCCGGTGCCTGGAAATGCTTCGTAGCAACATTTTTTGTAAGAGTGTTTGCTTCCTCATTGCCATGAATGAGAAAGTCCCTAGGTACCCAAATTAAGGATAGCTTATTAATCGTCCCCACTAAATTTAAAGTGTCTTTATAGCTCCAGACCAGCTTCGAGTTGAATTTGTGAGCCTTTAGTTTTTATTGATTTGTGTCTAATGTTTTTATCCATAATCTCTTTAGCACACATCTCAATGCCATAAATTTCAACTTGAAAAATTGTGGTGTGCTGTCCAAGGTTGTAGTATCTTCTAACTCTTGGATTAGAACAAAATATTCCTGCGCCAATACACTTCCCAGTTTTCCAATCGTCCGTAAACCAGCAGGTGTCTCCCTGCGTCAGGATTTTTTCGTTTCATCTCTATTCCCCTCTGTTTGGAAAGAAGGTAGTGAAATATGCATCGATCATTGGTCGAGTACACATCATGATCCGATGGCATTCCCAGCATTCTGCCATAAGGTATGGTTGGACGTACTATAATCACATAAAGCCAATCGATTAGCTTTGGGGATATCCCCCAAGATTTCCCACATATTCTTCGGCAGATCCATAAAGATAACCTCGCCCTGCGAGTAATATTTTCCAAATATGCATTCCAGGTTAGCGTTTTATCAAATAGGACGCCTAGATATTTTGCATTATATGCAAATTCAAGTTACATCGCTTGAATAGTGGGTGGTACCAAGTGTTCCACTCTCCTCTTCCCGATGAACGGTACTATCTTGGTTTTGTTCGCGTTAATGCTTAAGGTTTCGCGATTGCATCAAATTTTTAAATTAATTGAAGTTATTTTTGCTCTCTCGCAGGGCAAACTGCAATCTAAATTACAGCAAAAGTATAAAAAGTTTATTAATATTTGTTAATCCAATTCGTTTAATAAAAATGGCTTTAGTGTTATCAATGTAGAAGGGTGATAATTAAAGTTCGACATGCAACACAATAAGCTGCAAAATAAATGGAAGTTATTTTCACATAGTATTATTCAATTTTGTGTTGGTAGTACCAATCTAACAGTAAATGAATGCGCCTATTGCCTCTTACCCATGGTAAATCCAACTTTATACCTTTGCATCAATCAGCTGATCTGATCGGATCTAGATCTTACTTAGATATATAGTACACTCTTTACACTGATAGTATACTCCAATCTAAACGACCCATTGTGTCTACTCCTGCTGCATTTATAGCTGGCCGTCCAATCTAAGTGCAGGATGTAATAAGACCACAGGTTAGGTAAACAACCCCTTTGATTTCATATGTTCTCATATGTGACATCCGTGATTTATACAACGGTATGCGGATATTACTTTCTATCCTTTCCGCTTATAGATTCCCAGAAGAGTTTTAGCTTCCCTCATTGCCTTGAGATTTTCCCACTATTTGGAATGCCTCTGTCATACTCCACCTCTTCAGTTTCTCCACTATTGTATTCCCGAAAATAATGTCCGAATCCTAGAAATGGAGTTATAATTTTGTTTGTTTTACCTAGCTTGTTCTGTCTTGCTTGATACTTCTAAACTTTCTTAGAGCTGATTATATGTGTGCTCAGCACCTTGATGACTATAGGCATTTCTTTGTTTTCGATACATTTGGTTAATATTGATGTTTCAATGTTGTGTGGTCTTGCTTGGAAGATACTCGATCTTAGTAAGAAACATTTGGTCTTAGGACCATATATTCCTATTTCAGCTCCCTCAAGGTAATGTTTTTGGCACGCTGCAGTTTTGATAGCTCGCACTCTTGTTCTGTACATCCAAAGTAGTATCCTTGGGTTGTCTTCCTAGTTTCTTCCTCTCAAGGTTATTGCATACTATCAGGGCTTTCTCGATCTTCTTCATTACTTCAAGTTGGTGTTTATTCTAGAGAAGTTTATTACATAGAGGAAGACCTACATATTTGACTTCAATCTTCGCCCATCTATTTTTATGACCTTAAGATTGAGTTTTCTTAGCTTTATAAGGTTATTAAGGTAGTCTTGCTAGGGTTAACATCATCTATTCGTAAAATTGGGTTTTCTTTCAGACGTGTGATAAAGTATATTCTAATTTTTTGCTATAGCATTAGTGACTATATAAGCAGTGTACCCTAGGCAGGATACATTTAGGTCAATCAAGGTGCATAGGAGTTCATCCACTGTCAAAATCCACATAAATAGAGATCAAATTAAAATGTGTAAGTGCACACTTTATACACTATGTTATTTCAAGTACATTTCAATTTCCCCTATTTACGAATCTTAAAACTTGTTTTTAATATTGCTTTACTATCCTACATTTTAACGGTTTTGTTACGTATAGAATATAAAGTTATCTAAACGTGAACATATTTGCTAATAAGTTATTTATTTTGTATGTACTTTCCCGCTTATATGAATATCGAGTTACGCACAAACTGTATAAGCAACAGCTATACATGCCATGGATATCACAAGTGGCGCACCATTAATTAACGTTAAGCACAGATGTAAAACAGAAAACGACAGCGAAATTAATTTTTGGAATTGCATTCCGAATTTTTGCCGCTCCTAATTTTCACCGAACGTAATCGGAAACCATTGTGCCCGTTTAATTGAATTGAATTTCAATACTCCAACGGGAATAATTGAGTATTTTTGATATGCAAATTCCAACTCAAATAGATTTTAATTAGTTCAATGTCCCAATTAATTTAACAAATCGACGGCGTATCCTATGGGTGCGCATTGAAAATTGATTGAAGCAAAAATAGAAGATTTACGGATTTAAATTAATATCGAAACCACTAAATAAACAGTCCGTTATCAGCGGCATGTTAATGCATCTGTATATCATGTGATTAATGCGGTTTGGTTCACTTCTTGTCTGACAGTTGTTGGTTCATTGACAGTTTAAAGAAAAAAATACGCGTCAATCAAATGATTATAGTAAACAGAAGCAAATATCATAAACACCAGATGCATCGTTTTGAAAATAGTACTATCAGCGACAGGTAATTAATATTCTATTGCAGAATAATCGCTCCTTCATTTTTCATATAAAAGAAAAAGTATAAGAAAATCGGAGAATCAAAAAACTTATGTAATCAATGACGTACACATGACGTAACAATACTAATTAGTTCGAAAAATACTTATAAATACGATTTAAGACACATATAAATCCAATAATTTAATTTTAATTTTATATAGTACCTACGTGATAGAAGATAGTTACACTAACATGTATATTACTTGCTTTAAGACTATTTAAAAATGTGGTTTGCCATAATAAAGCTTACTTCCCTGTGATAACCACAATTATCAATATCAAACGTGATGCATGATTTATGCAGCTGTAATATAAAGTTTCTGAGAATTTTTATCGCGGTTATGAATTCAAAAAACAAATTTTAGTCGAATACACGAGTATTATTATTTACTTTATCAGTTAATTACTTAATACGCCAATTACCCTCAGTGTTAGCCAACGCCAAATATTCTGAATTTTTTAAAGATTCAGGGGTAGTTTCTCTTTAGTATTGCGTCTTTTTGTCAATGGCAGTGGAAAAGATGTGACACGGTTTGCCGAGTGGAATTATATATTAAAGTGTTCAGTTCAAGTAGATGAATAGTTCTCGTCATTTAAAGGTCGCTAAAATTCAGGCAGCTTTTCTCTAACGAAGCTATTTTTGCCTTATCAGTAAAGGACGAGGACATACCTTCAGATGTTATTCATCGGAAAATTTGTCTTGCTTTTTGGAGCATCAAACACGCATTTAAGTAAGTAGTAATTTATTTTAAAGACAAAAGTATAAAATAGTTCATTATAAAGGATTAAACAGAAACAATTAGCAAAGCAGAAAGTACAAAGGATAAAAGAGCAATACACTTACGTTATGAAATTACATTATGAAACTAGATTACAATAAAAAAATTCAGCTAAAGAATAAAAACATTTTGTTTGCAGCCATGTTTTAACATTTTAATAATGTTAATGTTTGGGTTGACAATCAATCCAATTGTGATTTAACTTCGGTTCTGTATTTGTAGTTAGTGTAGAATGTAATAATTATACCTGCTTGTTTTAGGCTTGTTGAACACCTTTCCACGATATTATAGCTTCAACAGTATCAGCGTAACGTTTAGCGTAACAAATCGGAATTACTGGAATAATATAGGAAATTGTTTTTTTCTTCATTTTTGTAAGGGCAGTTCGATGAGAAAGAGAAGAATTGGTATTTAAAAAAACTTGGTTTTGACACTTTTTCAATTTGAAAGTTTAACCGTAATTTGCGGACACGCTGTATAATGGTTTCGAAAAATTCATTTGGTTTCGAATGCTACCCCATACGGTCAACAATTCTGCAAATTTTCAATTTTCTAAGTTAAATATTTTTAGAGTCGCAGATATTCATATGCACACAAAAAAAACGTAGATTGTAAAATAACATAATATAACGTTGGCAATTTTTTAATTTACACAATGAGTTATATATATATATATATATATAATACCTTTACATAATTTCTGATTGAAATTTATGTAGTAAATATTTGTAACTATAAAGGGTAATTTACACTGTAAAATTACATGAATTTGTATGCGTATTTACGTGATATAATCTCAGAAATTAATATGTTAATCTACATTGTAATATTCCGGAAGTAAATATGTCACTTTGCATAGTAAATGTGTAAAATAAAATCTGTGAATTTTAAATATAAAAGCCATTTATACTTAATGAGTTTTACACATTTATTCCTACTTGTCCGTTTTTAGAGAGCATGTTGTTTTAATTTTTCGTTTGTGTTTCACAGGAATGCTGAATTGAAGATGTAGACTTAAGACAAATATAAATATGAAATATTAGTTACGTTTATTTTGTGTACGTAAAATATAACTAAGCGAGAAAAGATACCAAAGATTAACAAGAGCCTAAAATGTATTTTCTATCATAAAACAGCATATATATTATCATAAAGTTATCGAATTAAATATTAAATTCTTTAAGTTTATTCATAAAAATAAACACTTTCTTGCTTATTGGATTTACTTTCTTCGATTTTGATCCACTATCAGGGTAAATTTTCAATACCAATCTCTGCATCAGTTCGAAAGTTGCACTGCACGTTTTCGGATATTGTACATTGAATACAAAGTATAAGGAAAATCATACAATAAAGGCTTCTTCAAAGCATCTATCAAAGTTAACTAGTTGCTGATCCATATAGACATAGTAAAACGCTGGATCTTGACCTATAACAAATATCATACCCGATATAACTACATTAAGCTACTAATATGAGATAAAAATACTCAAAGTCTAATTAATTTTACACCGAAAACTTACCTTTTTGTATTATAGTTGGAGTGACTAGTAGACTGTCATTGTTTACGTCATGCTCCTGTAACATGTATATGATTTACATAAAACTATAACTACATATGTAAAAACATTTGGACGATTGCAATTGTCCAAAAATTTAAAAAAAAATGCAAATATTTCAAAAATGGTTGAAAATAACAACATATCAAACTTACATTAAAATTGAAGTAGGAATTAAAAAATGTAATAATATATAGGGTGTTTCATTTAAAATAACAAAGTTGACAGTCACTTCCGGTATTACCGGATGCGTCAGAGTATTAATAATATTTTAGTTCAATAGAACACGTCGGTTTTAGTATATTGCGAAATTTGCAGAATTTTCCAATTTTTTTTTTTCTTTCATACATCGATCGATGCAATTCTTCGTGGGATACCCGGTATATTTTAGTTTTCCCCATTGAAAATATCTCGAAAAAAGTGATCGAGACTTGGCCACCTAGTTTTTCCAATCCGTTACGGTTATTGAAATACCCTATTCTGACGAGCAATTTGGACCACCCCGTACAATGCACAGTAACAGATGTTCTTTAGAATTTGGGTAAATTTTGAATTTAGATACCTAAATATGGGGGCGGCGAATTTGACTTACGCCCCGGGCGGCAAAAACCCACTCTAGCCCACTATGTGCAGTCCAAATCAAAATGCATTTATTCCAACATATCTTGAACATTACTATCGTTTCCACTAAAACAACTTCATTCAATATTTTAAAATGCTATTGGACATGTAATGGAAAGGTTTGAAACTAACAAACAATATGATTTATATTAAAAATATACCAAATTGCAAGCATAGCAATTTTGCCGAATCCAATTTACTTGTCAAAACAGTTAAACGGTTTCAATTTTCAGTTATTGTTTTGACGAACCGTCCAACACGAGTAATCGTTTCCTCATCGCTCGGTTAACTCAATTATCTCTTCAACTGAACAAATTGTCATTAAGTCGTCGCTTTTTCATTCGCTTTTCTCGTATACTCATTAGTCATCTGTCCTTGTTTCTCCCTTTTTGTTCATTTATTACATAAAAGTGGCATACCAAATATAACACGTGTTTGCGATAAAATAAAGCGGTTTATTTTTACCAAACTTTCATTCAGAACTCTACCGACTTGCGTTCCACTCGGCGTACTGACTTTATGACGAAATACGTTCATACGCCTGTAAAAAAACGGTACCTACGGAAATTCGAATGTTTACATAACAGTGATAATTTATTATTGTTATATGATATGTGGCGAAAGTCCATGTGAGAATGTTAATCGCAATTTTACACTTGTGCGGTTATAATTAATTAAGCTCCTAAGCTTTATGATTAATGGTTTAAATTCTCAGGTGCAAAGACTTTACAGTTATTTTTTATCAGTGTTGTGCATATGTATATACCAAAATCCCTAGGTATTTAAGCTTTCAGTTGTAAATTAGCTCTCTCAAATGATAGACGACACCGACAGCGAGCACTTCGGAGCACCAACCATTGTAAACAACACAAAATAAGATGAGGTAGCAGTGTTCATCAAAGCTTATCATCTAAACAAGACGGAAAAATATCCATTCCACCATATTTTATGCATCTGATCGCCATATAACCGAAGACTGCATTGCCTGTGCGCAACATGGAACTATTCAGATTATATCGCCGGCAATACATTTACCTTCTAATGAGAGGCACAAACATCGATGATATAGTGAGAGGCCGCTGGCGGGCTGTCTACGTGCTTTTGCACCGCATCTAATAGGCTTAGCTAGTTTAGTAGCCGTTTGCTTTAATTCACCCCAAGTGGACTAACTGGCGTATTGTATACACACACTCTACGCTTAGCGCAGGGTAATATCCAAATGAATTGTCTGTAAGTTCCAGTATTTGTCAAATATTAGCGCGTTAGTTTAATTAATACACTCAGTAGTTAGTGGTAAACATGCAACGGTTGTAGATGTTTAAGGGATTTCAGCATAAAGAAGAAAGATCTAATATGGGTATTACAAACATGCAGTTATACAGCTTTCCCTGTATTTGAAGAGGGAAATACTGATATGTACACACACTGAACGTATGTATGTTTATTTACATACATGTGTATATATTTATGTTGTTTATTCCTTTAGCTTGTATGTTAGTCGCTGTAATATTTAAGTAAGTTACATGACATCTAAAATACTAAAAAAATAAGAAAATAAAATTGAACTGCGTGGAAATTCTTCACACATACAGACCAGCATCAACAACAAATAATACTGTGCTAATAATTACCAACGGTAAAACACTATCGCCAAGTTTATCAAATATGCTTGGGTCCTTAAAATAAATATTACCATGAACACCTTTGATACAATAGTAATATAATAATAATATTCCGGTACTTTCAAGTACCAAATACATAAAAAATGTCAAAACAGTGAAAGCAAGGTTACTATATTTATAACATTACATTTCTTTTTTTTTGGTATTTTGGTAAAAATCCTCCAAACAATAACAATTTATATCAAGTAATAAATGCTTCACTCTTCGCTTGAACAAACGAAATTGTTTAATAACTTTAATATTGTAAAGTAAAGCATTGTATAGCCTTCATCATTGAAAGATCTAATTCCATTGCATTGGTGGAAGCAAATAATCTAACTTCATGATTATAATGATTAGCGGTAAGAAGTGTATTTATATTTTTAAACGCAAAACATAATACTTCAAGAGAATGCATATAGTAAAAGGCTAAGATTTCATAGCCAAAAATTAGACAAAGGATATGCTTTTGAAACTGTACTACAAGAGCCTTAAGAGAGAACTTCATGTCTCATTCTGGCAAAAAAATTCAAAAAAGTTAAAGCGTTTTGAAACATTTGCGCTGCAAATTTGCTTGAGGTGGAGTTCATTCTTTGTGAACATACTCAATGTGACTCTTCTAATACAGATTAGTAATAATAATAATAATAATAATAATAATTCATGCCTTTACATCCCGCAACAGCTTTCGCTAATTACAGGGGGCATCGGCCGGCCATGAGTTATTATTACGCCTGCGCCCGTGCAGCGACTTAAGGTGTTTGTCTCTCAGCATTTGCCAAGGAGTGAGGAAAACCACGAAAACCTCACTCTGAGAGCAGGCCCTGGGATTCGAACCCCGGACCCTGTGACTGATAGCCAAGCGCGCAAGTCACTGGACCATCAGCCACACATCACCATCAGCCAGAGACACATTAGAGTCGACAGTGCCCAGTATTTTTGCGTTACTGCTTAAAGTTACTGAAGAGCCACCTGGTTGGATAACTCAACTCACTTACTAATAGAATAATAAAAGAATTATATCTTTTGGATTAGATTGTTATCATCGTTAGAAATGATAATCAAATCAACGTCATCAGCGTGGAGACCACTTCAATGTTCACATGCTTAGATATATTGCTGAAATAAATCAAAAGGCGGGACTCAAATGAACCGTGGGGGACACCTATATCAATTATTTCAAAATCAGATGTAAAACCATCACACGCAACTACTTTTGGCGATTTGCAAATAGTTCCCAAGTTGAATCAAAACCGTTTAGATAATTTATTACAATGGGTATACCGTCTTCAATAACCGGTTCTATATACGAAGGTTCACAACTAGACATTTCATTACCTAATGCAGTGAAATCAATTTCTTTATATAATTGTTTTCCATCAACTAAGTCATTAGCTAGCTGGACAAATGATTGTTTAAAGCCTCATAAATTTCTTTTGTGCAATAAAAATACTCTGACAGAACTTCTTTCGTGATAAAACTTCCGTCGTTAACTATCGACTATACAGCCAGTCAAGGCTTTATTTGTCCACTTAGAAATATGAAAATGACTAGCTGATATTTGGCATTCACAAGTGTAGTGTTCTTCATTAAATTTATGATTGTATTTATATAGAAGCTGAAAAACGGGTTATTTTTAACAACTCATTTTAAATTAGGACGGCGACCTATGTTAAAATAAAAGTTTTCAAGTGGTTAACTTTTATCTAAATCGTCTACGAATATAGAGGAAACAAATTGGGAAACAGTGTTTCTCAGCAATTGTGGTCGTAAACTGTCAACCATTTTTCATTCAAATAACACTTATTGGAAGTATTTTCACAATTTTTTCTCTAATGGTGATATTTTTTAAGTATAGGTACTTCGGCTTACATGATATTTGTCCATGAATTTTTCTCAAGTTTTAAATAATACTACATAATTTTTGTAGATTCATCTGAGGAAGGCTTAATGAAAAAGCCGAAACCGATAATAAAGCAATAAGTTTCGTAGCAAGTATATGAAAATATACAAATAGGAAGTACATTTTCACTTCATTTATTCATACAGAACAAATTATGGACTTAAGATTATCAAATATTTTTTAAGTTTGTTCTGGGCACAATGGTCCGACAAACCAAATCCCTCAACAAATGAATCATGGTTGTTTTCATAAAAAATTACGATATTATTATCCAGACATTTAGAAACCATTTTAAACCGTACTATCAAATAAAGAACATCTAAAACATTTGTTAGTAAGGATTCATAGGAATTGGCTAGCTATTACATAATAAGACAATATTACAGAGCGTTAAGACAAGCGTACATATTAATTATACGTAATTTTGATTTAAAACTGAATAATTCCCAAAAATTATCTTGCCAATATATAAACATATTCTGGTCGAAATTGCTGCCAAATCATTATGTGATTTTCATTTCAAAATTACTAGTTGCTTGGCAGGCTTGTACACACTATGTGATCATAGCACAGTGGTAGCACGTTTAAAGGCGCAGCAAAAAGAACAACTAAATGCTTTGATTGTCTGTTGGATGCATAGTTGGATATATAGTCATTATTAAACAACACAGATACAGCATTGAAGAAGATTAATATAAAGATAAATAACACGAAAACAAAAACGATGATTATAGCAGCAAAAGATCGAGCCCCTAAAATCTATATAGAAGGAAAAGAATTGGAGCAAGTGTCACAATATAAGTACTCGGGAACTATAATAGATAACAATGGAAAATTAGATAAAGAAACAAATGAACAAGTATGAAAAGAGAAACATCAAAAGAAATAAAAATTGAAGTAAGAATACCAGCCTTAATATATGGAAGCGAATCTTGGACATTGACAGAAAGAAACAAATAACGGCGACAGAAAAGCGATTTCTTAGAAAAATAGAAGGCAAAACAAGAAGAGACAGGTTTAGAAACGAAATGTTGAGACTAAAATTAAAACCAATAGGAAAAGGGACCCAAGTAAGACAATTAGCATGGTTGGGACACATCCACAGAATGCCGGAAAGTAGATAAACAAGAAGAATATACGGATCAAGAGCGGAAGGAAAAAATAAAAGAGGAAGATCGTGACAAACATGGATGGAAGAAGTAAAAATTATAGCAAATGAAAGAAACATCGCATGGGAACAGATCCAAAGATTATCACAAGATAGAAAAACATGAAAGTGTATGATTAAGCAGTGAAACGAAATGAAAACATACAGAAATGGTAAAGCAAGATATGTAACATGTCTTACACTTAAAAGTAGAAAGGCCTAGGAATAAATAAAATAAAATGTTAAAGAACGCCTAAACTGCTGTGGTCTGGCACCCCGGGTTTTTGTAAATTCAGTTTTTTTTTTGTTCATTCCGTTAAGCTTTTGTCAATGTTGCGAGAAATTTCAAATTGTTTTATTTTCAAATAAGATTTAGTTAATGTTTTGGATTGTTTAATTTGTTTATTTTATTGTTCAGTTGTTTATACTAATTTCAGTCAGGTGTACGTTTTGCGTTCACTGGTTTTGTATATATATATTGTTTTGTTTTGCGAGTTCGTCCGTTTGCGGACCGATCTGTGTGCGTTGCATCGCACGCATCTGAGATTTTTATACTTATACGTCTGTTTAACCTTGTGAGTTCAGTTCCTTGATCGATACGAAAGTAAGTAGATATAACATTGTATTTCATTGCTGACATTTTGTGGTTATTGATTTCAAGTTTTGAATTCACGTTTCTGATTTTATTTCGTTCATCACGGAACTCATTTAATAATAATTGATATTGTATTTTTATGTACACAATTTAGATATAAGATCTGTTATTATTTTTACGTGCAGGAAGATATTTTAAGTTTAAAGAGTTATTTCTTTTGTTCGTTGTTAAGTTTTCTGATTTGTAATTATTTATTAATCATCTCGGGTTGCGTGAATAAAAGCATTGTGCTTGCCTTTATTTTTCATTTATATAAATTACTTGAATTTTCCACGTTTAATTTAGTTGTTTTAATATTGAGACTACGTGGATTGAATTGAAAAGAAAAAAATTATTATCTTCCTGAACTTTTTGTTGTCCGTTAGTTTGTAAAAGGATTTTGAATTGTCCTTTTGTAATTTAAAGTCAAATGCAGTTTTGATTTAGACCAGGACCTTTTGTCCAAGGTTTTTTTTTCTGCAAAGTTTGTAATTAATTTATTTTTTTTTAAATAAAAAAATTATTGAATTTTTATGTCATTCAAAATACTGTTCTTTTATTTTTGATTTAACCTTTTAAATTTTTGGGGTATAAAAGAAAGTCAGATTTCTTTCACCCGCATTTTACTTTTCATGATAGTAACCCTGAGTTTAATTGTTCTTTTGCGCATTATAAAAATTGTTATCATTTGAGCTAGCTAATTTAATTTTTCATTTTTAAATTTCATTTGGCATTTTTGTTGGTACATTCAGTACACAGCAGTAAGTTTAATTTATTGTGTGGCTATCAAATTCTATTAATGAAAATAAGTTTTAGTCTATATACTGGTGATTCCGGAGAAATGCATAGTTTAAACAAAGTAGGATTCAATACGCTACCTTGCGTAACACCTTTGTTTATTGTGACTTCACCAGAATATATCAAAGAATCTTCTAACATTTATGACCCACCCGTGGGTAAGCTACCGCTGTACCGATTAGAATTTGTTATCATTAGGAAGTTTATTTACCGGTAAACTTGCATATTCTTTTCCTCGGGAGTTTAGTATAAACGAAGTTATTGTTGGTGTTGCGGTTTCAGGGAAACGTGAGAGATATTTTTGCGGTCACGAATAAAAAGAAATTATATTAATTGTAAGGTATAAGAGTGAATGGATTTAGCAAAATATTGGCGTGGAAAATTGGTGGTATCCAGGATTAGCCTTATTCAGTTCCACATAACCGCATGTTGTCTAAGTTAATTAACAATAAGTAATTTTCCATTATTATTTTTAATTATTGTCATAATAATCTCCTAATCGTTTTTTGGTTGATTCCATTCAAATCTTTATAACTTAATAATGGTTTTGGTAATACTATTTATTATATTAGGTTTCTTATTATATGTATTTACGATTTAGTTTCTAATTCATTTTGTTGAATTATCGGCACATGTGCTTGTTATTTAAATCCTGTGCTTAAAATATAAAATAATTAGGCCATATTTTCATTTAAAATATTTATTCAATGTCAGTATTTGTGCAATTCTGTAAAGAAAGGAATTGACTTATTTCATTTCTCTATGACAACTTTTTAAAGACAAATAATAATTGTAAGTAGTTTAATTTAAAATATCTTGTTATTTTCATTTTATGCAATACAGTAAGACCCCGCTTAACGCGTAGGATACGTTCCATCAAAGTAGAGCGTAATGCGAAACAGCGCTAAACGAGGCTATCTTAACATGTAAATAACCTCATCTAAACCGGTTTGTTTCGGCAATTGCACTATTTCATCCATATCGACAGAGTTTCCAATGTTTTCGCTCTTACTTAAATCTGGCCAAATGGTCTTCCATACTCCTTTCAAAGATCTTTCTGTTATCTCATTCCAAGAAAGGTTTATGTTTTCTACAGCATTCATGATATTGTAGTTTTTCCAAAATTCTCATATTGATTGCTTCTCTTCTCCGTAGTAATAAGCCTTAAAATTGGATATAACGCCTTGGTCCATAGGTTGGATTAAGGCAGTTGTGTTAGGTGGTAAGAAAACCACTTCGACTGGAATGCATGTTGTTAAGTCTGATACATTTTTTGGGTGGCTTGGAGCATTATCAATTAATAGTAGTGCTCTTTGTTCAAGTTTTTTAATTTCGCAATAACGTTTAACAGACGGGCAGAAATGTTCAGTGAACCAATCCTGGAAAATGTTCATAGTTATCCATGATTTTTTATTAGACTCCCAAATCACTCTTGGGTTTTTGGACTGGTAAACTAGTAGTGGTTTTAATTTGAAATCTCCGCTTGCGTTAGCACCCAGTAGAAGTGTTAAGCGATCTTTTGCAGCTTTAAATCCTGGTGCTCGTTTCTCTTCACGGGATAGATATGTTCGTTTTGGCATTCTTTTCCAAAACAGGCCTGTTTCATCAACATTAAAAACCAATTCTGGAGGACAGTTTCCTTGTTCAATTATTGTTTTTAATGTCGCTGGGAATTCAGCCGCCGCTTTCGTATCACCACTTACTGCTTCTCCTGTAATCTTTATGTTGTGAAGATTATTTCGATGTTTAAATCTATTAAACCATCCTCGACTAGCAACGAAAGTTTCGCTCTTGTCACTTGCTTCAGCCTGAATGTAATTAAAAATTCTTCTAGCTTTTTCCATTATGATAGATTTGCTTAATGGCATATTGCGTTCAATTTCGTCGTCAATCCATATAGACAGTCATTTTTCCATTTCCTCTATAATGTTATTTCTAGAACGGGTAATTCTAGTTGCAGAGCTTGACGTAGTTGCAGTTGCCGATGACAGAATTTTTTCTTTATTTTTAAGAATTGTCCTTATTGTTGAAGTTGCCAAATGCAGCACTAATTTGAGATTGACATTCACCAGAACCTAATCTTCTAATCACTTGCATTTTAGTTTCCAGTGAAATGCTTTTTCTGGTTGCTTTCTTTTCTTGTTTTTCATTATCACCCATGATAAAAACTAAAGATCATAATATTTGTCACTGTATTAATCGTTATAGTATTATATAAATTTATACTTACAATAATGTCAACAAATGTTTCAAATGATAAAAATGCGTCCGTACAGCACCGCACCAAACAAGAAACACAACTACACTGTTTCGGATATGTTATGTACAGAATGGCGAAACCTAGCGCTGCGCACAATTTCGGGCAATCCCCGTAGTGCTGCGAGCAATTTCGGTGAATCCCCGGGTTGAAATAAAAGAGCGCTAAACCGAAACACCGCTAAACGAAACAGCGTTAAGCGGGGTCTTACTGTATTCATTGCTTGTTTATACACGATACTACTAACTTAAAATGCAAGATAATTTTGTGGAATTAGATAATTTTTTTCCTCATTCCCTAATAATATTATTTTTTATTTTTTTTTTTATTATTTTATTTAGTAGGAAGACATTGCTCTCATGTAAAATGAAGATAGAGTTCTATCATTTTACTTTCTTTCTTTTTTGTCTTCTAAATTTATTGCGAATAAGGATCTAATATAACAAATCCTGCGATCACAGCGGAAGAGTTCATTGAAATCGCGGAATTAGCGTGGGGTGTTACCCCATGCTAAATACATACGTAAGTATTTCTAACTGTTGTTAAATCTGTAAAAATTAAAATTATTTGATTATATTATTGATAAAATCATTGCAAAACTATGATTTAAGTTTTTTTAATGATTGGCGTATTAGATTGATTCGGAGTTTACGGAAAGGTCATAGACTGTGAGCACGAACATAATCTATGGTAAGCAGAAAAAGAAAGAAAAAAAGACGATAGAAAGTAAGCAGAGACAAGAATGCCGGTGGAAAAATAAAGCCGGAATACTACAGCAAACCCAGATATAAACAATAATTATTATTGTATAAGGCATAACCTCTATGAATCAACGACAATGCGAAGGCAACTAGCGTTCGATGGCTTCACTCATTGTCAGTAATAAAACATGCCGCATCGCCTGCATTTAATCCCGTAATTTTCTGAATTTCTTTAACAGCAGTTCCTATGGTGGCACAGCTGGAGAAAAATTGCGTTCTCCAAAATATTTTTTGACACATTTTAAATAAACACTTAACAAACAAAATTATTACGTACACGATTCTGTCCAAAAAGTATTTCAGTTTGCAACAGGAATAAGTAAAACATATTTTTTTATTTTTTCATTTGTGGAGCCCCTTAGGTAATTGCCCTAAATTTTTGCTCTTAAAATATATAGCTTCACATAAAGTTTAAATAGGAATATAATGATAAATAACACAAAATTGGCCCGCAAGGCATTGAAAAAGCTACACAGAGAATTCCATTACACTAAATTGCTATATCAACATGCAATACAACAATTTGGAAGTTTGCACAGATATACGATAAATGCATAAACTGCAGTTGCGCGGACTGTAACAACAATATTTCACTTGCAAATGCGTACTCTCTCCGTCCGGGACCAGGAAAATAAAATAAAATAGAAGCACGGGAAAAATTTGAATAACGACACCATCGTTGCATCGTATTATTTAATTTGCCCATGGTGCGGTTTTTGCGGCACATACACATATGTAACTCTCGCATGTATTACACATTGAACTGGTTAGGTATGCGCGTATAACGCTATGTTACAGATTATTCATGAATTCCTAATATAACGTTGGTGTACAACGTAATATATAATAATCGGACGACGACTGGATGAAGAGGATCCCCTACAGCCCTGCCAGATATGAACAAGCAAACGGGCGACGCAACTTTGAGAGCCAAACGCTAATCCGAAAAGCTTCTTCGGCCGTTGTCGTATTTCAGTTTCGAGTTAAAAAGGCACATCTGCAGGTAGGAGCCCGCGGTTGGTTAATCTTCGTGTTAGTCTTGCAGTAGACTTGGCTGCGTACGGTCGTAGGGAGACTGCTGCGTTGTTCTGTTCCGGTTTGGACTCCGTGTATATCACGTGTAGCGCGCGACGGACCGACGAACTCTCGCAGAAGTGTTCTTGTTCTTCGTGTATTTTTGTGTTTTTGATTTCTCGATTCGATATTGTTTTTGTTAAGTGGTGCTTGTTTTGCGACAGGATCGATTCCGGCACTTGGATTATTCTTTTATCCACCTTTCTGCGGTGTATATTTATCCTGCTAGAAGGAAACTCGTAAAAGGTAATTTCTAAGCAGATTTCCACGGTTTTTAAACCGTAAACCGCACGTTTTCTCCGCTTTTATATCTTGTGCCAGTAGAAAAGTGATCCCTTTTTATGCTCCAACCCCTAACAATACGAAAACACAATTATATCCTCAACAAAAATAGCCAGGCTAAATTAAGAAATAGACGCTCACACTTTGTGACAAGTTATTGGTCTGAAATTATTCTCCAACAACTGCCTCACTATTTCTTCAATGCGATTAGGTTAGTGCAAATTAGCGATTAAAATCTCACCGTTAAGTCGCTTAATTGTAATGGAATATAAGCAATTCTTTTTGGAGAATTAAGACACAATAGCAAGACTTTTGTTAATTTTACTGTCATTAGAATATTATTCCTACCTAATTTGCACCTTGAAAGTGTTTCGAACACTCCTAACGTTTAATGCTGACTTTTAGTGATATATCAAAGAAAATTCAATTTATTTTTCTTCTCTGGCCAAGAGCACCCACGTTTATCATATTGAGAGAGACTAAACCACAAATTTTAAAATAAATATTTCCAGAACATATAAAATATCTTTGAATTATCCAGATTGATTTGTAAACAATAAACATTCCGCAAACCGCAATTCGAATTTAAAGTTTAATATTGGGTAATTACCTATACTTATAAAAAGAAAACCTAGGATTTATACACGTGTTTTACATGTATTTTATTACTAGTATGTTATTATAGCAAATGCAAGGTAACAATTCAAGGAGACTATATTATTGCTTTTCTTCCACGCAGTTTTTGGGCTTTTTAGTACTCTTAACTAGGCGCTTTGTTTTAAAATTAATATATTCTATTATACCTACCTATAATTCCTTTAGGGATAATAGGAATAACAATTCGGTTTCATAGTTCATTCATATCCACATATATTTTGCAGAGATGATTCATATGTAGAATTTGGTAGTTGGCAATGTAAGTGAGCAGTGACTCATCAAGGTTGTGTTTGTTTGTATGGCTAATTCGTCCTTCATAATTATATTTTAATTTTCTAAGATATTATTTGTATTATCGCATACTAAATATAGCGCGGAAAGCAATTATGGGCTTTGAACCTCTCTCCTTGACTTTAGAATTTTTCATCTCGATAGCATTACACTAGGATTTGTAAATGCACTAGCTCTAATACTTATAAGTAGACACGCACTATAGTTGTATTAAAGATTAAAAAAAAAACGTATTACTTTGAAGTGGAATTGCAAAGTGTTTTGCACTATTAATACAAAATCATTTTATATTTGTAGAAATATTGTGTTCAAATTAAAGTAGTTACCAAATTATTGCTTATGTTATAAAATCTACGCTATCTTTTCCTTGATACAACAGCGACCTGTTAACACGTTTGATGTTTTGCTTATAGCTATGGCACGTATCTATAGTAGTTAAGAACGGAAACATAACATTGAGCATTTGGAAGCGTACTCTGGGATGGTAAAAGTTATCAGACTTTAATAATATTTCTAATAGCCAATAGAAAGATTATTTTGCTGTACACAGAAAAACCTTAAAAAACAACACCTATTAAACAATGAGAATTATTGTTATATTCAAAGAAAAAGAATAAAACCAGATTCTCCCTTAAGACGACTTTACAAATTAATATATTTACTAGCTCTTTCATTAGAAAACCTAGTATGTATTTAGAAAATTTTACCGAAAAAAGAATTCTCTATCTCTTGAAGGTTGTGTAGTTCTTGCTTCTATTAACGGATTGTTTGAAAATTGGAGCAGCAGCCCATAAATAAACTGATGTCACCAACCAACAAAATTATAATCGTTTGTCAGTTAACTGAACACTATTTCTCACCTTAAACACGAGCAATATGCTAAACATTAGATCAACATTTGTTAGCGTTTTATCGTGGGTTCAACATATAAAAATATTTAATAAGTACAATTTTTGATATTAATCGTTTCAATACTTACTTTTATGAAGCAAACGGACAAAGATATTTCAATTCCAGAGTAATTCAAAAGCTGGTTTGAACATATATTCAACTGTTAGCAATATATACTGAACATATATAAAACTTTAACTTCGGATTGCTTTTCACTTTGGTTTGAAGCCTTTGCTATTTTTGCTATATATTAAAGACCTCTCAGAAATAATTTCTAACTCGGTGATAATGTTCGAAAATAATACTACAACGATTAATAGAGCATCAGACGGTGCTGATGGACCTTTTGTGTATTATAATTTGGAAATAAATGCATGCAGTCTCAAGCAATTGGAAAAAAAAGTTGTAAGTCGATGATGTAGTTATGAGTGTAAATGGTACTTGACTAACCATCAGAAACGTTCCACATGATATCTGAATTCATTTAAAGGTCAAAGCTTTAAATGCAATGCCTATAAGGCTATCGTTTGCAATCTTTCGGCCAGTTAATCCAGTAGATAATTCTTTCGATAACGGATTGGCTTTTGATTATACAAGAATTTATGTTTATTCAATCAGATTCAACTCATTTTCTTAAGGAAGTTTGGTACTCAAAACAGAAGAAATACTTACGAAATCTTTTTTCTTTGTGTATACGTATAAAATTCCGTATAAGTTAGTTCTATTAAAAAACCTCGTACTGCCACGAAATTATTATTTTTAATATTTTAAGTAGTTTTAAGTAATATGTATTGTTGTAAGGTATTGTGTGAGCTCGTCGATTTACGTCCACTCAGCAAAGACGCTATGTTAAAAGTGGGGAGGAGTGGACGTAAATCAGAAGAAGAAGTAAGAGTAGTAGCTGCGAGTGCGGGAGCTAGTACTTAGAGGCACAGAATAAAGAGTTTACAGAAAAGAAAAATAGTTATATATCAGTTAGTTGTTCCCATCCAATCAGGGTCGATAAAGGTAGGCACCCTCTAAATTTATTCCATTTTAATTATTTTACTAGTAATAAGCGAGTCACCCCCAGCTACCCCCCAGTTACGGAGGTTATATTTACCCTCGTGACAGTACTACCGACAACTTATTGAATTAACTTGGACAATTTCAAACATTTAAAGAAACCAAGTTTGTTTTTTTTTAATTCTTTGTTTAAGCAAAAGAAAAAGGAGGGGGGGGGGGCTAATTATTATACAATATTATAGAGTAATATAGTTCTTGCAAATTGTATTTTATTTAAATTGCTTTCTTCTGGTCCCAGCTTATTAATATGGCGTTAATACTAGGTGGAATCGTTACTTCGATTGCTCAAATTAAAATCCTGGAATTCCTCGGCAAGTATGAAATAAAAAAAGTTTTTAGGAATGTAATAAATTACAAGGGATGATGGTAATAACTAATGTCATGTAAATACAAACTCATGCAGAAACCAAGCTTTAATTCCTTTTTTATTTTAGTTTAATTCAGGTAGAAAAGAATTTTAAATAAATTTATTAAAATTTGAGAACTAAACACAAAGTATATTGTAGAATGTCTTTTATGTTTGCGATGAACTTGACTCATTTAGGTATATGTATGCATGCAATCTAATCTGTTATGTGGTTCTCTTTACTTTCTATGTTTACAGTCTGAGGCGGAAACACAGCTTATTTCCAACGTTAAACCACCTGTAGGACAATTTTATGAAAATTGCATATCACGGAACAAAATTATCTATTATAGAAGCTTTTCCATTTACAGATTAAACATCTGACATGAATAACTATATCTATATATTACTAATTAGATATATCCATCTAAATTAATTATAAACATGCCTGCAGATGTGAAAGAGCCACACAGTAACAAGAACGCGACAAAATATATGCGGTTCTGTTGGCCCCATTGTACGGTTGAATTATCTCAAAGGAATAATTAATAAACAACGTTATCGAACGACGATAAAAAATATGTCAAAGGAAACATAATTAATGTGTGTGCCCTCGTAACGTTTAGATTGATGCGTCTGCACAGATTTTCTTATCGTATCGCGTTACGGCATCCAGAAATAAAAATCGTTTGAAATTTAGCCACCATGTAACTTGCGACCGCTCTTTTCGGAATGATCGTCTAAAAAAGGAGATGAAAAGTGTAATTAACGGCAGCATTTATCTCTTCAGACTGCATAGTTAGCTACCACCCTCTCTCTATGCAATGTGAGTCACGGTTTTGAGAAAAAGTTTACACTGACGCAGCTGTTCATTAGCTACTAGTTTATAACATGTTTGTTGCAGTAAAATAGTTTTTTTTTATAAGGTTCTACCACATGTTAAGTACATAAATCTCATACACATTAAGATGTGAAGGGTTGTTTCTGTAATAAGCCGCTGTAAGATGAAAAAGAGTAATGAGCCTTTTAGAATTTGCCAATGGTATTGTATACCCTAAAATTATTATATACCTTCATTATTATAACCCTCAATTATAAATCAATTTTGTTGCAATATGACTAAATGCGAAGACATTCTACATCGAGAGAAAAATATGGTTTACTTAACCATTTATCAGTTAACTAAATGCACATTTCTTTTTAAATACGAGCATTGCGTTTTAATGTTAAGTTTACACCTAAAACGTTATTTTAATCTTAAAAGTATTTGGTTTAGCACATCTTTGCAATCATTTGACCATTTAAGGGTTAGATGATTGCTTAATATTTAAGACTACAAAAATTGTTGAAATAGCCTGTTCATTTCTCTGAGTGTACACTTGTAGCTTATAAATAAATTCTTGTACTATATATATAAGTTGTTGGATATTTATCTTAAATTATGCACCATGTGTGAGATAGGGACAGCAGAGGAAATGACATGGCAGCAGTTACGGACTTAATGTGTTATTAAAGAAACTCGTTGATGAGGAATATGTCATATTATCTCTAATTTTGAAAAGTAGAAATTAGTGCAGTATGATTGGACACACCATGAACAGTTTCCGTTATGTACATAAGTGGAGAATAAATATGTTATATGCATCTATATAGGGAAGTTAGAAACCAAAAAGAATTCTCGTCCGTAAATGTTTTAACAGCTGAAACTATTTCTCACGCATTTTGACTGTGCATGTCCTGAAATTTTTAACAAAAGGTAGTTCAGTTTGTTAATGATCCTCTGATTTATATATTGTTTACGCCAGTTTCAATAAACTTCACTCGGTATATATCTTACTTATTTTTGTTGAATATCTGTTTTTCTATTTTTTGGTTTGTACGCGTTTTTAGTTGAAGATAGGAATTCAGATACAGATTCGCATTCGCACGCTAGCCGCTTAATAGTTGTTTCCGCATTACAGTCGCACGATAGAATTCATAGTTGTATTATCCGCACAAATAGTCACACCCGCTCCGTTTAGTAAAATCGCAGTTGTCCCGCGTCGCGAGTTCATTAAAAGCACATCCTAGACCATCCTTAGTCTTTCCCTATCCCTTCACCCTGTGCAAAGTGTACCAGGACCGGGACAATTGGGTAAGTTACCGCTTATTATTAGTTTTATTTAGTTTCCTATCGCAAATTCACATACATATTTTTTGGTCCTTCGAGCCACGGATAGAAATACGGATAGATTTTAGATATTCGCGAATCGGTTAATTATAGTTAATTAACCATTTCATTAAAAAAAATAGTTGGAGCTTAAATTTAGTAGCTTTATTTCAATTTAAAGTTTTAGTAGTATATGCATACGTTAAAACATTGGTCAATTTTAAACAGCACAAGCATTCAAGGTCATCACAGGTGTTCTCGAATTGGTTTTTCACGTTGGTGGTTTTTGTGTCCAAACACTTTTAGTACATTTTCACAATTTGTTGGAAATATTAACATACATTTCAAATATTTAGAATTTAAAAATGCCACCTACTAAGAAGGAAATTGCTTTAAAATTTTTAGAAGCTAAAAAAGAAGATTTGTTTCTTCGCATACAAAATTTATATGATCTTAGCTTGAATATTAAATCCGCACCAGTTTTAAAAGAATTTAAAATTAAATATCAATTGCTGGAGGAAACGAAACGTGACTTCATAAAAACTGTAGATTCAATTAATGAACTTAAGTTAGAGATTGATGACAACTATATGCCAAATTTTAAACCAATCGATAGCATGTTGGATATATATTGCAACATTCTAGCCACTGCAAAGCCTTTATTTGAATCTAAATCAGAAAATCAAAATCAATCAACCAACGCCACAACTGTAGTAAAACTTCCAAAAATAGAACTGCCTAGTTTTGGAGGAAATATAATGGAATGGCCTGTTTTCTATGAAACTTTTAAAAGTTTAATACATGACAATACCGATTTAGATGCTATTAGTAAACTGCATTACTTGATTGGGAAACTTAGCGGCAAAGCATTAGTAGTCTGTACTGGTATTCCTCTTGTTGCTGATAACTACGAAATTATCTGGAAAGCATTAGTAGAAAAATATCAGGATCCCCGTTCATTAGCTACATATTACATAGATCAAATTTTGAAATTTAAACCAGCGCAACGAGAATCATCTCATTGTTTAAATGCGTTTTTAGAAAAGTTCGATACTGCAGTTAAAGCGTTAAAAACTTTAAATATTACTGATCTGTTTGATTGTGTAATATCACATATCGCTCTTACAAAATTAGACAGTGAAACATTTCGCTTATTTGAATTATCTCGCCCTGGTCGCAGTCATAATTTGCCGACATATGACGAAATTTTAAAATTTATTACAGAACAAACAAGGATCTTGTCTCGAACTAGTAAAACTGAGCCTAACATTACTAAAGTTAGCAAGCCTTCGCCGCAAAAACCTATTCATTCTTTTATAGTTAGTAATGATACTAAAAATACTTCAAATTTTGACCTTTGTAAAATCTGTAATAGTGCCCATTCAATTTACAGATGCGATAATTTTCTTAGCAAGGAACCGGTTGATAGATATAGACTCGCTAAAGAAAAGAATTTGTGTTTGAATTGTCTAAGCTCTCGCCACCGCATTCGTGATTGCCATTCATCAAAAACTTGTAGTTGTTGTTCTGGACGCCACCATACATTGTTACATTGGAATAAACCGCCCGTTGAAAGAAAGCCTGCTCCGCAAAATGATAATAATCCTGAATCGAATCCTATAGCTAGCACTAGTAGCCTTTGCTCAATGTCGCCCACAAATATACAATTAGATGCTTCCTCGAAATATACTATTTTGTTGTCAACCGCTATAGTTAAAATTGCTACTCCCTATGGCCAGAGGTCTATTCGAGTACTGATAGATTCTGGAAGTATGTCAAATTTCATTACATTAAAATGTTGTAGAGATTTAGGATTACCGCTTCATAAAGTTGCTTCCTCAGTTAAAGGAATTGGTTGCTACGAAAAACCTGTGAAAGGTCACGTAGACATTGTTGTTAGTTCGCATCACGACTCTAAATTTATATATACTTTAAATGCCTTAGTAATTGATAAGATTAGTGAAAACTTGCCCGCGCAACATGTAAATGTTAAAAATTTAGACTATTTAAGGCAATTGTCATTAGCAGATCCGTCATTTGATAAACCTTCAGAAATACATGGCATATTAGGTGCCAATTTATTTGCCCAAATATTAGGGTCTGCAAAGGTTACTGGCCAACCTAATTCGCCGGTAGCATTTCAGACTACTTTAGGCTATATCGTTTTGGGCCAAGCGCCAACCATATCTTGTAGTGACAGTATTACTCAGAGTTTTTGTACTTTTGTAGAACCTTTAGAATCCTCTTTAAAGCAGTTTTTTGAATTGGAAGAAGTTCCGCACGCAAATGTAATTAGCGATGATGATTTTAAATGTGAAAGTATCTTCACTTCCACTCACAAACGCGATAGCTTTGGTCGCTATACCGTCTCTTTACCGTTCAAAGAGAATCCCACCTGTTTGGGTAATTCCTTCAATATAGCACGCAATAGATTTCATTATTTAGAGAAAAGATTTGAAGATTCACCGAAACTTAAACGTTGTTATATAAGTGCTATGCAAGACCAAATAGATAAGGGTTATATGACTTTGGTATCGGACACTGAAATTGTAGAACCTAATTATTTTATACCCCATCATGGCGTATTTAAACCGGATAGTACAACCACTCCATTACGCATAGTATTTGATTGTAGTACTAAAACCACTAATGGGAAGTCTCTGAATGATGTTTTATACACTGGCCCAAAATTACATACCGATATATTCACAATTCTTCTAAATTTTAGATTAATGCCTTTAGCAATAACCGCTGATTTGAGAAAGATGTTTCACCAAATTTTAGTTGCTCCTGAACATAAACAATTTCAATTGCTTTTATGGAGAAATAAGCCCGAGATGCCTTTACAGGTCTATCAATTTAATCGCGTTATATTTGGCTTAAGATCTTCACCTTATTTGGCTTTGCGAACGATTAAGCAACTAGCTTTAGATGAAGGCAGTCGTTTTCCGATAGCGACTGAAACGGTATTAAGGGATACTTACGTGGACGATTTTATTAGTAGCCTGCCTGATTTGAAATCTGCGCAGCAACTGTATCGCGAGTTGGTAGAGTTGTTCAGGGCCGGGGGTTTCGAAATTGCTAAATGGTGTAGTAATTCTACTGAATTTTTAAAAGATATTCCTTTAGAAAGTTGCTTACCGAATGTTGTAGACTTTAGTAGCGATAAAACATCTAAAGTACTTGGACTAAAATGGAACGCCGATGTTGATACATTGTCATTTTTAGTTAATGAAACGCAACCAAAATGCACCAAACGTAGTATGTTATCCACGATAGCCAAAATATACGATCCTCTTGGATTAATTGCACCTATTACATTATTTGCAAAACTGTTGATAAAACAATTGTGGATACTCAAACTGGATTGGGATATAGAACCGCCGCTTGCTATAATCAAATCTTGGGAAGAATTTTCTAAGGAACTTCCAAATTTAAAAAGCTTTCATGTGCCTCGTCACATATCTGTATTTCCGGATAGCGCTGTAGTAGTTGTAGGTTTTGCCGATGCATCTGAAAAAGCTTACGGTGCTGTTGTTTATATTCATAATGTTATGCCAAACAAAAGTATTAAAGTTGCTTTAGTTAGTGCTAAATCTAAGGTAGCACCTGTAAAAACAATATCACTTCCGCGTTTAGAACTTTGTGCCGCACATTTGCTAGCAAAATTAATGACGTCAATTTTAAGCTCGTATAGTTTGCGTGTTCCTATTTCTAAAGTTTATGCATTTTCGGATTCTATGGTTGCCCTTAGTTGGATAAAAGCATCTCCGCATCGCTGGAATACATTTGTAGCAAATCGTGTTGCTAAAATTCAAGAAATCATACAACCCCAATTTTGGTATCACGTTAATGGTGTAGAAAATCCCGCAGATTGTCTTTCGCGTGGATTAACACCCGCCTCTTTGATAAACCACTCTTTGTGGTTGAGCGGTCCTAGTTGGCTCTGTCAGGCAGAGCAAATGTGGCCGATTAAAGAATTACCGCAAGATATAAACACATCGCTAGAAGAGAAATCTTTAGCATTGCATAACATAAACGAAACACCATTTTCGCATCCTGTTTATGATTTAATTTGTAGAGTATCGTCTTGGTCAAAATTATTGAACACTACTGTGTATGTTTGCAGATTTTTAAAATTGTTGCCTAGTAAAGGACTAATAACGCTGTCAGATTTAGATAGGGCTGAACAAGTGTTATTGCGCGTTGTACAAATGAAGGTTTTTCGCAGCGAATTGTCAATTTTGAGGAAGGGTAATTTTCCAGTGCACTTAAGGAAGCTACATCCTTTTATTTCTGACGGCATAATTCGCGTAGGCGGACGCTTGAGAAACGCTAACTTAACATTTGATCAGCAACACCCGTATTTATTGCCAAAAAATGAACCATATACAAATTTAATTATCGATCATTATCACCGCAAGCATCTGCATACAGGACCACATTTACTTTTATCACTACTTAGACAAAAATACTGGATACTCTCTGGCCGTGGTATAGTCCGCAAGAGAGTAAATCAATGTAACGTTTGTTTTAGAAATAATCCGAAGCCTACATTTCCGCTCATGGCTGATTTGCCTTTGCCACGGGTTACCCAAGCCAAACCTTTCTTAAATACTGGCGTTGATTATTCGGGGCCATTTTATGTCACTTGTAGTAGAGGAAGAGGCATCAAAGCTCAAAAGGCATACATTTGTTTGTTCGTTTGTTTGGCTACGCGCGCAGTGCACTTGGAGCTCGCGTCTGATTTGTCTACAGACACCTTTTTAAATGCATTTAAACGCTTTTTAGCTCGTCGCGGTCCTATATCTACCATGTACTCGGATAATGGAACTAATTTTGTGGGAGCAAAAGGTAAATTAGATGAAATAAACAAATTTGTTCTATCTAGCGAATATAAATTTACCATAAATCAAGAACTTGTTTCAAAGCATATTCACTGGAGGTTTATTCCACCCAATGCTCCTCACATGGGAGGTATCTGGGAAGCTCAAAATAAGAGTGTTAAAACTCATTTGTTTAAAGTCGTAGGCACACAAATTTTATCTTTTGAGGAGTTTAGCACAATTTTGACACAAATCGAAGCATTATTGAATTCACGGCCCCTTTCTTGGCTTAGTTCGGATCCTTCAGATCCACAGCCATTAACACCTGCCCATTTTTTAACACTTACACCCTTAACGTTTTTGCCAGCCATAGATGTTTTGAATAAAGGAGTGAATCTCCTTACCCGCAAAGAAATGTTAGATAATTTAGTTCAATCTTTTTGGAAAAGATGGCATATAGAATATTTGAATACTTTGCAAATTCGCATGAAGTGGAATACTCCGGCATGCCCAGTCAAAGTGGGAACTCTTGTTCTTATTAAACAAGATCATATTGCACCTCTTCACTGGCCTTTGGGAATCATTGAAGAGGTATACCCAGGCAAAGATGGTATTATAAGAGTAGCTACAGTTCGGACACAAAACACTACTTATGAACGACCAGTGGTAAAATTATGTCCTTTACCCTCGCAATAGTTAGTTAGTAATAATAATAATTTCGCTTAAAGTTTTTTTTTTTTTTTTTTTTTTTTTAGTTACATTCATTCTTTGGTTTAATTTTTTAGAATACTTTATTGCTGTTTGAAATTGATTGCATCACTTTCAGGCCGGGGGGATGTTTACGCCAGTTTCAATAAACTTCACTCGGTATATATCTTACTTATTTTTGTTGAATATCTGTTTTTCTATTTTTTGGTTTGTACGCGTTTTTAGTTGAAGATAGGAATTCAGATACAGATTCGCATTCGCACGCTAGCCGCTTAATAGTTGTTTCCGCATTACAGTCGCACGATAGAATTCATAGTTGTATTATCCGCACAAATAGTCACACCCGCTCCGTTTAGTAAAATCGCAGTTGTCCCGCGTCGCGAGTTCATTAAAAGCACATCCTAGACCATCCTTAGTCTTTCCCTATCCCTTCACCCTGTGCAAAGTGTACCAGGACCGGGACAATTGGGTAAGTTACCGCTTATTATTAGTTTTATTTAGTTTCCTATCGCAAATTCACATACATATATTAAATTTATTCTTTTTTCAGTTATATAAGAAAATTTGTCAAAAATAACAACCTTCATTCAAATACTTTTCTTATTATAACCATAGCATGGCTATAGGATTCTGTTCTCCAGTTTACTTTTACTTTTTATTAATGGTGTTGGATACTGCGATTCGCAAACAAGTCTTGCTGATGACACCACGGAAATAAATTTGAAAACATTTTTGAAAAATTTGGTTGAAGTAACAATAAATCAACATTACGTTGACTGAAAATTTTCTAGCAATAAATTATGCATGGTACATCTAAATTTCAATTATTAATTTTAACGCTGTGGCAAATTGGAGAAGATAACTTAACTAAGCCAGTTGAATTGCTGGATGTTTACCTTTTAAACAAATTATTTTGGAAAACTCATGCAGAGGAGTCAAATAAGAAACTCGTTAGTGAGATACTCTTAATTAGATCCCTAATGCACAAATTACTTTCAAATTACATTGAATTAAGTTAATTTCTTTTTTTTTGTTATATCTAATGTGGTATATTGACATGCTAGTCATTTAGTAAGAGTTTGCAAAATTTAGCACAAATGCAATACAATAACTTTTTACACTGATTACACTACCAATTGCAGAAATGAATATCTGACGTATAACACCTGATTAAATTACAATAAATCTGATACAGCAAGGATAGCGTAAATTATTATATTGTGTTACGTTTCTATATTTTGAGACTCTATTAAAATCTCGCCATTAAACAAAATAAAAAATATTTATTATCCTAATCTTTCTATAGTGTCCAAGAACTTTTAACCAAATTACGTAAACTTTCTTTTATCTGTATTATTATTTGCAAGCACGTTGCGTGTAAATAAGTAAAAAAAAACTGAACAAACTTTTGATACTATGTTTGGTTTCTTAGTATTACAAGTTCTTCTTTTAAAAAATTCATAAGCAGCATTTGGTAATTTTTGTGTACCCATTTAAGTTATTTAACAATACTACATAACCCACTTGACACCTAAAACTATTTTCAAATACGTCAATTTAAGAAGAGTGACTTACATCATTGGCGCCAGAGAGAATTCTTTTGTTTGGCTATTGCATAATCCTGTTTACTGTTTATTGTAAAAAAACAAAATATTCCGTAAATCCTTCACATTATTATCTATTGAAAATGTCAATCAATTTAATAAATAAGTATATAATTGAAGTTACATAAAAACATCTCTGAAAATAGAAATATCAGTTAAATAAATGCTTTTCTGCTATCACTGTAATTTAGTATGAGGCAATTTTTATAATATAATATAAAAATTGCCTGATATTAGGTTACAGTAATAGCAGAAAAGCATTTATTTAATGATTTCACACTGTAAGAAGTGCACTAATTGTAGAAATGTCAGTATTCATTGATTTTATTAAGTTAAAGTATAAAATATATCTTCGTTTATTTTTCAAGTAGGTTTTTTATCTTCTGAATGTTATTCTATAAGGCTAGATAGGCACCCAATTTCCTCCAAAACTTATGTTAAATAAATCATGCCTAGATTATTAAGCTATCTCCTCCTTGCTTGGAATTAGTTCACTTCCAGTTTAGAATATTGCTTTTTTTCGAACAAGACACATATATGTACCCTTAACCATATAACTTACAATTAGTTTGAGGTGGTTTAATATTTTATTCCTTTTTCGTAAAAGGGGAATTGTAAAATAAAGCAACAAATTTTTGGTTCAAGCAAACTCTTGCACCACTCTTGCAATGAAAACATCGGCTGTTAAAATTAACAAATATTAATATTAGATTAATTCAAAATTGCCTTAATTAATAATTCTTCTTATTGCACTGACATATTGATTGATTTAGTTTAGCTATCTTAGTGATTTAGGGGTAAAAGGACATTCAGTGCGGTCTCTAGAAATCACATATGCACGCTCAGAACACGACAGGGGTTAAATTTTGGTTACGCTAACAATATTGCGAAGTTAAATACAGTCAAAGCAGCACTTTAGCAAAAATACGTTTGCTACCATTTTATTTATCAGATTAACTAAGTATTTTAAGTTAAAGTGAACAACCGTTATTTCAACTACGGATTTGTGTTGTATTAAATATCAAATTCTGTTGAACTAAACGCAGTGTAATGTTTAATGTAAGCTAACATTTAGACTAGATCAATCAAACTACAAATTCTGAACAAGTGAAGTAGTTTATTAAGAGCTGTATTATATTTATCATTTTATGTTAATAATATAAGGTATTGAATATTTTTATTATTGATCCACAGTGGTCAAAAGCCACTGCCGGTGCGGTGGTGTGGCAAAAATCGTAGTTTTAATGACCACACCTCGTGTAAGATGTGTATCTATGTCAAATACACGGTATAAATAACTTATCACGTTGTCTGCCGCACATCCAATTTACGCAGGATATGGATTATTGCCAATGTGAAATAAGAGAAGCGCCATCTTTACGACAGTTTAACGTATTTGCTGTTACATATAGGCAGATGATTTGGGAATAGATAATTTCAGCATCATAATTACATTCAATTAACGGCAATTTTGGTTAGCTTAACCCTTTTCTTAATACCCCTCGGTTTGTTAAATGAACAGTACTTATTGTTCAAATGAACTCACTCAATGAGTTTTTTAGATTAATAAAACACAAAGTAACAAAATAATATGATTGCATTTTTTTTTTTTTTTGGTGGGTGGAAAGCCTTTATGGCGACTGCAAGCTTGGATCAATCACCTACAGTAGTGCGGGACTCCCGGTTGGTTGGTGCAAGACCGGTATACCTCGCTAAAACCACCCTCGCAGAGGAAAACGACCATGCAGCCGGAACGATATCAAAGATATACCATCAGATACATGTGGTTGGCATGGGTACACGTCCACTACATCTGTCCTCTACACTTGTTTTACATGATTTATCGTAGTAAATTCACAACGTTATTACATGTAATATTCCCGATTTACACAGTAAAATTACTGTAATTTTTTGCAGTGTAGGCGTAATTAGTTCAGACAGGTCGGGTCTGTCTGTTGCCATCTCATTCCAATGTCCGTTCCAGCCTGCCTCTCTCTTTCCTCCACCTCCTTCCTTTTCATAATGTCAGCGAGCATACAGTGTATTGCTCTCCATCCCTCTTCGGAGCGTAGCATTTCGGCCACCATGGTCTCCGGATATAGCTTGTTCTTTAAGGTACTATAGGTCCGCGAACGCCTAGCAGCCCATCGCACACATTCAAAAATCGTGTGTTGGACCGTGTCTTCTGCCCCGCAATACACGCATTGGTCGTTTAGATCTTTGCCGAACCTCTTTGCGTATGCTCTATAGACCCCGTGCCATGTCAGCGTTTGGGTGAGGTGGTAGTCAACCCGCTTAAATCGACACTGTACCCATGCTCGAATATCGGGGATCAACCTTTTGGTCCATTGGGCCACTTGGTCCGAGTCGCTCCAATTTCTCTGCCAGCTTTCAATGGTAGCATCCCGCGCCCCGACCCGTGCTTACATGCCCCTGTTCGCATGGATGAGCACTCTCTCGTGGGCCAGAAGATCTATCGGCACAGTGCCCAAAGATTTTTTTTTTTAGACTATAACTTTAGTTAGTTCAACAATATTTTCTTAATAAACCTGTTTTGTTAATTTAACACCTGTCGTTCCTTGAATGTAGAGGAAAAATCCACAACGTTTTCTAATCTACACAATTTTATTCATACTTGTGTATTTTATATTAACATTGTGACTTATGGTGAATGTGCTACGTTATTCCTAACAAATGATTGACTTAATAATTAAAAATAATTATAAATGATTTTGTAATTGCTACTGCGTTGTTTCCATCTTGTGTGTATACCTGTATCCTGCACAACACCATATCTATGTAAAAATGTTACATTTCTGAAAATTCATAAAATGTAGGTCTTTATGCCTGCAGTATACTTCTTACAAATCCTAATGTAAAGATTTAAAATGGTTTCATTCATATTTATCCGAACGAACACAACTAGTTAAATTTTCTATATTAAATAATAATAGAAAGCATATATTTACCTCAGACATGCTGCCGGTAACAATGGGAGTGCCGTAGGGAGCTGTCCTATCTCCAATATATATAACTGCTTTCCTTCACAACTACAAACTTGCAATATACGCAGATGATACTACGGTATTGATTGATAACAACACGAATAATATTCAAGGAACAGCAAATGACGCGTTAAATAAGTTAAATACATGGTTTGCCTCTAACAAACTATCATTAAATACATCAAAAACAAAATATATTCTTTTTAATTCAAATCCAACACGACATTTTCCTCCTTTACATCTTCTTCTTGGAAATAATACGATAAATCAAACACCCTCTATCAATCCTAGGCATACACTTATCATACGATCTCAAATGGCACACTCACATAAATGATTTAAACTTACGAATCTCGTCCTCAGTATTTAAATTACGACATTTAAAAAACATGGTACATCCAAAAGTTCTAAGACAGGTCTATATTGCTGACGTAGAAACAAAATTAAGATATGGATTATTGATATGGGGATCTAGCACCGCTGCTAATAAAATCTTAATAAATCAAAAAAGTGCAATCAGAGCAATGGCAGGAGTATCACAACGGACATCATGGAGACCTTTGTTCAAAGAATATCAACTATTAACTGTAGTATCGTTGTACATATTAGAGGTATCGTTGGACGTTCATGGTAATAAACAAAGATTTTTTGAGATTAATAATCCCGTACACAGCTACAACATACGCTACGAAGATATACATATACCACAACACAGACTTACCCTCACATCCAAAAGCATTATGTACATCGGAATTAAAATATATAATAACTTACCATATACTTTTCGGAATTTAACCTAGTATCAATTCAGATTTACTTTGAAACAACATCTACTCGACCGACCTTATTACAGTTTGGAAGAATATTTTAGTAATTCTTTATCATAATATGCTGCACCATTACTTTCTTACAGAATTTTTTTATATTATATTCTTATTAGCATTATTATCAAAATTATTAAAATTCAGGATTATATCACTTATTTGTTTTACATTATGTGTTAGTGCCGAGACTTTGTTTTTGACTTATTTTGTCTTTTACTGTACTAGTAGAATGTACTTACTTTCATTATATGTGTATTTAGCATTTATAATTAGAAGAATATTCTTTTTTGTATTCAAATTTCCTATTACATTATTATTACCATTATTATTATTATTATATATTGCATTTGCACTTTTCCTTATATTTATGTTCTCTTTTTCTTTCTTGACTTTATCCTATAGGTTTTATGTACTTTTTTGGAAATAAACGTTTATCTACTTAATTTATTTTCAACTATTCTGTGATTTTCATTTACTTAGTGATTTTTTATGTATAAAATAAAGTAAATATGATCTAGAAGCCCCTTGAAAAGATATACACATACTTGAAAGATGAAAGATTGAAATGATCCTGGAAATATGCATCTGCACATGTACAATATGTAAAAATAACCAATGTCAATATAGAACACTTTGCAAAAATGCTTGTGGTAAACATAGCAAAGCGGATCACAAGCCATATCAAGGATAGTGCTAAATAATAAGTTTCCCAGAATATTATCGCTAAAATGCAGATGATCTAATAATTTTAGAATGTCGAGCGGTTGCAGCTGTTTCATGAAAGCAGCGTTGTGGATAAGCATTTGGAAACCGCATCCAAAGATAAACTACCAAATATTTATTTTTCTCCGTATGTTTATTTTACGTACTTATACTGATGCGTATATTACTGATCGATATGTGCAACTTATTATGTACAGTTTGGATCAATCGTCGTTTATATATGAATTCGTATATATACATATTGCGCATATTACACAACGGTTAAGCAGCCGTGTATAAATATATTCTAAAATAGTTTTGATTATAATATAAGCGATTAAACACATTTATTGCTGCAATTATTATGAATGTACACTAATTAATATAGTACAGACTTGCTTGACTTGTTTCTAAATATTTACGTTTCACTACTTGCGTTGCGCTTTACTAACTACAAGTCCGGTAGTAGGAACATGTAGTGTACAAACGTATACATGTGTGCCGCTACACTTGATAATCAACGCTACTTTTACTGTGCTTTTATGTGTAGTATTACGACTTTCTCAGACGTTACTATTTGTTTGAAATTTGTATTATGTGTATATATTATAAAGCAAAGCAATTCGATATCTTACCCTTCAAGAAAGTCTGAATATGTGTACACTAACCTTGTTTTGTCAGTGAAACTTTTTGTCCTGAGCCTTAGTTGTATTGACCAAATAGATCGTTCAAAATGTTCAATTCCTTTTAGATTAGCATTCTTCAATTATACAAACTGCGTAACTATAGATGGGTTATGTGAATAATAATTTTGGCAATTAGATTTCGTCTAAGAAATTATAGAATGGTTCGCATTCAACTATTCACTTTTTAACGTTCAGATTTTTCTATTCACTGTTCGATAAACTGATCCTTTTACATTATTGGCTTTTATATTACTTCAGAGACTAAAGAAAGGTATTATAATGGAAATACATTCCCGGTTTTTTAAGAATATAATAACTATTTGGGGGTTCAACATCTTTAAAGTTACGATGTCTGAAAACTATGCACTGATAGAAGAATTAAAAAAATAAATAAAAAAAATTATTTGTAAGCTTATTTTTTTGTTTCAAAAGATGTTTATACTCAAAAAACACATATTTCACATTAAAGAAATTATCCTCCGCGATTATTTCTTTCAGCCTAAATAGGTAAACTTCCCTTTATTAAAAAAATTTATCAAGTCAAGAATTTGTGGTTTTGAAACTTATATTTTTTTTGTTTAATGTAAAGAAAGGATTCTTTTTTTCAAATAAATTTCTAAAAGAATTCTAATCTCTACCGAAGAAATATACTACCCTTAGAAAAAAAATAAAAACTACCTATATTCGTTACAATATATTAGTTCAGAAGCGGTTTTCTTCGATACTATTTCGTTTTAGGATAACATAAAAACAGCAACACAATTTCATATTAGACTAATCCACTTATTTTCTTCAGTATAGAGAGCTCACCATCCTGCTACGTTGCAAATACTATATGTTTGGCTTATGAAATTTGTTGGTAATTGAAGCAATTTCGGTTTGCCTCTCGAATTAGAGTTTTACAAAAACCCAAGCAATGTTTTCAAAAATCTTTCTTGCAGTTATTACTTTCGAAATAAATTCTAAAAATATTAATTGTTAATATTTGGGATATTATATTTACCACACAAACTAGTATATACATACATAGAAAGTTGATATGTCTCTGCAGTTGCTCTCTCTTTTCTCCAGTTGACTTGTTGTTGCAATTGATTTCGAACAACACCTCTTTCCATTACTTCTGTTGGTTTCTGACCCATACCGATGTTCACTCCAATCCTTTTACTTACTTTTGAATCACATCGATGCATTTTGAACGACATCAATGCTCACCCCATTTTCCCTCCGGTTGTTGATAAACACTAATACTCATCTCACCCCTTTGTTGCTTGTTTGTGAGCAATTTCAATGTATTTTGAGCAACCTCAATGCTCATCGCATTCCCTCTACTAGTTTCTGTACAACACCAACGCATTGTAAAAACCACCAATGTATTCTGAATAACACCAATGCTCATCCCACTTTTTCTTACGTGTTTCTGTAAAAACCAATATCCATCTTCAGCTTTCTGCTGGTTTCCTTATGTATGTAATATAGAAAGCGATCATTAACATTTTAATGGACGATTTGTTTGTCTGTCTTTTCTTTTTGCGCAAGCAATTTAGTACTTGGATGTAGTATTTCAAGATAATGACGGTGCTTCCTTCATTGAAAAGAATCTTTTAATCCCTTCTTCATTCCAATACAGTATTTTTCTAAACCAAATACATTTTTTCAAGTAGCATTTCTTTTCAACAAAAGCGTTTCAAACAAATCTTAGTGTAGTAACAAGGTTTGAGGTAATATTACTTCGAATGAAAGCCTATTTTCAGCATCCCTGTTACATTTTAGGAATTAGTTTTAAGAATAAGGTTGGTTATGGAATATTTTGCTACTGATAACTTCTTCTGTGTTTTGCCGTGGTGTAAAACTTTCGCTCAACATTTCGCTGTTCAATCGTAGCAGTTTCTTCAGGGCAACTGAAGTGTTCAATTATCCTGAAGAAGCTGTCGATATGTATAGCGAAACGTCGAGTAAAAGTTCTGACACACGGCGAAACCCGAAGTTATCAGTAACAGTTACATCCGGCGTAAGAGCCTGCGCAGTGTTATTAAATATTTATTTATTTTATCTCGATTTGTATTATGATATGTGCTAACTTTCTTTCATTAAAATTTTTAATAACTATTTGTACAATATCCATTCACTATATAATTCTCATTAAAGGGAACATTCGTTTGCTTAAGAAAAATGTTGGTTGTTTTGATAAGTTTCATGATCAAAGTTCTCAAAATATCGAGAAATATATGTTTGTTATCGAAGGGAATGAGAAACAAACATATATAAGTAATTAATTATGGTATAACTTCAAGTAATATACAGCAAGGTACTTAAAAAGAACCGCAATTTACACAGATTCTTAAGATATTTCTTGTCCTGTGTATTTTATTCAATTATCCTAAGTGTGTATGTATCTAAAATATTTTTTTTTCCAATAACTCAATAACACATATAACTCGCTTTGATAAGAATAACATTTGATTGCTTGTATATGTGGTCTTCAAAAGGTATTCCAAAGAAAATATTGGGTGAACTGGATGACCACTTATCGAAAATTGCCTTCTTTTATCACAGAAAAGTTTTTGAAATTATGCCAAGGGTCCTCCAAGATTTAATATCGTTCCAGTCGTTTGAAATATAATAACGTAATTTTTGGAAGTCTTGGCGTCATTGGCGGTTTCAATTAATTTAACTTTGGATGTAGGTGGAAGTTCGTCCGGTAGCTTTTTTTCCTACACTGAGCGTCATAATTTTGATGTAACAGTATAAAAGCCATTTCGCCGTTATCAATATTGTTATGTTACTAGCTATAGCAACTAACATTATAATACAACTAACATTTTATTATTACACAAAGTTCTTTAGACATCCTTTTAGAACTAAACAACGTAAAATGATTGTGCCAAAGAATAAGAGCCAATACAGATCATTTTTTTTAAGCGCTGGATAAGTTAATGTACATTGATCGTTATAATTAGATCTATAAATACTCAATTATGAATGATATACTGGGCGTTTCAGCTTACAGCTCATAACTTTTTTTATTTATGCATTTTGATAAAAATTATGCATTATTTACGGAAAATTTGCTATTATTTAAGAGTATATTATAATCTTTTATGATTTTCAATTACTGCAAACATTGTAAAATCCAAAATTTTATAGATATCACCAACTTTCTGAGTGCAAGCACATATGACTTGTTAATTTGCGTTTCTTGTATTGCTACTTTTTCAATCTAGACTTCCGCGGATACGCTTAAAATCTTCCTAACCGTCAACATAAAATCAAATACCTAATTACAAATGTTACACTCTTTTGTTTGATACGGCTACTAGGAAGCTACAGGTACACGTTTTATTAAATGCCACCTCATGGGTCCTCAGCCTTAATTTGAAAGAAATTTTTTTTGCCGATTGCCATGATACCAAACATATACGGCGTTTGAAAATTGAAAGTTACTGGTCCATGGGATAAAAATTAAAAAAAAAGGATACATAATTTTAATGTTACTATTACTGTAAACACTTGCAATCATTGAAAAGTGTGCAGTTGATAGAATTAGCAACAGTTGCTAAACTAATTGTTAGTTGCGAACATTTTGTCCTAAATTTCGTGGTTTAGTTATTTGTTGGTTGCCTTGTTATTATTATTTTTATAATTTAAGTTGCGATTCACTAAAATGTAATTTATCTGGTATTAATATTAACAAGTATTCAAATAGCGTACAGAAATAACGGCTTACTGCATAGGAATACATTTTTACTAGAGCTGTTATCCGGATCCGGATAATTTACTATCCGGATATCCGGATCTCAGATCCATATCTGCTATCCGACACCTCGGATCCAAATTCGCTATCCGAAACCTCGGATCCAGATCCGCTATCCGAAGCTTCCGATCCAAATCTGTTATTGAAAATCACAAATTACAAATTACCATTCAGTTGTTCGATAATAATTTATATGTTTTATGTATAGTTATCGGATCTAGATCCCAGCACCGTATAGTATATCCGAATCCAAGAAGCGGATCCGGATCCGAGGTTTCGGATAGCGGATCCGGATCCGAGGTTTCGGATAGCGGATCCAGATCTGAGGTTTCGGATAGCGGATCCGGATCCAAGGATTCGGATATCCGGATAGTTTTGAATCTGGCTATCCGGATCTCAATTTTGTCGGATATCTGCAGCATTAATTTTTACCCGTTTTTTAAGAGTATGACTGTTGAGCATTTTAGATCTACAAAGAAATGACTTCCAATTGGAATATCAAGTACTTGGTATTGCTGGAATTGCTATAAGTTTTCTTTCAAGTTAAGGTAGGAGTAAAGGTTTTATTAAAAAAAAAACTCTTTCTATGAAGGAGCTGTAAATAATCCTAGTAGGGATGAAAAACAGAAATGTAACATTGCTAATCTCTGGGGATTGGATCTTGTTGACACTTAGGAAAATTTTTAACGTATTCTACCACGAAAAATAAGTATTCAGAACATCATGACAACCCCGGAAACGAAAAGTTAAGATTTATATGTTTCCGTACTCAGATTTTACGTAAAATCGAAATGCGCACGAATATGCAGAGCCTTTGATTTAAAATTTTAAACTTGTTCATATTTCCGGAAAACAAAAAACCGAAAATGATAAAAAAATGTAATATAGATAATAATAAATAGTTGCAAATTTACGGTAAACAATTCATTGGTTCTAGTTTTATTAAAAGTCAACTATAAATGGAAAATGGCCGCGAGCCATGAGTAGGAACACCTGGTATATATTCTTTTTATTCGTTGAGGGTATCTAACTGATATATGCATGTATTAAAAATTCACAAAAGCGTGAATGGTTTTAAGTGCAGGTATTTAATTACTTTTAAAATCTGAGCAAAGTATATAGCTTATATATGCTGCTATGCATGAACATAATTTCCTACCTAAAAATATATATGACCGTGCTTGATATTAATTCCCTGTTTCTGTAAGGAATGCATGCTTGACCCAAAATATAACAAGCAGTTTGCATCATTTACTGTGTTTTTTTACAAGAGGAGAATTTAAGTATAAGTAAGTAGTTTTTTTAAGCCGAAAAGGAAATGGTCTCAAGGGCTTTTTTAGTTACCAATACTTTTTAATTGTGGTACCTACATCGTATCCATGGTGGTTTAAAAGCTAAATATTGAAAAACGCGAATTATTCATATTTAAGTTAGTTGATGCAAATTCCAATTTGTAGTTATTAGTTTAACAACGTTTCTCATGTTTGAACAGTGTAATAGTTTCTTTATTTTCTAGAAGAAATACAAGAACCCATTTATTTTGTTAAGGCAATTGTAATGAAGCAACTCAGATAAGTTCACGTGTGTAACCGTTATATCCATTATTCCACAACAAATAGGCATTCCTGAAGAAACCTTTTCAGGTGATATCTTACAGAAGTCAAATAAACTAAAACATTATCATTCTGATTATAATACTTGCTTCTCTCCTGGAGTGTACTTGTAAATATTTTTTTCATTTCTAACCATTACGGTATTAGCATTTTCTCATATTTTCCAAACAGACTGTCACGAAGTATTTCCACACAAGCGGTCATAATTTGACATCGTGCATTTCGGAAACATCTAAATGGATAATTACATCTACTTCGGTCTATAAGTTACGTTTAATATTACCCAATACGAATACGTTTGAATAACAAGACAATAGAAAATTTTGAAGATCCCATATACCTTGAACAACAATGACCCATAGCTTACGCATGTAACCTATGTATGTAGGAAGCGTATAGTTTCTCTCTTAGAACCTGAGCGTGTCTGGTTTGTGAGTTAGCATGTTAATAGAATGCCTACTTACGTGTGTGTATCTTTAAATAGATCAAAGCAGCAGCAGTAGCATGTAAATATTTACTCATTTACTGATAGTGATAGTTTTCCTTTTTTATCGTCCGGTATATCTTTTAATATGTATACATACATTATAGTATTTTCTCTCTAATGTATCTAACACTATTGCTTCTTACTTATGGAAATTGAATGGTAAATACACAACTTCCAGAAGCAAGTTGTCGGTAAACTTGTTCGTAAATTCCGTGAGATACTTTTCTCTCCCCATTGTCAGATAACTTTGACAAAGATGCATTGGGAGGCATTTGTAAAGCAAGTAAGTAAAGCTAATACATGTAGCTTTTAGTCGGATGAGTTCTTCTAGAAAATATTTGCTTACAGTCTAGCAAAGTACTTATAGCAAAAAAAGTCGATCAATAAGAAGCGGTGTAATGTAAAATATGAGTTAACATTTTGAATTTTACAAACTGTAACCCATATGCTTATTTTAAAGTAAGTTACGGGCTTTCCCCTGGATATGATCCCAATGTTCATATTAAAATTTAAAATTCTCATTATGGCTTTTTCAGAAAAGCAAAAGATTAAACTGCAACAAATTTATGTTTGAAGCAAACGAAGCAAACTTCTTAGGAAACAAATTTCTAAATTTCACTAAATCAGTAACTAAATATTATTATTTTTTAATTCTTTAGATGAAATATTTATTAATTAACAGTGCACATATCTGATAGCGAAATGTAGACATCAATTCTTTAATATGTTAATTTTGTATAATAATATTACTGAAATTTCATATATTGGTTATGAAATTACATTTTTTGTGTAGATTTTACATAATATAATTTCTAAAACAAGATATTTTTGGAAATTGTCTTCTTCCCCTAGACAAAAGTCAAAAATGTGTTTAGTACTAGGACCAGCTGCACAATTGCTAGTAATGCTTTAACAACTATGTTTCTGTATCCGATTTTAGTTCTTGTGAGCTTATATAACTTTACAATCGCCATAATACAATATCTATACCAACAACTCCGCTTCACATCATCCCCAACACACTTACGTAAATACACTCCGCCAAAAAAGTATCGCATAATTTAGTTTTGAATCATAAAAGTATCGCATAATCTTTGTTTGTAGCATAAAGTTGTAAAGTGTGATATAATTTCTATGATTGTTTAAATAAAATACAGGCCAAATAAAAACAAGAACTCATACTTGAGATTTTTATTAAAACAAGAAATTATAATTTTGGAAAGACAAATGTCATAACAGTAGCTTTTAATACTGAGTATTGTCACCTCTGGCTCTTATGACCGCTCGCATACGGTTTGGCAGAGATTCGATTAACCTCCGTATATAAGCCTGATCCAAATTCTCCCACTCGTCACGGAGAGCATTTGCTAGTCCATGCAGGTCCGCTGGGGCAACATTTTGGGTTCGTATCCGTCTGTGGAGGAGGTCCCACACGTGCTTGATAGGGTTCATGTCCGGACTTACCGCAGGCCAATCTAAAACTGGAATACCAACATCGTTAAGGTATTCCTGGACGATTATTGCAACATGCGGTCGTGCATTATCGTGCATTAACATGAATTCGTTTCCTATAATTGGCGCATATGGTACTACATGTTCTTCTAAAATGTCCGTTATATACCTGTGGGCAGTCAGTGTACCTCTGTCTACTGGTACTAACTCTGTACGACCTGTTAAACAGATGCTTCCCCAAACCATAATAGAGCCACCGGCGAAATTAGGTCTAGGTCTGATATTACACTGCGAATAGCGCTCACCGTCTCGTCTGTACACTGAGATACGCCTATCTGAGGTGTAAAGACCAAATCTTGACTCATCTGTGAAGAGTATATTGGCCCAGTCATTAATGTTCCAATTTACATGTTCTCTGGCAAACCTTAAGCGAGCCACTCGGTGGTTCCTAGTGAGACGAGGGGCTGTTACAGCTACTCTAGCTCTTAATCCACTCTGTCGTAACCTATTCCGAATAGTTTGAGTACTCACACGAGTATTTCTGACTCTAGCCAAGTCGTTCTGCAATTGTCTCGCAGTTACATGTCTTCGACGTAATGCTTGTAGTAGTAAATAGCGGTCATCTTGGCGAGTAGAACATCTTGGACGACCTGGTACAGGTCTTCTACTGTAAATGCCTGTTTCCCTATATCTGGCTACGGCTCTAGAAACACTTGACTGATTGATGTTCATCAAATTAGCAACGTATGCTTGAGATCGTCCATCTTCGATTAAAGCAACTATAGCAGCCACTTGTTCTGAAGTTAAATTGCTCATTTTAGTTTTAAAAGCGTTGGTACAGAACTCTGACTTCGCACTTTAAAATTTGTCCGTATAGGAAGACTTTCAATAAACAACTGAGCAAACCTTACACATATGCATTTTTCTAAATGTGTTCTTTTAGAGAAAAAAAAAAGTAAAAACGCTAAGTTCCATTATTTTGTTAGTGTTTTTATAGTTCACATACACGAGGCAAACTTTTTGTGAACGTATAAAGATATCTTGGTTCATAAATGCCCTTTTTTAGTTTATGCGATACTTTTTTGGCGGAGTGTATTATAAGTAACACTAATAATGATATGAAGGAATAAGTAACAGTAATAATGATACATATGAGTCAGATGTAGCCTTTTCCATAATGCAACTGAAGTCGTCCAATTCATATGGCATTGATGATATCATTAATAATGTTTTAAATCGAAACATAATGTACCTGGTTGCCTTTAACTTCATTGATTAATAGATCGCTCATTGAGGGAACTTTCCCTTAGAAGTTTTAAAGGTTACACTTGTCCACAAAAAGATGGCAAGAAGAAGATGCAGAGTAACAGATCTATTTCGCTGATCTCACCCATGTCAAAAATAATGGAAGGAATGGAAAAACCGTTTCTTTCTTGGCGTATCACAATGTGTTGCGTGCCGCTCAACATGGCTTTCCGACTGGACGATTCACTCATGTTACAATTTATATAATAATCAATGATGAACAAAGGTGTGTCGGAGTATTTATGGACCTAAGTATGCCGTTTAATGTAGTTGATCATAAAATCTTATTGAAAAAGTCATTCAAGTACGGAATACGTAGATAATCATGGATACATTATGAATAATCATGATTGATCATGGATAATCATAGATAGATCATGGACAAATCATGGATAATCATCGCCTCTGTACATGAGAATAAGAATTTACTGTGCAATTACTTTAGAATTAAGATCTATTAAAAGTATAAGCTTATTCAGAAAGGAAACAATTTTTTTTTACAATACATATTTTTTACAGCTTCTAGGAATATTTAATTTTAATAATGGATAGTGTAGTAAAAACCTGTCGATGATGCATATTTTTTTTTCGTTTCACTAGTATAGGTAATTTGCAGCTTCATTATTTTTGTCCTTGTCCTATACCTTTGGGTCTGTTTGATCAATACCTATATTAAATATTAAGCAGTGGATGAATTATAGAATGGCGTTTTAAATTGTTGGGGCAATTAGCTTTCGTTATAAGTCCGACATAGTTGAAGTATTCAAATAACAATACCAAACAGTTGCATGTCATGATAAATTCAACACTAGAGATGTGTCGTTCCAACCGGACTCGGTACAAAGGAACTAGTCCGCACATGGAACTAAAAGGAACGAGTCCGCTATATCGTTCCGATATCGTTCCGGGTCCGGACTCAAATGTACCTATTCGGTACATCGTTCCTTTAGTTCCTTCGGTACATCGTTCCTTTAGTTCCTTCGGTACATCGTTCCTTTAGTTCATTTAAACCGAGTTCGATCGGAACGAAATGAATTCGGTCCACAGTCGGTGTGTTATGATTACCTACATACACAAGAAACTTTTATCGCTATTAAGCGATTTGCTAGTGTTGAAAGCTTGTTTATATAACTTGACTGTAGACTGTGGACGTGTTTTTAAATAAAAATAAAACGTTCTTTGTTTTCTTTTTGACAAGTTACATCTACCATAGTAAATAAAGTCTATATTGGGTTTATTATTTAATACGTAACTTATGCACATGTATAATAGATGCGGTATATGTAGATGTAGATTACATTAGATGAATGCTATGTTTGTATTGCGCACTCACTCTTTATACCAATTCCGATCGGAACGACATATCTCTGCCTGCGTATAGCGGCGAGCTGGCGAGTGTATTGTGCAAGGAACGATACCTATACCGAATGTACCTATATTTGATTTAGTTCCAAAGGAACGAGTTCAGCGGACTCGTTCCTTTTTACAAAAGGAACGAAAGGAACTAGTCCGTAAAAGGAACGACATTTCCCAACACTATTCAACACTGTATGCTAACTGTACCAACCCGAATGCATGACTTCAATATTTATTTGTATACAGTAAATTTTAGTATTTTTTATGCTTCCAATAACATATAAACTTGTATTTAAAGCTATGATTTTAAAGCTAGAGAATTGTTTATACTTTTATAATTTATTTGATTTTTTTCCTGTCAGTGCTTTATTTATATCCTGAACTGTTGCTTGTTGTTAAAACCAGATGGGAAAGTCGATAAATAATCGGATACTACTTTTCAGAGACTGCGACTGTATAACGATGTAAACTTCTCACGAACACAAATACGTGTCTACCATTAGTAAATCATTCCACGTGATGATGTTATCGTTATTATTTTGTTCCAGATCAGACGGAGGGCCGTTCGAACCAGGACTGGTACCAATAACTAACTCGGCGCAGGGACGAAATGTGACAGATCGTGAAGTGGTGCGTGTGTTGTGATGCTCCTCAGTGCCCCCTAGTGTCGAGCCCCCGGAGTGTAACCCCAACCCCGAGTTACCATGGCATCCCTCGCCAGCCCGTGTCTGTCAGTCACACTGATATTGGCATTTTTTCTCGTGCTCGTCTGCTCCAATCAAGGTTGGTATCGTATTATGAAATATGGATTCGACTGAGACACACGCAACGTGTTCTTTGGGGCTAGATTATAAAATATAATCCTCCCGGGTTTTTAATATATTTTGGAGTGATTAAAGGCGGCATAATAGCAGGGTATACGAGCGGCATCGTTGTCGTTGTCGTGTTTTAGGTATTTCTATTTCGGCGCGGTATTACAAAGGCCGTTTCATCGTTGTTCGTGTCGCGAAATTGCAATCTGTACCTGTTGAATTTTTTGATTTCTTTTGTTGTGTATATTTTGCATTGTATAAAGTTAGCGATGTTTGAATTTTAATAAAAATTCACGTACAGTTTTTTTACTACGCTTTATTTGACAGAAAAAGGACACGTATATTTTCAAAGAGTTTGTTACATACTGTATTTTAGCTAAATTAAAATTTATATGCTTTGTATTATACATAAAATAATAAGTCGGTTATTCTACATTGAAAGCAATAAGTTCACTTAGTGAGAACATGCTGTACCCAGTAAAACCCCCGTTTCAACATAAACTTCTTGAATTTTTTAAAAAATCCAACGTCTTAATTGTGGGTCAACTTCCACTATACACTTTTCGAGACAAATTGGCCCAGAAATTTTCAATTGGCCGAGCCTGCGGTAACTTTGGGGTTATCGTTTTTCGGCACCAAAGTTGTGAACGTTCAGCCAATTTTGAGTCTCGCGCGCGCAAGCAGCCAAGTCCGGCTAAAATATAGCATCATCTTGAACATATGTTTGATGGATAATATTAATCAATTTTGTTAATATAACTTCAACTCTTAATGTAGCTTCCCCGCTAACTCGTCCAACAAAAGGTTGGAAATCCCACCAATTGATATCGCGCACAAAACTAAAACTTTATCAGCAAATTTGGCCTTTTGCTTGTTTTTTATATTGTCTATATATTCTTCCACATTTTCGGTGTAAAAACGGTCATGTCCTTTAATTTCGGAATTATTTAGAGTAAAATACTTTTCATAATCATTAACATTAATAGCTCAAATCTTGTTTAATGCCGAATCTGTGACGCAATAGGTACATTTTTGAATCCCAATATAAAATTGAGTATTACTTTGTTGCAAATTTATTACATACATAAGTGTTAATGGCCTTTATTTAAATTTGTGATACAATTATTCTTACATCTTATAATCCTGTCGAACTTAATCTTTGTATTAAGTAATTGTAAATTCACAAGGTGCAGTAAGTTCTTAAACATATTAAAGGTTTTCTTGGCAAAATAAACAATTTGTACTAGCACTCTACTACCACCCTAAGTGATTCTCGGATTTGTAGTAAAGAATATACCTCTCGAAATTATTAAAGTTTATGGGGTGTTTTGCAACGACATTTTACATAATAATGTAAAAATAAACCAATTAATGGCCGGATTAGGCGATTAACTGACTTATTCTTTCTTGAATTTATGTTCGATAGGGTCTTCCGCATTAACGAGAGGATTTTAAAATTCTCTAAATTTTACACGGATGAAAGCACAAACTATGTCGAAATATTTGCTAAATAAAGAATTAACAGGAAATATTTAACTTTCTAGTTTCGGCGTGCCATCTTTTGCTGAATTCTCGAATATATTAATGTGAAGTCAGCAGCGTTAAATTTTGTTTTTTAATTACAAGTACTCCGTTACTTTTTTCCGCTGAAATTTTTATAAACGTTTGAAAACATCGCTTTAGAGACAACTACATTTAAAAATATCATTTATTTATTTATATATATTTATACCGCGTGTCCCGTATCGTTTTATTCAAGCTTTGGGAGGGTAAAGTAGACTACATTTAATAACAAAAAAAAAAACAAAAATGGTAGGGCAAATTTCTTTCGTTACGAAGATACAGGGTGCTTAACGCTCATACACTATCATTTTCTGGGGATCCCTTGCAGTTTCTAACTGAGGAATTACAATTACTTTTAGAGGAAGTATCGTCAAATTTACGCAGACGCATTTGTTATCAAACGAATGGCGCACCCCACTTATTGGAGTAAATATTAGATATTATCTAAACAATAAATATATATATAAAATATTAGTTGCATTTGGGCAGAATTTGACTGGTAGGACTTTCTTCGTTCTGTCACAGTAGAATCACATCATCATCTCTATTGGTCTGTAAAAAATATAGTATTTATTTCCACTATAATACATAAGTAGAAACGCCGTCAATACAAAGCAGAAAAAGAAGTACATTCTAATTAAGTGCCAATTAATTGTATTCAAGAAATTCAAAAATACTATAGGGTTCAATGTTACATATGTAGGAATATGTCATTCGTTTAAACCTAACCAAGTTATTATCTAATTTTATATCTAATGGCAATTTGTTAAAAAAGCGAATACTATTATAAAGTATAACTTTCGTGAATTTAGTTAAACGGTGTCTTGGAACGTTGTAATTTATTTTATATCTAGTTGTGTGGGTATGCATTTTTTCGTTGTCTCTAAATGAAGTTTTGTTTTTAAAGTTAAATAAAAGATATTCATGTATATAAATACCATACGACGTTAAAAAACCGAAAGATTTGAAAACAGATCGAAGTGATGCGCTAAAACTCAGCCCCAGTAGTGCACGCATCGCCCGTTTTTGTAAAACAAATACACCCCCAGAGCAGAATACCATAACGGATTATTGAAACAGTATGAGTGGTATACTGCCTTTAAAGTTACATAATTACAGACTGTACTTAATATTTTTAGTGTGAAGCCAGCACCACTGAGCCTGCTACACACATGGTCTACGTGGTTATTGCATCTAAGTGTATCGTCTATACTGACCCCTAGAAAACGACAATATTTTGTTAATTTTATATTAGTGCTGTCTAGAAAAATATAAATAGATATGTTTGCACTTTCATTTGGCTTAAATAGTATGCAACATGTTTTGTTTCTATTTACTTGTAACTTATTTTCTATAAACCATTGTTTTAAGACGGAAAATCAGAAGCAGCAAACAGCAAGTCTGCATAATTAATAATTTTTTGATTGTAATACGAGACGTTTATAAAAATCCGTCATTCAGAAAAATTAAAAATAAAAGTGGCCCCAGTACGCTACCTTGAGAACACCAATTCCTGCAGTGAGCGTATTGGAATATGCTGCTCCGGCAGCACTGTTTAATTTAACTGTCTGTCGTCTATTGGTTAGGTATGATTTGAACCACTCCAACGGAACACCTCTCACCCCATAACACTGTAGTTTTTCAAGTAATATTGCATGTGACATAGTGTCAAATGCTTTAGTAGGATCCAAAAAGACACCGCAAACTAAGTTATTTTTTCCCAAATGAGATAATATTCAATTGGTATATTCGAACAAGGCTGTCTTAGTGCTTTTCCCAGTAAAGAAACCGTGCTGATTTTTATTTATGAGGCTTTGGAAGAACGAAAAAATTTGTTCAGCAACCACAGACTCAAAGATTTTTGCAACTGTTGTTAATTGGCTAATAGGTCTATAATTCTCCAATTTGTTGCGATCACCTTTTTTGTATGTAGGTAATATAATTGCATGTTTCAAGAGAGCAGGGAATTGCCCGGTTATTAATGAAGTGTTAATATGGCAGAGTGGTTCCACAATTTCATGAAAACAGCTCTCTATAAGGTGTAACGGAATTTCATCAATACCGATAGAATTTTTAGTTTGTAGTTTAGATACAATTTCTCTTAAATCTGAGCCTCTATTGGCTTCAAATTGAAAGAAAAAGGATTTTCTTGAATACGTAGGTTAGTCGATTGTTTGGAGTTTGATGCCATCCCCGACAAAGAGTTAATTATTATTAATATTATAAATCCTAAATAAATTTTTATAATGTTATTGTATAGACTTATCTATGATGCAGATTAAATTTTGTTAACAAAAATTTTAATTCACTTAAGAAAAATTCCATTATTTCCACAAATTACCTACGGTATATAATTTGAATATTCCTAAAATAAGGGGCAATTATACAACTTTGACATTTTTTAGCTCTTGGTAAAAGTACCAGACGAAATGATGTACATTTATATATATTGTAAACGAAAATCGAACACAAATTTTGTGATTGCTTTGACAGTAAAATTCTTTTACAAAAACCTCTCACAAGTATACATACATATGAGAAAATCCAGACAAACAGTATAAAAAGGTACTCATTTTTATACTGTTTGTCTGGATTTTCTTTGCCATAGAAAAATAGCAAATGGGTATAAGGTTCAGTGTCGTGTGCAACATATGTGCTGATGTTAATTCGTAGCATTCCAATCGTCAAAGTTTACTTTTATCCGATAGTATAATAATAAAAAAAAAACAATCTTTGTGCTCTGCATATGTATATAAAAAATTGGTATTTGCTATTCCCACAGTATGCATACATACATCAAAAGGCTACGCATAAAATGTTTTATAAATAACCCGGCCCGTAACAGTGAAACACGTGAATGAACAGCGAACGTTTGCCCGACTTGACGGGAGCTGGTTGAGTTAGCATTCCCGCTTTTAACGAAGCACCAGCTGTGTCCCCTTTACTTCCACTCACAATGCAACTTGTTTTGTAGTTTTTTTTTGCAAACGTTTGTACAATAGCCGAAGTGAGTATATGGACTAATGAAATACTAAACTAAGACCGGAACGGAAAAGATGAAGTAGCGATAAATATTTATGCATATTTTGCATATAACTATTTCAAGAGAAAAACTTCTGAACATTTAAAGAATCAATTCCAAATTTGTTACTCCGAAAAATAAGAAACCTCTTGTTCTAGAAATCAAACGCTACATCTCAATCTTTCTCGTTTATAACAAACATGATATCTGAATTGGAGCTAGTATCTCGTGTTGTTGCAATAACTTGTAGTGAAATGTACGGCTCTTGTCGGGCGTAGCCAATGTCTACGTGATTTATCCAATCATTATCTGCGTACGTAGGTGCATTTCAACAAAACGCGTGCACATTATACCTTAACATGCGGATGCAATAAGTAAGGCATCGCTTCGGTAGACAGTCGTACGCAAAACCCTCCCGATAGACTTCTCAGTGGGCGAAGATCGTGACGAAATGCGAATTGTTTCGCTCATAGGTGCTAAGATAAGGCCCGATATTTAGTTTCTCGTCACGGCTACACATGAGTGCGCGCAAAGATTTCTTTTCTGTTGACACAAACAAACGCTGTGTAAAATAAGATATTTTGTACAGTAAACAAACATTCATGTATGTGGGTAGTTATACAATGATTCTTTGTGTACAGATATAGATAAATGTACTACATAAGAGCTATTATCTTTCAACGCTGAATACGATTTTATACACTACATTGGCTAGCACATATTCATTTGATTCTAGCAGATAGGTGAGAAATTTCCGCTTAACAATTCTTTTATTATAAACTGAAATATTTGTATCCACATATTAACTCGCTAATGCCGACAGAACAGAAGAAAAAGTGTTGCAGTGGACTAAATAGGAAAAACACTAAAGGAAGGTGTCGTTCTTTAAGCCGTGCGTCCTATTTGATCTGGTAACACTAGGACAAATAGCGGAAAGTTTTTGGGTAGTCGTAATTTCTATCTTTCTAGACGTTTTCAGGCCGCTGAACACGAATCTGAAGCCTACTCGCACCAATCTATAATCATTTAGCCAGTCAAATTTCAATCCATGCGTTTGACTTTGTCAAAGGAAAATCGACCGTGTCTAACCTGTGCTCTTTCACTCATTTCGTTTCTGGCGTCTTGGATGAACAGGGCCAGGTTGAAACGCTCTATGGTGACTTCTCGCAAGCGTTCGATACCGTGCAGCATGAGATTATTTAAGGTAAACTGGATGCTTTTGTCGGTCGGTTTGTAGAATGCAATGGCTTTAAATCTAATACCTACATTTTAAAAACAGGAGTACCACAAGGATCTGTACTGGGTCCGTTATTATTTGTTGCATTTATTGATGATGTAACAAAACGTCTTTCATCAAGCTGCGTACTTTGTGCTGATGATTGTTTTTTTTTCTTGCAGTTCTTTGCTTTTTGTCTTTGGAGGAATATACCTGTAGGGTAAATACATAAATAAGATAATATAATTAATAACCTAAATTTAAACAATGAAAACCTTTAACTACGTTGTATTTCATTATTATATACTGCTATGATATATCATGATATACCTAACCTCTACAGCCTACAGGATCAAACGTTAATTATAAAATTGTTTATGTAAATGTGCCGTTATGTTACCCTCTACACCTAACGGTACAGAGAGGGATAGATTATATATATATGTAAATGTATTTTGAACTATTTATTTATTTTATAAACATGTTGTTAAAATCTAAACTAAAACTTACTTATTTCGTATCTAATTCAAAAAGGGCATGTTACCATGGATTTTAAGGAATTAGGTTCCTTCCCTGATTGTTCGAACGTGGTTTGATTATGCTGTGTCGTATCGTTGGAAATGATATCTTTCATCGTTGCTGGGGTCCTTTTTGCCTAGGAGATATCAAGTTGTTGAAAACAAATGTGGTGGAGTTTTTTATTCTGTTTTTCCTGAGTGTAGTTGCATTTTCGAATAATTATCTAGAAATTATAAATTTGTATCACAATAAGAGTCTTTAACTTTTGAAATTTACTTACAAGAATGAGAGTATTATGTATGTAGTGCCAAGATGATGGAAATCCAGTGATTTCGACGATATGGGGTGGCGTATTTCTAATCCTGGGGCCTATTGAAGAGTTTTGTTCGAGCCTATTTGCTGTGACGTCATTGGAACACTAAATGGGAGCTGAAATGTTGTTGTGGAGTTGGAATTAGTACTGGGAGTATATGAGAGCAGTTTTTCGTACTTGAAGTAAGCGATTTATCATCTTTTGAATTGATAACTGGTGTTAAAAAGCGTAAAGGGAATGTTAGGTTATATTATCGTATGATAACAGTGATTCTAGTGGATTTTGTGTGTAACCAAAACGTTTGATGCTGTGGGCTCATTTTACGAGCGGTTTGGTACTATCAAATAATTGGCATTATTTGATAGTACTTGATTTTATTACGGGAATTTAGCGGGAGATTTGAATTCTATATTGATATTTAAACGAGATATATGAGTTATTAGTTTGGATTAAGATTCTAGAAATCTTATTTTTGTAAAATTTAAATAGTAAAGAACTTACTTACCCTGAGGGAATCATTAGAAGATTCATTTCTTTGTTCATCACATTTATTTAACTCGAAATAAATAAATTTCTTTGGAATAACATCTCTTTTATTCACTGTAGTACAAGAACATCACGAACGAATAACTAGTACAGTTTCAGTAAAGATATTTAAGTGTATATCAGGTCTATAAAGCTAATAATCGGAGGCTTACGGTTGTGTGACAACACCTCCCCCGCATCCCAAGGTGGACTGAAGATAATAAGTATCATCCGATTGGTTTTCGGTGTACCCAAAAACATAGTGGAGGGGAAAATTTCATGTACCTGTGTACTGTAGTGTCATCTTACAAGTGGGGCGTAGTATATCGGTGGAGTAAATGATATTTAATAGATGACGCTGACTGTATGAAATGTTAATAAAACAAAAAAAAAATTTAATAAAGTTATAAAGAATTATCTTATACAAGTTTCGTAGCAATACACTTCTAATTAAAGGTATATAATACCTAATTTGATATAAAATTGTACATCAAGTTACAAATATTGCCCTAACCTTAACCTTTCTTGTTTTCCTTTCTTTTTCGTCACTTCGAGACACCTCGCTGTCAGCAAAACTAATAAAGTCTATTAGATTTATGTCGTTCAATATTTTAAGGCCGAGGCCGTCACAGCTTGTTCGAGAGAGCTATTGACACCGGACGTAGGATAGATAGAATAAGATAGAACCAACCATAATGCGATTTATTTTGCAATATCCTTGTCGGTGTAATAAGGAAACACTATTTATAGGAGCTAACTCAATAAAATCCATAGATAGATCTGAATTAGGTGTAAGAGATTAACTGGATATTTAACACCGAGAAAAACAAAATGATTTATGACCTGATGAATTACGATAGGCATCGCCGTGTGAGCCTACTTTCATCTACTAACTATATTTATTCATATCGGGAAGTAATAATGTTGACCATATTGGTGATAATTGGTTACAAAATATGTTTACTTTTGATTGTGTGCTTAGTGTATAAGTGATAGAGCTAATGTATGAATGAAAATTAAAAGTAACTTGTACTATATCTTCTGTTTGCTCCCATTATTGGAAATAAATAAGATTGTTGACTCAGAACGGCGAGATTTGTATACCCATGCACTTCGATTATAAGGTTCATAAAAATGTAAACTTGGTAAGAAGGAAATGCTATATCGCAGTTAAACAATCTCGTTGATAATAATTCATTCTAGTATACAAGAATTGCAACTAAACTCATTCAATTCTTCAAAAAATACGGATATGAACATAATTTACAAAACTATCTTCTTAAAGGTTTGGGAAAATATGTAGTATCATGGTACAGGACATGAGTATACTATGTAATACCTTAAATATCCATGTACTGGTATTTAATTAATAAGCAAAACACTCTCGCCTTAAATGTAAACACATGATGGTGCGTCAGTATGCTCGTTAATAAGATACGGTCAAGCGCTTGGGTTAGCCGTTGGAAAAGGTCGAAGAAATGCTTAGTCTCGTTCAACTAACGAATGAAACAGCGTGATTAGAACTTTGCCTATTGTGCTTGCTGTGCTATTTTACGTGTAACGCAATGATGTGCCCGTAACTTCATCTGTTTTTCTTTTATCAAAATGCCACGGAACACAAGTATTGAATCAACTGATATGGTATTAATTTGTGGTGAAGCGAGAGGGAATACTGAGACAACTCATCGGTTGTGCTGAGACCGTTATCTGATCGTCAGATACCCGATGTTGAAACCTTTTCTTTGTCAGTGGCTGCTGGCAAAAGTTATGTAGCACCTGGCTCCCTCAATGTGTTGCTCACTACAGACGAGTAATTGTTTACCAGAAAAGGTAGTTTTAATGTGCATAGTTTTCATCTCTGGACCGATAAAAATCAACATGCGACCAGAGACTCTAACTTCCAGCGAAGATTTGGTCTCAATGTATGGACCAGCATTATAGGTGATATTTTAGTGGAATCATACGTTTTGCCATCTAGATTAACTGAGAATGATTATTTTAATTTCCTAAACAACGATTTATTGGAGGATTTCCCGCTTGCCCAAAGGAATAATGTGTGGTTTATGCATCATGCAATACCGTATTATTCTTTGGTCTAATAGTCCGCACCAAATGTTTACTTTTTGTGAGTACCACTTCTTGCTGTTAATCACACATTTTGGAGTACGTAGATGTGTGTGAAGATGCAAATAACTTTTGAGAAGAAAAAAGAACAAAAATGTCGCCCGTTTTCCCATATGGATAAAAATTGCTGCTCACTCCCCATAAATAACGAAGTTAGATGAGGTTCATTATCACTTGTTTAATAACTAATGTCTTCTAAATAATGGTTCTTCTAATGGACTCATGCAATTGCATTTGTGTTCCAATATTTCAATGATTGTATATATAAACTGCGGGAATTAGTTGGAGGAATATTAAGAATTATAGTTGTAATCCATTTAGTTGTATGTAGCTTTATGAGAACAACGGATTCTTACAAGCTGGTTATACTATCGTTTATTTATCATAAGATGAATTCAATTTGAACATTTCAACCACATCAATTCGATCATCCTGAAACATCAGACATATGAAACAATCAGGCAAAAATCATCGTTTTCAATACACCAACTGCAAATTCACAAAATCTAGGGCGCGTTTGTCAATTACTTGTCATTAGCCTTAACTAGATACAAACGGCGTATCATGAGACACCTAAATGAATTTGAAGTTGTAAGAGCCAATGCATTAATCGAAGAAGGATACAGCTTACGTCATGTTGTAAGACATTTTGTAAGCCCTTCTTTCATGTACAGGGTTTGGAGTTGCAGGCAGGTAGACTTGTTAGAAAAGCTGGTCAGGGTCGTAAACGTGTGACAACTGCTGAGCAAGAGAGATATTGCGCATTTAGCCAGCGCACATCTATTGCTAGAAACTTGCAAAGTTACCTTATAAGAGTAACAGGAATTCAAGTTTGTACGGTAACGGTACAAAACTTAGATCGAGGAGACCAGTCCGAAAGCCACTGCTGACTTTAGTTCACAAAAGAAACCGACTGGCGTTTGTTCAACAACATGTAGATTGGGAGATGGAGCAATGGTCGTCAATGCTTTTCAGCGACGAATCAAGATTTCGGTTGACACGTTGTGATGGGCGTATTCGAATTTGGGCATAATGGTGCACCACCTCATAGCGGACCCTTTGTAACAGATTGGGTAAATGAAAACTTTCGTAGATGGATTGGACGCAATCGACCAGTTGCGTGGCGACTGCAATCGCCTGATCTGAATTCATGTGATTTTCTTTCTGTAGGGTTTTATGAAGCAATTAATGTATAATGAACCCATAGATAATGTTGCAGATTTAAGAGAACGAGTGAATAATGCAGCGAACACGATTCGTCAGAACAGGGAGCTACTATTACCCGTAAAAGGTGATATTTTTCTTTGTGCACAGGCATATATTGACAGCAATGGTGAACATTTCAAAGTTACTGTGTAAAAATAGAGTACTTTTCAGGAATATCCACTGAGGTATTACATTGCTATTGTAACGCCCTGTTTAGATTCTGAATTAATATTTAAAATGCATTGTAGAAAAACTACAAAGTTACATACATTACATTATATCCCCTTCTATGAAGGGCACACATACTCGTAAATATCGTTACACGTTCTGAATGCTTATTAGCTTCGACGTTTTAGGTCATCGATATTCGGCATGTATCGTACACGTGATGCGGTCGATCTGCGTATGCTTGCGTATCGTAAACAGAAATGAACCTACCTCAACACATTACCGCAGTTCTCAACAGTTGGGGCCCTTTAACAATAAGATCACCTTTACACTTTTTTGTTCATAAGTATATACACACTTGCTTTTGTCTTTATAATTTCAACATTTCTGTTTTCACTTGAATTTTAAAATCACCGTGTATGTATACATTCCCAACCTGTTGATTTTATAATATTACGAGCATAATTCACAACTAATCGTTTTGCTATACTCCTATTTCGAGAATGAAATAATTTAAAATACCAGTGCGCTATAAAAAGTGCTATAAACGTACAAAACGGATCGTAAAACTATATGGAGGCGCAGTAGTAGAGATCCCGAAATTCGAAAAACGCTCTTCTAGCGCCTCGGTCCGCAGCTATGAATGTATGTCAACTAAGAACGATATGGTAATTACGAAATGCCGGGTTGACGTGACCTAGATGCTGTGAATTCCTAACATAAGTTTGCAAAAACTTCGAATGTTCATTTAATTGCGGGATATTTCGAGTTCCTAGAAAAAGCTCCGGTATTCTAGTGGAATGGCAGTCATTAAGTTGAATCAATAGTGCGCACGTTACTTTAAAATAAAATACCAGAGTATAGAAATTACTAACAAAAAATTCCGACCAAAATAATATAATCTTGTGAGAAATAATAGCTACGGATGGTTTCTGTTCATTGTACATAATTAAGTAATTTTGAAAGGATACAGGTGTGTATACATTCACAAATTACCACTTTAATGTAGCTTTTTTAGATATCCTGAAATAGAACAAAATTAGGTACATGATGAATTACGGTAGGTGGCCGTGTATGAATTTTGGAAATACCAATGTTATTTTACGTAAAGAAATTTCCTGCTCGCTTACTTTTTGAATAATTGCCAAGTTTGGGAGGTTGTTGTGCTCCGATCTAATAAACAATTTCAATATCCGCTAACTTTAAACGTAAATCACATGGGAGTAATACGTTTACGTCCTTCAACTTGATATTTGTCTCACCTGTTCTGTATGAAGTCGACGTTATAACATCTTACCGCTCTACGTAGTTAAATAGAGTGCTTTCTACTGTAACCTCTATACAGCAACATTTGCGTTTAACTAAACTCCTTTTACTATCATTTTATTTATATTTGGTTTCTTTCAATTCTTGTTTCTTAATGTGCTGATAAGGAATTTATTTTACAGTTATACATTAAGCACTGTAAAAAATAACAAATAATTTCGACACCTCTTCAATACAAAATAGGTTTTAGTTAACACTATATACATTTCATTAGTTTATATACCAATTTTACGTTTGATAATGTTAACATAGATAACAAAATGTTTCTAATGTTGATATTAGTATTTAGTATTTTATATTAAAGAGGTGTTCCAATTATTTATTATTAATTAACTAACGTACAGCCATATCTTTTTCCTTATAAATAATATTTCGGTATCTAATGGATAGATGTGGCTAGAAAAGACCACAGAAAACCATAGCTGTTAAGACCAAATATGATGTATTGGACCTACACCATTGTAGTCAGACCCATAATGATTTATGTGTGGTGGACAAAGATAAACAGGCTTCCATGTTTAGCTTAGAGATAGAATAGCTACATTATTTTATATTAACTATTGCATCAAAAGCCTTTGATAGTGTAAATCATGCCCAGCTTCTGAGTAAGGTATCGCGCTATGGTGTTAGGTGTGTCTTCCTATTTATCGGCCCGTTTGCAGTTTGTTTATATCGGAGATGGGGTGGGTGGTGTGTATTCATCAGCTATAAATGTTACAGAGGCGTCCCTCAAGGATCAGTTCTTGGACCTCTGCTATTTATCTTGTTTGTGAACGATCTGTATCATTCCTTTGCAGATGGTGATCTGTTTCAATTTGTTGATGATACTACTGCAGTCATCTCAGGTCGCACCGAGGCAGAGTTGGCACAGGTTAGCAATCAGTATACTGAAATAATGAGAGCGCGGTGTTGCAATAACGGTTTAGAAATTAACCAATCTAAAACATGTATGTCAACGTTTAATACAAAACAATGTTTGCCAGATACATTTCTATTAGTACGCTTGAGATCCAAAACTATCCCTGTAACAAATAATACTAAATTTCTCGGCTGTTACAGTGACATGGATCTCACATGGAATACCCACGTAGATGCTCTCTGTAAAGAATTATGTTCTCTTCAGTATGCTGTACGCCAGTTGAAAATTAGTGTCAGGTGTCAGTAAAGAAGTGCTTTTGACGTATTACCACTCTCATATCTCATCAAGATTGAGATATGGTTTAATGTTCTGTGGCTTGTCTTCCCAATTCCCACAATGTTTTATTTTACAGAAGAGGATTTTGCGAAGTATATTCATGTTAAAAAATACTGATAGCTGGCGTCCACTTTTTGTGGGCCATAACCTGCTGACTTTACCGAGCATTTTTATTTATGAGTGCGCAGTGTATGTCAAACAAATTTTAACCGTTGTATACGTAACTGCGATATTAATAATGTATATGAGACACGGAATGCTTGTGGGCTGTCGGTTCCGAGACATAGAACAACACTATATGAAAGAAACCCTAGGTTTATACGTATTAAAATCTATCATAAACTCCGTAGAAACAAATTTAAACATTGTTAAATTTAAAATATCGTTAAAATGATTTTTCTAATTGGATGTTGTAATAAAGCTAAAACAAAAGACAACGCAGTGTTGATATGGCTATTACAGCATACTGTACTGTAATGAGATATTAACGTGGTGGGGGGACTCTTGCCGGAATGTAATATAGGCGATTAATGTGCAAATTAGAAAAAATACTGTAGTAAACGTGTGCCACAATGACATTTAATGCTCGTACTTACAAACTTGTACCAGAGATAAGCTATCCTTCTTGTACTCGCATTACATAAACGTCATTGTGACACTTGTGTTTTAATAGTATATTAAAGTACGAGTTTCATAAGGCATGATTTTGTCGCACGAGTTCAAGTTTAGAAAACGAGCCGCAGGCGAGTTTTCTAATGAACGAGTGCGACAAAAAGCCTTATGAAACGAGTCCTTTATACTATTTTTTCTATTTTGCATTATAAATTGATAATAAATACTTAATAAAAATCTCATTAAAAATGTTGAGTTTTATTTTTATATGAAGTTGGTCACATTGACATTCGATTGACATTTGACGAATTCAAAATTCAAATTGGGCTATTTAAATTGTTTAAACAATATATTTCATAATATAGTCTCTGTAAACTGTAAAAAATGAGTGATACTGAGACAAATTTATCTTGTACGCCACCACAACTGCGTGAAATTGCGGATAACGCCGTCATAAATTTAATACCGAAAAAATCAAAAGCAGTATATGAAAAATGCTACCATCAATTTGAACTATGGGCTGTACAGAATAATGTCAACACAATATCTGAAAACATTTTATTGGCATATTTTGAATTACAAGGTAAAAATAAGAAATCTTCTACCTTATGGTCTATGTATTCCATGCTTCGTTCTTGCTTTTCCATTTATAAAAATACAGACATATCAAAATATATGAAATTACAAGCCTATTTAAAACGATTCTCTGAGGGGTACGTGGCTAAGAAATCTAAAATTTTATGCATTGAAGATATTAATAAATTTATAGAAGAAGGTTCTGACGCATTGTATTTAGCAATAAAGGTACGATATTATTTGCAAAATGTAATTTTTTATGTAATGGATTTAATTTTAGATCGTTTTAATAATGGGTTACACAGGTGCCTGTAGACGAGATGAATTAACAAATATGTCCATACATGATTTAGAATTTAAGAGTGATATTATTTTGGTGACAGTACCTAAAACAAAAAATAATATCGTAAGAGTTTTTGCAATTACGGATGAAAGATGGATTACTTTAATTAAAAAATATGTCGCCCTGCGACCAAAAAATATTAATCATTCAAGATTCTTCCTTACATATCGCAATGGTTATTGTATATCGTGCCCGATTGGAATTAATACGATTGGCAAAATGCCTAAATTAATAGCTGATTTTCTAAAATTGCCCAATTCAGAGCTTTATACTGGACATTGCTTCAGACGTTCTAGTGCTACACACTTAGCAGACGCAGGCAGTGATTTGCTGACTATAAAACGTCATGGTGGATGGAAGTCATCTGCGGTAGCTGAGGGTTACATCGAAACATCAATGAAAAGTAAAGTGGCTGTAGCGCACAACTTATCAGGGCCAAGTACATCTGGTCATTCTAGAGTTATATCATCGAATGATTCTCAATCACAAGAGTCTACCATTAAAGCCAATAACATAACTCAGCAAAACTTTGTTACGAAGAATTTGCCTGGCATAACAATACATGCTCAAGATACTTGTTCCGTCAGTCTAAATATATACAGTAATTCCACGTTTCATAACAATAACAATGTAAACTAAATTTATATAGAATTTTTGATTAAAGTATTTACAATTTACATGCATTAAACGTCAATTTTGCTTTCTGTCATAATGTATTCAATACAGCCAACCTATAGAAATGAAAAAAGGCGTATCACAATGAAGCACTTTTCGATACGCAAAAGCGTGTTACAATTGCGTTTTTATGAACGCAAAATAGAAAAAATAATATTTTAGTTGACAAGTGTTACTACACTGTATCGGAGATTTTGACTGAGCCGATTCGTGATTATTGAGTGTTTTCTTGTCGGTTATATTGTGTTTTGTATCTTATATAAGTATTGTCATTTATATTTATGTTTTTTTAGTATGTCGATATGACTGACAAAGCCTATATCCTATGGATCCACTGGCTAATAAAGTACAATACAATACAATACATATATGGACTGACCAAAAACCGATAGTGGGCCTTGAGATGGTACTTGTAGTAGGATGAGATATAAAATGATTACTAATCTGCTAAGAAAATACACCACTTTTTTCAAACAGAGGAACACGAAATATTGCACTGTACGTCAGAAATCAATAGAAGGGCTTTTAAAAACAAGCGAATTTGAAATGCAATAAGCGACATTGAGGCATTAGTGTACTCCAAGGTACGATCATGACCATCAAAGACGAAGACTGAGGAACTACTGAACTATTAAAGCTTTGTAGGAATCATCTTCGCATAGTAGTGGATCTCCTACTACGACATTGTACACTGTAGGGACATCTACAGAAAATTTTGATCAACGTAGGAGGTACCCATTATAGGTTGTGTACTAGCGTAGCAAAGACTGCCTACCTGTTCCTTTGTAACTGCAAAGATCTGAACGTAAAATTTAAGCAAATTATGGCTGCATGAACTAGCCAGATACCTATATAGATTAGTACAGGATACCAGGGTTTTCGAATGCCTGATATGATATAATGAGTAAAGCAAATAGAGAATTATTAGTACGAAAAGCCGAGATATTGAATTATTCATGCAGATTGCATATTAGACAGCCCCACTAAAAAAAAAAAAAAAATGGTTAGATAATGAAATGAGCTATTTTGACTAATTAATCGTTTTGAGGTAGCTGCATCAGAATTGATGGATTTTATATTATTTCCCATAAAAATTTCATACTGAAAAAGACGATGTTTTATTTTTCTATATTTAAGCTCGATATGTCAGAGTAGTCTACCTGAAAAATTGGAGTGGTTTCCGTTGTACAGAGAGGACAAAAATAAATATATTCTAACCTTATAGCTACGAGGTATAAATCAGGAAAAAATAATATACAACACAAAAATTTTTCATTTACTTCTCGTTCTCTGTAAGATAACTACGCTCGAAGAGGCAGGCGGAGTCTAGTCGGCGGCGGACTGCAATACATACTGAATTACGATTTTTGAACGAATCGCGAAAATAATGGGAGTACCTATACTTCGCGTGCGAATTATAACGATTTTCCATATTTCTTCGAGTGTGTCTCACTCCATTGAGCACGCCCTTATACAGCAGAAAATAATTCTACTGTATAAACAAACTCTACCAAAAATGGTGTACGGGAAAGCATGGGTAAGATAATATTACAATTAGAGCATATACTTATAGTCGTTTTCTTAGTTTTTCTTTGCGGATATCTACAGCGGTTGAGGTTAGAACTGAGGAATGATCTCCTTACTGTTCGTCATATTGAAGTGCATTTCATCATTAGATGATGTTAAAGTTCGTTCCAATCAGGATCGCTATTTTTAAATAACTCATTTTTGATTGTCACCAAAGTGTTTCTTCCAGCAAGAAGAAGAATTGGATTATAATTATGATTAATTGTTGGCTCTAACACAGCGCGGACAAGGAAGTTAATGGCTCAATTGCACAGCTGAATTGTGTACTTGTGTACTAGTTCCAAGCGAAGCCCTGGAGAGACATGGATGTGAACGAGAGTACAGTATAATTAATTTCTGTTGACGAAAAGCTCACCCCCCACGCACAGCTTAGGTCACAAGCTCGAAGAGGTGTGTGGAGCTCACTGAATTAGCAGCTTGCAGTACTGCAGATACATATTACAATAAAATTTTAAACTCGTATTTTGTACGAATCTCGAAAATAGTGGGTGTGGCTATCCTCACGTGCAAAATACATCTTTTTACCCCAATGTTTCAGATGTGTCTCACTCCATTGAGCACACCCTCTTGCTATCACGCATCCGCTAGCTGAAAATATTTGTGCTGTAGTAGAGGTTTCACATTAGCTTACCGTGTACATCAACCCTCATACTGACTTTATTTTATTGTTTCGCAGTCTAGGTTATTTTTATTTAAGAAATGTTTTTTTCCAAATGCTAGGTGAAAAAGGTTTACACATGTGTGTAAATTTTTCATAAACTCTACGGTAACATGAAATATAATCCGATTCCATTTTATGTTGTCACTTTTATTTAATAATAAAATACGCGGCAAACGAGACATACGATGCTTTCATTGATGCTTTCTTTTATCTATATCATAGAAAATAGAAAGTAACATCCCAACATAACCTAAAAACTAGAGCCAATTTCCTTTTTTTAATGCCATATTCGTGTTTGGCGTATTGAATTCACAAATATTTCGACGCATTCACTGAAGATGCAATTTCATTGTTCTCTTATTTGGACTCCTTCTGGAATCGAAGCAACAATATCATATGACTAATATGCTCTGTTAATTGGCTCGATTTGAGATTTTACCTAAACCAATGTTCCTCCTGGTTCTTCACGATAGTTATGGAATGAATCACGTTGTAAGTGTATTTGCTTCCTTTTGCTGCACGTATATACAAATATTTTGAAAAACGGAAACATTTTCAAAATATTTACGTTCGGATTAACGAACGTTTCACTGTTAATAGTGTCCGTAAGGAGCGCGAAATGTAAACCCTAGAAACGCGTGATTCATGCACTCGAAAGTCTATGTATCTACGGCGATGTTGTTCCACGTGTAATTCTTAAATACACATGCGAGTCTCTGCGATACCGATCAGAGCAGGGAATGATTGCTTTACTTGGGTTTAACGTGGTTAAAGGCTTTTTTTTCCGAATAGCGATCGAGTATTGGTATCAAATGTTCCGTCGATCGTACGCGTAATGACAATCCTAAATCAAATAGTATATGTGAGAGCAAATAGGAACGATCCGGCCGATTTTTTCCGTTCGTGTACGCGTTTCGAAGTTCCAACGCCGCACACATGTGTCCCTTCTACGTGTTCTTCCCACAGGACAGACGGACCCTGGTGTATGTATAAATAAATGCGCATCGCCGTTCCGCCTTCTCTGTGTTTCTGGTTCCTCCTATATAAGTGACAGATGACCCCCAATAGAATACGCGCAGTAAATGTTTACAGAGGAATACCATTAGGGAAATTTCAATTAGTCCAAAATTCGGATTTAATTCCACATCCTCCGTGTCTCCGTTTTGTATGCGTTTATTACGGCGTACATACGCACCACAAGCGCATAGCGAAGCACGACGGCGTGGTTTATGCGATTGTTTACCCCGATACCTATAGACACGTATATACGGGCGCATACTTCATTTCCCATTGTTCCCGTTCTGATTTATTGTGATCAATTCATTTCTGCTAATTTATCGCTGCGATCGTAAATACGTTGAAAATGGTGTCCGATATTCGACGCCGCACTTTATGGCGATTCGAATGGGATACGTTAAATTACCAGGGAAACAACAACCGTAATAGCCACCTCGAACGGGAGCGCCGTGTACTAGCATATTGTTATTGAAATCACTGATATACCCATACACGTTTATTTCTTTTGATGCTGCAAATAATTGATTTTCGTTTGTTGCCTGAAATGTTGAATTCACTGTTACGACGAAGTATACATGTGTAATGTTACTCACAATCGTAATATTAAAGCCTATTCAAACGTGGAATAATGGCATTACCAGTAAATCGATTACTTATTATTTCATCAAAGAGGAAAACAAAAAAAAAATGAGAAGTGTCTAACTCGTCTAAGTGAAATGTGGTTAAGTCACTATACTCGAGTGAATTCTTTGGGTCATTACCACTGTCTGTATCTTGAAGCTATTCTTGGGTTTGTCAGTTCGTTGTTATTACAGACATAAAAATTTTACGGAGTTAAATTAAATGGAGTTGTAGCTTCCCCGGAAACAGTTAAATTGTCACTAAAAATTTGTTAAAATAACGTCAAAAAGAAATATTTTACACTTTTCGGATATGTTTCTAACTACACCTCATGTAGTTAGAAATTTCCAACTCCAAAAAGCAGAAATATAATATCTTTCGACGGTGTTACTCTTTGTTTAACATCAGACTCAGATAATAATAACACCAACCGGAAAAAATGTAACAACTTTTGGTGCTGATAAACATTTTAGCAACAGCAGGGAGTTAACGTAACACCAAAATGCGAATTAATAAATCATTATATTGAGATTTTAATTTCGTAAGATTGTTAGAAGAATTCCGAAAGGTGAAAATTAATTCCTTAAAGTTGTTAAAAACGGAAAAGTTTATGTAAGGTAAGATTGAGGGGTGTTCGGTACTTTCAGTACTTTGAGGTGGGGTGGGATCGCAGCTAGCGCAAACGCCTTGTATTTGCATGTAGCAATCAGTGTAGAAGGTATTTACATACGTAACGTACTATGTAACAATGGAAAATATATTATTTGTGAGGGTGAAATACCAAAACTTGAGAAAGTGGATAAAGATAACAGACGTAAACATAGATGTTAATACTATTAACAAAACGGGTAAGTAACTCTAACTGTTATAGTAGACTCACGATTATGTGACCTAAAGTTTCATGAGTCGCGTACAACGCCACACTACCTTACCTTTTCCATTTTAAGGATTTTTTTTTTTTCAGTTTATAAAATCAACTTTTTATTAATCTTTTTAGATTACATAAAATAGTGATCCTCACTTCATACAGTAATAACAGTAGCCTGAATTCCGTAGTGGAATCTAGTTAACACCGAAGCCGGGTACATTTAACTCCGTAACCTAACACTGTGAAGGTGTTGACGCAGCACCGCAACTGGGTTCATCTAACTGTGACATGGAGTTCACGTTACACCATAACGGAGTGCTTGTAACTCCACAAAGGAATTTATCCAACTCTGTAACGGAGTTCTGCTAACACAAAATGAGGGTATCTTACCTCTGCAACAGAGTAATGATCACACCGCCTCGGCTTAAAACCAACTCCAAAATCAAATAATTTCAACTCCATTAGGATATCAACCAACTCCGCACAGAAGAAATTTTTTTTTTAAAGAGAAACTTTAGCTACGTAAAAAAAAATTTAACTCCGAAGCACGGATATTAGTATTAAACTACACAACTCCGGCACGTTTAACTGCTTGTGCATTTGGTCGCGAGGGAACTACCAAACGGTGAGAAATCGGTGTTGAATCCAACACCGTATTTCTTTGTGTGTAGGATACACTGAGAAAAATTACTTCTTTAAATCAAAGACACATTTAACATATTTCTATACTTCCCAGCAACATTACGTAAACTTTTATTACAATTGATGAATCTATATAAGCGCCAATTGTTGCGTGGAAGAAATTGTTTGAATGACTTTTGGAAAAGCTGACAACACGTTATTAATTGGTGAAACGGTATTATAGTTTTTTTCTAAAAACAGTTAAAGAAATATTTTACACTTTTCGGGAATGTTTCTAACTAAACCCTACGCAGTTCCAAAATTTCAACTCTAAAACGTAGAAATATATTTTTAGGCGATATTACTGTTTGTTTAACATCGCCCTCGGATAATAATAACTCAATCGGAAAGCTTTTGGTGTTGGTCAGCGGTTTAAATAAGGAAGATAGTTAAGGTGACAACAAAATGTGGATTAGTAAACCATTATTGAAATTCTATTCTCGTAAGGTTATTGTCGTAAGATTATTCTCGTAATTAGAACAATTCCGAAAAATGTAATATTAACACTACCTCGGACTAACTCCAAAACAGAGTATTTGCAACCCCTACTGCTAACTCCGAATAGGACCCAATTTAGCCTTAATTTGACATGCCCTAAAACCTGTTAGCATGTAAACTTAAGAAATTAATTTTGTGGAAAATGGTAGAATATACAGTAGACTGAAGGAAAACTTAATTAATTATGGATTCTTCGATAAACCACAACCATAAAGGTATTCTAAAGAAGAAGGAGCTGTTGAGGAAAATCCAAAAGTATCAACCCGTTAAATACACCATAAAATTGGTGTATCTCGGCGGTGTATTCTCTTAAAAGAAACAAATATAAACCACATAAAATCAGAATGGTGCACCATCTACATCCAGGTGATTATAACCGCCCTTTGGAATTTTGTCGGCGGTTTGTAGAGAAACAACGGCAGGATGAAATTTTATTTAGGAAAATTATATGGACCGACGAAGTAGTAGTACAGGCATTTTTAATACAAATAACGCGCACTGGTAGTCTGCTATTAACCCATACCAGGTTCTCAACCATCAAATTGAACAAGAGAGAACAACAAACGGTTTTAATGTATGGTGTGCTATTATGGACAATCGTATCATCGCATATCATATACACTTACCGGAAAAATTGAAACGCTGAACATTATCTGCAAATTTTATAAGAAAATATTGATGAACTCATCGACGATATGCCATTACAACAAGGAAGGGCTCTATTTTTTTCAACACGACCGCCCACACTGGCCTGGAACTAGTTAAATGTGGAAAAAACAATTTTAGATATTTTGTGCTTTCATATGTTATAAAATCTGTATAGACATCCATATTAACAACTCTCTTCATATTATATTTTAATATATTTTAGAAAATTTCTCACTAAAGTTATATACAGCAAATCCGTTTTGATTAAGACCCAGACAAGATAATTTTTGGTCATTCGTAGATTTATCACCTATTGAGATTTATCCTAGGAAAAATATAAAAACAAAGAAGATATTCCGCAGGTTTCCGCATCCGAAGATGACTTTGATCTCTAATTAGAAGGCTAAAAGATATTTCAAAACTATATATTTTTGAAAATAGAAAAAAGGAAATCAACTTTATGCTGTATAGCAAAAACGTTTGCACAAAATATCAATCTTATTTAACTGGTTGTTTCTGCTTATAAAAGTGCCTTAATAATGTTAAAACGACTTTTTCATACCATTAACGATAAGCGAGTAATTTGGCATTCTCAAAAACTCGAAAAACACAATTTTTTACTATAACTCAAAAACAAAACAAAAAAAATATAACTAATTTTCATTGTTTTCATTAAGAGTATCTCGAACAAAGAGATCGAGACTTGGCCACTCATTTGTTCTTATCTCTTACTGTCTCTTACGGCCCTATTTTCACAAGAAATTTGGACCAGTCCATACTTACATTGTTTTGAGAGAAGTGAAAATTTTCTTTTTACAGCGATTTAATAATTTCTACCATTTCAGTTCAGATATATGTAGGTACCTACGAAGTTTGTTTCTGCAACAATTCAAACGGTTTACAAACCATTAGGAGTGCACACAGATCGAAATTGCTGTTAAAAGCGCACCTCTAATGAACACAACATTTTATTTACGCATACTCTTGATAGTTTCAAATGATCTAAAATTACTGTAGAAACAGACCTATAGATTGGCAGGACAATGAGTAATACACCTAATCAATCGGTAATGTTTCTTATAATTTTCTCAACTGGCGATGATGTCTTCAACGCAGAAATATTTAATATTAGTGCTTGTAATTGCCACTAATTATCCGTTTGAATGAATGTATGCTAAATATGCTTCGATACAGCGTTTATTTCTATGCAAATAGTATGGTATACCTTTAAAATACGTTTCTGTTAATCTCCCAACTTTACAGAATTTATTTCGCTTAAATAAAAGTTGCATCCGATAATGCAAGGTGGTATTCTACACAGCACATGTCTCAATACCATCTACTATGACAAATAACTGATGTGCAGCTTAGATACATGAAAAGATTGGAAAGAGGGTGATACAGTTTGATTGGCAGATATGGATACAGATGTGCAACATTTATGCCCCATGGGTGCCAAAATATACACATACGTATATGCGAATGTATATAAACGATGTCAATCATGACACTACATTGTGTTTATAATGCTTATTTACTTATTAAATATTAAGGGTATACAAATAAAACGTCTAATCATTACTTGTGCTTACACTTGAACTGTAAATACGCATTTATTTCTTATGAACAATCGTATCTAATTAAGATAAAATGTATAATGTCTTGTACATCATAAAATTAATTATATTGTACGAGTTGTATAACAGTTTAATTTATTTTTTATTTTGTTCGATATACAAGACTATAAAAATATTTCCTTTATAATAATTAACTTCTAAAATTAGAGATTACAAGCTTATGTTTATACGATAAATAAAGTACTATCGAATATCGATGTTCTCCTACATAAATTATAGGCTCCTACATTCGTTAAAATAGATAATGACACATAACCTTAAATAAAAACATTATTACAAGTATATTGTACGTTCAAATGGTTTCGTAATAATTCCTTCTGAATAAGTAGGACAAGCTTGTTTTATCTATTAATTACACTGTGTATCTTCTGAAGTAACTAATTAAAAATTTGTTTATTTTTATTTTATGCGTCCTTATCGAAGAATGCGAAACGTTCATATATGAATATGTATATATTGTAGATATGTATATGAATACGCATATAACTCTAACACATTGTGTTGTGCATGGGCATAACATGCATATGTATGCATATTAGAGCCGTGTGGTTATCTTGGCGCCTCGTACTTTACCATATCTCACTCGGATGTAAAATGACATATTGCTGGTGCTCAATACCGCATAATGCCGTCTTGCTGTATTTTTCCTTTTCACGGTGCGCTTCTGAACACGCCGGAAAAATATATTTCAACTGATAAGAATGGTTTTGCTAAATATTTACATTATGCAAATAAATCGAACTCAATATTGATGTTCTTCACTACCTATCATTCATCTATAGGATTTACCTTATCTACATGTAAAGATTTACTCTTCTAATAACATAAAACTGTCGGATGAAGCCGATCAATTTGAATTTATTCAGTTTTCATTCTCAACAGGATACCGCTAATACCCTAACGCGCACTATTATAATTTCAGAATGATGTAATTAACTTATCCGTTTTTCTACAAGAACTAATTTTATGAGGACGCTTTATAGATGTTCTTGCGTTCGTATAGCACATGAACAAACATGAGATCTAAATTTAACGTCCTCTACAGTTATATATAATCCGTGTAAGAGCGGCTAGAATGCATTTTAATTAGGCTGCACTTTCGCAGCGAGAACAATTTGTCCGCTACTCGTGCAAACTCTTAATCAACTTCCGACAGCTGTTTTAATTATACGCTAATTTAATGACTGTGTTGCGTATTTCCTGTCTAGGATATTCTGCTGGGGTAATTAAAAATATTTAACAGAATTTCGGTGATCTGTACGTACTTATATCTTTTTCAATTATTTGGAGAAACATGAAGAGTATGTGCTATAGGGTAGAATAAACTATGTTAAAATCTTCGCCTATTAATTTGACGAATTGATTGTAATACTTCTAACGAATTTCATATCCTTTATGAAATTCGTTAAGTTGGAGAAACAATTAAAAAGCTGTGTTTATTATCGCCCGTTCAAGCTTTACATTTTCAATACCTTTCCTAGACAATTTTATGAAATTAATAAATATACTATGAAAATTGTTGTATTTGTTGTTGCTGTTGGAAGTATTCGTTATAAATGAATGTATAATACGTATAATGTTACGGTTTCGTCTAATCAAATTGCGCTTCACGATGTATCTATTTGATAATCCCGTCATTTAATAGCTAAATAACTAATCAAAACAGTTAGCGCAAATGCCTATTTCTTGTGCTTTTCTGCTATCACTGTAATTTATTATGAGGCAATTTTTATATTAAAAATTCTACGGCGGATTTGAACCCGACACCTTCCGCTTGCTGAACGGACGCTCTACCAGTTGAGCTAAAGAGGTGTTCGGGTACTCACAATTTGAATTGTTTCAAATACAGAACTGAGAGAGTCGGCAGGATGGAAAATATGCAATTAGTAGACTAATTGTCTAATTTCTGGATTTATACATATCTATTAAAGCTAATAATAACTGCTAATATGTTGGGAAAGTGCACTTTCTCGTTCCCATTGTTTTTTTAATGTGCTTGTTATTATATTGTTTTCCGTTTTATTTTTCCACAATTTTTCATGATACCTATCTTTATTCACTAATTATTTTGTTATAGCACTTAATTTTACATGTTTTTGATCAGTTCATTATATTAGCTTGTTTGTGAATTGAACATGCTTAGGTTGCTTGGTTGTGTCATATGTACACTAGACATTGACTGCCGAAAAGAAATTTCGGTTAAAAAAATTGTTATTTAAAGCCAAACAATAAAGTAAATAAATTTATTAAATTGATTATGTGGATTAAACAGTATTTTATTTTATTGTTTTCCTTTAAACATCAATGTTACCCAATTTAGATTCAACTATGAATCATAACAAATTGTTATTCTCTGTACTGCTATCTAGCTAAATGTAGCAGATTCAATATTGTAACTTTATTCAGCTCTTTCATTTACTATGTGCATTCTATGCGTTGAGTAATATTGTATTACTAAAATGACAAACAAATTTAAAGAGAACGTTTCTAAAAATAATTTGTACAATGATTTAAAATGGTAATTTAATCTGAAATTTTAATTTTATTTTTTTATAACAAACTGTGAAGATACTGCTATCTAATTTCCGGTGTATCATGCTGAACAAAACCCACAGAATCATAATATCAACTATAAAATTGTTTATGTAAATGTATTTTAATCTATTTATTTATTTTGTTAACGTATGTTAAAATTTAAACTAAAAACTTACTTATTTCGTATCTAATTCAATTAACGCTTGTAACCATGGATTCTAGGGCATGTGTAGGTATGTCTTTCGATTAATGTTCGACAAGGAATTTTTTATGCTGTCGTATCGTTGGAAATGATTTCTATGATCGTTGCCGGGGTCCTTTTGTCTTGGAGATATTGAGTTTGTTGAAAACAAATGTGGGGGACCTCTTTTTCGATTTTTCCGAGTGTGGTTACCTTTCGGATATTTATTTAGAATTTGTTAATATCTATCACTTTCGGCTAATCCTGGGGTTTTGAAGAACTACATTCCAAGCAGTTTGCTGTGAGATTGTTGAAACACTATTTGGAAGCTGAAATGATTGTTTTGAATATGGAATTATTATTTGGATTATACTAGAGCGGTTTTCGTACCTGAAGTAAGCATTTTATCATCTTTTGAACTTATAACCGGCATATAATACATAAGAGGATTTGAGGTTATATTTGTTTGAATAATAACTGTAAATCTAGTGAAATTGATTATGTGAGGTTGCATTTGATTCTGTGGGTTAATTTCACAAGCAGTTTGAGTTGGCATTTGATTTAGTATTACATGGTCTATGACGGCAATTTAGCGGGAAATTTGAATTGTATTTATGATATTAAAAACGAGAAATACATGTTTTTAGTTTGGATTAAGATTATAGAAATTTTATTTGTAGTCTTTATATAAATCAATCTTTCTGTCCTCTATCTTGAGTTCAGATATATTATTGTCCGCTAGTGTGAGTGCTGTCACTTCTGTTTGAAAAAACAGAGTGGCCAAAACTTTTTAAGAGAGATCTGTGGAATACATACCAGCCCCGTCGCTGTCTGCGTCTTGAATCCATCCACGTAAATGGACATCGAGTCCACATCGTGAGCAGACCTCGTTAAACTTAGGGATATATCATGGCTTCAGAATATCAGAGCATGGACTGATATGAAACTTTATCACTTTATTTAGAACTGTTGTAAATAAAAGTATAAGGGCTAACGTGGTCACCAACATTAATTGATGATAAGTATTTTAAAAGAAAGAATATATTTTTTTTTATAATCATTTCACCGACAACTTGAATTCGTTTTATTCTGTTTAAATTTCTAGTGTTCATAACCAAATTCTAGCTTGAAAGAAGATTGTAGTAGCAATTGAAGCGTCGCTGCCATGATTTAATTGAATTGCTGAAATCAGTTGCTTCTTTTTTCCCTTTTCACTTTGTTGGTAAATTAGAAGAGATGCTTACTGGTGATAATGTTTGGAGTGGTGATCTTTTGACCAATCAAGATAGGCCCGTACCAACTCTATGGTGTAAGTAGTGCACAGCAATGCATTAGTAAAAATGAGTTCGAAGGGCTACTTTAAATATTTATCTTAATTCTTTTTTTATGTGTTTCATGGTTTTGGATATATTAAATTGCGATTTAGCAACTATGGCGCCTACCGTTGTCCGTACTCTGGATCACTATAAACTGCGGAGGGATCTCGTCTGTGGTTCCTCGTGATATCTCGACGTTTGTCAAAGTCTGCAATGTGCGTTGTCTTGTATAAGAATCTGTTAGTTCAAACAAATTTAATTTGGTTATGGATTGTGAGAATACGACTTCATTCGAAGCTTATTAAACATATATGGCTCAAGTATTTCATTCCCTGGTGAAGCTCCGGTTATATTACACGGAATTGTCAATAGCAAAAGCTGTAGGTAGGTACTGGATATTTTTTGTAGTTCTTTTAAGAAAGAATGTCTACAAGTTCGGATTCTTTAACTGTCATTCAGAGAACAGGAGGCCCTCTATAAATGAAGCAGAAATGCTACATTACAAGATGAAAAAAAGAGTCACCAGAATTTTTTAAGGTTATTGTTGAAAGAACGATTGTTTCACTAAAAAGAAGTTTTAAAAAAATAATTATCGTGATTTCCCTCAAAAAACATTCATTACCTTAATTAGGTTTTGTTGTGTTTCAAGCTGTTCAGATGCATTGTAAATATTATGTTAGCACTAATAACCTTAATAATATCATTATATTGAGGAATTTATCATCATATTTGCAATAAACACACACTTCGTCGAGATCAAACGTCGGCCTTGTACATTCCGCTTGCTCATTAGTTATTAAAAATAGAAGTAGGCATAAGATGAGCGCAGAGCAGCGAGTGTAATATTCTGATAGAATCCACAAAATAAGCGTCTCAAACAAAAATCTCTCATGCACGCAGAATATTCTAACACATGTTTCCCGGACGCCGCGAAGCGTGGTGGTAATTTACCTAAATTACGACCGCTAAAATCTCAAAATAACCATAACCTCTCACACAAATCAATAGCACCATCTTAATTCCTAACAGATTTGTTGATACCCCATGAACTAGCTCCATGTGAACTCTTCCGATGACTGACGAAGTATGTTTTTAACGCCTGCATTATTGCGCATTAAACTTGAAATAGGCACATGCACGCTGACACTGTGGCCGCGTTTCGATACGTAGTTCCCGACGATAAAAGTGCAATACAATAGCTTTGGTGTTGTGAACTTGTACGGCTTCCAGGTTTCTTCTTTTTTTTCATATTAATGCATAAGAATTAAGTACATTTACACATAAATATTACTATACATTACTGTTCTAATTTGTCAAGAATATAAATTATTTCTATAACTTTTACAAGTCATTTCGCATGCAGTTTGATTAGAAGTATAAAGTACCTACCTGTACAGTGCTTAATGTTAAAGTAAATGTACCTCTTACTTTGTCAATTAGTTTAGGAAGTACAGATTAAAATCATTAGTACTAGTATAACAGAAGTGTTCCAGTTTAAGCTAAAAGAAACTAAAGGGAACACTCATCTGCCAAGTTGTTACGTAACCCCTCCCGCCCCTCTAAATCTCACAGAATTTCTATTATAAAGCTACTTTATATTCCCACATCTTTCCTTGCAATTTATAAACGTTTCTCCTAAGGATCATTTGTGGTAATTAGCACCTTTTTTACTCGCCACAAAAATAAATAAGAGAACTTCACGAAGACGGCGTAAATTAAATAGATCTTAAGAGAATTTCTTGCCGGCGTAGAACGGCAGCCTAAGACGATAATTAAGTCTTAAAACTTAGTAATAAATTACCTTTCAGTAACAAGCTACGACCGCGAGACGGGACAATACATTTCTCGGCTTGCGCTTCTAGTTTTTCATCACCGTTACGGACAGGAAAGGAGGAGTATAACGTTACAGCTAGCGTTTCTGCTATCTTGACATTACTATATACATCCAGAAAGAAAGGTGTCACAGAGCGTGCGCTTATTAAACTCATTGTGCGATACGTCGCGAAAAGATTTCGAATTATATGTTTCGCAATAGTATAGGAACACTGAAACCACTGTTGTATACATATAATAAAGCGTGATTGTGCAATCAATACGCTGGATTGTCCTAGTTTTCTAAGAAGACATGCAGATATCGATAAAAATTCTATATGCGTATACGGTGATCTGTGAAGCTGTAAAATTTATACCCATAATGATAAGTAATATTTGGTAGTGAAAAACACACAGAATATTGTCTATAAAATATGCTTTTATTACCAGAATTCTACTGCAGTAATTTAGATAGAGATTTATTCCTGAAATATTTAGTAAGTGGGCTCTCTGTACTTATAATTTTGGTGAATTATAATCGATGCAAAAACGGTTCAAGAGATTTGACATAATATCAAATAAATACTTACACACGTCTTATAAATTTGCGATTTCACAAGAACTTTTTCCCGACAATTATCATCGTCATATAGAATTTTGTGTCATAATAATTAATCAATATTAGTGATAGGAGTATTCGAATGCAAAACGGCAAAGCTCTCAATCCTGGGCTGTTCTCGAGACCACTCGAGAACGTAAAAAGTATTTGAATACTCATTGTCGGTTCCCGTACTCAGATGTGCCGAGTCTTGAATTCAAGTGAAAGTGTTCGAATACATATGTTCTCGGATGTCAATTCTCGGTTCAGGAGATCCAATAGGTGTATTAATTTTATTTGAATGCTCATCTAATTAAATAAACAGGGTGAATCGTTTTATTTCTTAGTATTCTTATTTTTTATAAATTTTTATTGTTAGATTATCACTACTGTAAACACTATTGGAATTTAGAGGTCGTAAAATTTAAAATTTACAAAAATTTGTTGTACCTATACATGTACTACTTGAAATGTTCCTCAAAATATAATAACAGAAAAGACAATTTGTTTTTAAATATTTACTCTATAATAATAATAATATATTTAATATCCAACCGATCTTAGTAATCTAATTACAGGACATCATAAAAGTCAATATAAAAAATAATAATATGAAAAGATACATTAAAATACATTAGAAATGTATGTCTAATGTGCATTTCTGCACATTCCGTGCTCGCGGAACCAGAAAAGTGTCTGTTGATCGGGTACAACCATGCCAACCTGAGATAACAGGGATGGAGAATCCACAATTCCATTCATTAAGTTAATTAAGAATTTGGCACTGAACTCATCTCTACGTTGGGATAGGGAAGTGAAACCGTGTTTAAGTAGAAAGTCTTCGTAATTGGCACCACAAAGTGGATAAATGTGGTCAACTTTGAACAACATAAACAAACATTAGTCGTTGATAGAGGTAGTAAGGATACCAAGCCAGTGAGCCATATTCCAATTTTGAACGGACCAGAGTAAAAAAATAACTTTATAGCATTAAAATTGTTAAAAAAGATCGGATCACAAATCCCAACAATTTAGAAGCAGAAGAGACAAGGTTAGTAATATGTAAACTAAAAGATAGATAATTATCAAAAATTACGCCGAGGTCAGCAAAGTGACTAACCCTAGAAATTTCAACATTACGCACTGAGTAATTAAACGAGACTGGGTTGGCACACCTAGAAAAAGAGAGTACAGTACACGTAGTGAAGTTCATTGCTCATACACAACTCACTTAGAGCAGTTAGATTTCTCTGAAGATTAATACAGCCAGCATCCGAATTAATGGCACTGAAAATCTTAATATCGTCAGCATATGCTAATACTCTACAGTCTAACAGTTGAAATAAGTCATTGATATAAATATTAAAGAGCAATGGACCCAGCGTTGAGCCTTGAGGCACACCCGGGCTTGCAGAGAAAGTGTTAGAGCAAAACCCATTGTAATAAACAAAACCAGAGCGATCTTGGAAATACGACTTAAGAAACGAAGTTACATTTGGCGAGAAGCCGAAGGAATTAAGTTTGTTAATTAGGACATTGTGATTTAATTTATCAAACGCTTTACTAAAGTCAGTGTAAATCACATCGACCTGAGTACGGTTATCAAGATTTTCGCTGATGAACTGTGTAATTTCCACCAGGTTGGAAATGGTAGATCTGTTAGGAATAAAACCATGGTGGTTGGGTGATAGATGTGGTTTGACATAGCTGTATAATTTGTCATATAATAACAGTTCGAAGACTTTAGCAAAGTTGGGTAGTATACTTATCGGCCTATAATTATTCATGGCAGAGCGATCGCCTTTTTTTAGAATTGGACCAATTCTGCATATCTTCCAAGAGTCTGGAAATGTTGCAGTACGTAAAGCGAGGTTAAACAAAACAGCAAGAGGCTCGCAAAGAAGTGGCGCACAGTCACGGATAAAGAAGGAAGGAAGGCCATCGTGCCCAGAAGTAAAGATAGATTTCAGTTTTTTAATAGCACATAAAACTTCAGCCGATGTAAGATAGCCAATACTCAAGACACCCACATCCGATGCCTGAACAGGCATAGTACTAGGATGAACAGTATTAGTGGAATACACCGAAGAGAAAATATCGGCAAATTTTTCCACAATATCTGTGGGGTTATCAAAGGATACATCCTCAAATGACAGACACCCTGGAATTCTAGAGGACCGACGTTTGACGTTAATAAATTGCCAGAAGGATTTGGGATTCATCGAAATGTTATTCCCCATGTGCCTCAAGTAGTTAATATAAGCTGTTTTAATCTCTCATTTCACAAGTGATCGAAGTCTAGTAAATTCATTCCGATAAGACAAATGTTTAATTATTATTAAATATAAAAAATGCATGCAAACAAAATAAACAAGTTACTATATACTAAGTTGTTGAAACATTAGTTAGTTCAAGTAATTGAATAGATTTGCATAGGTCATAAAATCTTACAACATAGTTCCTATAATGCCGCTAATGTGCTAATACACATTCATAAAATATAAGAAATAAAATGGTTCACTCCAATCTACAGATTTATTTAGAAAAAGTTTTATAGTTATCAGGAGAACTTATAATAGAAAATATAAAACTAATTTAGAATTATATAGTGATTGAATTAAAAAAATTAAGCGTTTAAAAATTACAAAAAGTATACTTATCTAATTTATTTAATGAGTTAAAAAATAGTAAAAATTTTAATCTGATAAAATAATGGTGGCCCAATTAAATGAAAATAATAAATAATACACCTTGTAAGTTCCAACAAGCAAGATTTCGAAATTTGTTATCGAGAATGCATCGCCGGGTTAGCCGGCAGAACTATATGTGCAGCCGAACACGATTCGAGACCACGCATCCGAGAACAACTATTCGAATACTTACTAAAGTTCTCGAGAACAATGTAGAGTCGCGAACTTTGGCGTCTGTATTCGAGTACTCAAGTATTCGAATGGATGTCTCGATTCTTAAAAGTTCGCAATTCTAAAGTATTCGATTCGGTCCATCACTAATAAATATCATATCGATGGGTTATTTTTCAATAACGTACTGTTTATAAATAAAAATGCATCATAACTTCGCAATTCATTTGTGCTTTTGGGTATAAATCCACAGAGAAAAGTAAGAGAAAGTAAAAACAGAAATGATTAAAAAAAGAAGAAGAGTCGGGCATCCAGCTTCCGACATGGAGGAAACTCTTCCAAACGCTTTAAAAGAAATATATCTAGATATCCACCATGGCAGAGAGAAAGTTTATGTGCCTATAAGCAATATGCTTAGTCAATACGCAGAATGACAACCACGAATATATGAGCATAATGATTTAGTTTCTATATTTCGACATTCGATGACTTAAGTAGGGCAATTTTACTGCCGAGTGCGGTTTATATTGCATATTGTTTTCATATTTATCATGGAGTTTTATACCTTCTTTTCTTTATCAACATATTGCTGGGAAATGCTAAGGTATGCCATTTTCATCTTCAAATACTGCTATACTTGCTAACCAAAAAGCTCTACACGAAAAGATGGTCAGCAAGAGCACATGCACTAAAAGCAATGTTTGAAGCATATGAAGCTTTCAAATCTGCTTTAGAAAAGTGTAACAATGCATCCTCATAACCAAATCCATGAAAACCTTAGAGTTTTTTGGAATTACATTCTCATACAGACCAGTAAAGCGCTACAAACATTAATAGCGACGTACGGAAAATGCACAGCGAAATGTCTGATATCTATTCGCAAGTCCTCTTTGATATTCTCGGCCACTTTCTAAAACACTGCCGCTACAAAAGGCGTAAACAAAAATAATGGCGGTATATTCTTGATTACTGAACTGCATTCTTGACATATTTTTTATCTTTTTTACGCTAACAATTAAGAACATTACCAAAAGTATCTAACAACTACTTAGTAAATAAGCCTTTTGTTTTAAAGCAATTTCCATAACTTACTGTTAAATTTTTTTTTGATGCCCCGACGTTTCCAAAACTAAGACCGATTGGAAAAACCGTTATTTTGCCTTTTCTGTGCTATAAATTATTCGGTAGATCCACTCCGGATGCGGATATTTGTAGTGTTTTGTAATACTTTGTAAACTGCAATGGTTAATATTTAATAATTTATTTAGCAATATATCACCGCTGTGTATGAAATTTATAAACAGCGGTTAATTATTAAATTTTAATATGTTTACATTGTATTTCCAGCACATAAAATTGAACGTGATAAGCTCAATGTCAGAGACGTGTCCTAAATTACGTTGCTTACGATAAATCTCGTCGTTGCTCACAGATGACTGGGTTGTGTTGTGTATAGTTTAACCATACATCATATGACTTGTTTTGGCTATACTTTGATAAAGTCAATAAATTTCTCTATATCTACCATTAAATGTCCATGTTTATATAATAAATAAAAAGAAAATTTTGAATAAGTAAAGCTGGGATATTGTTTAAACACTCTAATGATGAAACTAATTTAATAATACATAAGCATATGTACAAGCAAATAAATAAATGGCCCCGAACTTCAGATTTAATACCAAATCAATTAACAATAATTATCAAACTAAAGCTTTCTTAAGTTGATTATAGTTTGCTGTAATTTAACCAGTTTATAGTATGTTCATCTTATTTAACAAGGAGTAGAATCTAGCGCGCGATGTATAATCTATGGGAATAATTTGAAGGGCTTATCCGCTTTAACAATTACGGTAATGTCCTTCTGTTAAGATGCTGTTAGTATTAAGCGTTTGGAAGCAGAGTACTGGCTGCTTATTTAGGATAACTTGAAATTCTGTGGGCCTACAATATCCTGCCAGGTGACACACACTCCTGCCGAAGTTGCTAGTTTAGTAACAGGAGAAATAAACAGTTTCAGTTCCTTTGAACAATGATATTTGAACGCGCTTTCCTTAGGGCATTAGCAACGACGTAAATATATATGCATACATACTAAAAAAAAATATTTACAACTCCTGTTTAACATTTCGCTAAGGTATAGGGTAAAATTACCAAAAATTGTCTAATCTAATAGAAAGAAAACTTTAGATATATTTTCTAATTCTTTCTTTGTAGTTTTACCCCATACGTTACTGGAGCTTTAAGCAGGAATTGCAATCATTTTTTGGTGTGTAATTATTATCCAACTAATTATCTCTTAGTGATCTTGTTAAACAGGAAAGCAAATTTGTTCCAAGGTTTCACTTTAATAATAAAAAATAGCAGTTGGCACTCGTACTTCAAAGAAAGTCATAGAGAGCATTCAATAACGAAATAATTTTAGACTTTCTGGAAGGACATGTATTAGCAGCACCATCAGCAAAAACTTTACATAAGATAATTAAGACGAAATATAAACACCAGGTCCTTCAGAATGTATCAACACAAATAAAAGATCTTTTTATGATGACTCCTTAGGACAGTAGCTAGGATCCCAAATGCTGCAAAAAATTTGATTGGCAAAGGTGTAGTGAACAGAGAAGAATTACTGTGACATCGCTACTTTTTCAGAAAAGTTCATTATAATAATTTTATAGAATATATCCACGAAGACGGTATCTTTACCAAAAAACTTTTCTACATAGAATACAACGGTGGATAAACTGGGAATAGTTCTGATACTTACTCCGTTATATATATCTTATTCATGTTTTCAGAGCAAAATAACATGTGTTTATAATATAAGCTATTATCTTTAGCAACAATGTTTGCATATTTGGTCTAACAAATAAAAATTCCACTCTGTGTTGAGAATTTGTTTTTTAAAAGGCATCCTATATTTCTGCTCATACTAAGTTATTCTTCGTGAAAAACCCTTTCCATGAATGCTAAACATTTATGATACATAATAATATACCGAATTTTCTGGTTAATTAATGATTTTAAATTAATTTAAAGGAGTACCTATTTACTTTGTACAAAGGATTTTTCTCTAAAATTCAAAATAGAGCTACAAACTTAAGATCCAATCTTCCCCTAGTATTAATCTTTCCGATTGAAGATTGTTGGACCCTATTATCAAAAATAAAGCAAAAGTTAGCCAAGACGTAATAAAAAAAGCCAGATGAAATTTATGGTAGTGGAAGTTGTAACGCCAGCAACTAAATATTAAAAAGAGTTGTAAGTGCTAAATAAATCACAAAATTGCTTTTAAAAACTTAAACCAATAACCATTTTTGTAGTAAATGTTACTTTAGCCCTTCAACTAAATACTAACTTATATGTATTCCTTAGCCGAACTTCAGTTTAAAGGATTTTAAGAGGACATTACGAAAATTGCCCCAAAAAATATTATAAATAGTACATAACGTAAAGTTATAAACATACATATCTATGCACCCAAAATACTGTAGAGTTTTCTAAGGAAACTAAACAATATTTTAAAACACTTTTCTAGCTTTATCTTGTTTTCTATGAATTGGGAAATATATCAACAACATACAATATCAAACATAGCAGTTTCTATTGCAGCTGTTGTTGCAACATATAGATAAAGTTTGCATCTGCAAAATTCGCCAAATTCATTCTGGTAGTAGATAAGTAGATAATAAAAATGTAGGACAGATAGTAACCTATATAAATAATTAAATGTATGTGTTATTGATTCATTTGAAATTTATGGAAATGTAAGCAGCAATTTATACATTATTTACAGATGTATATATAAGTCGCTATGTAATTTTTTTATAAAGCGTATGTCATTGTTATCTTAATTTAACATGATATATACCAAAGCGTCTATAATATCTCTCTATAATCTGGTTTACAGCAGAAGGAAATGAGTAAAAGTAAATCAATTTTGTTTGTAGTTTAAACGATTTCGTTAAATATAAATACCTGTGGAAAAAATAAAACAAGTACAAGTTATTGAGCATCAAAAATATTTTAAAGTGACGAAGAGACAAAATTGTTGGGTTGTTTGTATTTTTAAAGTTGTAAATGTTCGGAATTGCATAAAGATTCAGTTTTGGGTATAAGGGTTACAACAAAAGAAATAGACACTTTCAATGTTTTATTAATCCAAAACTAATAACGTTATTATGAATTCGTTTAAACTATTTTATAAAGTGATTCTTAAAGTTTACTTTGGGAACTCATAGGTGCTCCATATAGGCTGTCACACGGCACACATCAAGGCGATAGTCTAATTCATTCCAAACCCGGTGTAACATATCTGCATCGATACTTTCCACAGCTCTCGTGATGCGTTGTTTTAACTCATCTAAATCATGAGAAAGCGGAGGGATGTAAACCAGGCCTTTCACAAATCCCCAAAGAAAAAAATCGCACGGTGTAAGATCTTTGGTGGCCACCGTACGAGAACGCGTTGGCTGTGGTACGGCCTACCCAGCGCTGTGGAAGTGTTTCGTCCAGGCAATTTCTAACAACACGGTGCCAGTGAGGAGGTGCTCCATCCTGTTGGAAGATAAAGTTCCCCCCATCCTCATGCAGTTGAGACATCAACCAATTGATCAACATTTGATGATACGTAGCTCCCGTTACTGTGTTTTCTTTAAAAAAGAAAGGACACCTTTGTGCGAGATACAGCACAGAACACATTCACTTTTGGAGAACCACGCAAATGCTCCACCAACACTCTCGGAGGATCAGTCCCCCATATTCGGATGTCGTGTTTATTTACCTTGCCACTTATGTGGAACGTTGATTCGTCACTGAAAATTATCCACTCGCAAAACTCATCTTCATTACGTTGCAGCATTTCATTGCAGAAATCTTGACCTTTAAGCTTGTCATCTACACGTAGATGCCGTATCAACAGCAATCTGTAAGGCGTCAGTTTTGGTCGTTTACGTAAAATTTTCCACACAGTTGGTTGCGGAACTTGTAGTTCCAAACTTGCACGTGTTGTTGACTTTTGTGGACTTCGTTGGTAAACAGCACGAACACGTTCCACTGTTTCTTCTGACACACGAGGTCTTACCACCCTGTCGTTTCAAATTTATTGTACCAATCGTAGATCGACTGTCTAGTAAGTGGTGGTTTTCCAAAACATTTTCGAAAATGTCGTTGGACAACAGTTACGGAGTTCGTTTTGGCAAATTCAAGCACGAAATATGCTTTCTCAATAGAGTTTGCAGCCATCGTAGCTATTATGCTTGCGCAGTACTACCAACTGTACTATCGAAACTTCTACAGTTCCACAACCTGACAGCGCAAAATGCATGTCGATATCACCAATAACTTCTGTTTTATACAATACCAAAGGTGTCTATTCTCTTATAGTAACGCTGTATATTGGTAAAGTTCACTACAGAAGCAGAACAAAATTAGTTTGCATAATATACTGAAACTAGAAGTATGTGTTAATTTATAATACTTAATATGAATGCAATGAAACAAATTATTGTGTTTGGAATTGTAGTCTTGAATTGTATAAACGATTTTTTAGAAAATTGCAGGTTTTATGAACAAATAAAGAAATGTCTGTAGAATTCACAAACTCGGAAAGTGATATTGCGGTGCAGAACAACATTCACGTATGTATTAGAAAGTGTTTTACGAGTAATCCCTCCAACTTCTCCTTCACATAGTTTTAGCTATTAGATATATCCCTATCATCAAAACTGGTTCAAGGAATATTTTTCCTTTTAAAATCTGTTGACCACGATATTTTCTCTATATAAGACAACGTTCTATTGAATTATGTATTTATGTAAATTAAAAAGGTTACGTATGAAATTATAACTGAATGACATTTTGTAATGGTTTTATTCACCGTGAAAGCTGTGCCCCTTAATGGTAATACAATTTTAACAATAGATTAAAGGCAATTTAGATTATGTTAATAAAATGTGATGCTAAAACACGACAGTAGACGATAGGAAAAAGTATGCCTAAGTTTAATCTTTGTTTGAAATGTATGAAAGTTTACTGACATGGTTACATCATAATCATTTCATTTGTACTTTTCTATCAACCGCAGTTTTACATCACGTCAATGACTTTATAAGTATTTCGCTCGTTAAAACATGACGTTTCGAAACAAACAGCACTTATGCAAAATATTTTGATAAGGATCTCGCTGGCTGTAGAGAATTCTAGTCCGTTATTACTTTTATACTTACATAATATTCCAATTACAGTTATTTCGCTATTTGATTAGTACATAAAACTAAGTTATGTTATGGGCAGGTACTATAAGATATAATGCTTAAATTGAATGTGGCGATATATGTGTAAGTATTCGGGACGTATATGGAAACTTAAGATATAATCGTAAATTGGAAATCCAAATTCAGGAGATTGTAATTGCCGCATTATAATGGCGAAATGTGAAAATTACCGTTTCAAGGTGGTGTGCCTAAAATGCCATTACACTTTCTTACTCTACGACGTATTGTGACCGTAAGGTACAGTAGTAACGTAATCTGATTTCCTCTCAAATCCGCGTATACGATGCAATTGAACGTCTAGAGTTCTAAAGTTCACCGAAACGGTGAGATATAGCTCATAATTCTGAATTAAATTTCCACGGGGTTTAATTATTCATCGTAGCATTTAACTACAGCGCGTCGTTTCGCTGGCTATTGTAAGGGAAGGCAGTATGAAACGCGTTGTGGCTCTATAGGAATCATTTCCGTGAAACTTCCGTAACAAGCGGACGTAGAAAAACAACACTCGGAATATAAAACGAATATTAATGATGTGAACTACGAAGCAGTCATTTTACGGTCTAACTGGTTCGCTAGATTCTCCAATTTGTACGCCAATATTTACCTTAAATAAATCACCAAGTAAGACTTGGTTAAAGTCAAGGAGAAAAGAAAAGACATAAACTTGCGCAACAACTAATTCCGTTTATTAGATTGTGTTAATTTTTCACTGAAGTAATTGTAGCTACAATTGAGAGTAGTTTTTTTTAGGAAAATGTGTTGTAATTTTCGAAATTATAATAACGTCAATTATTAATCCTGTCTGACAAGGTGTTAAATGTAAACCGCTTCGGGGATATCATAATTTGTGATTGCATTAGTAATATACCCAGATTGGACAAATTGGACGCGATATGTAAATACGCAATTATCGTATATGTGTATAGGGAAAATTAAATGCAAATATATCTGATTATCCATAGCGATTCGAGTTCATTCAATGCTGCAATTTGAACCTTTACGTTCGTTTGCCGTTGGTCCGGTAGAACCAACTTACATACATATGTATGAATATGCGCATATTTCCATAATTGCGTTTATTTGTACTAATACCACACACATAGTATTATGAAAAAGAATGAGATGTGTTTGTGAAAAGTTTTCTATAGTATTCTTATCAGAAGTTTTCTTAAGAGCAGTATTGAAATAAATACATACATATAACTCAGAGGTACCGAAAAGTTTGGGTTGCTTTCCTCTTACTGTTTTGATCAGCTGACTTCAGTTTTGTGAGTTAAACTACAAGCTACTGCAAACGGTGGGACCAGTGAATTAAAAATTGTAACACAACTTCATCAAATCATAGTGTGGCCACCCGACATGCTTTTAATTTTACGAAGCCATTTATCTTTGACTCAAAATGAATTAAAAAAAAAAAACTTAAGGTTATTTTATGTATTCATAACATGTTACTGTAAATTATCGTACACAATGTTATACAGAATATTCTAGTAAACTCTGCATTGCATTAGGACATAATTCTGCAATTGTGGAAACTATAGCAACAACTTTTGTACCCACTAACTTGTAGCAACATTCTAAATTAATCAAATTAGAGCTGCTTCCTTGCATATTATTCCCTAGGTATTTACTACAGTTCTCTTTTTCTTGGTTTAACAGAAATTAGGTAAGTTGTTTAATGTTAGCTTCAAAGAACTGATACCAATGTTACATACTGCTTAGACAGGTAGACTGACGGCTTAGACCGATCTAAGTTGTCTGTTTAGCTGTCTAACCCATCAGTCTAGCCATCTAAGCCGACAGTCTAAACGTCTGTTTCTTTGTCTAAGCCGCTAGCAAGGCAGTGACAGACCTGCAGAAGTACCAGAAGTAAAGTACTTTCAGACCCCTGTGTTAATTCTTACGGGATTTTGACCTCGAACTGTCCTAGCTATATTGCTCCCCTGTTTTCTTCAGTTTAATCGACTACACAGTTTCAATAATAGCGAGGTTGTTCATAGTGACAATTTAACTTGTAACATGCCGTTCTGTATGAAAATCCTTAACTTAGCATTAATTTCTTTTTATTTAATCGATTTTCTCATACTTCGGTAGCGTTGCTGCTACATTGTATTTTGTTTAATTAAGTTTTTGTTTTTTTATTTAATCTTGTTTACTACGCCGAGTATCGTCTCCGCAGACGGTACGTCCGTTCTTATACGCCTCCCACCATCGTGACTGGGTGGGGTATTGCCGCAAGAAATATAAACAGCGCGCTTCCCAGTCCTCGGGGAGTGACTTCGGTTATTTCACAGACATTCCTGCTTTGTGATTTCGATGCTGGCAAACCTCTCTCGCACGATGCAGCGCCACCCTTCCAGATGCGATTTCGGTACCGGCAAAGCTCTCTGATGCGATGTAGCGCCACCCTCTCAGCTGTGATTTCGGTGCTGGCAAAGCTCTCCGGCACGACGCAGCGCCACCCGCTGAGCTGTGATTTCGGTGTCGACAAAGCCCTCTGGCACGACACAGCACAAACTTGTACTTTAAAGCCGCCCGCGTAGTTTTTACATGGCCCCGAATATAGATTTTACTCGTTCTATTTTATTGTCTAAATTGGGTAATTAACATACCGCGACTAAATTTAAAAACGCTTCAACTTGCGGTGAATATCTGTTTAGATTTACGATTGTACGTGCATGTGTTTTTGTCACTCACATGTTTTTCTTTTCTCAATGCACAGCTCTCGTTCTTAGTTGCACTTATTTTATAGAAATAAATTCTCAATTAGAAAACACGTTTTAACTCTTTTGATTGTTGCGCACACTTTGATCAGAACCTTGGATACCTCTCACTCACACAAGCAGCTACCAGTTTGGACTAAAACATTATTGTAACGACAAACAAGTGCAACCACTGACCTACACTACGCGCGGCATTTTGTTTGACAGATGGCTCGCACAACTAGCGCCGCTGTGCGGACACGAGGCGAGACCGCGCTTGAAAATTTAAACGCACAGGGATCTACGTAAAAATCAAGAGGATAAAAGGCAATAACAGGTAGTAAGCATTAGCAAACCATTAAATTAACATCAGTAAGTACAGTAAAAGTAAGTACGTACATAAGTAAAGTGATCGTTACAAACTAACATCAATGCAGTACAATTAACATTTGTGTTAAAAAATCTAAAAATCGCACGCCCTCATATAAAACAAATCTGTTATGATCTTTACCTTATTTTATGGTCGATTGAGTAATGACGTAATAAAGTAACAGCAACAATCTTGGGGACCCTTGGGTTACTACTAAATTTTGACAAAAAGCATGCTCCACTTTTGCAGAGACATTTTGATTTAATTTGGCGTAGTTTAAGTCTGTTAAAATGAATGCACGCTTTTTGTAATTGCATCCAGTTTTGTATCTTGATGAATATATCGCTTTCTTAATAAGCTTTTATATCCAGAAAAATGTGTTTAATTAATGCATTGAAACTATTAAGATTTAAAAAGAACCTTTTACACTAAATCACTAATAACTACAAGAGATTTTTATCTTACTGAAATAATACTTGGTATGTCAAAATGGGCGTGCATAAAGTATCCCATTGCAAATTTCAAACCTAAAGGCGTTATACACAACGCTCACAAGTCTAATTTAATTATACTACAAAACAAAATTTCAAATTATATTGCAACACTTACAAGCAGATGAGAGACGACGAGCCCTAAGAGACAAGAAATTATTCATATAATTATATTCCAAGACAAATCCTGCAGCGGGCGTAAGTTGCCTTGATAAGTGCTCTGCCCACACAAGATTAATCAATTCTATTTAGCGTTGGGCCTAATCCTCTTTGTGTTATCATCTTAAAAGATTCAGCTTTGTACCTCTAATAAATAAATTTTCTAACGGAATTTATAATACCTTCTTTCCCATTCGCTTTCCTCATTGGAACACTCTTGGATGTTCAACGCACGCTTTCATAAATATTGTTCTTACGCTGCGGGTTTATCGGAGAGAAAGAACTGTTTGTGCATATAGTTAAGGCTGCATTTTTATATACGGAGATACTGATATACGACTTTTAAGATAAATGTTAATGGCACGGTTTCTGGTAAAACTTGCAAATGCGATGAGTGTTTTATACAATCGGCTCTCTTTATTGTTATTGGTATTCTTCCAGCGGAGATCTATTATGATGAAATAACCGTACGGCATTCTTTACTTAATTGTATTAATGCAGTTGGGTTGCTGGAGTTATCGCTGCTTTCGAGAAGACAGATAACGTGAAAAAGGATATAACGGCCGGCAATAAAAACAAATTTGGAGATTAGAAAGTTTTACTTATCTAGGCTTTCTAAATAATGTTCGGAAACAAAAATTTATAGAAATAAGTAACTATTTAAAATGATACAAGAGGCACAAGATATGTACTACACATGTAAGACATATACGTATATAAAAGAAATTAGTTAAATATCAGTACACCCATATAAACAGGCAAATACTTACCCTCATTTATGACCTTATGGAAACTAAGTTGATGCTACTCTTACAAGGTTGACACGTAATTCCAATTGCATTCTGTGCTAAATGTTATGCTTATTTGAATTTAACGACTTTGTGCATATATCTTCCTACTATTTTGTTAAATCTGATCTTATTTTTTTTTTGTTTCCTGATAGGTATTTAAATATTAAATTCCATAGCCTGACAATATGCAAAGTGAAGGTATTGTGTGAACTTAACGGCCCTCTATTTGTTCTTTACAGTCCGAACAATATTAGTAACCTACAACCTAATTTTAAAGACTGAGTTTACTTTAAATAGATTGGTAACCTAATAAAGCAAATTGTGTAATCATTCTAGTAGAGAAACCATCAAAGGTGTCTTATTAGTTCTTTCTACGTTAGTATTCAATTACACCAGCTATTGCGAGATTTGTTCTTGAAACTATATAAATAGTGGCGAAACCGCACTGTCTAAAACTAGACGAAAATCCACTACGAACAGTTTATTTTACGTTATTTATAAAAGGATCGCTTTCACATGTAGTCGTAGGTGTTTTTAGTAAACGTTTTCATTGGTTGCATGCGGTATTAAGACCAAAGTTAATATAAATAAACTTTCGCACTGGAAATAATACAGGGGACGTGTTTATTTACTTGCCGTATTAAATCGACAATTCTGCGGAATAGTTTTCCTTTTACGTGATGTAATACCAACACCTAGAAACCCACCGCTAACACCGAATTAACCTCACCAAAATATTATTAGAATATCCGCTGGAGAGGTTTTCAGACCGTGTAATCTGTTCCGTGTTTGAACTTCATATCCCGGATTATTTATATAAACATTGGTTTGTATCTCATACGATGTAAACGGTGTGGAGGGATTTTGAACCAGATGTAGATATGTTATTGTCCGACGAAATCCATAAAATATCACTGGGAATGTTACCAGAACTGTCTACGTAGTTGTGTTCGGTTTTGTTTGCGTCTTCAAATGTTTACGTTAGCAACTTCCTTCAGTCTCACTCTCTCACATTATTAGATATTTATACCTTTCAGTGCTAGCTTTCTATTTCTCCCTTTATACACGTAGGGATGGGAGTAGATAATATAAGTATTACGGGACATGCGGCAGTGTTTCAACTATTTATCCTAAGCTTAAAACAGCAGTACGAATATATATATATGAGAAGACAAAGGGAGCAGTTGCCAAGGCGAATTTTCTGTGTATGTGCTAAATCCCTTTACTCACTGCATGCTGGGTAATATATATGTATACATATAACAATTAACTTACAGCTTGCAGAACAAAAAGCGAGTCGTTTTACATAAATTTACATGCTGAATAACAGAACCGGTATACGGATGAAAAATTTTGACATCATACATGTATAATGTGGGCATTTAACGTTTCGGTTTTCATTTTATTGTGGCGGTTTCAAGCCGCGTTTCTTTTTCTTTTTTTGTTTGCCCGAGCCGAAACCACGTCTGGCCGAAGAAGTTCTTTCTTATCTAGAAGTTCGTATTCGTTACGTGTGATTATTGGGACGCGGTTTTTTAACCTTAATTTGTAATTAAATTATATTAAATGTTTCATAGTTGTTTGTCTGTACATGGAAAATCGTAAGCAACCCATTAGTAATTGCAAAAATATAGTAAACTTTAACGAACTCTCAAAAATTTTAAAGATATGACGAAATAAAGACTCACGTGGGCTGAGAGACTTCCCAAATGTTAATTTAATTAATTTTATTTTATGTCAATAATATAGTCAACACAAAATAATCGACTATATGTATCATGTTGGTTAATATCTAATATAATAATAATAATAATAATAATAATAATAATAATAATAATAATAATAAATAATAATGAATATAAAAGCATTCCATTGAAATACAGTTTACCATACACTAATATAATCGGTGTATTATCAATTGTATTTTAACGCTTCATACCATGGATATTTCGTCATTTATATATGAGTTACAAACCAAGATTAGACGTTTATTCAACTGTTTTAGGGTTATAAACGGCTATTCATTGTTTAAAGAGCGGACATTCAACCTTTTATTATACGCCGAAGTATTTCAAATAGTCCGACAACTGTAGCTTTATGCTTCGTATATTTCGATGTTATTTCCCTATATCTCAGTTTCTTCGGACCACTGAGCACTGTCACCAGATTAAATAGGATAAACTGAAAAAAGTGTTGATGCGATTTTATATACTCATAGTTATGGAAATATGAGCGACCATAACATACATTTTGCATGCTCTTTGTAATTTAAAGGCTGCTTTACACGGTCCAATACATTGTTGAATTTTGTAACCTTGAATTTATTGTTGCATGTAATACCCAAAATGTTCATGAATAAGTTGACGACAATAAATTCATGAATAAATTGTCGAATTAGAACATGTTCTAATTTGTCATGAACTTTTTGGGGAATTCTGGTTACATTCTCTTTATTAACTCAATACCAACTGCGAAATGATATAAAATGACATGTGGGGTTATTGTTATAAGTCTCGTCGTTCTGCGTTGAAGTAGACGGTGTCGCTTAACGAATAAGTTATTGTCTGTTCATGATCATGGTAGGTGAAATAGATAGTTATATAGGCTATATAGTACCTAATAATGACAAACAAAGCGTACAAATTAGCACACGTAATTTTCTCACTTTCCTTTTTGAGTCTTTAATCACTTCTCCCACTTTCATTTTTGAAACTTGAATATGAGCACGACGATACCTCAAACGTCAACAAAACAGAACAGTTGGTAATGCATTGGCAATGCATAAGACCCTAATTTATAGTTAGTAAAAATTGCATCGTGTAAAACACTCCCACCTGGTCAATTTATTCACGAAATTTTTCATGAACAAATTTATGAATTAATTCACAAATTTATTTGACCGTGTAAAATAAACTTAACGAACAGTTTGCAATTTTCACTGATATTTCGAACATAAATGGTCGTTCTGTAACATTGTTCTGGTTATGTAGCTACTAAAAAAATAAATCAAGCTCATGATATGTTTTACAACTTGCTACGCGTCTGAGGGCTTATATTTAAATATTCAAAAAAACGTAGCTTATTTCGAGCATGAGACAAAAACAAAAAAGAAAAAATTATTAATTTATTTTTATAATTACAATTTCTTAAAGAAACGTGAGTATTTGTTCGTTTAAATTTGTAAATTACAAAGAAAATAAAAAAAAATCATGAAGATATTACAAGCAATGTACCAAGAGAGGTGGCGGAAAGGATAAATAAAACAGTTTTTATTATTTATTAGTACTAGATTGACGGTACAACCCACCCGATAAGGCGTTGAAGAGCTTGGGAACAGATGCCTCCGCTACAGATGTTCTCTAGGCGCCACTGGATTAATTTAGCTTTACCTTACCTGTCGTTGTTGCATGGTTTTTATTATAACCCAGAATAACAAATAAGGAAAAGAGAGGGGATGGTACTTGCGATTACTAAGATACTGAATGAAATGATAAAAAAGAGTTGAAATGTATAATTTAGAAAGATTTATTATTATTAAATATTATGTGTTGTTGAGAGAAAGAAATGTTATTTTACATACAAATAGAAGAACCTAGTTAAATTAATCAATCGTCTTTTTGTTTAGCAAATAAATGTAATATGGGACGTTTAATTTCTTAACTAAATCATTAAATAAATGCTTTAAAACAGAAAAGCATTTATTTAATGATTTCACACTGTAAGAAAAAATGCACTATTCTTAACTAAAGTACAAAGAATCTACCTACCTACTCGATCAAGAGTACACAACTGGTACAAACTTAGCAACAGTAATTAACATGAAGAATTGATACAAAATGAAATTGCCAACGAAAGGGCTTAGACTTTACGGTAAAAAAGAGAAAGCTAAATTACAGTTCGTTACAAATACAAAAAAACTTATTACGTTAATAAGTTAATATATTACGTTCCGGCAAGATTCCCCAAGATAATACACAGGGATAAAAAAGAATCAGTACAAATATAAAACTAACATTTTGGCGTGTAAGAAACTTCATTCTATTAACAGCAAAAGAAGCGCGAATTAACAATTTCGTAATAATTATGAAATGGTTAATTTGCGTAATCTGCATTGTGTATGTGCGGTGTTGGTACCCATTTTCTGTAAGTGTTTTTTCAGTACACAATGTTCTGTTAGATACCCTGCTACTATGCGAAGATGATTCCTACTAAGGTTGAGTACTTCTTCACCCTTCTTTTTTGACAGTCTCTTAATAAAATCTTTCCATAATAATACTGGGTAGGTTTTCGCAGCCGGTATAACTGCTACTGATAACTTTTTGCGGGTTTCGCCGTGGCTGAAAACTTTTGCTCGACGTTTAGTTGTTCATGCTGACACACGGCGAAACCCGGAAGAAGTTATCAGTAACGGTTTTTCCATGAGTTTGCCTGGTTGTATTGTTCCAGGGTTCTTTTTGTTTCTCTTGGACACAACTGCTGCGGTTCACTATTACCCTCAGTACCCCTGGCCGTGTGTTGTAATGCAGATCTATTTGTTTTATAAGCCCTTTCATTGCTTTCTGTTGCACATAGCATTGTTAGGTATGCTTTTGCTTGAAAGACACTGGTATATTTTGCTAGTGATCATTGTATTTTTTACTTCACTCCAACTCCAGTCCCATTCTCCATATTTGGTCCATCTGGAAACTAAATTAGTTACCGAGCTTGTCTCTGTAGTTGAATTAGCTCCAATTTGTCCGATCCGCGATCTTTTCCTCGAAATTTCTGTTAAATAAATATTAAGTCGAAATCAATTGGTCTGATCTCATTCCCAAAAGGTTGTCTCTGATATGGTAGACAATATTGTTGTGTCCCAATGCCGCATGTCTACCACTTGGTATTTCTGGTAATCTGAGAAGCTCCATTCTTGCCTCCCCCATTATCACCAAATGGGGAGGAGAGAGGTCTGAGACACATTTCTTCATTGTTTTTTTTATTCCTAAACACGCAAGCCTGTGTATATTGCTGATTTCAGTTATAGCAATTTGTTACTCCATCTTTGTCCACCATACCACAGATACCTAAGTGATCATGGGTCTGACCACCGTGATGTATGCCCATTACGTAAGTTAATAGTGGCCATCTCAGTGGGACATCTCTCTTGGACCTGTTTTGCAATAAATGTCATGTTTAAATTTTAATATTATTAATTCCTTTACGTCAGAACTTTATTGGATGAAATGCATATTTACCTGATTTACATTTTTATTGAAAAGCCAACCGCTGTGCACTAACGCCGACTCCGAAAAAGAAGAAACAAAAGATAAAACAAAAGAAAAACAACATTAGTAGACTTGATTTTAATTCCCCAAATAAAATAATAAAAAAGGCGGAGACGGTCGCACCGCACATCCAATTCCACGAAGACAATGCAGTTGTACCGCTTCAATTTTAAATCGTCCCATTTGCATGATAACCGAAGTCGTTAATAATAATTTGAGAACGCTCTAAGAAGGGTACATCATTGTCCGCGTTGTATTCTTTAACGGAGAGAAACGCCGTTAATGAGGCATAAGCTCTTTCACGATGTTTTGGCGTTTTTTTATATACCTACATAGGTGCTGGAGTGCCTACGCGCCTCTGCTATAACCATGTCTTTTCTTAATTAGTCTAATCTGTTTTGCCTTTATTAAAATAAACACCGGTCTAGGCATCGATTGATATCTACCTAAGGCGGAGACTAACATACCTCGTTTTCGTGGCTGGTTTGTTGTTTTTTTTTTGTTGGCTACGTTTCGTTTAGAGATAATTAACAAGAGTATATTGTTGTATAAGGATAATGGAAATATTATTAATGACCGTTAGTTCTCGAGGTTAATTGCTATAAAAAAATGAGCTATAATTAAGCTCTTAAAAAAGCTAAGTATGGGATCTGCCAGCAATGCTTGCTTTATCAAATACATGTTGCGGTAATTAAATACTTTTGAGGTCACTATATGCTGCAGTGCCAAAATTAAGAAATTTTTCGAAGAGAAAATGTTATGACCCTGAATTCAGCCCAAGAAGAAAATGAATAAGTTTGTAAATTATTATAAGATAACAGGTAAAAGAGAACCTGTTTCAAGTGTTTTGAAAATATAATATAATTGAATAAATTTGCCTTATAAGAAAATGTAAATACTAAAAGCATCATCAATAAGGTTCATGTAAGAATTTAAAGTATGCGAAAGTTTTCAGTAATCCGGTAAACAGCATGTGTATTTACTCACGTGGAAGTGTTATCCCATCACCTACGTACACGCCGTACAGTATAATTTTTATGAGAAAAACATGTAGTATCTAACGGTACTGACATTAAAAAAAATACATAAGAATTCAATTAGCATAAAATTGCTTCATACGGAAGCCTCCTCGTAGAAACAAAAATAATATTCTATCATTAGACAAACTACCAAAGCGTAAATTACCAGTCCTCCATTTTCTGACTGATTAAAATATATTTTATAATCGTTCGTATACGTACATCTTCATTAATGTTGACAGATACAAATTATTCCCGATGAAAACGATGTTATTCAAATGTTCGTACCTAGCTTTTGATCTCGCTTTGGAATTAATGTATCTTTTGTAAAATATACAATTTTGTTTCAAAGCTACCACCGCATTACTTGATGCCAGCATTCGGCCGAATTTGTTTGTCAAATTGTAATAATTATTCATTAAATAAAAACTTCATTTGTTTGGGCATACGATATATATTTTTGTTTTTTTTTTTTACATTAATAAAGTTACGTTTCGGATTCTCTTACATTAAAAATAAAAAATGGGAAACAAAAAACTACATTCAAAAGACAGAAGCTTATAAACTAAAAATTAATAACGCGCATGCTCCAAGAATTTATGGTTTGCCCAAGATCCATAAAGAAAACATACCGTTACGACCAATAATATCAGGTATGCAAAGCACATATGAATTGTCCAAATTTTTATCAAATTCATTAAGTAAATTAATTGGAAAAAGTAAATACCATACTAAAAATTCATGGGAAGTTTAGATGTTATTTCTTTATATACTAATATTCCCAATGAATTGGCAATTGAAGCAATAAAAGAAAGATGGAATGAATTAAAATTACATACACCATTACCCCTTGAAGAATTTATAGAAGCAACGACCTTATGCTTAGACACTACATATTTTAAATTTAACAACAATTTTTATACACAAACATTTGGTACTGCCATGGGATCACCAATATCAACAGTGATTGCCAACTTCACTATGGAAAAATTGGAAAAAACTGTGTTAAATAATATTGATTTTGACATTCCATTTTTCAAACGATATGTTGATGATTGCATACTAACGATCCCTAAAAATAAAAGCAACTACATTCTCGAAAAATTTAACTCGTTTCATCCGCGTTTACAATTCACTATTGAAAATGAAAAGGGATCAACCATAAATTGGAGGTGAAGCTCCCCCCCCCCCCCCCCCTCCCTAAACTGATGGTTTCGCTATTCGGTTCTCTATCTCTCCAGATCCCAATGCCTATGCCATTCGGCGTCTTCGAGGCATCCATAAACCAGCGATGGAAACCTCGCCTCGGTTTTCGGACGTAAGCTTTAGAAGTCTTACTATTAGAAATATCTACAAGGTATTTCCTAGTTAAGCTAAAGACGGGCGGAATTTTATCCGCCCTAGTGGACAGTGGTACTGTCTGTTCGAGAAGATGGGGTCTCTGGTTTTGCCAGAGAAACGTTTACACCCGTGTTACTCTGGATGCTCCCTGGGTAGCTTCTGACCGCAACACCAATTGCAGCGGAGGAACCCCAAGAATGATCTCCATGGCCGCTGTCGGCGTCGAGGACATGGCTCCCGTGATGCCTAAGCAGGCAATCCTGCAAGGTTAGAGAAAGTACTATAACCTTCGTGTACAGCCAGCGCACCATTGCAGGTTTCAGCCCCTCCGTTTTACCAAACATTCCTCTACAGGCGCAGAAGGCCCTCGTGGCTTTATTCGTCACTTATTCCAGGTGAGATTTGTACGTCAGTTTTGCGTCGAAGGTACATCCAGGTACTTAACCTCACTAGATACGAGTATCTTCGTGCCGAAGATGGCTGAACACTGGAGTTTTGGAAGTTTCCTCCTCCAAGTGAACGGAACCATAGTCATTTTCCGAGAGTTTACATTTAGCCCTTCTTGTTGACACCATCTCTTCACCAGCTTGAGCGCGACTTGCATCCTCCCGGATACCACGCCCTCAAACTTTTCGCAGACCATGACGGTGATATCATCTGCGTAGCCCTGCGCGTGGAAGCCCGCCGTCCGTAGATCAGAATGCGAGCCATCCACCACAAGGCACCATAGCAAGAGTGACGGCACTCCACCCGGTGGGCAGCGAGCTGCCACGGTTGCCTTTATATTACAAAGGTTCTGCGATACATGAGGCGTCTTGTTTCTTATCACGGAGCCGATCCACGTCTTCACAGTTGGCTCAACTTTCCATTTTGCAGCGCCCTTGCCGTCCACCGAAAGGACGCCCTGTCGAAGGCGCCTTCGATGCCCAGAAAGGTAGCTAGCGCAATTTCTTTGTTGCGAAAGGCGATTTCTGCTCGTCGACTTAGCCCGCATGAACGGCCTGCTCACACGATTTTCCCGTTTGGTAGGCATATTGGTTTTTGTGTAGAGGCAATCTTGCCAGAGCCGAAATGACATCTGGTTGGTGTCCTTTTTGTGTATTGCCGACCCTATTGTGTGTATGGCGCGGTTTCTTGACATGTGGTCGTCCTAACCTAAAATTGATCATGCAAATTTTACATTATTTAAATTACAAAATTGAATTAGTAGTTCATACTTTTACGATTGCTCTTTGCTTTTAATGCTATCCCATTTTCCAATGTAAGTAATGTAATATTTTTTTTTATTGTTACGATTATGTTTCTTGATGTTCTTATTTTAAAATTGTCTTTGATCACGTAAAAAATAATTCACGAAAGCTTAGACAATAAATCTGGAATAGATCTTACCCCTTCGCTTGACTCTTTACACATTAAACCTATTTTGAAACAAATAATTTTATAGGTTTAAAGAATTGTTGCCGTCATAGTGTCGTACTACTTCTCAAAGGATAATGATTTTTTTTATTAACCTAAGAAGCATATGAATGAGATTAAATTAAAATAACTAATGCAAATTTCAGAAATAAAGACTTTATTTATACAGTTATAAGTATATTTGATCAAGTGACACGGTTGTATACGTTTATTTGTGTTTGTTCTGTTACACTGTCGTTGCAGTTCCTGCAGTAATATGAAATAAATATGATTCTGTGTCGAACCTTCATTCGCTTTAATCATGCAACACTTATCTAACAGCCGTAGTTAAATGTTTGCTATTTTAGATCGTTTGATGCTTTGTTCGCAACTAACACTCGACATTAATTTAATGCAAACTTATTGGCAGCATTCTTACTATCTGACGTTTGAACTATTACGATCTAAATAATACGCGAGAGAAACTTACTGAGCGTTCTTCGTAGCTTCATACATATGCAACTTCCTAGACATCTCGAACAATAAACATTTCGCCTTAATTAAGACGTTTTATTATGCAATCATGGTACGTACATCTGTACATATGTAATTAAAGGGAAAGATGTCGCACGAAAGTAACCGTTTTCGAAACTACTAGTTTCAATTACAGCATACCTATGCAAATGCACGTAATACCGAAAGCGACTGAACTTCAGTTCGCGTCTGCCTTCCCATCTCGAAATAGAGATATCCGTTTTAACGGTTTCGCCACTTTAAATCTGATAATGGTTTCGTGAAAGGTTGCCCCGGCGCGTTATCAGGATTGCCACTTGAAGGAATCCAGACCGAACGTCGGTACCCTTATCTGTAGATTCGGTCAATTATTTATGCTACTTTGTCAATGTTTAATGCGAACGTTCGCTATAGCGCGCGAATAGTAGGAGGTGAAGTAGGAGGCATACCTCATTTAATTTCACCGGTAAGCCGACGATAAGAGATCCGGCTTCGTGATAAATAAGCACACGCTAAAATATATGTATATGACTGTGTACACTGACGAAAGAATGGATTCCCGCGTGAAAGATGGTAATTAGTATCTGCGGATCTTGAAGAAAACGTATAAAATTAATGACGCATACCATGTTTGGGAATAGCGATTTCTCATAAGTTATGCACGAGCCGCTTTCAGCAGTTAGCAATTTCATCTACTGCAGCCGTGCAGCTGAGAATACAAAAGCGTTAATGTAGTGTAAATGTCAACTATTGTTTTAAATGCGAAATATAAATATCGGTGCCATTTTTATTTTACAATACAAAAGTAGCAATAGAGAAAAATTGTGAATAACCCTTTTATAATGAAATTATAATGTTGTTATTCCTTATGATAGACAGGTATGTAGATAAAAATAAAGGTATATCCTTTCATGAACCCATTGAAATGAAGAATGTTCTAATACATTAAACATTCCTTGATCATCTCATACATTATAACAAAGAAAACAGGATATCCATTTTTGGCAAAAAAATTTCCATACCACGAATAAAACTATTTGATTAAAAATATCACTTTCCTCACAATATTATGTCCGGACATCCTTAAATACATACGTGGCGCACGAATGGGGCAATATCCTGTGTCTAATGAGAAACGACTCAATTGTTTGCAAATAAGCGTACACGCTAGATTATTGAAGGCGGTGCCATATAATTACAGTGTAAGTACTGTTACTTATCACAATTAATCAACATATCTGCGGATAATGAATATCCTATAATTAATAAACGTTTCCACAATAAACCTCTTCCTTAATTTGTATTTTCACACATATGGTAGTTGTTTTTCTTTATGCCAATGCCATAATCATTTATACTTACTATATACTCAGTCTGTGCTTTTGATTGACGTCGATGACTTTTAATAAATGACCATCGCAAATTCCTTAATTAGGATGCTTGTACCATGAATTAAATGAAATACCTACTTGCTTGTGTTTATTATAAGATTCATTTCGCATGACGGGATACGTTTAGGGCTTCCCCATCTAAGTCTGAAATGTTTTCAGGTGAACAGCACATTACGAGCTCCTGGAATAACATCTGAAACATGATTGGAGAAGGATAGCTTGGAATCAAATAATATACCAAGATCTCTAACAGAGTCAGTGGAAGCTAAAACAGTACCGTCGATAGAGTAAGGGAACATTATACGATTAATTCTCTTCGTGTATATCATGGATGTGCATTTGGAGATATTCAAAGACAATCTACAGTTATTGCACCACAAAAGTACTGTATCAATGTCATGCTGGAGAGCCTCAGCATCTACCACAGAGTTAATAGAAGCAAACAATTTGATGTCGTCGGCAAACATCAATTTCTCAGACTGTATGTTGGTCCCTACATCATTAATAAACATAACAGAGGTCCTAAGTTAGATCCATGAGGAATGCCAGATGTAGCAGTAATAAACTTAGAAATATAATTTCGATATTTAACACACTGTCTTCTATTCAGCAGGTAGGATTCCATTAATAACAACAAGGACTCAGAAAATCCAAATGCTTGTAACTTTCTAAGGAGCACGTAGTGATCAATTTGATCAAAAGCCTTACAAAAATTTAGCCGAAGGATGTCTCAACAATCTGCCCAAACTGCAATCTTCCTATATTCTGTGTTTGTTTCTCTTCTGCATTTAATAAGTGATATTCTGATTGGGATTTTTAATTAACACATATTTTCTTTGGTATCGGGTCTGCACATTTTGTAAGTGTTGAGCAAATAATCATTACACGGCGGCATACAGATTTGAAGGAACAAAAACTAATTGAGATGATAACAAGCGTTATTTTTTCAAGTAACTTTAAAGAAGGTGGAACAAATCTTAAAATTTCCCATTCTAGCAGAACTAATAAGAAAATTGTCGCTACCAAGAAATATACATCAGCATAAATTCAGAGATGAAAAATAATACCTTGGGCGTGTAGAAGGATTATATATCAGGACGTGCTGCATCTAGTTTAGAAAGCCTTTGCTATGGTGTGCGCCGTCCCGTCTCCTACCATTATATGCTTTAAGGTTATTTATTAGCATTACTAATTGGTATCACAGGGAGTCAGTCATAAATTACGACGGTGTATTTTCAATAATTTACGAAATTGGTTACGCTATCCGTACGCGAATCGAACCGTAATTTTAGAAAGGGGATTTCCTGCACACGAAATAGGGTGCCATTACGAATTTTCTGTTATTTTACGTAATATGAGAAAAAGATTGGAGTATAATTACATCATCATTTTTAGCCAAACTTTACCTTTACTATAATTATAATTACCGAAACGCTGGAACTTTCTACAAACAGTACTGCAGCGGAATGCCGTTATTTGGAAGAGCATATGCCTGTACGTCTTGCGAGGGGATATTCGTTGGATATTACCGAGAAAAATTGACGGTTGTTACGGGTAAAGTTTAATGAAGGTGCGGACCCACTTTTCGAAAGATTAAAGGTGAAGTTGAAGCCTGTGCAAAGTGTACATAATTATTGCTGTATCGCGGTAATCACTGAGGACGTGGGATCGGAATCTAAACTCTCTTCTTTACTCAGGACGACCCAAGCTCATTTTTCATGAACTCGGGCATAGCAGGATTATAAATACTGTACAGATTAATGCTCTACGAAACAGCCGATGGAAATTACTCTGATTTAATTGTTAGTTGTGACACAAGATTATTTCTATTGTTTTAAAACCGTTACCTTCTAAATAATAAAAATGAATTTAAGAATTCTCAAAAACGCAGCTCAAAATTATGCAATTTAAGGATTACGCCCAAAGGCTACTTTGCCCTAACGATTCTCACTTATATTTAAAATGAAAATTCTTATATCAATCGTAAAAAAATATAGTGATTATATCATAAATTTTAAAATTAAACATGACACACTTTAATATTCCTCGTTGTACGATTCTCTAATTTAATCGTTCCAATATTAACGTCAAAGTTAATAAGCACGATCTTTACGACACGAAAAATAAATTACAAGCGCGAAGAATTAATTTTACCGTAGTCCGATCTAACCGTTTATACGCCAAAAATGATATTAATTAAATCAACGTCACGTAGATTGCGGCTGCTTTGACACGAAGAAGTTAATAAAATTGCCGATGTACAGTCACGCCGTTACGCTAATACCGTAGAACTTTTAAGCGTTCCGAACACAATCGCCTTTTTTTAATATTAGGAATAAAAAACCTAATGAATTTCGCACGCTTAAGGTGAAAGGCAGATAAAAAAAAAACATTATAGAGTTCTTAATTATTATTGCTTTAGAGATCATGGATGGTACTGCAGTTTATTTAAGGTTATTAAACTTTTAATTTTATTTCTATTATCTTCACATTTTATTTTGTGAATATCTTCTTTTTTATTTGTTATAATTCTTCCATGAATTTAAGCTGCACTTTTCTGATGTCGTTGCAGTTTTATTTTATCAGGACATTACTTGGTTAATGCTTTATGTTAAGGTTATTAACCAATTTAGTTTTTAAGTTTCTAGGTAATTTTCTCTAATATTTTTTAGCAACATACTTCAATTCTAAGTTTACTCACTCCTACCTTCTTTTTATTTTCATGGTTTACAGTGGTTTAACTCTAAATCTGTCTCAATACCCTACCTCTTGTTCATTCATTACCTCATACTGCTGGTTCGATTAAAATACCTACTTACTATTTTAAGTTTTAGATAAAGCTTATTGTAAGCATTTATGTGATATTAGTATTGCTTCGTATTAGAGTCATAAATGAAGTATCTACGCATAGCTGAAATGTATTCGAGCTGTTTGCTCCTTATTCATTAAAATAAAAATCAAGGTGAAATATTTAATATGCTGCGAGCAGTTCTTTACTACCCGTTATGGGCATTACGACCTCTCGGCGAACGTTAATGTTATCTAAGAATTATGCATATTCGTGTTATTAGACAACAATCTGACTCCCGGTAATGGCATCAATTCCACGCTTTTTTCCTTTCCAGATATCGTGGGCGTCGTTTAATTTCACCAACGGCACGAACATAAAACGCTTATTTATCGTAATGCTTTCGATAAATTGCACATTCCGTCGGTCGACTACTGGTATTAAAGTTCTCTACGCAAGGCGGTCGGTTTCCTGCCTAAAGACCAGAAAAGAAAAGCGAGCGCCTGTAAGCCGCCAGCGCGTACCGAGATACTTATCTTTATCATCATACGAGATCTACTTTGTTTTTAGAGTTAACACGTTCCGCGGTTGCCGCTATTAATCCACGGACGAACTGTCGTCAATTATGTGCATGCGGTTTTTCTCTTTTCTTACCAATTCGAAAAGAGAAAATAACAGATAAATTGAAAGCGAAGTGCTTGCGGTAAGGTGTGCGACTTCGAAAAGGTAGAATCGGCCACCTACGCGACCACATAAAACCGGTGAAGTGCTTAAACGGAACACGCAGCGAATCCTACGACATTCAGATAAGCATCAGATGTCTATCTTGCTGAACGTACATTAAGCAAGAAATGTATGGCGAAAAAATCATTAAAATTGAGTTTTTAGTGAACCAGCCCAGATATTTTGAACTTATCTTTTTAAATGTCCATTGTAAACCAGTTAAACAAATGTAAAAGTTAATGGATTTTGTCCCATTTGCATATGTTTGTTTCTGTATGTGTCCTGCCAATTTTCTTTACTTACAGTCAGAATAAAACACTAAATTGGCAAGCTTCTCTTTCACCGTTAGTTTGTTCAAACTTTGCTTTGTTGATTGTGATGTTTGAATGCCAAGTGCCTATATCAACTAATTCCGCATGATTATTGTGATAACAGTAAAAACAGCAGACTCTTACAGCCACATGTTTATAGGCTTTTTTTTTTAATATTTGTGCATGAGGTGACTGAAGCTAGTTTGAGTCAGCGCAAAGCTTCCTAAACGAAGCGAAAGTGTTAATTTCCAAAAGAAATTAACATTGTCCTGTGCTCCCAGTCAAATGGCGAGAAAGAGGAATAAAACTACAGACAATCTGGTCATATTGGGGCCGTTAAGAGATTTCGTTGGAGCTGCGTCTTCGCTTTTGACATTATTAAATCGCGAGTTACAAATTCCATCAGCTGGTTCATATAAATTCGAAGAGTAGTGACAAGTAAAGACACGTATAAGGACAAAAAGACTGTTCAAATGATGATAAGACTACAGATTTCTCAATGCAGATTAAAAAAACAATGACATACCATAAGTCCTGAAAAAGACCATATTTGAAGATTCGGGACATAGATGAAGAACCTTCAATGCGCGTTCTGTGCTTATGCAGAGGTCTAATAAGAGCAAAGCTTCTATTACTGGGTTCGGACATGCGCAAGGATTATGGTATCCTTGCGAAAGACGATATTTGAAGATTCTTGACATAGGAAGAAGACACTCCAATGCTCGCTCTGTGCCCATGTAATTGCCTGACAAGCACAAGGCTACTACTACTGGGTTCGGATAATGCAGAGTAGATATCTTCGTAGAGGAGTGGCTCTCACCTCGCAACGATGATAGGTCAAATTAAGGAAGCAAGATCGGAACACATCGTTTAACATAAAAGGGATTACAGTATCTGGAAAGGTCGCTACGAAATAGGTGTTTGTGACTATCAAATTCTAGTCTAATCCAATATTTGTGTTGCAACATATGTTGCGCCCTCTTGTACTGTTAAGCAATTCATTTATTTATCTTCTTGTTTCTTTATAACACTCTTTGACTAATTGCTAATTTCAGAAGTGTCAAACAAGATGTATTCAATGAAAATTAATACCTTACCTACCGTGAATAAGTAGAAACAAAAATATAGGTATCTGTTAGCTAAAGCAAAACACAAAACCTTTTTGGTCTTTTTCCTCTCAAGATTCTTCACACAAACTAAGCGATTTTAAATTACACTGGCATGTCTTTATTTGCCACCAAATATTTCGCCTTAATTGATTTTGCACATAGGATTTCTATTTCAGTATAGATTTTGTCATGATAAGTAAATTTTCTGATATTGGATACTTTGATGGTCCCAGTATGAGGTATACTTTCAAATATGAACTGGTGGAAAAAGGGAATTAGTGGAAAGGGTAAACCAAAAGCTTGAATTAAAAAAAAAAGAACAAAAGTGTTATAAACCTCCAAAGTTATTCAACCGCCACTTTTAGCAAAGTTTCAACGAACTAAGGACGGAAACCTGAACTTTATCAGCCGGTAATAAAAGTGAAGGAAAAGTCCCATAGAAAAGAAGGACTCGAACTTCACCCAACGAGTCAACCTCAAGGTGTGACTATGTATGTGATGATGACACTAGACCCTGTGGATTAAGATGCAAGCGTTGGTGATTCTGTTCCTGTTCAGATTTTTTCTGTGAAGAAATGGCGAAATGTATGGACTATTTCCGATGGGCACGCGAAGATTGTGAGAAGATAAAGGAGGGTTTATTGTTTGCACTTGTTAGTTACTTTGTTGAAGTAATTCATCTAGTCTAAAAATGTATGATCAATATTCTAATTTATAATTTTATAGAATTCTATTTCCTCTTCAGATATAAAAATTAGTTTGTGTTATAAATTGTGGAACAGTGGTGATAAAATTTGAATTTATTCTATGCGACCCAGAGTTTCATATCAAAAGAGGTTTTAAAATTTCTACAAAATAGTTTTCACACCTACTAGTGTGTGAAATTTGAAAATCTTCTAAGTTTCAATTCTGATTACTAAGGAATGCATCTGTCACAGGATAACTTGAGGGCAAAAGAATTTATTGTTACATGGCCTAAGCCGGCTCCACGAAAAGAAGTATCCCATAACCAGGTTTCCTCCTCTAATATAAACTGTACTTCAACATTTTATACGTTAGGTATTTGATCGTTTATTCAATCAATATTAAACGTTGTTCAAATATTTTGAGATTACAAATTGTTATTCATCATTAATGGGACGCCCATTCCATCGTTTATTGTATGACGCAGAATGTTGTTCTTATAATTTGTTAGTATTCATTTAGCCAACATTATTATATCTATATGATGAAAGTTATGACAGAGAGCAAGTTAAACTAATACCAAGCAGTAATAATCCTGTTACAGCGCTATACGCGGCATAGGAAAACATCAAGGCAACGCAAAAATCATTGACATGCAAAAAAGACCAATACAGATAGCGTATGCACACGCAAAAGTCAAAGCCCGTTCAATACACGAGTAATACCTGCACGTCGGTGAGCAACCAAGAGGAAAAGAAGAAGAAGAAGCACGCAGATTTATCTGCAGCTGATCTTAGGAGTTACCGTGGACGACCACGCGATTGCTAGAGGGGCCCAACCGTATAAACAAGTTTATACCACTACTACTACCACCACTACTAGCATATTCACAAACGTTCAAGTTGTTAGTTGGCTATCTGCTTAGCGATCTCGTAAAATAAATTAAGGTAATTAAGAGAATCATGTCACTAGATTCGTATTTAATGATATGTTGGACCAGATGAATCTCGACCATTAATTATTAAAGCCCGGGCGGAATGGAACGCGGAGAGAGATGTTGCGAAAAGAAGCGGAGGGCCGCGCTTGCCATGTCTTGGGTAAGTGGTCTTGGTGCGCCGACATTAATATCTCATTACGGATGCATACGTTTCCCAGGAGCGCCCGTCTACAATCGCTGTCTCTAATACTAATACGGCATATAATTCACCATTTTGAAATTGCACGGAAACTTGCCGGAATTATATCTTAAATGCTTAATGGGCGCTTGTATGTGTATATTATACCCGCCAGTACCCTCTGGTATACCGGCAATTTATTAATTTGTGTAATTATGAAATGGCCAGAAAGAGCGTGAGTACGGAATGGTATAGAACGTTTAATACGAAAGCTAATTGAGGTTCCTTCTAAGCTAAGCATTTTAAACAGATTTTATGAGCAAGTAGTAATCTAGAAAAGCCCATATCTGTAGTGCGCTATTCCGAATGGATCTACGACGTATAAATTATGCAGAGGAAATTTAGTCGGTTTGAATAACAAACAAGATCCTACTTATCAGAAGCCGCCTACTTAAAATTTCAGACACAAATAGGACTTTGGGGTTTAAAAAATTAAAAATTAAATCCAAATTTTCGAAATTTTACTGTGGAATCAATACGCAACACATTTTGCTAATTCTCCCTTGATAGTTCTAGTAAATGATTGTCTCTTAAATGAATTGAATAAGAAAATTATCACTAACATACTTTAAATTGACATACCAGTCCTTGTTATTCCATTTGCTCTAATTTCCTTGGCTTAACTGAAAGTGTTCGGTGAACATACTTTGCATACATATGCATACAATACATGCAGCCCCAGATTGTTTATCAATTAGCTGATCCTATGCTTACATATAGTGCCAACGCACCTATAATATTTTCTAATCTGATTACATTCTTGTTACTTTAAATTTATTGTTGTGGTATCTACCGCTGTAAGCATACCAACGAACAGTACAAACACGCAGTATGCAATACTTGAAACGCAACTCATTAGATACCCAATAAATATATAAATCTCTTCTGGAGGAAATACATACCTACACAACATACTAGTAAATATAAATCTTACAGCCGACAAAAACCAGTGGTGGAAAAAAATTTCTACTTCTAAAATACTCAAAGAAAAAATGCCCGCGTCGTAATATATCATTTATATTCGGTGTGCATTTACATATTTCTCCTATTACATAGGCAGCAAAATACAAGTACCTAAGGTTACGACGAAAATTTACGCACCATATGTTTTCTGAAATATCCCTCGCTGTGAATCCAGATTTTTACGTTGCCTAGAGGGCATAAAGATTCGGGGTGCTATCCCTTGTCTATAATCATCCTAAATTCTTTATAATACGAAGTACCAGTTTCCGCTATAAGAGAATAGAACTGGACTACCTATATCCTTAATGCAGGTAATTGTGTTTTAGGAATAAAAAACTCTCTCTAGGGCAGCCAGCGTTCGTTCCGAATTTTATATTTTATTAAGATAGGTGTCTCGATTAAAATTAAGGATATAAATTGTTAGTAAGATAATAAACACTAATAATAATAATGGTGAAAATAAAAGAAAGCTAATTTAAAAAGTAGGCCTGCAATCAAATTTCTACCATGCATTTTTCTCAGCATAGCACTTTTTCAAGCTACTTTGATCATTTTATTTTATTCTTTCTAATAATCAATAAAAACATAGAAGACTAATTATATTTACGTCCTGCTATGATCAATCTTGGAACTTGTAACGTAATGTGATTATTATTTCACATTTCTGTAGGATTTTACTTGAACAGCTTTATTAGTACCAACACAAATTATCTCTAATTAGATCGATTCCAATCTCATGTGAGCAAACCGGTTTACCGCAGTTTACTATCGCATATCTAGAAAATTTTACTGACAAGAATTCTGATTAATCTGCACATAAAGTTTCAATTATTTTGTTAACCTCAAGTAAATAGGTGTTTTTCAGTCACATGCCTAAAAATAAACATTAATAAATTTTAGAAATGATTACTACCAGATTTATGAGTCTATTATCCATACACGTACCGACATAATAAAACCACAATTCGTAAATGTAATCAAGAAAGGTAATAAAGCCGAATATAAGGGTTCCGTTTCGTGATGAAATCTTTAATTAGCTGTTGCGGACTAATTGTAAAATATTGCTCGGTAATTCATGAACCTGAATGCCCTTCTTCTACAGTCTTTTCTTCCCCAGGTAATTTATTGCTGATATTATAAATAAAGTAGCTGCCCAGGTTGGTACATGCATACATAATGAAGTTAATGAGATATTTTAAGAACTAATAAGTCACCCTGCTCTCCGACAAAGGGCTTCGTGTATGTGTTCAACTCGGGAACATGAAATAGGTAATGCTTATTTGTCGGCATCCCGACTTTATGTTATTGTGTTGTATATTTATCCTCACTCCTCTTAACTGGAAATTTCGTGCATGCTTATAGGGTTTCGTTTATTTGTATGTATCGTAGAAGCTGGTGCCCATCTTTTGATACTACCATGAAGTCTGTCAAGCGGATATATCGGTAGTCTTCTGTTTATCTTGAAATAAAACAACGGATGTATTTACAACGTTGACTTATTTTCATTGTATGTAACAGCTATTATATGATGACTGTATTAACCTAACAAGAATAACTTTTATGTAGAGTTTTAAGCAAATGTGTTAGGTCAAGCAAGGCGATCTCGAAATCAAATAAGTTTCTTTATTTTGTAGGTAACTATAAAATAAAGAGAATATAAACAATAAAACACATCAGTGTTTTTGTGTGCAATTTAAATTGATTTTGTATTAGTTGGAAGTATTAGAAGAGCCACAATATGGCCTGTGAAATTCGTTTCTAATATTACTTTATTTTGGAAGTATTTCTAAAATTGTAAAATTTGAATAAAGTGATGATTAAATAAGAAATTATGCTTTCTAAATTTGTGAATACCAAAAGTTTGAAGTGCAAATAAAGGACCAACTCTATGTCGTGAAGAGAATGGCTACCAAATGTGAAATCAGCGGATATAAGCAATTATGTAACTATACAGGCTACTTGGATACATAGAATGACTGGTAAGCGGTCATGTTCGCTTGAGGAGATGATCGTATACCTCATTTTCAATAAATTTAGGCAACGTAGCCAGTATGCCAAAGCCAATGGTTTCTGAGTTATTTAAAATATTGTATCGTTTTTTTCTTTACAATTAAACTATTTTCCACTAATAATTCAAAATGATAAAGGTCTGGGTGACTGTTATAGAATAATGATTAACAATTTACACCCAATGGTTAAAACTTTATGATTCACGTGAAAGGTTATGAAATACAGAAATTTTTGTTCTGAAACTGTTCTATATAAGCAGGGAATATTTGGAGTTGTTTCTTGACATGTTTAATAATTAATTACCAGTTTATGTACAAGTATCCCACCGAACTGTCTCATTAGAATTTGTCGAAGTTCCAGTTGGAATTTGTTTTTTAAACTTGCAGAGTAGTCATAACTATGATCTATTTAAAGAAAATATTTATATATATCAGTTTTGTTATAGCCCATTTTTATCATTTTTTTTTATTTTATTGGTGCAATTTTGATGAATATAGTGTGTTTCTTGGATCATTTATGAACAGTTTGTATTAACGTTCTCTATCAGTTAATTTTTGAGATTTTTGTATATTTGCAATTTTTCAAAATTTTGACGTTTGCACTCTTTTCAATAAAATTAAATATTCCATAAAGTATTAGACATTAAGGAACCATACTTGTGTCGATGCAAGTACGTGATCATACTCACGGCACCAGTAACCACAAAATCCTATACAAGGTTTTCAGAAACTCATGTCCAACCACTAACCTAAAAAAAAAGCTTATTATTTCCAAATGAACCAAGATGTTCTTCATAAAATGAATCCAGCGCAGAATTCTACATCGATGGGTATCAATGTTTGGTACACCTATTTCTGGTAGTGCTTAAAATATTAAGTAACACTTATTTCATAAAACCATCAGAAATATGTCAAAGCTCCAAATTTTAAGCAAGTAAAATTGATTTTTTCATTGAGAACACTCTGTATACCATATTTCAAAATAATGCATCATCTCTTATCGGATCATCTGTAGTGATATTTGAAGTATTTATTGTGGCTTATTGTTTTCCTATTAGTAGTAGAATTCTTTTAATTGTACAACAGACATTCATATAAGATATTAACAAGCTATAACTGTTATTACAAGTAACATCGAACATACTATTCACATCACTTGATACCGTATTTATGTTCTTTGTAAATTATTTGACAGAAGAGTACTGTCAATACAGCAAATTTTTAAAGTTATACACATAGTAAAGACATTTTGGACTTATTTTATATCCATGGAGAGTGCAGTGACAAGAATATTAGTCGAATATGTCGTGTATTTAGTGATAGATACACACACTTGCCTGCAATGAACAGAAAAAAATCATGGAAATAAAGCGCAATTGTATCCAACTATGAAAATGGAAATCGAATAAAATCGGTACAGAAAATTGATGATTGATCCTTTTAAAACATAGTATTTTTTTTTTATTTATTAATTTGGCATCTCGGGATCACAGCCCATGTGCCCCAATAAGGCTTAGTCACTGCATTAGATGGGCAAGATATACCTAGTATAGACAATAACGGTATTAATTATATTAAAGATTAAGTTTACCACTAGGTTAAAGTAACTAATTAGGGAAACAGACGTGGACACACATTTCACATCCCGGGGCCTATCGGGATGACTAACGTTTGTATCAACACAAGATTACGGCCAACGGAAAAAAAGGTTAACCCCACAAAGGTTGAGCTAGGATCGGAGTTACTTAACCCTCTATATTTGTACATTCATTTTAACAAGAGTACTTATGACTAGATCGCAGATACGTTTACTATTGTAACACATTAGAGTTATTATGCTCGTAGGTAATTCCACTCTCTCTAAAATCAGCTGATTTATAAGAGTATTGATAACATCTTTCTGTAAGGGGCAGTTGAGTAATAATATATGGTTAAGGTCACACATCTCATGCCCGCATCGACATCTTGGGGACTCAATAATATGGAGCCTGTATAAGTGTGACGGGTGCTGACCATGTCCAAATTTGATTCGAGCAATGGTAGTGCGATAAAAGCGTGATATTTTATCATGAGAATAATACCATGGTCTACTGTATACTGATTGGTGTATGTACGCATATTGCGTCATTTTCTCATTGTCAGCCGCTTTCCACAGATCCCCCCAATTTCGACACAGTAAATCCCCCTTAACGATGTTAAATACATCTTTTTCACCAAGACAAGCCCCATATAAAGGTTCTTCCGTGCAACTCATCTTAGCGAGTCTATCAACAGTTTCATTGTATGGGATCCCAGAGTCCCAGAGTGATCTTTAACCCAGTAGAAAATAATGGAGATCTCCCCGCGACGCAACTTACTAACTAGGTTAATAGTATCTTTGACTATGCATGATGTTTTCTTTTTTGTTAACGGATTCTGAGAGAGGACACTTGCGGAATCGGACATAATAACTATACGTTTAAAATTTGTTTTGGCACTATAACGTAATGCTTCTAATATTGCAACAGCCTCTACCGTAAATATAGATGCATCTGAATCTAGTTTAAATGACTTATATAGCCCAGTGTTTACAACGCAGAAGGCACCCCCACATCCTTCCTCAGACTTGGAACCGTCAGTAAAAATAACTAGATCTTGTTGGTATTGAGATAAAATTTGATTAGTATACAGAGTGTTCTGAATGTAAAAATCAGTTTTACTTGTTTAAAATTACGAAATTACATTGGCGTATTTTTGGCGATTTTATAAAATAACTGTTAATATATTAAAAACTACCAGGTATACCAAACCTTAATACTAGTCGATACAGACTTTTGTGCTGCAATCATATCTTCGAAGAAAATTTTTTTTTCCATTTGAAAAAAAAAGATTTTTTTTTTAGTTTATTGGGTTCCATATTGGATATGAGTTTCCAGACATCCTCTATAGAATTTTGAGGTTACTGCTGGCGCGATTTGTGCCTACGAGCATATAGTTGCATCCATAATAAGTATAGAATCTTAATGTCTAATAACTTATGAAATATGTATTTTTTTAAAGAGTGCAAAAAATTATATTATAAGAACAATAGTAATGTTAGTCATAACAACCTTTGACTTGTATATTTAGGATAAGATAAGTTAGCATAAACAATATTAACCAAGGGTATATATATTAGTTCTCAGCCCTAATGTATTCATTATTCATTATAGTAGTGTTTAAGACAGACCTCTTAACATTTTGCATATTATAGTGATAATCAATAAAAGTTACTTCGTACGATTATAATTTAGTTTTATTGTTTTTAAAAACTTAAATTCGTGAACGAATAACTTAATTGGCGCAGTCAGTAGGATCCAACGGGTTCGCGAATATACGTAAAAGACAGTTCGTGTTCGTGAAGTTGGTTTCTACCATTCACCATTGAAGAACCTGCAGTTGCGGTGAGCGATACCGAGAGGACGACGCCGAGAGCTGTACCTCCGAGGTCCCACCACCGAAAGCTGTTTAGCAAGTAAGTCAAACAATCCTTTCTTTTCCCACACGTTTTTGCATGTACTTTGAACAAACATTTAATAATCGCTACGCATTAAGTACCATTCAAAACTAGATTAGATTTTATTTCTAGTTTTCTTTCTCCTTTTCCCCTTTTATGCAAAATTGTATCAATAGTCTCGCTCAATCGTTAGAAAACATGTCGCTAAATAACGCTCCAAGTACCACACAAGTAATTACCGTGGCAAAAGCCATCGCAGACTGTTTACCCGGTTTCGACGGAGATTCCGGACAATTGGAAGGCTTTATATATAGGTGCGATAAGTTTTATAATACGTATGGGCGTACAACAGACAATGGCGTCAACGACTACTGTTTTAACGCAATATGTTCCAAGCTAAGAGGCGACGTAATAAACTTTCTTATGTGTAGACCTGACCTAACTACATGGCCTTCAATAAAAGACGCTCTTAGAGAACATTTTGGCGATAAGACTGACCGTCAAACGCTCACGCGCGAATTTTTACAACTTTCGAAAACCAGAAACGAAACCGCGTTAGAATTTCTCGAACGATTAAAAGTAGTTAAATCTCGCGTTGAGGTAAAAATACAAACTGACGCAAATCTTACAGCGGATCAAAAAGCTCTTTTAATCGGTCAGAACGAATTAAATGCGTTAGACGTCCTTGCGGCAAATTCAGACAATACCCTTAGACTGTTGTTAGATATCAGACAACCCACTACTTTAGCAAACGCGTCGGACATCGTATTAAGGCATTTCCATAACGAAACGCGGATAAACACATTGACACAAAATCAGAACGCACAGGCAGCACCTAAAATCAATCCTCCTCCAAAATTACCTCCTAAACCCGTATTTTATAACACGTCTTATGTCCAACCTGCACGGATGCCACATACCTACCCCATCCAGGCAATGCCAACTCGTCAAGTTAACCCACCAACTTATCAATATCCATACTACCCGAGTCAACAACCTGTACCGAATTCTTTTGCACAAAACTACTATCCCAGACCACAATTTCCCTCACAGCCCGTACCTGTACAGACTAGACCAGTAATTAGAAATTACCCGACAAACCAACAAGTCTTTGGTAGACCAAGAGCTCCGTCCAACGTGTTTTCCCCAAAAAATTCTAACAAACCTACAATACCACCCGAACCCATGGACACTTCGTCAGGCAATCGATCGAACTCTTACCGAAAAGTAGGCCTTAATAATATTGGAGTAGAGGAATTGCATAATGCGGAATATACAACTGAAACGACTCCCGAACAACACGATGAATACCAATCTTTTGACCCAGAATCATATCTTGTAAACGAATATTACGCGGAAAATAACGATCCTCAAAATTTTCAGGAGGTTCTGGACGAAAACAATGTCGGATAGACCTAAATAACATAACCATTGCTAATTCATTACCATTTGTACAATTGAAAACCATCCCTGTAAAATTATTAATCGACACTGGATGCCACGGCTCGTTACTAAGACCTTATATCGCGGAAAAGTATTTTCCGGAGAACATATATCAAAGTAACACACCGATTACTACTTGCGCTGGTACGAAACATAGTAAATTTAAAGCTAAAATCCCCCTTTTAAACGAATTCAATATACCTATTTCATTCGAATTTATACTATTCCCCTTTCATGAATATTTCGACGGTATAATAGGATTACGCGATCTAAAAAGACTAAGTCTAAAAATGGATCTAGAAAAACAAATATTAAGCAACGGCGAAATCCAAATTCCCTTTTCATACAGAACAGATTTTCGCACGCAAAAAATTGAAATTCCCCCTGAATCGATAGTCGCTAAAGATATTAACACGCTCTTACCAGATAACACCGAGGTAATAATCAAAGAATTAGTGTATCACGATTCCGTTAGAATTCCAGCGTGTATAACCAAAGTAGAAAATCAGGTAGCCAAAATAGAGTTTCGTAACCCCACAAGAGAAACACAAATTGTAATGGTAAATGATGATTTTATAGAACAATTTGGTACTGTTTTCAACCCCCATGAATTTGAATGCTTCCACATAGAAAGCCCGCGGACCGCGACCGATCACATAGACGGTATCACCCTTCAAAATTTACGAACGGAACACTTAAATTCAGAGGAAAAAAAGGTGTTAGGTAAAGTAATATCAGAATTTCCGGAAATCTTTCACGATAGTTCGAATAAACTCACGTTCACAAATAAAATAAAACACGAAATTAAAACCACAGATGACGTACCGATACACACTAAGTCGTACAGATACCCCTATGTGCATAAAAATGAGGTATGCAAACAAATCAGTAAAATGCTAGACGACGGCATTATTAGGCCAAGTCAGTCCCCTTGGAGTTCACCCATTTGGATTGTCCCAAAAAAACTTGACGCGACCGGACAACAGAAATGGAGAATCGTAATCGACTACAGGAAGTTAAACGAAAAAACGATCGACGATAGGTATCCTTTACCCAACATAAACGACATCCTAGACAAACTCGGACGCTGTAACTATTTTACCACCCTTGACTTAGCCTCTGGCTTTCACCAAATCGAGCTACAAGCTGAATCCACGTCAAAAACCGCGTTTAACGTAGAAAACGGACATTACGAATTCGTTCGAATGCCCTTCGGACTAAAAAACGCGCCCGCAACGTTCCAACGCGTAATGGATAATGTACTCAAAGATTTGCAAGGTAAAGTCTGCTTAGTTTATATGGACGATATAATCATATTTTCCACGAGTTTACAGGAACACACTTCTAGTTTAAGAAAGGTTTTTTCACGCTTACAAGAAGCAGGTCTAAAAGTCCAGTTAGACAAGTCTGAATTCCTTTGCAAATCAGTAGAGTTTCTAGGCCACGTAGTGACCCCGGAAGGTGTAAAACCTAACCCGCGAAAGATCGAGGCAATCAAAAAATTCCCTCTTCCTAAAACCGCCAAAGAAATCAAATCATTTCTAGGCTTAGTCGGATACTACCGCCGATTCATAAAGCATTTCGCGCATTTAACAAAACCCCTAACACGTTGCTTAAAGAAAAACGTTCAAATTAAACATACACCGGAGTTTATCAAATGCGTAGAAACGTGCAAAAACATATTAATGGAAGACCCGATCTTACAGTATCCGGATTTCTCGAAACCATTTAATGTCACAACGGATGCTTCGAACTTCGCCGTCGGAGCTGTGCTATCGCAAGGTCCAATCGGCAAAGACCTACCTATCGCTTACGCAAGCCGCACGCTAAATCCCGCAGAGTGCAATTACAGCACCATCGAAAAAGAACTACTCGCGATCGTCTGGGCAACCAAATATTTTCGCCCTTATATTTATGGCACAAAATTTAACATTATCACCGACCATAAACCCCTGCAATGGTTGTTTTCGTTGAAAGAACCAAATTCGAAATTAGTACGGTGGCGACTCAAACTTGAGGAATACGAATATAACATCATTTACAAAAAAGGTAGTTGTAATACTAATGCCGACGCTCTTTCCCGAGTAGAAATAAACCCCTTAGAAATCGCGGATAATCAATCAGTTATCGTTAACATAGACGATAGAGACTTGCCAGACTTGAGTGTCGATGATATAAACGCGATCCTTGACGATATACAAAACCAAAAACAGACAAACGGTAATACAGATCCTCGAAGTATTCCCGAAACCTCTGGGAATCTACGCGCGACGACTCAAGAAGGAATCACGGCTAGGGAACCTGACGAAAACCCCTCCGATAACGACACCGTTCACACCGCACTAGAAAACCCCACATTCACACTTCCATATACAGAAAAATCGCTCAATATTCATGCTAATCAAATCATTATAGGTAAATCCCCTTGTAAGATATTTCAGGATCATTTTGAAAGAGTTTTCAATAAGAAAAGACATACTTGGCTACTACATGAAACACTCATTAAAGACCACACTAAATTAGAGACCATTTTTTACAAGTTGTTAAAAGAATATGCGCGACCCAATCAGACGTATTGTGTATTCTTTAAATTTGCGGAAATCGAAACACCCTTTATAAGATTTGTACAGAAATACTTTAAAAATAAAACGTTCGAATTACTCATTAGCCGAACCCTGTTAGAGGATATTACTACCCAGGAAGAACAACAAGAAAAAATCAAACTTCACCATGAAACAAAAACCTCGCACCGCGGAATAACAGAAAACATTTCAGCAATTAAGAAACATTTTTATTGGCCAAATTTAGAAAACGATATTCGAAACTACGTAAACTCTTGCGATATTTGTCAAAAATCAAAATACGAAAGACACCCAGATAAACTAATTTTTAAACCCACACCTATCGGATCTAGACCATTTGAACACCTGTATATCGATTCATTTAAGGTCTCTAATCAGTATTTCATTACCATAATTGACAGTTTTTCGAAATTTGGACAAGCATATCCGGTAACATCTTTAAACGCGATCGAAACCGCGAATAAAATAATTCAATATTTCTCCTGTTTCGGCATACCGATGAAAATAACTTGTGATAACGGTATTGAATTTAGAAATAAAGTATTCCAAGATCTTTGCAACTTATATGAAATCGAACTACATTACGTGACCGCATACAATCCCAACAGCAACAGCCCAATAGAGCGTTTTCATTCGAGTATTTTAGAAGGCATTCGAACACTGAGAGAAGAAAAACCTAACCAAGGTATACAAGATCTAATGAATTTCGCAATTCTCTCATATAACAATAGCATTCACTCTGCTACGGAGTACACGCCATTCCAAATTGCAAAAGGCCAGATAAATTTCAAAAACCCTTTCGAACTCACAAAAGGTGAACAAATTTCAAATTACATCATGGAGCATACACAACTTTTAGAATTAATATCAAATCAAGTATCTGAAACCCTAAAGAAAAAACAAAAGCAAACTCTTGAACGCGAAAATCGCCACCGGAAACGGTCACTTGCCCTAAATGTAGAACAACCGTTATATGCAAAAAATAATAATAAAACTCAAAAAGACCAGCAGCCCTTTGTTAAATTAAACAACCCGAAAACTATCAATGACAATAAGATAGTATCTAACGCCAAAGTAATTCACCAAAGACAATTGAAACCGCAACGGAAATTCGATGTTACAGGTAATCAACACAATGATGACATCAGTAGTGATTCTGATCCTGATGACAACATCCCTCTGTCCTATATACGCAATCCGAATCGAGACCCTGCAAAATCCGATTCTTCCTCTGCAACTAGGTAGAGCCCGCGTGATCGAGAAAGAACATATTTTTCTATATCACGTAAATATTAGCGTGCCAGATTCAATCATACTCAGAATCAAAAATAATATCGTTTTGTTAAAGGATCTCTTCATTAAAAACCCTAATCACTTTTCTCTCTTGTTATCACAAAAATTGGAAATCGCAAATAGCCTAAGTAATCGAATTAGTAACATTATATTTAGCATACGTGGTACTCGACAGAAAAGAGCAGTCTTCGATGGCATAGGTACAATGTCAAAATATTTGTTTGGTACAATGGATTCTAACGATAGAAATTACTTCAACAGATATGTTGAAACAATAAATAAGAACGAATTTAAACTTCGGAATTCGCTCTTAAAACAACAAACAGTATTGAAAGAAGTTATCAGTAAGTACACCGATACATTCGAAATCATTCAGGATAATCAAAATAAAATTATGGTACAGTTAAGTCAGCTCATTAAGAACGATAAGATATTACAAGAGCATTCAGAAATAATGTCGGTAAGTTTGACAATTGATAAACTGATATTAGAACTACAACTATTATTAGACGTTATGAATAATTTACAAACAGCATTATCATTTGCTAACTCACATATTCTACATACGTCAATATTGCAAACGCATGAAATAGAGAGAATATTAAACGTAATTAACAACGATTACGGTGTAGAACACTTACCGAATTTCGACCATCTAATTAACTATTATTCGTTCTTTTCTACTAATTTCATTGTTAGCGACAATATAATACTGTTCAAAATACATGTACCGATAGTATCCAAACCTTACGACTACTTTCACCTCTTTCCCGTGTACCAAAATAACCACACAATAATCCCCGAAACACCCTACCTATTGTTTGACAACAAGAACTACTGGAATTCGGAGAGAAGTTGCGAATCGATTGGGAACATGTACTTCTGTAAGCATGAACACTTAGCGAGAGGTGACCCCTGCCTAAAGGACCTGCTCATCGGTATCGTCAACACCTGTCCTGTTACTGCCGTCACCTTAACCGCAACATTAGTACAGAAAGTTAGCTCAACAAAAATATTGGTCAACCCGAGGGAGCCCACTACTATCCACTCGACGTGCCCCGAAGATGGACTCATCGTAATTCATGAACCATCGGTAATCGACCTAGGGGAATGCAGCATCGAAATTAAAGATGAAAAGTTCCTTCCAAGCGAAACCCTGCCGGAGGAAAACATCTTTAAATTGCCCAACTTAAATATCAGCATACCACGTGAATCGACAAGAAGAACTCTTCAAGTGTCTCCCATCAACCAAAAGGACATAAAAGACATAAAGATCCTAGCGAACAACCTACAAGCCGAGGAGATGTCACCCATTACAACAACACACTCGTGGGCAAACAGCTTGTCATTGATGATGATATTTGCAGTGATCATCGCCACGATGATATATTACGGATGGAAAACTTATAAAACTACAAGTGCAGCCGCAGAGGAAACAACAGAGCAAATCCAGAACCCCGTATTTGCTCATCCTAACGAAGGAGGAATTATATTATAAGAACAATAGTAATGTTAGTCATAACAACCTTTGACTTGTATATTTAGGATAAGATAAGTTAGCATAAACAATATTAACCAAGGGTATATATATTAGTTCTCAGCCCTAATGTATTCATTATTCATTATAGTAGTGTTTAAGACAGACCTCTTAACATTTTGCATATTATAGTGATAATCAATAAAAGTTACTTCGTACGATTATAATTTAGTTTTATTGTTTTTAAAAACTTAAATTCGTGAACGAATAACTTAATTAAAAGTTTTGACAAAATTGTAGATATTGCAAAAACTATTAGGTTTACGGATAGTAAACATTAATACAAACTGGTCACAAATGATCCAAGAAATACACTAGATTCATTTAAAATTAGATCATTGCATTTAAAATAAGAAAGTTGACAACAACATCCTGTATACCGGATGGATCATAATGCTGAAAATCCTTCTTTAAATAAATCATCGTCGGCTGTTACCATTCTGCAAGTTTCAAAATCCAATTCCAACACGCTGTGCAATAATGCAACGAAGGCGATAAACAAAATTAACTTAAGGTAATTATTGCAAATGCTTAGTGCCAATCAAGAGCAATATAGGATTCTATCCTGCATTGCATTATTAGAGAACTCATTCCTATATGTATCAAAGAAGTTTTTAATATTTTTTTTGGATTGTCTTAACAATTCTTTCAATAGGAATTGTAAAAACTAACGACTCAAAGTGACTACTCACAATTTTGGACCTTGGCGACTTGTCTACCACTTTGCATGCGTGTCATCCAAAAACTCCCTAGCAATTAAAATAAAACTTGTTCATGGGATTGTGAAGGTCTACATGAATGAATGAATGAATCCTTTGATCTTGTAACTAAGCCGTTTTGAAAATATCTTCTCATCAACCTTTATTATCAAAATAACGCCAGGAATATGTGCTTTTATCGCATATTAACTCATGTGCAAACTGTTATAGTATGGGTGTAAAATACTAAAAAGCTTTATTTGCATATAAAATCAGAATCAAATTGTTTGTAATTACAAACACGTAAAAATTTCGCTCCTACACTCTTATACAGACACCGGCATAAAATTAATATTTCGCCGTTTCAATTATTAATGGAGTCTACGACCGCGAACATTAATTCCGCATGTTGAAAGCTTTTCAATATCCACTTAACGCCGTAATGGCAGCAATAGATACTTCAACTTCATGCAACATAAACGCGTACATTAATTCGATGCCATTACCCTTGCACTTTTCACCTCATTGTTTTTATGATTGTGTTTGCGTCTGTGCGAGATTAGAAAGTGAATGAATACCACGAGAGGGTTTGCGAGACCGTGTGGACATTAGAAGGACGCGGTGAAAACAAAAAGCCCCTGACAAGCGAAATAATATCTCTCATACGGGGTAGCGGTTTTCAAATTCAACTCCTCGCCTCTAACTTTGTTTTCGAAATGAAAACCAAATATTTGGAGAATTCTCGCCCATTTCAATGCATTTAAACCGGTTTTAAAAAGTTCACGAATGATTTCACTTAGCCCTAAAAACCATTTAAATTCAAATACGTCTTAATAGAAATGAATATAAATAAGATATAATGGCGTCGATGGACGCCAAAGGAACGAGAGAGGGAAAAACCGTTAAATTGCAAGAAAATTGAGATGTCCTGAACTTGGAAGTAGAATTTATATCAATTCTGAACTTTTTTTCAATCATTAAGCACGTCAGCGCGATGTCGTTAAAAGCGGAAAACTTCTGGTTTCCTGATGTTTTAAAAAGATTAATTGCTTTAAGTTGTAACATTATGCGTCTATTTCAGTTCTTCCTTTTCAAGCAAAATTTGTATGTATTGAAACGTTCTTGCTTGTGATACATCCATTTATCGTTTACTTTTTTTTAAGTTGAGATTTTTGTTTATTTGTATAAATACAATACATAATTCCAGCAATAAAAACATTTGTATATCATATTTCAAATAACAACTCTTTACTGCTCTCTGGTCAGTGGGGGATATAATATGTCTTTTTTAAAATATTATTTTAAGCAATGAAAGTTATAGTTATAGTACTTTCCAAGTCTTTGTAATAATGCATATATAGTTACTGTAAGTTCAAGGTCGTTTCAAGCTCTAATATCGTTACCAACAGCAACGAAAGAACTCCGTATAAAAAGAAGATTGAAAATATCTCAATTTAATTTTATAAAATAGGTGAAATATGGATATTTCTTGATGTGTTTTCAGGCATTCACCAATACCTAAGCGAGAATATCGTTCTAGTTAAAAATGTTAACATAATTTAACTACAATTTTTATTGTTTAAGTGCGTTTAAGTATCCTATGCTTGTTTCACCTCTTATACCTATGTCCTTGTCATATTACGAAGACGTCCACGTCATCTAAACCACTTTATTTTATAGAGTAAAACCGGTAGAGTTGGCCCACGTTTTTTTAAATTAAGAAATCGTTGACTAATAATTGAAAATTTTATAATAAAAAAATGCACTATACTAATTAACGTCTTCTACAAACAATAACGTATTCTTATAACTAATATAAACTCAAATAATTTTTTTAAAAAATATTTTAGAAAAAGTGAAAAAAATCATCTCACCCGAATTGTCCGGGTGAGATGGCCTATGCAGTATGGGTGATATGGCCCTGTGACATTAATTTGATTTTAGGATTTTATTTGCGTTTTTAGTGATTATTTTACCACAGCGGTCACATAAGTTTTCATATTTTGAGCAACTCTCGTGAAACCAACGAGCACAATGCACACATTGAAGCCAATCGTCCTTCTTTGAGGTAGCTTTGTATGTTTCACCGCAACCATTTTCATCTTCCTCCTCTATGTCCTCACTTGATTCCTGGAGATCGATGTCAGAATCATCAGAGGACGATGATTCAGAGAACTTCTACTTGAGAGGCTTCTTACTTTTGTTAGACCGAGCTGCTTAGCTTTTTCTAATTATTCTTGTTTATTCTTGTTTCTTCGTTGTTTCAAACCGCTTTCGTTTTGATATGTTTTCAGAACTGGTTAAAATTATAGCTACTTGCTTGCTTCGTTTTCTAACTTGGTTAACACATGACGTGGAAAGTATCGGAGTGATATACTGAAGTATCTTACTCGGAGTTCGCTTGTTTGGTGGTGGAGTCTTGGGTGGATGCCAGGAGGCGGTCGATTTTGGATCCTTTGTTCGAGTAGAATCAGAATCCCGAAGCTGCTCTTGAGAGAGATACTAGACCCTGTATGATTTGTTGCAGTACGAGAGGTGGATGGCATATTATTTGCTCTGGTGTCAACGAGAGATTGTTCAGGTGGAGGTTGTCTAGCATAGTCGGGAATAGCATTCGGATTGAAGGGGTAAATACCGGCAGCTCTAAATGCAGATATACCATTGCTAACAGGCGCAGACTTTGCCCAAGATTCTGCCAACAATTTCCCAAACTGCAATCTATTAATTTTTCGAGTCGGGTTTATTCTAACAAATAAATTGCAAATATTGTTCCAGTGGGACTTCAGGGACTTAAAAAAAAGCTCTGTCTAAAGGTTGCAGGAATTGGGTCGTATGGCTCGGTAGACACAATAGTATTATATCGGCTTCCTCTGCATATTGCAACATGTCGACAGAATTGCGATGGCATGAATGTCCATCTAGAGTAAGAACTACTTTTCCTTTTGGCTGCCTTGGAACGAAGTGATTTCGCAGCCAGTCTAGAAAAATATCAGTGTTAATTTATACTGATTTTGCGTTCATATACACTTTCGAGCCAAATGGCATCCCATCTTCGAACTCCTTTTTCAAATTCTTCCTCTTGAAAATACAAGTTGGTGGAAGAAATGCTCCCTCAGTTTTATCCATATTGATCACATTGCTTGGTTTATTTAAGAGAATTATTTTCTTGAAGGATTTTCTCCAAAAGATTTTAATAATCTTGAACTTCTTTGACATTCATACCCTGACTGAGTGCCAAACACTTTTTCTAACACTTAGCTCTGGATGCCTCTTCAAAAATTTTTGCAACCAGTCGCTACCTGCTAAACGTTTTTGCTAGTGAAATGTGTTGTTAATTCCTAATGTCTCCGCCAATCTATATGCCATTTTTCTTACTGAGTACCTACCTTGTAGGAGCGAAACCGTTTTTTTTTTTTGTAATTTTAAAACGTGTCCTTTAGTTCTGTTTTAATTTTCTGGTCCTAACACACAAGTGCCACCACCTACGCCTATTTTTTTTAAGTTATTACTTTTTAATCGCCTTCTTAGTGTTGGGGGAGGTATATTAAAAGGTCTAGAGGCTTCATTTACTCCCATTTCTCCCGTTCGAACCGCATTTGCAGCTTCTGCTAGCTGCTCCTCACTCCACAAACATTGAAATTTGGTTCCTTTTCTTTTGTATTGCGTAGGCATGGCTAAAAATGTATAAATCAGAAAATGAATAAATTTAATTACTGGACCATCAAATGAGACAGGGGTTTTGGCTCACCCGATAGTTGTGAGTTTTAGAGCGATACAAAGGTAACCAACAACGCAAGCATAACCTCAAATAATTGACAGAGCCATGTGTACGCAAATATTTCAATAAGAAGCTTGAATAGACAGTAATACCGACGATTGACTAGATCCCATGAAAATTTTTTAGAGACTGACAAACCTTTTTTGAGAATGACTTACCTTATTAGTCACTTAACAACTACGATTTTCACTGAGCGATGTAACGGCATGTTCAAGGTTAATAAGAGGCGGGAATTATTCCCTAAATGTTACTGTTGTTCGAGATATTTGATCGAGTCGACTCACCCGAAGGGCCAACTCTACCGGTTTTACCCTATTTCTTTGTGCATTAAATACGATCCCACATGATCTTCTACTTGCACCATTTATCGTTTCTTATTACGTATGATGTAGCAATTTGGTCCTTGCAAAAATTTTTTGCTATATAAATTTTGAAGTTTTGTTACTTCGCTTGTTTTTATATATGCTGGGGCAGTAATGCTTTGTTTAGACATAAATGCCGGTTGAAATTAGGCGTTTCATTTCACAATCGGAAACATTACTTCTTTTTCTGTAATTGCTGCTTTCCAGCATCTGTTAAAGTTTACCATCAGACCCAGCGTTAGATTGTAAAGAAAAAGCATCAAGAAAATACTTATTTGACTGTCATATTGTTTACTTTATAACATGCTATATCTTGTCATATTTTCTTTAGATGTAATTTCCTTTACAGATGAACTGGTGGACGATAAATTAGAGAACGTTTCGCCGACGAAATCGTCAGAAGAACGCGACGACTCCTTACTTTCGATCAAGGATCCTTTCCCGTACTTTATCCAAGAGCCGAAAAACGCGTACGTCTTCAAAAATAAACCCGCCCACCTGTACTGCAAAGCGGCGAATTCCCTCGAAATCTACTTCAAGTGCAACGGTGACCGCAGCATCGAAACGCACCAGGAATCCATCGTCGAACCGCAGTCTGGTATGCGCGTGACCGAGGCCGAAATTAACGTGACCAGAGACAAAGTGGAAGAATACTTCGGCAAAGACAAATTTAAGTGCGAATGTTACGCCAGTAACGGTGCCAGAGGGACCAGCAAAAGCCAGCCGGCAACGATTGAAGTGGCATGTAAGTTAAGATTATATATTCATCATTGCTTTTATCGTCGCTCGTCGATTATGGACAGACACAATAAATAAAATGCTGAACACGGGATTACACTGAATAAACAAATCAGCCAGTGTGAACATGAAATTTTATATTTGCACGCTCGTCTGTTAATTCTGTTGAGTAAACGTAAATATTTACGCCTTTAATTGGGTAGTTAAGGTGTGGTGAGCTACCTCGGTGTTAATTATCATCTTGTTCAAGCAGTTAGCATCTTGCAGTAATATTTTGTAAACACCTTTTCCGCTAATAAATTGTTAATGGGAGTTAAATCCATTTATCTTTAAAACTCACAATTATAATTATATGCCATGTAGAGTCTAATACATGTTTACTTTTCATTTATGGTTTCAAAAAACTCATGTTTAGGTTTGCTTTTATCATTAGCTAATTTATATCCTAGAAAACATATTAAGAACAGTTACGTTTAAAGCATAAACTTCTCTTCATCGATGAGGCAGTTTCTACCGGTATAAAATATGAATATATGTAAATAATAGTAATAATGATAATAATAATAATAGTTTATTGATCTCGTAGACCATAGATGTATGAGATAAGGTCAACAAACATTAACAGGAATAATGAATATACATAAATTAATACAATTCCTTGTATGTAGCAAAAGAAAACAATAATATAAATTAACATTACATGATACAAAGTTGTGCTAACTACGTGCTTATAGACTTAATTAAAACTGAATATAAACAAAATTAAAAAAATTATGGAAATTTTGGAAAACATTATTTTGAAGAAATGCTAAAAGTTGTTTTCTAAATCCTGAAATGCTGCTTATATCTCTAATAAGCGTACGTAAATTATTATAAATTTTAATACCCATATAAACAGGTGCAGTCATGTATTGGAAAACATAACGCATCCCTATTTCTGGTGTCATATAAGTGGAAATTACTATTCAAAAGTAAATAAATTAACCTTAACTTACATTGCAATTTCAAGAATATATACAGCCGTAAGTGGAAGTATACGAAAAAAAACTGAAATTAGCACGACAGGAAGTACGTATTGACAATCCAGCAATATTCCTAATAATTAATTTCTGTGTTCCACACTTTTTTTCTATGGCTAGAATATTCCCAACAAAGAATCGCATACCGTAGCCTAGAATGAAACATGGCGTAATAGTAAGAAATGGCAAGCTCTACACAAGTAATATTTCTCAATCTGTATAGAGCATACCGATGACAAATGCTTACATAAATCACAGGTATAAAATTCCCAGTTCAAAGCGGCATCTATTTCAGCACCCAAAAAACCACGTATCCGGTATTTGCTCAATGGTTTTAGAGTACATACGAATTACATCACACTCATTTATTTTCTCTATGGCATGACTAAAACGAATGAAAGCGGTTTTATTGCTGTTGACATGAATCTTGTTATCATTAAACCATTTAACAAAACTATTCAGGAATCTCTGTGCCTCCATAACTAAATCTCCCCTGTTACGGTCAGACACCAAGAAAGTTGTATCGTCAGAATATATCACAGTGTTGCCGTTTGCAGTTGTGATCAACAGATCATTCACGTGAACAACAAATAACAAGGGCCCAAGTACAGATCCCTGCGGTACATCTCTCTTAATGTCCAATGCATCCGATCTACATCCACGGATCTCGATAACTTGGGACCTATTCAGCAGATAGGTAGTAAACCATTGTGATAAGTTTCCGCGAACACCATAGATATAAAGTTTCTCAAGTAATATATAATGGTTAACCAGGTGAAATACTCTGCTTAAATCGATAAACACCGTGCTAATGTGAACTAAAAAATTTAGAATAATCAAAAAGAGATATTAGTTTCTCACACATAATCTTTTCCATGATTTTAGATAAAACCGACAAAAGAGAGATGGGCCTATAATGTCTTAATTCTTTTACATCATCTTTTCTATGTAAATGCAGAACTTTTGTACTCTTTAGACAACTGGAAGAAATGCATGTATCTTCATTTTTAGATGACAAATTGTAATTAGGGAGCGGCGTTTGTAGGTTTTTTCCCCCACCATATTTCATCACATACCATTTCTGGGCCGTCATTTGCTGCCATGCAGCTGAGAGGGTTAATCCTGCCTCTTGAACTATTTTGACTAAGCTTCAGTTATTTCAGATTTTTGACATTTGTATTTCGATTGTATTTGTCAATAAATGATATTACTATTACTATTATCTATGCATGCAAATTAATAAATCTTGATGGAAAGTTCTGACAGTGTCAATATGAGTAAAATTAAAATGTTGGCAAGGCACCGGTGCATCTAGGCTTTTATCGTCCTCCATACTTCCGCATATACCGTTTCTGGCCATGTATTTGCTGGTGTTATGTTCTTTGCATAGATACATAATTGCGATATGTGCTATAAACATTTCTTCCTCCCCGTTTTAACAATTGTTTTATATTAGTCCATGATCTTTAAACAATTGCAAACGCCATTCCAACGCAAGTACTGAGAATACATTGTTAGAGAAAATTAGAAATATATTCCGATTGGGGTAACCCAATACCTATGAAATAAAGTTTGTATAAAATCATATTTAGATAGGTCGGAGCGTGTTATTAAGTAAATTCAAGATAACCTGCCCGAGCGAGATTGAGCTATATTCCTTAAACTTCATAAGGACAGTTGGCAATGCGATTGGCTCAAAACATTAAAAGGTCAGGAACAGGTGCTTCGCCAGAAATAATTATTGAATATTTTACTCACTTGCAACTAACTTTAGATATAAGGGACTATATTTTGTGAGTTTCAAATGAAATATAATGGGATTGCCTGTATAAAACCATAGCTGTCTATCAAAAATTCAAGGCAGAAAGTTAACAGCAGAGACCAAGAATCGTATCTCTGTTTAAATCCGAAGCCTTTCTTCAATTGCTTCAAAACTGACAAAACATTCAAGTTCAGAAAATGATTCAATTGGCCTCATTTTACGGTATGTACTTACTTTCCTCCCACTCCCAACTACCGCTATGGATATTAAAATTAGTAACCAAATTATTCCCAAAATGATTTTTTATTGATGTGAGAAATTTTTGCTACGAATAGTGAGCAGAACGCAAATAACTTCGCTACTCTACTTTTAAAATTATTACATTTTTCGGATGTGTATAGACATTATTAATTTAATTTTGCATGTCGTTGTAGCAAATTTTACTATGACTTCTTTTGCTGAATTTCATGAGCTAAGTAAAGACTGCAGTCGCAATCCGAACGTCGCTGTACTAACTTTTTTGTACAAAAATAAAACTAACAACTCAGTTGAAGGAGTTTTACTTATCTTTTTACATTAAAGAATAAGCGTTGATTTTTAATTAAACCAAGCGTATTGAAGTGACACGAAATGTTATTTTTAAAATCAATAACAGAAGTTTTTGCCATTATCCCAATTTATGGACGCGGGCATTTTCTAAATGTCTGCAATTTTGCGAGACATATTCTAGTCAAACAGCGAAGTAGTTTGCAAAAGTATACCAGTAAACCATTTTGCAATTGCTAAAGTGCAAAATCAATCAGTAACTAAGTTTATTTTTTGTAGGGATAGTTGTGGTTGTGACGGAAGCAAATGTGTACATAGGTGTAACGTCTACCTGCAAACATATTTTACGCATTTCCGTTTCCTGTCAACTCTCTGTCTACAAAAGGTTGGGGGTTGATTGTAACTGGGTCAAACCAATACACGATAGTTAAATGGACCTCTAAAAGATGGATTCGTAATATATGACCTATTTTCGCTTTGCTTAAAGCGCTAACTAGGCTAGGTCGATATCAATTTACTAAACTGACTGCAAATAGTTTTTAATTAGTAATTACTGAATTTAGTGGCAAATTTGTTGAATGTTTTTAGTATGTCACTAAACAAATGACTTTTTGTTGTTAAAATTATGTTCCTGCCGAATATATTATAGAAAAGTTTTCACTTATTGTTAGTTCAATATCTTGTAGATGTAAACTCCTCTACGTTCACAACTTCGCCTACTTTGATATCTACAAGTAGTTTAGGTGTCCGTTCTTTGTATTTATTTCTTCTGTTTCCTAAATTTATGCCAATTTTCTAATTCGGTAAGGAACAAGAAGTACACAAATATTTGAAAAATTGTGTTTGTTATCATATAGGGGTTAGTTTCAAGCTCATCCACCTATTTACTTGTTTGTATTATAATCTTTACACAGTATATTTACGAAATCCATTGTCTTGAATGCCAGTGGAAGACTTACTTGTGAATGTTCAACGTCAAATCAAAAGATCGGAATGGTATAAAGAGGAATAAAAGTAAGGGGAACTTCCTTTTAACATAATTCTGCATAAAGTCTTGTAGTCAGTTTGTAAAACTCTTGGGAAATTTCAATCCTTTTCCTAAATATTCCATTTTAAATATTTGTTTTTCTTCAAAAATTCTTAACTCACAATGACTTCAAAGTTGTTCGGGTGCTGGAGGTGAACCTGCCTTCGGTTAAAGTTATCCGAAGTACTTGAAATTACTTCAAAATTTCATATCGCCGGAGAAACGTCGAATAAGTCGCTCCATCATCGCTCTGTAACGATTGGCGCTCCGTCGTCTGCTTGATTAACGATTCAGTTGTCGAACTTCTTGTTTAAGACATAAAAACAACTTTATCCGCCAACTTCACTGAAAAATTCAAATAAAATGCGCATAAATTTCTAACCCCCTAACATGATAAAGTAGTTTTTTCTGCCGGTAAGAGGTTGAGAATTCAAACAGTCTGTGATATTTGTTGCCGGAATAAGTAGTAGACTATCTGACAAACAAGAAACGTCGCCCGGAGGGCCGATGTTCGTTCCCTTGGTTGTTTCAATTGTTTCCTTTTTATTTCCTCAGCTTGCTCACCCTGGTCTTGTACGTGGCAGCTCGGCGTCTGGATACATGCCCATGTGTGAGTGTGTGGCTGTGATCCATGTATTTTTATAACGACACGCCGTGTATATGTCGCCGAACGGAAACACGGTGTTGCACTTTAAATTTTCAATTTGGCAACCACAGCGTTGCGGATGCCTGGGACGTTATCAACCCCCTACGGAGACTCTGCAAAAACAACCGTTTGATGAATGATTTGCGGCGGGGCATTAGCCATAAATAATTTGCGATATTTTGTCATCACGTTGTGCGTTCCGACTATAGCGAAACGTCAATAGCACAAATATAGAGGCGATATTTGAATTAACGTTAACACCAAATCCTGGGATGTGGATTACATTTTGGTGTCGGCTTTAATTATTAAAATCCGAATATACGTCAGTTGCGACTTTTTTTTTTCTATTGGGTCAGCGCTCAACCCAATCACTAAACCCGATATATATTTAATTATTATCGGCGTTACTGAAAGAGTGTTTCACTGTTCACTGATCCGATTATTGTTACACACAAAATGGGATAAAACCAATGTCTCTAGTTCGTAAATACAAAGCCAGAAAGTGTTTGGTCAATAATAAAAGTCTAATGTCACTAATTTATCCGCGAAAATAAGTTTTATGAAAAATAAGCTAATGCCAAATATTTGTGCAGAAAAGAAGTAAGTGCCATATTTTCTTTTATGCATTAAATCATATCAGAATTTGAAACACCCTGATCAAATTAATACTGACTTTACTACATTTTGCAATAATTCACCTTTGCCTGCTCAAGAAATGCTATACTATTACACGACTCATAAACTGCTAACAATTTCAGCTTCAATTTCATTAGTACTCTTGATGTATAGAAGTATATATGAGAAGTAAAAACCTCAACATCTGGTGCTGAGAATATTAATATCAACATGTTGAGACTATGTTTACCTCAGATCGCAGATTCTATAAGATATTTAATAAACAAATGTTTCTATAACTATCACACTGACAAAAGTCAAACAACTTTGTTGTTTGGTGATAGTGGAAAAACCTAGCATTGACTTTTGTCAGTGTGATAGTTATTGTTACACCAAAGGTTCCAAAACCCAATTACTGAAATGTTTCTATACAAAACAAATTCCAGATCTGGAGAAAAGCTATTATTATGTTTCCTTATAAAATCAACTACCCGACCGATTACAGTCACTTGCGGCCAATTAGTATTTCGCCGCCGTATTCTGGAAAAAGCTATGAGTGAGCGGATTTATATGTGACCGTGAATCGGCGAGCTCACACAATGACTTAACAATATTACTTAAGACTACTTAAAATATTAAAAATAATAATTTCGTGGCAATATGTCGAATTAAAGAATATATGGGTGGTATACAGTCAGGCTTTAGGAGACATCATAGTACGGTGGGCGCTCTTGCCAAGGTGACTACCGACATATCTGCGTTAGACCGTGAAGACATCAGAGTTTTAACTTTGTTAGACTATACAAACGACTTTGTCACTATTAACCACGAGCTACTTATATCTAAGCTTCATTTCTTTGGTTTTGATTTGGACTTGCGAGACTTAATCGCCTCTTTTCTTACAAACAGATTTCAAACCGCTTATCCCGACAACTGTTTTTCGTCCAAAATGGTAATTACCAGCGGCTGTCTACAGGGTTCCGCGATTTTTAATTTAAAACGGAGAGATCATGGTTTCTCATCGGTTGGCTAAAAATGAACAGCCGTAGTCCATTCTTCACCTTTGTGTATTTGTTCATAGAGCCTTAATTGAGGGTGTACCTAGTTATATCACGAAGTTGTTGATACCTAGGGGTATGGTTCATGATCGGAACCTATGCCGTGTCGCTTGTCTGACCGTCCAACACCACCGTTATACAATGTTCAATGGATCCTTCTCCTATCCATCAGCAAAGTATTATAATACCATTCCTTACAAATTTAAAAAATATAATATCATGTTCTTTAGCAAAATTGGTAAAAAGATTATTTCTGCGAAGGCAGTCACCTCATGATTACTTAGCACGGCATTTGAATGTAAAATGAATTAAATTTTTTATAAACATTGTATTATAGTCACTTGCGACCTGTAATCTTAGCTTTTTCTTCATATATCCGTAGATTAAGTTGAAGAGCACTGCTGGACTTCGCCTAAAATTGAAATTTTGTTATAAATAAAGACTATTTATTATTATTATTATTATTAATTAATTCCAGCAGATAAAGAAAAATATGTAGTAGGAGTTTGGTATATATGTATTTGTAAGCTGCTTTTATTTAACTCTATTTATCTCCTTTAACCTTGTGTTCTTTTGTAACCATGTTGCTAACTAATATTTCTTTTAGTACACAGACATTATCTGAGCAATTTAAATGGCGGGGATGCATCTGTTCTCCCACGTTCGCTCACTATACCTAACAGAGGTGTAGTAGGGCAAAATACTCACCAGCGTGCAGTCCAATCTTTGGTTTCTAGTTGTATTAGTCGTTGGAAGCGAGGTGGTTGAGACGAGAGATCAAAACTGTATAGCACAAAATGCCTGGTTATACTGTGGCGGAGAGAGCTGAGATGACGAGGTGGTATTACGTTGGCGACCAACAGCTTTTTTCCCATTAAAGCTGCAATTTCTAAATTAAAAATAAAATAGATTGTACCGATTCCGTACATAACTTAAAACCGTATTTTCCAAATCGTAGAATTGCTACAACTATTACATGGCGACGCATTTAAACTTATAAGTTTTGGTAAACGATTGATTGATATAATTAATTAAAACAATAATTTTGTAAAGACTTTATTGATGAATCGCCTTTTTCCCGTAGCTAGGAGTCAGAATTCAATCTCAGCAAATTTTGGGGCAGACAAAACGAGCACAGATATTTAAGTTCATGTATCTAACAACGACAAAGAGCAAATATTTGGGTAGATTTGTGAACAACCACATTATAGGACCTTTTTAATTAATGGCAGTTTGAATGCAAATAAGTGTTTGCATTTACTTCAAACAAAAATTATTCGTGCTCTGCAACAGTTCCCTGACACTGATATGCCAAGCATTTACTTTCAACAGGATGGTGGTCCTGCTCATAATGCAACATCTCTTCAAAATTATTTAAATCAACAATTTTCTAACAGGTGGGTTTGAACTCATTCATAAGATATTAATTTCACCAGATTTGCTTCCCCTTGATTTCTCTTTCTGAAGTTAGAAATGGTTTACGCCAATAAAGACTAAACTTGTCGGTTTAGAGCAGCACAAAACTGTGCAAACGTGAAACACTATTGATGTAGAAGTGTTGGCAAGTGTTAGGACTAATTTTTATAATAGATTGGGGTACACACACGGAGAAAAATTTATTGTTAACTGTATATGTTTGTACATATACTGTATATGTTTGTTTGTCGATTTGTAAGATGTATTAATGTGTCTTTTACAATTTTAAAATTTTGAATTCTAAATGTTATTAAAAAAAAACAATTGTATTATTACCTAAACCGGAAGACCCAAAGAAAAGAAAAAAATATCATAAGAAATACACACCGGTTAAATAATCTTGAAGAAATTTAAATGTCAAAAGGAAATCATTATAGCATCTAGTTTTGTATAATTTATTTGAATAGCAAACGTTCATTAATCTAATCTACATCCATTTGAAAAATGAATGTCTTTATTTGACGTATAGCATGCGATAAATAGATTCGGTAGCATATGCATTTGTAAATAGTATAAGCATTAATAATATCAAGTCAGTAAAAGATGACCTAAGTAACGGCCTGTTTTTTATGTCATTATACATAGGAGGATCTCTTTAGTATCTTAAGTACAGATTTAAATAGTTCCTTTCATATACGGCATTCAACCGATATCAAAGAAGGCAATCAAAAGGATTTTTTTAAGTTCGTCTGTTATTAAGTACCAATAAATTTCAGAGATATTACAGGATAATCATGCGAGATCAGAAGAGGAGTACAACGCACAGTGTGGTAGTACATAGTTATTTTAAACATTCCTAATAAATCACAACAGAGAAGCAGTTATTGTACATACATGAGCGTGTATAAATGGCCGCGCATTTAATAAAACCTTTCGGTATATCATTACGGGCAATTTGAATATTATCAATCCGGGATTAACATGAAATCACATTATCTCCAGCATGTATCATTTACAGATGTGACTGGGCTGGTAGTGCATGTAATCTAGATTAAATATCGATAGCCGGTACTCCATAATATCGACTATGAAATTGAATTTTCAGTAACCCCCTGTGGTCATTGCATGCGTTCCGCATAGGTGCAGGCTTCAGACGATGTAGCTTGCGTATGTGCCTCTTGTGAGAGCTTATAGGTTGTTGGTGAATGTGAGCGTTGTTGAACCTCGTCATAAATTACTATTAATAAATAGGCAAGATTTATATCAATTTGTAGTTTACTTAGATAGGATTTATTACAAAAAGAAAAAAAAATATATGGGTGTACGACAATACTACCAACATGTCAGAGTAAGATTTATGTGTGAATCGGTGAACGACGGTGTAAATATTTAAGATACCATTCTCTAAATTTAACTAACTAAATTTATAGACTTGATTGTCAAGTTTCTTTGGGTGGATGTAGTTGAAAGTAATTTATTAAATTTTCTTGCTTTTCTTAATTGGTTTAATTACATTAGACACTCATGTGCACTGCTACAGCATTAGGAAGTGCAATATAGTTTCGTTTTATGCGGCCGATTTAATCTTGAAGTGGTCACATAAACTAAATTTCGCATGAATGAAGAACATTTTATATCAATCAATTTTACACTAGTTTATATGGAAAACATGCTCTTAATACTTCTTTTTTCACACACACAGCGCCTTTTTATCTAGCTTCTCACCCATGAAGATGTTGGACCCCATGGAATTCGAAGCAAATTGTGCAAACAGTATATAGAATCAACATTCAAAGACAAGCTCACTTTGATCCAACGCTGTTGAGTGAATAGGAGAAATGCTTGCCAAGAAAAACAAGAAGAGAGGTTTCTGCAACGATGTTCTTTAAGATATGCTTATCCTGGGATAGCATCGATGGTTAACTTTTTGCGTTGGTTCTCATCTTTCACCGAACCCCTTTATAAAAATTTTTACTAGTATCCTTGATAACGTTGTTTTTCTATACAATTTGTAGTAAGACTGTCAAATTTCATTAGGTTTATTGTTGGTACTGTTGGTGAGAACCAATGCGTTCTGCAACAGAAGAAAGCGTTCCATTCACTAATTGTCCAAATAACTACTAGAGCTTAGCTTGAAGCTGTATATACCCTGTTAGAAAATCAATGCGCTAGTCTGCCAATATTAAGAGTAGCTCTTCATAAATCCTTAAAAAGACTGGTTTGTATTGAATCCACCACCCTCGCATTAAAGAAAAAATAGATAACTAACGCTATCAATTTGTCTTTTAATAAAAACACATCTAAAGTTATTCGGATTTCTTTTTCAATTTTCTTTTTTTGGGATTGTAGAGTCTATTCTAGTATAGTTCGCGCTATTACTTCTTTCCTAGGTTGCAACAGTTCAAACAGCACGAGAATTTTTGTTGGTTAAATTATATACAAATTATAATTATTACAATATATTGTGTTCGGTTAGGATGATGATACAAAATATACTTATGGTGGAGAATATTTAAAATTCACATAAAGTAAGTACGCATAAAAAGCAACTTAACTATATCTGAATTGTTTTAAACAGTTTTTGATTAAATATATCATAATTTTGACATATTTTTCATAAAACTATATACTAGAAACAAGATATACATTTTTGAGTGCAGTAAGCTCTATAGAAATGCTTTTTCTAGTATTTAAAAGAAAATAATGTTCAGTTAATTGACAAATGGTTTACCGAACCAATTTTTCTCACAGAAGGCAGAAAAGTCGTATTTACTTCAAAAATCAAGCAATCTAGTTTTCGAGTATTTTGTTCTTTGTAAATATGTAATTTGCCATTATATTGGTAATTTGGTTATCAACTGTGAATAAAATTGAAACTATTTTATTTGTCAAAAGTCTAGGACGAACTACAGCGAAAAACAAGTGCATGCGATTTTTCTGCACTTCAGTGTACATATCACCTTCTTCTTTTGTGACATAGTAAAATTACTTGTAAAATAGGGAATATCCATGGAGATTTACAGGTCGAAATTTCAACAAACGAGGAAGCTAATACCTTCAGCAACAAATAACTACAAGAGCAAAAAATTGTGTCTGCACTGCGAAAAGTATTGTCGATGTAGCTGCTAGATTAAGAGATTAATGGAATATCTTTTTTCTTTACTTTGTATTTTCATATGTTTTTTTTTTAAACTGATATTTCACTTTTACAGTTAACGTTTATAAACACTTATAGCTTCTTAACTATAGTATATATAACAAAAAGCGATTCAAGAAGAACTTAACATAAAAAGGTGTATTTCTGTCATAAAATTTCCTATAGCTTTACCATTTGTTCGCGTAATATTGTAAAGAATTCGAATCTCTATTAAAGGATTTTTTTTAATTCTATGATTTCCGAGGTATAAACAAAAACCATTTTGCGTCTCTTTTCCAAAATGGCGTCTTAATAAAAGGGCTAGCGGTAAAGTGAACTCGGTTTTAGACTCACAATCAGTAACTTCTTCTACAAGTAAAACTAGGGTGGTCATGGGTGAGCCGTTTACAACGTAACATTTCACTGGACTATAATGCATTTCATTAGCAGGTTCTTAACAGAACACTGTTTCGCACACACCTATTGTAATTATATAATGCTGTAGCTGCCAGAACTGAGAGAATATCCTGTGTCATCTAATTATGAGATTAGATTCGATTAGACTGCATCTTAACTTATCAGTATACAGCTTGCACATAGTCCACTTGCCGTTTAGTACACTAAAATGAAACCTTGACACCTGTAAAATAAACGGTACCTACACTCTGCTTATAATTTTAATTAATTTGCTAATTCATTAAGTTACTGTCAACTGTATTTCGTTATGACTTTTTCTGTGATTGCTTTCTTTCTTTCTGAAATAAAATGTATTGCATTATAAAAAAAATGTATTGAAGTGATAAGGGTGAGCCACCTTCTAGAAGCACCAGTTATATGTATAGATAGATCGCGATGATGTTTTAATCCTGACTATATCGAAAGCTATTTTCAATCCTGCAATAATCCACTGCTGGCGGTATCTTATGATCAGTTTGCTATCTCGATTACTTAATACATTACAAGTAGATAAATGAATATTTCCATTCCTATTTGTAATTTGAAAATGAATTTGATGATGTCCTTGTGTGTATTTCAAGTATCATATATACGAAATTCGGGAGACATATACAGTCTTATTAAATCCCCAGTAAGAAGCAATGTCAGGCGTAAAACAAGAAGACAAACAGTCAAATTATATTCTACAAAAGATATAATAACTCTCCATATATGTATGTATATCATTAATTAACATAGTATAGAGTCACATTATCAAAGGAAACCATTCATATTTGAAACAACTTTTCTTTAATTTAGTCAACAAAACCCGCTTATAAAGTTGGTACTGAGCTTCAATTCATTATGTGTGTAAGTAATGTAAGATATGTGGGGAACGATACAACTTGCGACTTTAAGGTTAAATTGCTGGCGGCATTGTTTATGTTCGAAGTTACTTTTATTGTTATGGGGCGCCGGCGGATGGTTTACCATACCGCTTTCAAATACTAAACGGAAGCTGACGTTTTATTACCTATATAAAGGAGGAGTTTCAAATTTGAAATGATTATTTAATACTACTAATTACAACGTAGTTCCCTAATTACAGAATGTTGCCCGTACTTTAACACCCAAAGTGCAACATTGAGTCGAAGTAAAATACTTGCAATTTACTTTTTTGAATGCAACACTCTTTAATATGATTATAAATAAAATATGAAGTATAGGCCTTTCAAAATAACAAGCCACCTTAATCATATTTAGTTAATGATGTATTTTTAAGTGTTCTCATGTTCACATGTTTACACAATCAGCTAATATTAATCGCAGGGGCTATAATTGTACATAATTATGCGACATTATAATATAATGCCCCAATTTTACATATTGCAAAGGCAGTTAGAGACTACATCTCGCAAAACAAGCACCTTTTTGTCGTCAAATATTACTAACATTACATTTTAAAACATTTTAACACAAAAATCTTAACATAGATATGACATCAGCTTACACACTAAAAAATATTACACTTTTCCTACGGAAAACTCTTTTAATGTATAGGGTAAATTTACCAAAAATGGGGAAATTTACTATAAAACTTTAGGTAAATATTCCAATTTTTGGTAATTTTTCCCTATACATTACAGGAATATTCCGTAGGAAAAGTGTAAGTTTTTTAGTGTGTATGTTTCAGGTATCACGAAGGTCACTTATTAACATGAAATACTTATAAATACTCGTTACTGAAGCCGAAACACTGAAACTGGAAGCAAAACCTTCACTAGTTCAACGTGGTTCAAAACATTTTGTAAGAAAAATCAGTGTTAAGTATTAAAAACACCATATTACACCATATTGTACCATTGTACAAAGTAGAACAACATACGCTCCCAAATTCTTTGGACGCTGTAGATGATTAATAGTCGAGATAGTACACTGAGAGAAAGAAGTGCACTCCGTTAACAAAAAATCGTTTTGTTCTAAACATATTATTGTATTAACAAAATTTTGAATTAAATTGAGCAAAAGATAAAGTTGTAATAACTAAATAAACATGTCAACATTATTTTATTAATTCAATACTGTATCGCTCGGTGGTACGAACTCCAATAAAATATTTTATTTGAATGAATTGAAAAGGTTTCGTTATTTTAACCAAATGATAATTGTTGGATTAAAGCTTTATATTAGTGCATACTGAAATATGTAATCAATTCCTTTAACAAAACTCAATGTATTAAGAGATCGTGCTCAGTTTGCGGGGCCCGACAGCGTAGATGGCGTATCAAGTCTTATAAGAATTTCGTAAGACTTGACGCGCCATCTATATGTCGGCCCCGTCAAACTGAGTACGGTTGCGTCGCTTACAATTCCTTCACTCAACGGTGTTAATTTAAAAATATTAGATGGTCTGTTATATTTTGTTAAATTAAATAAAAAGCTGCAGTAATACTGGAAAATGTAACCGTTTATTTTTTTAATCAATATCATTTTTGTTTGGAATTTGGAATATTTAATGAAAGTATTCTTATTAATACTGTAATTGTGAAGATTTCTACAGGCTAACGGAGAAATAAAGATTATTTAAAACAAAGAAATATTTCCTTGCCGCTATTTAAAAGAACCATTTCTCAACATCTTTCTCCATTAATATTTAGTGTAAATGTACGTAAAGCAGCTTTATCATTATGTGTTGAACGTTCAAATAGAAATCATGAAGTCCAAATTGTTAGTTTTGTAATATTTAAGGTTAAAATTTATATAATCGGCTAAATTACATTTTCGTTGCTAGAGTTAAAACAGTCAGAGAAAACTGTATAATACAATCTAGATTAAAGAAAAAGCATAACACTGGTTATAGAAAAAATATATTTATACATAGTAATGCAGTTAATTGCTTTGATAATACAAATATAAGACCGATCTGTTTAAAACCAGCAATTAAGAATGATTATTGATTTTCTTAAACTATATTAAAGCAAAGTCTTATACCCATACACTACAGAAATTGTCGTAAAGATGGCGCTACCACTTGTTTCATAACCGTTGTAATTCTTATTCGTTGAAAATTGTGTTTGGTAAATGCGACTATGTTACATTTAGCTGATATGTACACCTGCTATGTGTCGAATAAAATGTACTGGAATTGTCAATTGTTCACAGAACGAGATGCTTTCACACCGGTATCATATTTCTAATACCCAGTATAGTTGAACACTATAATTTTCAATTTTGAGTGCTAGAAAATCATCAGTCTGTAAAAATAATTATAAACTCAACATTAATTTAACCTAACCACTTCTGCTTTTATTTTAATCAATTCTTTTGTTGCATTTAATATAAGATAACTGTTTATTCAACCTAAAGCACTCATTGCCTTAACAAACTTAAGGAGTCGAAATTAAATTACCTTGATTATTAAAACAATACAAAATATATTGTTAAACCAACCTGATTATTTCAATAAATATAAAATGATTTCTGCTAAATCGCATCTTCTGCCAGCACTGAATGGAGTACCCCAAGGTACAATACTGGGACCCATCTTATTTAATTTATATGTAAATGACATCGTCGCATTTCTTAATGACATGTACATTGTTATGTATGCGGATGATATTTCGATCGTGATATCCGGTGACGCTAATGTGGTGGATAGAGCAAATTATGCCTTGGAGAGATTTCATACATGGTTTTCAGCTAATAAACTGGCGTTAAGCACTCAAAAAACTAATTTCATGACTTTTCACACTAGGCAAAGACTGATAGAGAACACTAACTTAGAAGTGCACGGCCAATCATTAACTTGTAGTCACAGTGTCAAGTTTCTAGGACTCCATATACAACATAAATTTCTGTGGATGGAGCATTGCACTAAACTTGCCGCGAAGATTTCTTCTAAAACGTACATCTTCAGATCCTTATGCAAAAATGTATCTCTTAATACACTCATTTCTATTTACCATGGCGAAATCCAATCACGACTGCAGTATAGGATGACTTTGTGGGGATCATCATCGGCATCCAAACAAGTATTTATTGCACAAAAAATGGTGCTAAGAACTATTGTAGCTGCAAACCATACTGACTCGTGCAGACCAATCTTCTTCCATCTAAAGATTCTTCCTTTGGCAAGTCTATATATTCTAGAAATATGTATTTATATTCACCTAAACGAGACAATGTTTAAAACTAATGCAGAAATGCATAGTTATCCAGTTAACCGACATTGGACCAAATAGTATTTATATTAAAATTTACAATAAAATATCTACTGTTGTCTGTACTGATGCAACGAATAAAAAGTTTAAGTGTAAATTATCTATCGCAATATCTCATACTCCATCGAAGAATTATTCTCTTACCTTACTTAATTAGCCTCTTACACTTAAACTTGGAATGGGGTACCGTAACGTATGAGTATTTTACCCATTACGTACAATTTTTATTTACCTTCCTGGTATTGCTTTATGTACCTTCATTATGTACTTTCATTAGTCTTTAAGACTGGTTTACATTTTTTGTTATTTCTTCAATATTTATTATATCACTTACAGCTTCAATTTTCTTTTGTTTTGACACGTTACACACACTAATGTGTCCATGTAATTAATAAACATTACTATTATTATTATATTCAAATTTTGTTACATTAACAACGATTTTATTTCACTGTACATAACCAAAATTTTTTGTTGGATACCTAATTTATTGTTAATTTAATGCGTGTTATTCTCTCAGTGTATAAAATGAGACAGAAGGAGCAATGGCATTAGGAGAGACATCATAGACGGCATTGGCCAGAAACAAACGATGATTATATTTATTAAATTAAACTAAATTGTTTAATTAAATTTTAGACAAACATCGTCGCCACAAAAATTTGCAATTTTGAGAGAAATGGCATTTTGTGAGTGTGACTCAAAAGAGGTGCATGTCGTTTCTACTAGTAAGCGTATGCTCTGAATCAATCCTAGAATAAGTGCTAAAAAACGAAAATAGACTGAGTGTTATATCCGATATTGTGTCTGTGGCTGAATGGTTTGCATGCTCACTATTTATCCTGTAAGCGTTGGTTCGCTTCCCACCCGAGACGGTGATTTTTAATTGTGGATAACACTTAGAGGATACCTTATTTTCAGATAGGAGATAAAACCATTGATTCAGTGTCAATGCGATGTTTATCATGTTAAAAGTCCTTACCGGAAGTTATATTTCCCTAGGTTTCGACAAAATTTCAGAGAGGTATAATAGATTACTGTAAAGAAATGTCAAGATGTATTCTACAAGTCGAGTGAATTGAAAAGAAATAATGTTTTTTTATCTTAGAATAACAAAGTTGCTGATAATTTTATATCTCTGCGCATCCTGTTAACAATTGCGAAATTTGAAAAATTAGGCGCGGTTATCTGTTAAAATTACTCTAAAAGATAAGTGAAATAATTGTGTGCTACTTAGTTAACGGAACACACAGCATGTTATAAATACTATTAATTATGCAAGATGATTATATATTTCCGATTGTGTGTCTTGTTTTCAAACAGTGTAAAATTTCGAGCATTTGACAATTCGAATTCTACCTAAATCTAGAATCGCTAAACAATTTAATTCGACGTCTCCACTACCCTCTTCTATGGTGGACGGTGCGAATTCCCGCCACCGAAGGAATTCACGAATCCATTTTCCGACTGTCAACATCCCCAACACGTGCCTTCACATAGAATTCCCATTTTACTTTCACCACGCGCAACGACTGGAAATATCTCCTTTTGTTTTCGGAAACAAGCGACCTGTGTAGATACCGGTTACCTACCGATAGGTGTCTCTTTGCGAATTCCACACAGTTCAGCTCGTCCGTTGCGTCGCGTTGTGTCGCCTCGCGCCATAGATTTATGAAGAGAGTACGTGAACAATTAGCAATGAAATAATGATATGGACGGGAATTTATATTGCGACTTAATGGTTCAATAAATTACCGGCGCGCAGTCACAAATCACGCGTTCAAAAAGAAAAATCTCCCTAACGCGACAGAAGCGGTTGTAACAACCGTAGAGGTATGGAGTAGCTTCAGAGGTTCCTTAATGTATCGTAATTGTTGTTCTTTTCGCTTTGAAGCGAACGAATCTTTCGCGTTTTCTGCGTCGTTTCGTCTTTGTTAACAGGGAGGAAAAAGGAGAAAAAGCAACGAGACGAAATGTAAAACGTTATTCCGCTATGGAGCCAACCGTTAACGCATAAAGGCGCAATCAATACGCGAAATTTATACGGCATAACATAAATCAATTCTTTAAGAATCACCATCGCCTTTTCTTCTCAGCTGCGTGTGGACTTTTGCATGCGTTATACCACACGCATTCAGAAACATGTGGATGTTGTTAAAGCGACATAACATTAATGCAACGCTGCGCCGCGATTTTCATCGTAGTTTTAATTAAAATTAATGTATAGTTATTACCTTGTCAGCGTTAATTTTTAAGTAGATATGTAGAATATATTTTCCGATGGCGTCCTGGTATCACGTATCATCCAAACAGAATCGCAGACGATAATAAAATGGAGAATTTACAGCCGATTCATCTTCACAGCAAATGGTATTTAAAACATGCCATGTTAAAGCTAATTATTGTGGCATTGTTTACCTTGTATTATTGAAGTATGTTACTTTTAATCTGACGGGTGATAAAACTGAATAGGAATTTATAAATTCCATTATTCTTAAAGGCATGCTCATTTAAATTCAACATTAAAATATTAAATTAATGATAGGTTTCTGACAACAAATATTACCTATATATAAAACACGGAACAAATGACTCATCTAATAACTGCTTAGGCAAAGACACACCTGTAAATTAAATATTAAATAGATAATGTAAATACTCATAACACTGATAATAACCCAATTCTTTAAACATACGCAACAAGTATAATCAACTCTTAAGTTAATAACATTTTACACTTATAGAGTAAAAATCTATGAAATTTTATCATTAGAAAAAATTAGAATTAATGAATTTTTTTATTGCATGCTGTATACTTACACTTTTACAACACTTTTATATAGAAGCGAATCGTCATGACCCTATCCTAGATTCAGAATGCAGACAAGTTAAAAAGAAGAATTTCAACAATGTTATAGAGGCAATCGAAAACTTTAAACGCAAGAGGTTATCATTGGAGCAATTGATAGAAGTGCTTGTAGAAGAGAACATGAAAGGGTATATGACTACTGATCATTTACCATATTATCTGGTGCACAAGTTTAATTTAGATGGTAAATGTAACTGTGAATGTGGAAAGAGGGGAAAAGTGTAACGGTGGGAGACTACATTGGAAGTAAAGCTTGCCATTATCTATTAGTAACTCTCAGTGTTTGCCTGTGAAAAAATTGTTCTGTCGAAGAAATGAGTGAAACAACGTTATCTGCATCTTCAGCAGCTGATATATTTGACAACATGTTACAAAAATGGGAAGAAGATATAAAAAATGAAGATAAATTGATAAACGAAACATCTTATCCGATGAGTCGTAGCTGCATTGTATCGATTGGTTTAAGTCCAGCTAGATGGTTTATAGCAGTCGTAAAATTATCAACACGAAACTACCATTTATCTCTTACACACTACGAATGGCAAGCCTTTTTAAAATATCAGAAAAGAATGGAGAATCATATAGCATCAACGACTGCCTGGTGCTGTCAATTTTGTCGTGATGAACACAAAAGTATTACGGACGATAATATAATTGAAGTCGCTCATCTATTAAGTTGAAATTTACTTATATAAAATCCAAATACTGTAAAAAAATGCAGCCTTCAATATGTATTCAAGGACGTGATGTGGAATTGGTGCTCGACAAAGGTAGCGTTAAAATGCTTGTAAAACTCCATCTTACAGTAAACATCTTTAGTGTTAACAAAAATCCCAAAAGGAAGGTGAAAAAATCCCTTACCACAAAATTAGATAACAAATCTAAATACGTATTTCGGCAACTAAGTTGCCATCTTCAGTAGAAACAAGTGAAAAGCAGTGTTAAACATAGTGTTTTCGGCTAAGGTAAACCTTGGAAGATATGCTCTTCACCAAATCACTAGTGGAATAACACTAAGTGTTGTTGTTGCCGAAATACGTATTTAGATTTGTTATCTAATTTTGTGGTAAGGGATTTTTTCACCTTCCTTTTGGGATTTTTGTTATAGTTTTCAAGCCACAGTCTCCACCCATCACAGGAGATCTTTAGTGTTAGCAATTTTTGATGATTCTTGGACAATTCTTGTAAAAATTCGCAGATATTTCGCACATTTTGCATCAAAGTGTAAAAATATTTTTGATTGGTTTTCTGAATGGCAAAACAATGTATTGCCACTTAACACATTCAAATTACTGATTATTACCATTTGTTAAAGAGGAAAAGAAAAAAAACTGTCGGTAAACAACATAGAAAGGCCAACAGAAGTAAGTACAAGTACCGTATTTATATACTAGTTAATCATGGTGGAATATAAACAATTACCAGTGCAAGAAACAAAAGATTTAAAGATAGACATTGGCAAAGGAAAATAGAAAAGAAAAAGCAGAAGAAAAGAAGTATGCAACGTGCGAGTTTAAACTTTAGAAACTATGGTGACTCCTTAGGAATATAATAATGTACGTATATTCCCTTACTGCCAATAATAATTCTGGAAGATTTATTCAGAAAACAATTTTTCTTATTTATTTACTTAGATACGGCTAATATGATTGTTCCCTGATAAATAAGGTTATGTACAAAAACCTGAAAGACATTCATAAATAGATTTACCTGTGAAATATACGGAATTAGGTGCCTACGTTTGTGCCTTATCGTCCATTATTTGAGAGACTTTGGGTTCTCCCCTTAGCTTCTTTCTACATAGATGAAATACTTGAAGTATTTTTGATAAACTATAAACAAAACTTTGCGATAAATTCTGACTTTTATAAAAATATGAACGCGAAATAAAAAAAATAATGTATGTCGCTGTATCATAGTGCATTGGTTGCACTACGTTCTGAATATAAGGCGCTAACTTTATTTAAATAAGTTTCTAGAACATTATGAAAATTGTAACCCGGACTGTTGAACCCAAAGGTAAACTAAACACTATCTTCCACAAAATTTTGATAGAATGCAAGGTTATCTTTTATATTAACTATTTTATTTATTGCATTTAATTATTAATGCGGATATGTTACTGTTGAGATTTATTACTTGAATTTTAGAGTTTTGCCAATGTAGATGTTCCAATACTAAAGCGGTGATAATATATCATTATTTTTATTATTACAATAATGTGAACATGCAGTTTAAGGAAAATGCATCAATTTTGACTCAAAAATTATTTCTTTTTCCAACTAAAAAAATTAGTATGGGTTTCTGCTGGATTTAATGATGTCGGTCTGATTTATTCTGGAACTTCAGAAGTGTACTAAATATTGTCAATACGACAAAATAGAACGTAAGAAATTGTGTTGGTATTGTGGACCCTTTGTACAGAGAGAAATAAAAGTCAATGATACTAAAGATACAGAATACTAGATTTCGAGGTATAGTAATTTTTGGTGTTGGTCAACGTAGGTTGTAAAACTTCGTGCATTTGTTCTAAACATTTTGAAGCATGTAATAAATAAATGGCGTTTTGAACAAAATAAGAATATCAAAGTAAAAATCAATTGAACCCTATCCGAACAAACTTTACTTTAAAAAATTATCCTAGTTTGCTCCATTGAAAATGATAGTATTGTCCTTAAACTACATATAATAATAACCGTGGAGTTTCTTGACAACTTGCATTACCTTGACTTAAATTCATTAAGACATGTATCTACACTGCATTTTTATATATGGACTACGCATTACTGGAAATTATGTTTTTTGGACCACACAAACTTTAGATATAAATATTTTCAAATAAATTGTAAAGGATAATATGTAAAGGATTCCTCGAACAATAAAATTTTCTATTCAGCATTGTAAAGATATACTGGGTGTTCATTTAAAATAATTCATTCACACAAAACGCAAATAACTTTAAAACTAGTGTACATTGACATAGTGAGCCTTGATACTGGTTCAAAGACAATGATAATTCTGTATTTATTACATAAAGATATACAGGTGTCCTATTTAACATAGTCAATTTGGCTTAGGTACTTAAGCGACCTGGAGAATTTTGGACAATGCTGAATATCGCATTCAATCAGCCAAAGAATTTACTATTTGTGGTTTTCGCTTTAGTGCTTTGAATAAAGTAATTTCCGAGATACTTTTCTGACGACGGCGATGCCGCATTTATAAAAAATTAAATATCTGGTAAATTGTCAAAATTGGGCATAGGAAGAATTAAATAAAATTAATAATTAACTAGTTTTTAAAGAAAAAATATAACTTTGATACATTGCTAAGTTCTCGAGCAGCCTTTATATTGCATATTATTTTTAAATGTAGATTTAGTCTGCATATGTGCATCTGTTACACCTTGTATAAGGAATGATATAGAATCGAATTGCATAAGTAATTTGGGTGATCAGCCCTTTTGATAAAGAAAGCCTTTGCGGAAACAAAGATATTGCAAATCAAATGAGATGGGACTAGTCCTATAGCTTTGAAATAAGCTATCCTTATATAAAAGGTTACCGGGATTTGTTTAGCCTATTTAAAATACAAAATTGATTAATATTGTTGTTCAAGTATTGCGTGACGGAAATATCTCAAATACATCAAATTGTCCATTTCTTGTTTCTAAAAAATATATGCGATGTTGAAAACATGTAAATAAATGCATTTCATATGCAGGAAGCTCTTAAAATTCCTTATGCTAAATTAAGCCAGAACTTGCGTTAATTTAATCTACCTCGTATATCTTTGTTTTTAGCAGTAAATGAAAACGCAAATGGTGTAAACACTTCCGACTCTCCCAACTTAATTAGAACGTCTTGTCCTCAACCGCCAACTTCTACAAAAACCGATGTCCGTTTAAGCGCCTTTACGGACGGAAATAGTGTGAATTTAAGTTTGTATAAATAAACAAGGTGTAAATTAAGGAGAATTATGCTCGAACAAAGCAAATTAAGACGATCGTTATTGTCGAAATTTAAGATAAAAGTTACCTGTTTTAGTACCTCGAAACAATAAAAACTGTCCGTATATCCGATGCGATTGTACGGAGATAAATTCTTCAGCGTTATTTACGTTGTCTAGCACAATCAAAGGATCTTCCATGTCTTGTGAAAATACATTGCAGTCGGGCGTAAACATTATGAGGAAATTAAGGACTTATTTTCAGTTCCTTTGTTTTGCTTGTTTGTTGTGTGTGTGTGTAGTCAGGTTAGTTCGGTATTTTTTTTTTGTTGTCTATATTTCTAATCAGATTAGGTATTAAAGAGGTAGCTGTCATTTTTAACTAACGAATTTCCAATTATTTCTACAACTTTGCGAATAAGACCCTTATGCTTACTTCACCAAGTAATTGAATTACAACTTCTCGGTATTTCCTCCTTTTTTAAAACTTCTGTCCCCAATCGATCTTCTCCTTTTAATGCATATAATTTATTTGGCAAAGGTATATGACAGGCAGAGACAAATGCTTACAATATAGGAAATCTAACAACTGTATCCAGAACGGTGTTAGTAGGTAATATTCATTCATAAAGTTAGGGTGGACACCTTTAGTCCAGGCACTTCAGCTAGGTGCTCATTGTACCGTCCCTATTAAATCTCTTACTTCCACTGGAGGAGCTTGGTGTTCTCCACAAAACCCAGTATCTTACCCAGTGGAAACTTGAGAACATTCGAGGGCTCCAATAGACCCTTCTCGAAATGTTTCTGCGTGAGTATTTTCATAGTATATACCATCTTATAACTGAAATATGATTTCCCCATTTTGGTGACTGATAAATACTGCATTTCACTATCAGCTTAACCCTAACGGATACATTTGAAAAAGTGTAGCCCAACTACGTATCTACATTCTTTTGGAGTATTGAGAAGAAGATAGCATCCGTATGGTGCGATTATCCGTCCCGTCTACCTCGGCTGCTAGGGCCTATTATACAGCGGATGTTATCTTTAAAGTTCATTCGGGCCCTTAAGGTAGCTCAGAATCTTTTTGAGTGAGGTTCGTTTCAGGGGTCCTAGGGAAAGATCAATTTTCCCAAAGATGTCAGTCTCTTCAGAGATTCCGATTCTGTTTAGTCTGATTTCTGAGTTTGCAGTGACTTGTAAAGACAGAAACTATTAGTGTGACATTTTAACGGTTAAAATCAAGTAGTTTATTGATTCTGATATTATTAGAAGTAATGTACTTTTGAATATACTAAACCAGGACCATTGTTCAAATGTTCGAGCATTTTCTGATTTGCCCATACAGTGATCTGCTTTTTAGCCATTGTTGGTGCTATGCTAACGGCAGGTTTTGGTCCCTAGAAATGGTGCACATTGCACAGCATCTTTTCTTATAAGAGTGTCTGCTTCCTCATTGTTATGGATGAGTGCGAGCCCAGGTACCCAGATTAACAACAGATTATTGGCTATCTCCACTGTATTTAGGGTAGTTTTACAGCTCTAAATCAGCCTGGAGTTGCATTTATGGGCCTCTAGTGCTTTCAGCATCCCTTGACGTCGTTGAATTTTTTTATTGATTTGGGTCTGTTTTTATTCAAAATCTCTCTAGCACACATCTCAATGCCATAGATTTCAGCTTGAAAAATGGTTGTGTGTTGTCCAAGGTTGTAATATTTTCTAACTCTTGGATTATGACAGAATATTCCTGCACCGAGATCCATGCTCTGTTTTCAAACCGTCCGTAAACCAGCATGCCTCTGCCTGCGGCAGTGTTTTTCTCGTTACATCTCCATTTCTCTCTGTTTGAAAAGGAGATAGTGAAATATGTATCGATCATTGGTCGAGTACACATCATGTCCGATGGTATTCCCAGCACACTCTCGGAAATCACCGATTCCAGCAGCTTGTTAGCCACACAGACATGAGCATGTGGCCTCCCTTTCCACTCCAATACCAATGTCGCGGAAGAAGACATTGCTCCTGTGATTGCTATACTTGCATCCTTGCAGTTGCACTGAGTTGCTGCGGTTTCTGCAAACCATGCTATCGCTCCATGGGTTATGGTTGGGCGTATTACCATCATATGAGGGCAATGGACTAACACATTCTTTGGAAGACTCGCATTGTGAGTAATCTTTTCCAGATGTAAATCTTTGGAAGAAAGGTATTCACCGTTTTGTTTTAACAATAGAAAATGTTGAAATTTAGTTCTGCTCACTTGTTGTAGATTACCGATTTTGTCGCTATGGGAGAAATAATTTTAATGTAATCGCAATTAATACTCATGTTGGCACACGTACATCTGGAGAAAAAAAAGTATTGTAACAACAGTAACTTGCGAGAGCAAGAGAAAGGGCATTTAGTTTCCTTCCAGTACAAGGTGCCGATAAATGTAAAAAGAAACGTCTGGTATGGTAAAGGAATTATTCACGTAAGTATTAATTTGGAACAAATGTATCAAATTTCATAAACAAATACAATTAAGATAAGAAAACTTTTGTATATTATGGACAACAGAACAGATACCCAGATAATAATCGAGGTATAATAAACGTGATGAGGTTGCTGCATTAGAGATGAATAATATTCGTATACTGATTTGTGTTGGATATCTATTTAGATAGACATCTAATTGACAGATTACACGGCTTCCACGTCAACCTAGCCCGGCATTTACATGCATGGGGGATCAGCAATCAAACTGATAGCCTATACGTGATGGTATCCCGATACAAATTACCGTCCATATCGTTATTTAACCATTAATAGTTTCAATATTCTTCGCGTAAATCTAACAGATAACAGCCATGCCATCACCGTCCATATTGCGTAATTGTTCCAACGGAATATCCAGAGGCGATACCTACACCCACGTCATATAATTCCACACTTCGTAAAGTCAATTTCAATTCTGTTAAGCCGAAACCGCCCCCACGTTCTTCCTATTCTCTCGCTCACCAGCTCGCCGCCTCGAAACACAACAGTAATGCGAAGTAATTCATCATAATGTTATCATCCTTGGCTATAACCGTGTATTAGAATGTGTACACTCGAGTGCTCAGATTCGTGAATGTGTTTCATTGTTGTCACGGTAGGGAACATGGGTCCCTTCTCCTTCGCGGCGCGCTTAACATGATTTCAGGTATAGAAATCCCTCTCGCACTTACGGATTCACAATTAAATTAAATTCTGAAGGTGTATCTAGTTTTAGCGCGTCTTATAAGTTGGCAGCGCCGCACGATGGGAAGGAATGCTCGGGAGGGTAGTTGCAGTAATGCGATCTGGCGAATAAAAGAAAGTTTAATACAATTTTCGCGTGGAGGCGTGGGGAATTTTGAGATTACGAAAGTTGATTACGTCATGAAATGTGTTTCCGTGTATCTCCCTAAGGGAATTGTTATTATTTATATGAAATAGCGGCATATACAGTTGTTGAATGGTAGGATCATTTTTAGATTATAAAATGAATATGGAATTTGCTTTCCAGATCTTATTTGCAATGCACCTAAATTAACAATAAGTGATTACAAGAATACCAGAGCTATACATAGGACGTATGCATTTTCAAAATGAGTAAAGATAAAATACTTTAAATTAACTTTGTTGTGGTTTAGAATATATGTGCCCAATATTGACAAAGTAATTAAAAATCCACTGGAGGTATTTTAATATTATTACAATTAAGCAACTTTTGGAATTGCACTTTGTGCTGCCCACACTAAGTATTAATTATATCTACTGGTTTTCTCGACCAACCTAGAATTAATATTGAACACTTGCTGGGACAATATTATAGACATGGAAAGGAATTTTTTGTCTTACCTTATTACGTCCAGCAGGAGTTCTTTATTTAAAAAAGAAGGAGCTATATTAGATTAGAATTAGAGTGGTGGAGTGCGCCTAGCTTTTAGCCTGCCTTTTGTCTTAGTCCACCATTGTTTGGACTTGCACCCTTCCTGGTTAATTTCCTGATTAGGTCGTCCATGATGGTAGCCCACAGTAGGGGTGACCCCTTACCCGCCTCCGCCTTAACGGTGGCATCCCCTGGTAAATAAGCATATTGCCGGTTACTGGGTGGACCAATCTCTCCAACGTCTTCAGTAAGAAGGAAGGCAGGCTTATTGATCTGTATGACTTCGGTGTTTGATCAGGTATTTTACCTGCTTATGTATATAAGTTACCCTCCTCTTTTGCCATGCAGTAAGAATACATATTACCAAGGTAATAGGTGATGAGGTATCAGTATATTTACCCCTTTTTGAAGTAAGGCAGGAAAGATTTTATGTTCATTGCCCACCTGATTCTGGGCAGTCTTATAATATGCCGGACCAGCCTTCAATCGGTTTGTTTCGGCGTGTTTGACCTTTGATGGCATGTAGATCATGTTAGGATACCATACAGGACAGCTTTTGACGGAGTTAACTCCACATTGGAACGACTGGTCCTCCTGTGGGTGAGAGCCTCGAAGCACTGTGGCGTTTTCCGTAAATATGTCCTTCAGGATCTGACGACGCCTTGGAGTAAGCGGGCTTTGTATCACCTTTTTATTCAAAACCAGGATGCTCCTTTTTAACCCGGAACTTTAATCTTACTAGGCCAAAGAATGTCTGAAAATCTAGTTTCTTTAACTCATCGACTGACTCCTTATCTGTCGAGAAGATCCATGGTGTAGTCGATCTATACATCGCACGTAACAGACATGTGGTCCTTGTTCCGGGAAATTGTCGCACGCTGTCGTTATGGAGATACATTTGATCTTCAGCTCTCAGGATTCAGTCGCCTTCTTGGCCACTAATTGTGCTTTAGTGGCGCCTTCATGCCCTTTCCGGATGAAGTTGGCTATGATTACTTCTTATTTATCCCTAATGACCTCCTGGCTTTACTTTACCAGCTTTTGCACTTTGGCCCTACATAGCCTCGACAGTTTCACTGATCGGATTTTGTTGTCGGACATTAAATGCATTTCGACGGTGTGTATCTTTGCAGTGGTCAGCTTTATTGCTGTAGAGCCCTACATTTCAGCTTTGGGTTTAAAACTTTCCGTTTTCATGATAGTTCCCAGGGAGGTCCACTCCAGCAGAGCCTCGCATTACTGGAGTAAGGCATGGTAGGACTAGTTGAGATTAGTCTTCTACATATCTAGCCATGTATCCAATTAGCCAACGAGGTGGTCTCCTCTCGGGCCATGCAATTAAACAAAGACCGCCATCCTATTTAGCAGTTGGGTTCCCGATATACGCAGATCCAACCAGCACCGTCTAACTCTGGGCAGACCCACGCTACAACATCGTGATTCAGGCAGGATATGTGATCCGCGGCTATCAACTTTGCTCATTTTAGGATTTTATTAGTGGCTCAAGTTTATATGTGCTCTCCCCAAGTTACTTAGTCACAGTACACACAAGATGATGTTAAGCACTAATATTGAGTGAAATGATTAAAGATGCCAATAAAAAACTCAAATCACTGTTAAATCAAGCTTTCGTAGTTTTTCTTACTACTTCATCAGAATGGCACTGTAAGTCTTACAAATTAATAAGAAATCAAAACTCAAACATTCAAATAGGTCGTTAACAATCCAAAACTCTAGAAATAAAATACATGTATTGGAAGATGAATCTTTCTATTATTTTGGATTCTTAAGAACCTACTCATCTTTTTGAATGTTTAAGTTTTGATTGTCTTGTTAATTTGTAAAAATTTACAGTGTCATCCCAATGAAGTAGTAATAAAAACCACGAGAGCTTGATTTAACGGTGATTTGGGTTTTCATCTGAATCTCTGACCGGTTCACCCGATATTGGTGCTTAACCGCAACGTTTTGCGGTCACGTACTCCTTCTCCAAGACAAGATAGTATAACCGACCAGGTCTTGCACCTGTCTTAATGACATTGTCCTTTTCTATCCGCCACATGGAGACGTGTCCGGTAGATACCTCTTCCCACGGAAAATGAAGGAAGTAACACTTCCTTCTACATAAAATAAAAAACAAACAACGCCAAACATCAAGAAGCAATCTATGACTATAAGTGAACTTTGGAATCATAAGTCTACGAACTCTTAAGGGATAGAGGTGGTGGACGTCTTTACCTTTGATCTGGACGATCCAAAGCACAAGAGAAGACAGGTATGATGATTATGATGATAAGGTAAGGATCAGAGACCAAACAATCAAGAAGCTATAGTGTTTCCAACAGCTCATATGTCACATACCTTTAAACAATAAAAGGACCCTTTACCGATTATGGTACTTTTCTTTGTGTAAAGCATAACCCTTTGCATATGTAACGTAGTTCATAAACTATTCACGCAAATGAATTCAATGTTATAAAACTTATATAGCCTTTCACGGAAAATAAGTCAATGCCTGTGCGCCCATTTCAAACAATAGCTCATAAATAAGAATTTTAAAAGTGAATTAAACACATACTAAAATACCTATTGTTCTGGATGTCGTAAATCTTTCTATCATTACCGGAACTATACTGAAATATTTCTTAACCACAATAAATATGGATTTTTCTCATTTCTAGGTAAATATTTTTACAAGAAAAGTACTTACACCTGTGCTGTATATACATAACTATAAGCAGCTATAGCCAAATACATTTTACGTTTCGCTTTTCTCACAAATTATGATATCCGTCGCCCACTGAAAGCGTTCAATCTATGTTATGTATATTGTATATTTACAATACACCCATGCGCGCACATGCGGAGCTCTATTATATTTGTACTGGAGAAGCTTCTTTCTATTCATTACGTTAGGCCGGGTAATTGGACAGAATGATGGAGTGGCTTTGAGTAAATGTTTGCCTTTGGACGTGATTTTTTACGAAGAAATAATTTAAAATCAGATGAACTCTCCGGCTTTCGTATTTGTGATTGCTGTGATTTATTCAGGGAGGGCTCCTGTCTTCTTTTTTTTTCCTTCGATTTTACGGACGATTTCGGAAGAGGAAAGCTTCGTATTTTTCCTTGCAGTCGATTTTGAGGATTTACGCTCTGCAATTCCTATGAAATTACAATCATTAATTTGCAATAAATAATTTACTTACTGGAATAGTTGAGTTTAAAGAGTGCCAAGTAAAGAGTTATCAGAAATTTACTGTTATATCCTAAGGTGAATGTAGAAAGAAATCTATCCACTGGCAACTATTGCTTAACTGTCGTTTTAACGTAATTGATGCAGAATGCGGATAGTACATCCTCTTTCATTTTTATGGTCTTACAATCGTCAACTCTACCCAGAAATTAAAAAATTATGCAATTAGTATCAATAATATTATACCTAACAACACCTTTTGTAAATAAATGAAGATATACATCTGGGAACGAAGGATAGATTTTGGAAACATTAACCCGCAAACGCAAAGAATGTTGAGCTTCAACGAAATCTCAAATAGATATATCACCATGATTTGAAGTTCGGAAACATAGATTCGCGATGAGAAGTAATTGATTTCAGTAGAAACAGAGAAAAGCGAGATTGCAGAATCGAAGAAGAAGGTGGCTGCAACACAAAAAGACGTCGCAAACGATAAAATGAAGGAGTGTAACAGAAAAATTATGAATCTTCTCTCAGTCTGAATTAGTGTTGAGCAAAGTAGGGGAAAAACCATCGTTGGCGAGGACTAGACAGGTTCGTGTTTACTCGCCTCGAGAGAAGGGGTTTGCTTTGCTTACCGGTTTTGCCGAGCGTCGACTAAACACGAGTCTTTCTAGTCCTCACTAACGAATACTATTTTGCCCTACCTTGCCCAACACTAGTCTGAATGTGCTGATCAATCCGATATTAGAGATTCGGAGTTAGATAAAGAGAGTGATTTGGGTTTAAAGATAATGAACAAGATAATGATTGTTGGCGACTACGCTATAATGTAATTTTGGGGAGGTCTTTACTAAACAGTTCGTTCAAAACATCAATCAAACCTCCGTCAAAACTAGATACTACTATATACCCATTCTCTTGCAAGCAAGACGTGAAGAAATGGGTTTTGAAGGTTTGTACAGTTAATATGAAATAGGCGAATTTAAGGGATATTTGAATTATATACCATATTGCACTTTAGGAAGTCTATTTTTTATACTGTCATAGTATTGTTCATTATTTCATGTGTTGTCTGACTTCTTCATCGTTCGTATTTAGGAGTATATAAACAAGAGTGTACCCCTTTTACGGAACAAATATCATGGAGATTTTTTGTTAGATGAATGAATAAATAAATATGTTCAATTGCAATCAGTATATTGTATCATCATCAGGTGAAAAATGATATTCATTCATATTATTTACCACCAATCTTCGTCGTACATTAATCTTTTGTAATGTTAAACTCGAGAGATGCAATAAAGTTATTTTTACATATGTGGTTTGAAAATAAACTGGCAGTTAGTTTTTTTTAACTACTGTTTGATTATCATTATGATCATGAAAACATAAGTGTGTTTTATGGTTTTATTGTATTGTATAGGTTAGTCACATTGGGTCAATAGTTATGACCGTGACAATTGGAGGTTATTTTTATGTACCTATACCTAATTAATAAACCAATTGCCAATCACTTTATAATTCTGTTTATTATCAAATTTCTACATTACTTGTTTCATATACGTTATTTTTCAGAATTTGTCTTATGAAACCAGTACTTTCAAGGCGCCTTTCCACCAAATGGATAGAACAGCAACTATTTAAGAAAAAAAAAATTGCAACTTTTTAGGTGTAGTGGTGGGCAAATACCATTTGAGTGATCATTCGAATGATACTTTAAAATAATTTGAATGATGAGCACGAACACGGGTATTGAACTATAAAATATGGGCATTTCTTATAAAAGTTCAATGGAAAAGTTTATGGTAATTGTCTAGAAAACGAAGACGTTATTAACGGGAAGAAAGTAGTATTTATAACGTAATTATGATAATTTTTATGAAATTAAATTATAATGCAGTTGCATAGAAAGTTATAGCAGTACAACTGTGTTTTAGAATAAAATAGAAACAACCTGCGTAAACCAATTAAAGAATATTCTAGCAATAAGATGTCTAAAACCCTCTTAGAGAAAATAAATATATAGAGATTCCATTATAAAAAGAATAGAAATTAGCATCCACTGGCTGATGGCGGACGCGCCGTCCCTACGCGTATCTTCGTAATTACACACCGAATTACGATCTTTGAACGAATCGCATGTTCTCACATGCGAGTTATAACATTTCTCTATACTTCTTCGGGTGTGTCTCACTCTATTGAGCACGCCCTCTTGCTATGGCGCATCCGCCAGGTGAAATTGCTTGGTCTATAAGAAAAATATTATTATGAAGTGTGCTACGAAGCTAAAACAACCAAATGATAACAAGTGTAATTTTACGTGCATTCTACTCGGTAGCCAACACGTAACCGATGCAAGAATGTTAGATATACCTGTTAGCGTTGCAACCACATCTTCACCCTCGCAGTTCCAAACATTGCCCATTACGCTGCTAGGTGACCCTAGCACGCTCGCTCAAACAGTATATTACCTAGATACATAGGTATCCTACATAATGTAGTCAGGCATAATTGAAGTCTTTTACATGTTTGTTTGGTGCTTTGTTGTTTGAGCATAATATGTAACTATTTTAATTAGAAGGTGTTAAACTTTGAACTAGAAACTTTGCGTTTGGAATATCGCATTGGAGTGACCATCATTCATATGATAATTTTATTGATCACTCAAACGACGTTCTCAGTCATTATTCGAATAATCATTTATTGAACGACAATCATACGACTGATCATTTCAACTAGGTATGTTTTGAAACATCATTTGAATAATCATTTGAATGCCATTTACCCACTGACTGCTTTTGTTTTGTTTTTGGTGATAGTTTCGATGTTTGTGAATTCAAGTCCGGCGCTTAGCGGAAACGATGTTCGGCTTTTAGTTAGTAAGGAATTAGGTTTATATACTTCCTCTTTTAGATAAAACTGATCTAACCCAACATTTGTACTGATTTTTTTGTCGTAAAGTAATCAAGGACCGTAATACCATTCACTGTTATCAAACATTACTAGATACATAAATATTTATACACTTTCCTTTTGGCCAACAAACCCAGTATAAATATAAACCAACCAAATCAAAGAATAAGGAAGTTATTTCCTCTAAATGTATTCATTCGTTTTTCAATAAAAATAATGAATATTTCTACATGAATAAAAAGCATTAAGAAAACTGGAATAAAATGGTTCGTTTTGTGAAAACAACAGCTTGCGTTTTGTCTAAGTTTTTTGGTGGAGAACCAGGTCAATATATTGTTATAGCACAAGAAAATCAAACTTTCCCTTCTTTTTATTGTCACATTTCTCCATAATGTAATAAGGGACAGATTCTTTTGATAGCACTTCCATAAACCTAAGAATTCCCTTTAATCAATATATTTGCAAATATATTTAAATAAAATATCACATTCTCAGTTGAAATTCGGCTGTTTTGTTTATCTACATATGCCAACATCCGAATTTCAGTTAAACCAAGGAAGTACATCCAACTTCAACATTGAGGTAACTGCTGGTAACAGATGAGGCACTAGTACTGAACACTGGTGTGTAATAGGAATAACAGGAATAAGATCTAGCGGCTGGACAGGGTTTACTGTTGCGTAAATAGTTTATATAGAATATACGCCTGTGCGTTTCGTAGTTTCCAGCGAGCTAGAACTCGATATTCAAATGAACAGTGTAGCCATCGTAACACAAACTTTATCGCTATATTAACCTTTCGCAAAATATTACCCTCTAGCGAGGCAATGATGTCTGCTAGAATTGGCAAGCAAAATGAGACAGGTGAACTCGTGTTTACATATAAAATGCATTTCGCACAAGAGGAACGGCATAAAACTGTCACACCGATTCATCTTCTGGAAAGCCTGCTTTTACCATTACCGCCTCATCTTACTGTTTCGCGTCTCCAAGGAGAATATCTTTATACTCAGAGCGTGAAGTGTTTTCCGCTTTATTGATATTCGGAATGCATATCGGTTACGTTATGCACGTTATAACATCTAACCCATGATATTTCTCCAATTTCATACTAATATAGAAATGTCATTGACTACGAAGACATTACTGTGTGCTACCTAGGTTCTAGGGTACTCTTGTACATATATAAACCCACAGGATATTCATTTATAAATGAAAGACACAAACACAGATGTATTAAAAAAGTGCTAGCCAGCACCAAAGCAGCCAGACGTTGCTCTAAATAATGTCGGATCTGTTAATAATCCCTTTTTATCTACACAACGCGCAGACACACGTACTTTTATTTGTTTTTTCTTGACACACCATCTTAATGAACTCTCACGGAGCGGTTATACTCTATTAACACAGAGAAACTAATTAGGACACGACTTAACAAGCTCAAGTTTTTGTTCTAGTTCTTATATTGACATAAAGCTAAATTCTCAAAATCCGTTGACATCAGAGAGAAATACACCGACATTATAATATTTACTTGTTAATAGAATGAATGTATGTATGTAGGATAGGGAAACGAAAGGAGTGCATGTCTGAGTAATATAAAGTAAGAAAATGTCTACTCTCTTTCGGAACTATAAGTTAACCCTTTCATTTATAGTCAACTGTTTGTACAAAATTCTCAAACTTGTTAGGCTGATTATTATGTTTTTGTTCAAAGAATTTAGATACATTCAATATTGTAAAAGCCTTTTTGATTCAAGAGTTTGAAAATGTCCTCGCGAAACAATGTGACTTTGCGGCAATTCGGTAAAAGTATAAATTTAACTAAAAAGGTAAGACAATCTATTGTTTATAGTGACTCATAGTGAGAATTACATATTTTAATACAGTAATATATAGTTTGAACTTACAGCTTTCATTTTTGTACCTACTATTTTTTAGTTTGAAATCATAAATTGGCAAGTGATTGCGACCTGTACTGAAGGTTGTTTTTCTCTTGGTCGTCCTTGTATAGATAATCTTCAGTAGAATAGTTTCGGCTTCTCCCTTTTTTTCTTTCTCCTTTTTTTTTCGACTCAAACTGCATCGTATATGTAGTGCAACTACGAATAAACAAGTACCATATCTATGGTATGTGCGATGCTATGAACAGTCCACCTTCGTTCACAAGCGTACTTATAGCACCTCTAAATGCTGAGTAAAAAAGTTTGTTCACACCTTCCATGTTTGCATTATACATTTTAATAGCTTCTGGTCTTTGTACATATCTATATTGTTAATTTCTTTATCCCATCTTTTAACTGTATCGGGACTTCCTTTCCAGATAAAATGTGATCCCACAGTAACGGGTTTATTGTCGTATTAAAGTCACAACTATTCCGTCTCTGCTGACTGTAGTAGTCCAATGAGCTTCTTTCTTTCTGTTTCATTTCGTTTTCAGGCATTATGGGAGGATTTGCATATCTATTTATTCGAATTGTCCCAATGGCGTAGATGTAATAACATATAATTTATTCCAATATTTACAAGAAAACAGTCTTGTAAAAAAATTGTCAAAATAAAGGCCAATATTTTTCGCGTCAATGCGTTCGATAAGTGGCATCACTGTTACCGCACGTGCTCTGAAATTAGCGTAAATTTCGTTAATTCCTGTGGTGTCACCTTGATATATCAGAAAGTCATAAATTTACCCACTTTTACCTGATAGTACATAAATTTTAATTCCTCATTTTTTAGGCTTGCTTATCATAGATTCATTTCCAGTGGCAATTGCTTACACCTATTATGAATCGAATTATAGATTTTGTGTACTTTCCAAAATCTGTCAAGGTTACTTCCTCTCATAGTGGCATCAACCAAGCGAATAGTTTTCCGTAGTTTGAAAAATCTGTTACTTCCCATATTGCCTTTAATCAGAGGAATACCAATATTCATTTGCCAGCACATTTTAATGCGAGAAAATATTACATATTGCCTACTAGTATATGTGTGGCAGTAAATTGCTTGAGGTCTCTGATAGTCATTGGATTCCATCTGGAAATTGATTTTTGCATAGAATAGATTACTCATATCTATCATTTCTTGAAACAGTTCGTCTATAATCCAGGATTTACAAAAATTATAGGTGATCGCAGATCAGTGTTTTCTGGCAGATTTGGTGTGTGATAGTTTGTTTCGTGGGTTTTATAGTCCGATTTTTTATCCACTTTTTTTCTGTTTTCACCACTTTTATTTGGTCTTCAACTTGTGTTCAGTCAGTTTTTTGAATCATCACAATCTAGTTCGTCGTTTTCACAGGACACCCTCTCTTTATTTTCAGCTCTTTCATCTTCCTTACCATCAGGATCTTCGTCATCCGATAACATTTCGAAATCGGACAAATTATCCCGATTTATAAGATCCAACAATTTATCGTACAACAAGTAGTTCTACCATTTTTCTGCTGTAAAAAATAATCAACTATTTATTTAAAAAACAATAATAATTAAGATTAAATAATAAAGAAAACACAAATTACAAAATTTATCAATATTCGGTCAACTTACAAATAATATGATATCATCAAATATAAACAGGGGATATAACAATGTACCGGACCAAGGACATGAAATTTGACGCTTGAGAAGTACGTAAATATGGCACATAGTTTTATGCTAGATAAAAAATTCAACATCTTACTTATCCTTTACCATAATGCAAATAATTTTAGAACGTTAAAAATGCAGAAACAGATACTTGTATAATTACTTAAAACAACATGGAGCCAACGAATTATTACTGTGACTTTTACATAAATTCACTACAATTTATCAGCACCAACAATAGACTACACATACGCCCTTTCTTACCGAGTAGACATCCCGCATGCGGTACAAATGAAGTTTAAGTTACAAATCAGAAATGTTGGTCAATTTAGGCCAATATAAATTCATATACGTACCTTGGAAGGGACATTGTTTCTGAAAGGGTTAAGAATTACAAACGCTTCCATGTTGTAGGCATAGATCGATTTTATTTTACCCTCTCTCATTTATCTAGCTTCACTGCATTACCCAGATTTGCTTCTCCTCCTGTTTTAATTGGCTCGTCCTTTTCGTTTTATTTTGCACAAAAAAGTTGAAACCCCTAAAAAATTTTCAAAGCATTTCTCTGATTTTATCTTCTACTTTACAGTCACTGTTTTTGTTTGTTGGTTTTGCTAAAGTTTTTTATTCTGGATCTGGTAGGAACCCTCTTATTTTTATATTACCTGGAAGAGTACTTTAATTTAAATTTAGATTTCACCTTTGTGCAAATATTTTTCAAGTATTACTTTGTTTTTTATTGTTCAAATGAGCATATGTTTCTAGAAGAATCGAAATAAATCTTTTAGTTGCTGTCAAAATTAATAAGTGTGAACCAATTCAAATCTACTTCAGTATTGCATTTTTTCGACATAATATTGTATTGTAAAACAGGTTTCCTTTTATCTAAAAAGTTAATTCGTTAAAATTCCAAATCAAATCTAAAAATATTGTGTAATTTCTAACTGTTTTGTTATCCACTCTTCTATTTTCAAAAGATTGTGTAAAGGCTTGTAAGAAAAATTACTACACATTGCTAATCACCAAGGAGTAAACAGGCAGATGGCAGCACAAGGTACTCATAACAATTAGCAAGGAGTTCTCATATATATATATTTGACCACGATTAGCAAGGAGATACCACAGGGAAATACTTTACGATAATATTCTTTGATTCAAACAAATTCTTAGTACATTAACAGGAAAACTGTATGTCGATTTAAAAAAAGCGTATAGCTTTGAATAAAGAAAGCTTTTCTACCTGTAAATAATAATTAAACATCTATTTCAACATAATTTATTGTATAAACTACTCAAAAGTAGTTCCCAGAGAGCACATGGAGTTCATGACCTAATTATATAACATTAATTAATACCGTTCTGTACTGTAGGAATTGTAGAATTAAAGGTTTATTTAGACTGTAAACACGCAAACGATAATATAATTCCATACTCATATTGGCATTTTACGACTTCATTTATTTCCTACCGTACAATTTTATTGTCATCCGAAAGCTACTGACATTGTTCTTTTAATATTTTACTGTCACGGCGAGCAGTAAGCGGCGTCCAAAGGTTAAGTCGGTAAGCTCACCTTTATGAAGTACACTGGGGTCCGTTATACGTACTCCGTCCTGGCTTGCCATCGTATCCTGCCAGTGGCTTATCCGGGGATACGTGAAATTCTATTGTGTTTGCTCCGCTTTTTGCGCCGTTGCATTTTCAACGCCAGTGCATTACAAAGGACAATTATTCTATAGTGTTTTCTGACGCGCAACGTATATGTAATTTGGCACAAAATTCACGTCCCGAAAATGTGATATTGCATTACTGAGGCACAATTAATTAACGTTATTTGTTCTATATACAGTGTAAGGTAGCGCACAATGATATTTTTGACGTAATGGTATCCACTTAAATAAACAATAGATAATGTTAGTACCAATATTACCTATCAAATTCTCGTTAAAGCTATATTTTTTAATAAAATACAGGGTTTTCCACGGTAGCCGTTCGTTAGAAGTTTCCGAGGTTAGAAAAAACCTGGAACTCTGAATTTTTGGAATCCGGGGCTATTCAAGATTCTCTTTCATTTTAAAATATTTTCAGGGTCTTACCACTTCCGGTTATACCGGAAGGCCATAAACTTTCTTATTTTAAATGGAACATCCTGTATATTATTTCATTTTTAAATTCCTGAGAAAATTTTATGATGAGTTCTAATAGGTTTCCCTATACCTATTTTCAACTGCTACTTAGATATCTTGATTTTTTTGGAAAATTTTGAAAGATGTAGCGGTATTTGCAACACAGTATCTTTTACCCATTTTCGACTGGTAATAAACACTTCTAAAGTAGATGGAAGCACAAGAATGGCACTTTCGAAATCCACATTGACAATTGATTTGTCGCATACAGGCTGTCCAAAACTGCATGACCAATTACAAAATCTTCAAAGTTGAAAAAGTTCTTTTTTTCAAATGGAACACCCTGTATATTATTGGATGATCAGATGTAGAATTTAATTCTGCATCGATTCGCTATGACTTTCCCTATACCTATTTACAACGGTTTTCTTGTTATGTCAATATTTTCTGTTTTAATGTGATTTTTTACAGAAACATCTTAAGCCTATCTTAAAAGTATTACTAGGAACACTAAAATCAAATCTAACAATAACGCAAAAATTCAACAATGAAGAACAACGTGCAAATAACTTTTACTTATACTATTTTTAATTTACTTTTCAATAATTGGTAGTTTACTCTAAATGCAATTTTACGTTTTCTTATATTTCAATCAGCCTGTAAGTTTAATGAACATTTCGATTACTGGAAAAGCCTTTCCAAAGTAAGCAGAACTTTTTATGAACAATGATTTTTTCTGTGAAATTGAAAACTATATAATCTATACATACATGATATTTTCATACAACTTTACATTTTCGCACCTTTGTTCCAAGTTCACGTTCAAAGCAAGGATGGATTAGTGGTGAATGAAGACTCTTTACTCCGAAATCACAAAAACCTAAGCCCTTTCCTTATCTAAAGTCACGAATTAAACCTAACATGTTGCTAGAGTACTTACATTTTTGTGGCGTTTCTTTTTGTCTGATTATTTCTAAAGCAACCGTAAAGTAACTTTTACACAGCATGGAAATAAATAAGAATACTAATCAATTTTTACATAAAACTACTTAATGTTGATTCTACACAACAATTTATTTACTTGTACATAGGTAGCGGCAATAATGATTAAAACTATTACAATGTACGAGCGCAATACCTAACAACGCATGTCCAAATATTTCATCTTCACAAACGGGTAATAAATTTATTCTTTAATTTACATATACCGCTCCCGTGGCGGTAGTTATTAAAGTTAAAACATGGGTGCGTGTGCTTTAAATTACCTTAGTATGTTGTTTTATTACACCGTATAATTTCATTAAACACCTTGTACAACACCAATCTCGCTATGCTTTTGATAACGCAATCGTGCTAACTATGTATTATGAATTGTCAGCAATATTTACCTTCCAAAAAATCCATAATTTAAACAGGCTAATTATTAAAACAAAACCGATTTGTATATACAATGCTTTACATTTACGAAAATTTAATTTCAAAGAAATCAGGTGTTCAAACAAATGCTCCGATTGCTGGAATTTCATTTATAGAAGCAAGTGTTTAGATATTCCTAGCTTTTTACCGTATCTTTCTGCAAGATGCGAAAATACGGAAATAAGGAACATGTTCTTTGATGTGACATATTGTATACATACCTCTAAGGTAATATGAAATTTTACTTGCGTATAAATCGATGCAACCGTTGTTTATTTAAATTTTATTTAAAAAACGCCAACTCACCTAGAATTATAACTACACTAAAATGTTGAAGCATACGTGTCTCAATTTATAATTAGGATGAGGCTTTGTCTAAGAGCAAATAATATACAGGTAACCACAGTACACTGCGATAATAGAGAGTGATGTGTGATAACGTGATTGGCTTAAACGTTTCCAGTACCACACATTACTCTGTTTTACTAGCATGCAGTTTTCACAAAATGAAGATATTGTTTTAATTCAGGTATGCAGATTTGGTTTAGTAAGTTAGTCCATAGTAATAATTATCATTACAAATTTTACATATCTAGCGTCATCTTTATTTTGTCTATATGAATTTTCGCTGTATAGATTATTTTATTATTTTATGAATAAAACAGTATTGCGATACCTAGTAACTGACAACTTTGAAAATTTAAAGGTCCTACGGTATTTAAGCAATTTTAAAAATATAGGCATGCGCGATGTCCAGGGAACCTTAAGTATGTATTATATTTGCAAACTAAGTATTTTAGATTCTTTTACGAAAATATCGCAGTTTTCCAAATTAAGGATGGATTTCAAGAGCAGGTTGGTAGTAATCTCTCATAAAATTTTGCACTTTTACAACTAGAAAGTCAAAACACCAGTGTTTTTAGTAACTAAAAATCTACTCAACATAGTATTCGAGCCCTACTTATTAAAGCTTTCACTTTTTTCTATAGGGATTCCAATCATTTTTCTGTGCAAAAACGGAATATTTCATTTCCCCCTTAGGTATAAAAGTTTTAAGAATGTGCACAATAAGATTTCTGAACAGACGTCTTACTATCAATTCCTCCATACCAGACTTGTTATATAAATATAGTCATATATTTCCATATACAAAACTCTGTATTTACACCTATCTACGAAGATGTAAAGAGCGTTATCGCATATATTTATCCGGCGCCGCATAATATTTCAACGTGACACGTGAACTAATGGACCGTATAAGGCTCTCGGTACATAAGTGAGCACGTAAGACACATCGAGCACGGTAGGGCGTTTCATATTTGCCTGCGAACGCGGAAAACCCTTCTCGTTCCACGTCATAACGAAAATTTATTTGCGTGCGAGCTTATTTGCTCACATCCGTAAAATTGCACCAGTTTGACCTGATGAAGCGTAACGAAGAAGCGATTAGCATTAAACCAATCTTGAAATTTGCGTATCCCAAGAGAAATACAGACCACCAAATACGTGAGAGGATGATAAAAAGGAACTAATAGATTGAAATTGGTTATAAGGACTTTATTATTGTTATTATACACTCCGCCAAAAAAGTATCGCATAAACTAAAAAAGGGCATTTATGAACCAAGATATTTTTATACGTTCACAAAAAGTTTGCCTCGTGTATGTGAACTATAAAAACACTAACAAAATAATGGAACTTAGCGTTTTTACTTTTTTTTTTCTAAAAGAACACATTTAGAAAAATGCATATGTGTAAGGTTTGTTCAGTTGTTTATTGAAAGTCTTCCTATACGGACAAATTTTAAAGTGCGAAGTCAGAGTTCTGTACCAACGCTTTTAAAACTAAAATGAGCAATTTAACTTCAGAACAAGTGGCTGCTATAGTTGCTTTAATCGAAGATGGACGATCTCAAGCATACGTTGCTAATTTGATGAACATCAATCAGTCAAGTGTTTCTTGGGCCGTAGCCAGATATAGGGAAACAGGCATTTACAGTAGAAGACCTGTACCAGGTCGTCCAAGATGTTCTACTCGCCAAGATAACCGCTATTTACTACTACAAGCATTACGTCGAAGACATGTAACTGCGAGACAATTGCAGAACGACTTGGCTAGAGTCAGAAATACTCGTGTGAATACTCAAACTATTCGGAATAGGTTACGACAGAGTGGATTAAGAGCTAGAGTAGCTGTAACAGCCCCTCGTCTCACTAGGAACCACCGAGTGGCTCGCTTAAGGTTTGCCAGAGAACATGTAAATTGGAACATTAATGACTGGGCCAATATACTCTTCACAGATGAGTCAAGATTTGGTCTTTACACCTCAGATAGGCGTATCTCAGTGTACAGACGAGACGGTGAGCGCTATTCGCAGTGTAATATCAGACCTAGACCTAATTTCGCTGGTGGCTCTATTATGGTTTGGGGAGGCATCTGTTTAACAGGTCGTACAGAGTTAGTACCAGTAGACAGAGGTACACTGACTGCCCACAGGTATATAACGGAAATTTTAGAAGAACATGTAGTACCATATGCGCCAATTATAGGAAACGAATTCATGTTAATGCACGATAATGCGCGACCGCATGTTGCAATAATCGTCCAGGAATACCTTAACGATGTTGGTATTCCAGTTTTAGATTGGCCTACGGTAAGTCCGGACATGAACCCTATCGAGCACGTGTGGGACCTCCTTCACAGACGGATACGAACCCAAAATGTTGCCCCAGCGGACCTGCATGGACTAGAAAATGCTCTCCGTGACGAGTGGGAGAATTTGGATCAGGCTTATATACGGAGGTTAATCGAATCTCAGCCAAACCGTATGCGAGCGGTCATAAGAGCCAGAGGTGGCAATACTCAGTATTAAAAGCTACTGTTATGACATTTTTCTTTCCAAAATTATAATTTCTTGTTTTAATAAAAATCTCAAGTATGAGTTCTTGTTTTTATTTGGCCTGTATTTTATTTAAACAATCATAGAAATTATATCTTAGAGCGCATTAAAGTATATTTACAACTTTATGCTACAAACAAAGATTATGCGATACTTTTATGATTCAAAACTAAATTATGCGATACTTTTTTGGCGGAGTGTATTAAAAATGTTGAGTTCTTTCTCCCAACCATGTAATTTCTTTTAATAATAACAGAAAAACAGAGGAAATAAACATCAGCAACCTGAAGGTGAATTTTAGTAGAAACTGATGACCTAAGCGTCATAGTACAAAGTAGAATGTAATCAAAAACAATGTCTGAAACTAAATTCGATGAACACAAAGGAGTGAGTTCACAGATCACACACACACAGTTATATATCTGCATCAAAATAAAGCAAAACCCTTAATTAATCATAATAAATAGTAGACCAAAGCAAATCATCACCTTGCATCAACATCCAATCCCACAGCAAGTTTAAGTTTACATACATAGCGGGCGTACTAAGAACTTTCATTCAAGGTAAACCTAGTAAGATTATATATCGTATAAGAAGAACGACCTTTGGCCGAGACATGATCTGCAAGAAGTGGTACTAACCGGAATTAAACCCGAATTTGCAACACGCATATGGAGGTGCTTTGAAAATTAAAACTTTATAAAATAGCTGCAAACATGCATACTGAATTCTTCGAATTCGACCAGCAGAAATCAATTCAAAGCACTATTTTAGGCGGCAGGCAGGTTTTATTCTAAGGTCGAACAAGATTACTTGACATTTAGCCGGATTTAGTGAATTACACAGATACCAATCTATGCCAATCTGACGAACAGAAGGAGTAATATAATTGAGTATCGTCAGCGTAAATGTGGTATTTAGTGTACTTATTCTATGTAAACAAGTTTTTAGAATGTGAACACAAATTAGACGAAATCATTTATTAATTTAATCAGTGTAATTTAAATTACAAACTTTTTCTTTTCACACCCCGCGACTTGATCGTGCCGCTTTATCAGAGATGAAAGGGTATAGGACCCCAGGTTCTCCACCCTAGATGAGAAGTTGCGACCTTGGACCTTCGAATGTGAACAAAATGGGACTGAAAATACTGTCGTGGGGGTACGTCACATAAAAGCAACATAGAATTAAATAAATTGCTGGTATATCTAACTACTTGTTTACGCTTGAGCAGGTAACCCTTGACAAGTGATGCAGCCCTATTACTGAAGCCTTGGTGCAATTCGTTTGTCTAAAAATTATCTAAATAGAAGAAAAACAAGACTACTGTGTCCAGCTGAAATCATCACCAATAAGCGCTAAAGAGGCAGTTTTACAACTATGACAAGCCAGAATGCTAGATTGAGTTAAAAGCAGTACCTGATGATTGACAGACATCAGCTATCTGAAACACCTTAAGCACCACAGAGATTTGCTTTAGATCTTTTAACCATGCCAAATTGGCATTCATGACCAGACTTTGGAAAAATATGTTCGCTTATACAAAAATCAATAATATGATTCAAATATGGTGATGCAATTGGACAATACAAGTTCAGGTACCTACACACAGAAAAATGTATGCTTACAGGCCAGATTTAAAGTTTTTAGTGATATTCAAGATTTTTTTGTGTCTATAGGCTAAATGTGGAAATATTATCAGCGTATTTGATCTACAAAATGTATTCAATTAATTATTATTATATTATGCACATGTTTTTTTTTTCTTACTGTACTTGCATATGTTTTACATGTGCTAATAAATAATTGCACATCTCCAGCTTACGATGATTAAAATACATCAAAACAACATTCTATAATTATAGCACAGCCTATTATGCATTGTGTAATTAACATTCTGTTCCTCCCAGCTGGCAGAGAAAAGACAAGACATTTCTGACTTTTCTCATATACGCAAGCATATATGCACGCCCTGTAATATTTCAGACCCTTGCGTTTCAGCTCTTCCCAATTTGCCTGACATGCTCGTTCCACCCATTCTTTCATCATTCTTCCTCTTCGAGCACTGCAATCATAATTTTTCATATTGTCAGACTTCTATTTAATTAGACGACGAAAGAGTGTCTCTCAGTAATCTTGTCACGGTAATGTAAAATTGTAATCTCTCGTTTCGCACTTTACGTTTTTGTTTCTTTTTTTATTACTTTTAGTTTAACGGAGAAATTATATCTGACACCTCTAGGAATATTCTATGCATGAATACTATTTATTTAGACGACGAAAGAGTGTCTCTCAGTAATCTTGTCACGGTAATGTAAAATTGTAATCTCTCGTTTCGCACTTTACGTTTTTGTTTCTTTTTTTATTACTTTTAGTTTAACGGAGAAATTATATCTGACACCTCTAGGAATATTCTATGCATGAATACGTAGGTTTTTAACGGGCAACATAAATAATATATTCTGTAATTAATTTCCTTTGCAAAGGGATATTAAATGGCTTTTATTTTCGTCATGAACGGTCCCTATCAGAAAATGTTTATATACTTAAGTTGGAGGATGGCTCGTAGTTCATTGTGCAGATGATACATAAAATTCTTTCTATAAAGGTAATAATTTATTGTGCTATAATTGTAAATATCTTATTGTGATTAATGAATAGTTTCTCTCCAATAATTTTTAAATAAATTATTTTTTGTAAATACCTTCCGAGTGCCATATGTAATATTTCATTGCAATAACAGCAATATAGAATGTTTTATCACAGCTATCTAGCAATAAAATATTATAAACATCATTTATTGTTAGCTTTTAAGACTGTAATAATATAATAAAATTAAGATGGTTAGCTTCCTTTCCTATTTTTCAACTATTTTTAATTTCAGAAGATTATTTATTTATGAAGATAGATTCAAAAGAAAAACAGCCAGCCAGAGAATCAAATAACAAATTGCGAAAATCCAATTATCGGCAGGCGCGCCATTGGCCACAAGGGTTCATCTAACAACTTGCTAAAAATAAAAATATGGTTTTATTTTGTTCCGAGATTGGCTTGATTCGATGAAGTTTCATTATTGGTTTGCGATATCGATTACACAATTTACTCTATAGAAAGCCTTCTGTGGTAGTAGAAAAGAGGAATCCAGAGACGGCTTAGTGGCCGATGGGAAAACCGTTTCAAATTAATTTTATAACTTTAACGTTTGACTCTAACTGCTCTGATTGTGTTCTCTACTTATAAAAAAGGAATAAACCCACGGAGCGACAAACTGACGTTATTTAATTTTATTAACTGTGCGCTTTTCTCAACCTAGCAAACTCAATTCTTATATAACAAAACACAACTTTGCTTTTAAAGGGGTTTGATATACTCTAGAACAAAACAAAAATTCGTGTCGAAACAATAAAAAACCGCACCTCAAATTTTTAAGAACGTTTTTAAGATTTTAACTTCAAGGCAATCGAAAACAATCAGATATTTTTGTCCGGCTAAGGATATAGTGGTATGCTATTTTGACTTCTATGCACTTCAATGCTCTGAGATGAAAATTTCTGACAAAATTATCTAGTAACACAGGATTAACATTAATCACAACAATTTTATATTCAGTTCTTTGTTGCAAGCCGACTAAATTATCCACAGGTGTTTAAAAAACGCTGTTTTTAATGTAAAACCATAAAAAGGAGCCACATGGTGTCAAATCACATGAACGTGGAGGCCACGGAATTTCTGTGTTTTGAATAACGTTGGATCGTCAAGATATTGTCTCAGCAAGTGCAACCTTCGTTTTGGTGAAAGTAACAATTTCGCTTTTCAATATCATTAGTTGCTCAATAAACTGTTTTAACGGTGTTTTTCAGCATTTAATCAATCTAAATAAAAATTGAAACGAACAATTTGGAGTATAATTTTTTGTTATCTTTGAAAAAATAATGACTCAATTGTTTGTCTATGACAACACAGAATTCATGAATTCTGATAGGTAAAACCACGTTTTATCAATCCAAATCGTTGCAGTAATTCTACATTAGTGACAATGTTATTAACTACCTAGTTATAAAGCTTGAGATATCATGCATAATCTGCTGATTTTAATTCCTGTACCGCAGTGACACGGTAAGGACAGAGTTCCAAGTCTAAAAGTTTATGGGTAGCTCCGATGGAGGGATTGGCCTGTTAATTCAATTGTCTAATAGATATTTTTAATGCACTGATTATTTGTTGAGCATTGGCAACAACTTCTTTGTTTAGTACGTGTTTTCGGTGCTTCACTAACAGCATCACTTCCCTGAGAGAGATTTACGGCTATATCTAAAGTTTTTTTTTTAAACTTCATCTACTCAACAGTAAAATTTGGAAACTGTGCTTGAAATTCCTCGAAGCAATTTTTGACAGAGCAAATCCATGCTCTGCCAACAAGAGCACCATTACAAAAGTAACTTTCAATTAAGAAAGTTTTCTGTTCTAAAGAAAATACCATAGATGCAAGTTATACGGTGAGGTTACACCGACAATAATTCCTTTTATTAGTTATGAAGACATTTGATTTGTGCGAAATGTGTTAAAAAAGCAAGAAAATTAAAGAATTAAAGAAGTAAACTAACTTGAAACGCTAAAGCAGGTTACTTTGCTTGTCAAAACGGAATTATTCTGACAATTGTCAAATGTACAATGACAAGAACCAAGTTACGATTTCTCTTTTCCTCTCTATCTTGTACTGTCAAAAAATAACTTGATGATATTTTCAAATGAACAGCCGTTGGTTATAGATCTATCTGTCTTGTAACAAACCCAGTATAGACCAACCCAAAGAAAAAGAATGTTCTATTCTCTAATCATACTAATTTGTTGTTGAATAAAAATAACGAACAAGTCTCACCACCGGCTAATGGTACAAAGGACATTAGATTTGCGTTTGCGCTATTTTCATCATCTCTAGCATTATTTAAATCCTACGTTTCGCTAAGAGTTTTGCTCCATAATCAGGGTAGCCCTGAAAAAGATACAAACATCAGTTCCCTCTAATAACGGCAGTCTCCCACCGCAGAAACGTTGGACTGAAACAATCCCGTGGATGACGGAATATCGGAAACACCCATTGTTAGAATTTTCACGTGAAGGGTTAGGAATAAACATGTTTGAAAAAACTTTCATTTTATCAGGTATAATTTTATAGTATTATTTGGTGACTTAGCACTTTTGTAAAACCCAAAAACCAAATTAAAAATTTTACACACAAATGGGAGTAATCGAGTTTTATCGTTCCTTTTGTAGTAAATAAGTTACGCAATCAAAATGTAGTTTATCGCTTCTCTTCAATTGATGTAGAAATTTGAAACGCATGGTCTCTAAATATTCATATAATAATAAATATATACATAAAATAGATATTCTTCACCATATTTCTCTCGTAAACTTCAGTCTAAGCATTTTTTAGAATGGCTTCTATAAGCACTTGTAAATTTATAATAAGAAAACGATTTTAAACTTACTTCAAAGTTATACATTACTTAAACACTGTAATTTTATATAGAAGTAATTTTCCTTAAATCGGTTTTTATCGGCTTAAAAAAAAGATGTAACAGGTTTATGTGTATGAAGATCTTTTACAAACGTTTTATATACACTTTTTATAATTTCCGAAATATATATATTGCGCTATGAAACATCTTGTATAAACAAATCAAAATATCGTTATATGATCGATGGCGACTGCAAACTGAAGTAACGAAAAAGTTTTGAGCGGGATTTAAAAATTAAATTTTTAAAAATGGCGCATAGAAAAATCGTTAAATTTGGGTTTTTTTCCTGATAAAACAGTACAGAGCTAAAAAAACTGACAATCAAAACTATTTAATACCTTATGATAATTTTCTTCTTTTAAGATGGTCTATCCAAAAATTCAATAAAATGCATTCCCTTTAAAAAAAAAAAAAACTTTGCTAAATGGCTAATACATTGAACTTCCTGTATAGTGTAACATATTTTTAAGACATGCCAGTTTTTTTTGAAGAATCTTTTAGTTTATGAGTAATCTTCCATCCTCACACCTTTAGGACACGCGATATAGTTTTTCCATGACATTTTTCATGTCTTGAATAATAAATAAAATAAAATAATAAAATATATATTGCTTCCATAATAAATTCATGTGTAGAATATTGTGTTCGCTTAGATTTTCGGTTAGTGGGTCAGTTCATCTCTGTATCGCAACAAAGGAGATTATCAGACGCACACATTTTTCTCATATACCGGAATCAAATCAGATTGAAAGGTAACTGCACGCCTACGCTCTTACGAAACATCAGAATGTAATATAACAATACAGTGTTTAGTCAATACTGTTGGCATTCATGTTGAATACGTACAGAAAAGAAAAAGACTGACGAGAAAAACAAAAAGAAAACCATATAGCGGAAAAATGAAACGATAAATGAATTAAAGTTGCCAGATTCTGATTCAGATTACGCGTGAAATACATTTAAGTTACGTAAGTGCGACCTACGACGAAATCCGATTACGACCAATCTCTTTTTTTTTTCAAAACTTTTCCGCTACCGGCTCTCCACAATGACGAAGTACTTAAATAAAAACCACTAATAATGTAATAGCATTTAAAAGGAGATTTTCCAGTAGAAAAAAGAATTTCGGAAGCAAAAGACGGGGAACAAACCTCTCGAGCATATTGTCGGTTTTTAAGGGCTTAGTGTCGTAATTTCTTTTGTGTTGTCTTTGCGTAACGTTGTTGGCGGCGAAAACAAGAAGGTTCTTGTAACTTGCCAGGGTTACCCCTTGGATTCCTTTGAATTCTTTTCCTATATTAACGTGACTCGCACGAATGCCAGAAATACTGATTAATGGTACAATTGGAATAAATTCTGTGCGAAATCTTAGCCGACAGTGAACAAATTTAAGTTTAATATTCGTGTTTTGTATAGAAGTTGAATATAATGACATGAATGAATTTTTAGGAACATTTATCGAAGTCAGTACTACTTAAAAATAAATTCCGATATTTACTTACTATTAATGCTTCGCCCAGTGAAATTTGTTTCTTGAAAGTATGAAAGGCAACATTGTAACCTGATTTATTTAAGTCGTACGGCGTGATTGTAGATAGTTTTCTCATTAATTGAATTGAGAGAAACTGTAACGCACATAATTCAGACGTAAATGATTGGCACATATTCGCAATAGTTTATGGTTTAGATGTTTGGAATACGTATCTACCTGCGCTAACCAAGACTGTTAACTGTCAACGGTTAAAACTTACTTCATGAGATATTACCAAGCCGACATTTAAAAGGGTAAATACAGTGGTATTTTGGCTGAGGGTATTAACTAATTGCCAGAAAACCTACTTTGCACCTGAAAATAAAATATACTACGATTTATTAGCATATAGGTTAATGTAATTCTAAAATTACTACTATACTGTCAATAGCAGTTAGTTCATTCGACATATAGGTATAATGATCATAAAATTAGATAGGTACATTATGGAAACTAGTCACTTTACCGCTTGTCATTTCCACATATTTTTTCTATTCTTTAATAACATGTACTTACTTGCTGTTTACACAAAGTACAGTTATAGACTTACTTCTTTCGTCTATTTATTTAACAGCGATGCAGTAAGTGATATTAATAATTAATATAAAGTAGGCCATATAACTCTTCTAAGAAATAGTAATACGTGGATGGACACTAGGCATCATTTAAAATATATTTCGGCCTAATTTAATATTGTTTTTCTAATTTAATGTGACAATAAGGCTAAATCAAACGACGCAATGTAATATGGGTGATTAATGTGCAAATTAGAAGAAATACTGTAAAAAACTCATGTCACTTGTATTGCTCGCATTAGAACAACCGTCATTATAACATTTGTGTTTTAATATACTGTTATTGTATTTTTAATACGTTTCTCTCAATGTTCGTTTCTGAAAAGCATTTTACAACCATCTGTACTTTCATGATCTTTTTGGGCCAACAATATTTAGAATACCTTAGTAAACAGTTACATTGGTACAATAGATGTTGCGATTTTTGAGAATAAGGTATATTATCATGCTCCTTGAGGAATACGTTCACATATCAGAAACATATATATCCATTCCATTGCATTTTAGTTAGAAAAGCATCAAATCTACAGATAATGAAATGTGAATTATCATATACGTAGGCTCGGATTTCTTCTTACTGTGATAACTGCAATAATGCAAGTTGTTAATAATGATTTGCTCCCACATTTTGTAAGAAATAGTTTTTCTTAGAAAAATACTGAAATCGAGTAAAGCCCTAATATTGCTTGTAGTAAGGTTGCAAATTTATTGTCATTATTGTAAGTTTGCGACGTTACTGCCTTTGTAAAATTGTATTTTTTTTTAATTTACAAGTAAATAGGGGTATATTTTTATATCTACGGTATATTCTCACGTTCTTTTTTTAATGATGTAGATATATTGAGAGCACCTATCCTAACCTTAAATCTTCCACACTGTACGAAATTACAGAGCCAAACGTTTCTTGGAAATGGTATACATCAACAGAATACTAGCGGATGCGCAATAGCAAGAGGATGTGCTCAATGGAATGAGATACACACGAAGAAATATCGAGAAATATTATAACTCGCACGTGAGAACATATCCGGAAACCGTCAGAGACATTAAAGTTTACTTTTCACGAATCGGTTCTCCGTTAAAAGACGTATCTAATAGGTTACATTATAGAGATAGTTAGAACTTAAATTTTCAAAACATTCAGCTCAAATATCTGGAGAACGGTTAGATATATCGAGAAACGCTTTTCAACATTCGATTCTTCGTCGAAAGGTGCCCAAGAAGATGGCCTAGCGTCGATTTTACTTTCAAGACTTTAAACGCCCATATGTCGAGAACGGTTCGAGCTAGCAGGGTGAGCGTGGGGCCATTCCATTCCCCACGAAAATGCACTTCTTTTGATGTATAACACATTGGGATTATCTCAATTATTCCACGATTTTGTTTGGATTCCTTCAAAATTTTCGATCAAATTTAATGAAATTCGAGGATATCTCCGAAACGGTAAGCGATAGCGGCTACTTCAGATACGGTATTCTCGTCAAAAAGCATATCCGACAGTGGATGACGACACATTGGGGTTTCGACAATAACTAACTGGTCGGAGCAGAGACTTATATGCCAGAACTAGGAAAAATATGGAAACAACGAAAATTTTTTCAGCATTTTTCATATAACTTTAAAACAGATAGCCAGACAGGTTTCCGCGTTTCCACGTTTGTATTACAGGCGTTGCCTGTAACAGAAACACGGTCGAGGAACGCGTCCGACAGTTTATAATACACAGGAGTTTTGGCGATATCTAGCGGCTCAGAACAAAATTGCAGATGCCAAAATAAAAAACGCATGTTTTTTTCTTATTTTTTTTTTTGTCTTTTTAATGTAACTCCAGAACAGCAAAACCTAGAGGGTTTCGCTTGGTCACAAGCGACTTGCAGGGACCAAGGGAACATTTTGCATGATAGTAAAATAAAACCTGAGCAGTTGTTTGCCGACAAAGTGATGATTTATGGGTGAAAAATAGCAAAACGAGCGATTGCAAATTATAATGCGTCTATACTTTAACTCTACGTAAGTTTCACTATTTTGTGTGGCTTCTTGTTTTTAATTTTTGTATTTTTACGGTTGTGACTCTTAAAGAATTATGATCTAAAAATGATTGTGACTCTTTAAAACAATAAAGCAAAATATTGGTGAATAGTTCTTATTGATGCTGTTAATTTTATTCGCACATTATTGGTAAGTTTTGATTGTGGAATTTTAGTTACTATTGGTTAATTAAACAAAAACCTTCTGCTTATGTTTATCATGATTCGCAATTTAGCAATAGATATGTATTAAACAACGTTGTTAACGGAAATTTCTATATTCTATCCCATCTCACAAGTACATGACGTTTGTACTCACAAGTACAAACGTCATTGGCACCGAAAATCTGAAACGCCTATCTACACACAATAATAATTCCTTTCAACTCAAATCACATTAAGTCTGATATATTTGTTTGACGTCTGCCATTGACTGTGTGGGTGCGGATCGTAACGATTTAACTAAAGGACTCAATCGAAGCTTATAATTTACACGCGCACCCACCTTGAACCTAGGGCAGAAATGTATAGACAGAACAGATTTGATCCCCGCCATCCTGAAACTGATTTTGAAATAGCGGTGCGATGCGCGATCCCTTCATATAAATTCAAATTTACAACGAAACCCGAGTAATAACCTATCGGACATACCGGAATACGCATTCCGGGCTTTGTTTTTCTGGGAAATTAATGACAGTCATATATTTTCAGTTTTTTGAATGCCCATACCATCGCTATATACGACCAAAGATGAATAACAATAATTCTCCAGCAGGTGTATTCATTCCTGAGGACCAAAGACTAAACGTCATTCGGGAACAAATGTAGAAATTCGCCGACGACACCGGAATCTGCATCGGAAGTATTATAATGCGCCGAAGAGTTCAACAAAGGCGTTTTATTGTCCTAAAGATGAGTTATTGTGGCTTTATTCCGCCACCAGTTTCGTTTTGTTTGGATAATAAATTGGGCTTTTTACGAATGCGCGGATGCATTTGTCATTTTTATTTTTCTTTCGGGGAGAACACGACCACTGCTGGGACGAATAGCACCGTCGGTTATATATTTCACAGTAATATCTGTCTCTATTATATTCGATTACCGCGACCTGCCGACGGTAAAAAAAAAATGCTAAAGAGACGCAAATTTCTGTGCGCAACAAAAGGATAAAATATGCTTTCAAATGACTACGAAAATTTTTTAAAACCAACTGAGTCTTTATGTAAAAAAAAAGTATTCGTATGCTGCGTTATTTTATTACCCTATCTTAAAAGCAAGATTTTTTTAATGGTGATGATTATTTGGGTTACTGATCACACTATTCACATAATTTTCCATATGTATTGTAAAATTGAGCGTCTAATATAGCAATGTAATGCTTAGGTGAGTTTTGGGAATCAGAAATACAATACAATATGAAAATAGGTGTGTTTTCTAAATTTGGAAAGAAATTAAATTCTTCATTTAAAACTTTTTAAAGTATTGTGATTTGAATCATTTATTTAAATATACAGTTACTAAGTTATTTTTAAAACAATCACTTATTTAGTGTTATCAATTCAGAATCTATCTGCGAAAAAAAATATGCTTTAATGTCTACAAAATACGAATACAATTTTTATTATGAGTAACTCAATGCAAAGCACATCAGATAACCAGTCGATCCAGTTATGTTAAATTATAACAGTAAATTCACGATGTTCATATTGCGACTTTGTTGTTCATTTGACATTTTTCTCCTAGATGTAAATTTGTGAGATTTACGTGTTCATATTTTGGTAGAAACGACACCTGCCATTCCACCAAAAATGTAAACACAATACATTTATTTTATTTTGAACAACTCATTTATATTTCTTCCTCAGATCCGTAAAGTTGCGTAAACAAACTCCCAAGAAGATTATTACGCAAGTCTTCAATACTTCGAAAAATATCGTAGTAATAACTATTGACAACGTTATCTACACATATTACTTTAATACTTCGCAGTTAAAAAGCTCGTAAATAGTCGACGCACCACTGAACATTAGCCGAAATGACCCAACCTAGAACTTCTAGATAGGAACCAAATGATATTTACTTCGAAGTCCGTAATTTTTATAATGTAGAATTTTTTCGGATGTTTAGAATAGTTAAAAGAGTTATGGATAATTCATCTATACTAAAAAACAACTCTAACAAAATACCAAATAATAGTACTAATTAATTTAGTCTATCGTTACCTAATACTAGATAATTGACAATAAACCCAAATTTTATGATAGTCTTCACATGCTTATTGACATGCATAGAAGTAACTCACTTCATTACGCTTTAATCTACCTAGGAAATACTGTAATCGTTGAATATACGTTCAACTTTGGTTCATATCAATAGTATGAGAAACGAGCAGCAACATCGTGTGTTATAAATATAATAGACGGTAGAATGTAGAGTCTACAATACGTTGAATAACCGTTTATACTGTCACGTACCCTTCGCCTTGCGTAAGGGGGGGTAAACTGTTACTTGGAAATGCGACGTCATACAACAGGTATCGCAAGCATCAGGAGTAAGCCGTTCATCGTTTGTAGTATAGTTAAGAAGTTAAAATTTCATCCCTTCAAAACTACACCTTTACACGATTTGAATGAGGATGATTTTGACAGGAGGTTGGAATTTTGTGAATTAATGTCCTAGCACCCCCCAGTTTCGATTACTGTTGAGAGTAATCGAAACTTACTGTAGGATATCTGCTTTTCTGATGAATCATCTTTTTCATTGAATGGCGAAGTAAAGTAAAGTAATGGATAGACAGGTTGTTGAAGCAAATCAAAAAACGAAATCAATATTATAAACGACACGTAAAATACCCCCAAAATGAGAAATATAAACACACTTATCAGGAGGAAAAGAAAAACACCATATACATGATGAGAAAAGCGAAGAAGGACTATTATATCAGAAAGCTCCAGAAATACAAAACAGACACAACTAAAACATGGAACGTAATTACTACAGAACTGAATAGCAGAAAGAAAGAAGATCGAGAAATATATGAAATAGAAAGGGATGATGAAACCACAACGGCGGACCCAAAAGAAATAGCAGACGAAATCAACAAATATTTCGCAAACATGGGCAAGATTCTAGCAGAAAAACAAATTGCACACTCAAATAAATTACCCGTCACAACCAAAACCGACAATGTAAAAACGCAATTGCAATTCGAGGAAGTATCAGAGGAAACCGTTCACAAAATAATCCTACAATTAAAAAACAATACTGCACCAGGATATGACAAAATAACTACAAAGATATTAAAACAAAACAGAAATAAATTAGCACCAGTATTGGTAAAATTAACCAACAACATTATAAAAAGTGGACATTACCCTGATTCCTTAAAAAGAACAATAATCATTCCTATTCATAAAAAAAGGCAACAAGACAAAGATAGAAAATTATCGCCCAAAATGTCTACTTTCCACATTAACAAAATATTAGAAAAAAGCATACGAATACAACTAAGTGAATATCTATCATGTAATAACATCATACATAAAAATCAATATGCTTTTCAAAAAAGCTCGGGAACCATATCTCCTACAATTGACTTAATAAATAAAATAAAGAATGAAACAGAGAAAAACAAGACGGTAGTAGTACTTTTTCTAAATATAAAAAAAGCGTTTGACACTATCTCCAAAGCGAAATTAGTCGAAAAAATTGATGCTCTGGGGATAAAGAACGCAAATAGAAACTTAATAAAAACATATTTATCAAATAGAGAACAAGCAACAATAGTCAATAAAATAGAAAGTCTACATCTACAAGCAGAATATGGAATCCCCCAAGGAGAAAATATACCACCGATATTGTACATAGCATATACGAATGACATCTTTAATTTGAAGATCCATGGAGAAATATATGCATGCGCAGATGATGTATGCATCGTTTGCTCAAGCAAGAAAGACGAACAATTGCAGCAATACATTATAGAAGATGTGGAAAAAATAGAAGATTGGTGCTATGATAGTCTAATAACGATCAATGAGAACAAAACAGAGTACATGGTATTTACAAAAAAAACATATAAACCCACTTTTAACATCAAGATTAAAAGACAAACCATCACTCAAACCTGCCAAATAAAATATCTAGGATTAACCATACAAAATGACCTAAAATGGGATACCCACGTAAAAAATTTGATAAAACGAAACACCATGATTATAGCAGGAATGCAGAAAATTAAAGACATAGTACCAGAATATCTGAAGAAGTCTGTATATCATAGTACATTTACGTCCGATATTAGCTATCTAATAAAGATATGGAGCCATACAACTAAACAACATTTAAATAAACCACAAAGACAGCAGAACAAGATACTAAAGACGCTGTATAACATGGATAAATGGACACCATCAAAGGACGTTTACGAGAAGACACAAGAACTAAATTTACAACAATTAATAACATTCAGAAATCTCCTTACAGTACACAAAATCGAAAACAAATTAATGAAAACTGATTGCAAATTCAAACCTAATACAGAAATACACACACACAAAACACGTGACATTCACACCTAAGAACAGAAAAAAACACAAGTTACAAATATGAAAAATTTCCAACACCTGATGCGATCAACATACAATAAACTACCAAAACACACAAAGACACTAACACACGTTAAATTTAAAAGCAAGATAAGGATGGAGGTATACCGGCGGTACAACATGTAGGAAGGACCAAACGACTAAACCAACGACGCCTTCGATACCATTAGTTCGACAAGAGTGCACCATCTCGTATGCCCGGATGAAGAATGAAGGCAGAAAAACAGTGCATGGCAACGCTTGCTATACGAGTTGCAATTTTTTTTTTGTGTATATACATACATTTTGTAAACCGTATAGTTTGTGTTTGTTGAAATAAATAATTGTTCTAGAAAAAAATCATCATAGCTGCATATATTGGAACAAAATCAACACCTATTTGACGCGGGAAACATATACACAACGGTGACAGAAACTTAATGTATGAGTTGGTATCTTTGTCGATCATCTCATAGGACCCCTATTCATTGGCGGGACTGTCAATGTCAAATGTATTTGAACGTGCTGGACGATACAATCAATCCTTTATCGCAGAAAAATGACAGTAAGATCCAGATTTCTTAGAGAATGAGATAATATTTTAGCAATATGGAGGGTCGCCATTTCTGGATCATAACTTTCGTGATCGTTGGATTGGTCGAAGGGGGCTTAGAGAATAGCCTGTCAGATCGCCAGACCTTACACCACTTTTTTTTTCTCTGGAGACATCTTAAGTCTAAGGTGAGTGCCGCACGTTCAGCCTCCTAACAAGAGCTACCCCAAGAAATTGTCGAGGAATGCCAACGAACAGCTCCAGAAATATTGCGAAAAGTCAGGAGACAATTTGAAGCAAGATTGTAGTATTGTATGGAGGTTAATGGTCATCATTTTGAACACAATAAAGTAAAATCCAAACGATTTCATTTTGACCTCTGTAATAGAGGTTGCAAATTATCCACTTTTTGCTTACTGATTAAAAATTGAGTTTTGGATACATGTCGCCGTAAAGACAATTAAAAGACCTTTGGAATGAGTGATGACAAGACCCATTTTCCCTATTCAAATTTTAAGGGTGGGAAATTTTGCGCCCCAGGAATGATTTTGAATCATCAGGACCGTCATTAAAAGTTGTCCCTTTCATATGACAATTAAAAGGTTAAGGTTAAGGAATTTTATATTAAACAGCAAGTAATTTGAAGTGGTCCTTTTCAATCGAAATGCCTTGCATAAAATTGTATGTATATTGGTTGAAAAAATCAAAAAGTTCTCTTTAACCTTTCCAATCAAAAAAATAATAACTCTAAAGGATTAACATGACCTTTGAATTACTAAAATTAGGAAATAAACAGTTAGTGGCACAACTCGCAAATAAAAGCTTTGATCCCTTTATCCATCATGGCTAGCACAGTAACAGTGGCGCCAGTACAAACATTTCTGACACTGGATCCAGGATTCCTTGAAAGTCCATTGCAGTAAATGCAAGCAACCTCAAATTGGTCATCACCACCGTTGTTGTAAGGACCATTAATGTGGTCTTCGTTTTCTTCTTCATCCTTTTCTATGATTTTATTTCTTTTCGCTTTTCGGACCAGTTCTTCTCGTTATTTTCTAATTGTCTCATCTGCTTTATCTTTCAACTCTATGATTTCAGAAGTTGCAGTCAAATTACCGCATTTTCCAGGTTTTCGTCCTTTCTTCGCTTTAGTTTTAGGGACAACTACTAGCACCGCTGATGATTCTTGAATGCTTAGTTTTATTTTGTTTATAGACTTAGAAGGACCTGCAGTTTCCAAGTCTAAAGTTGTTTGTAACTCTTGTATTGGTTGTTCATTCTGCGTGGCATCGGGTTGCTCATGAGGTTTATTCGTAGTGAGGGTTGGTACAAACATCTACTCCTCGAAAATTTCAGGGTTTAGAAATGTAGTGGATCATCGTACATCCTAAGTGTTGACTCAATCATGAGCTAATCTCATTAACCTATATGGATGTTATTTCATTAATATAACGCTTACAAATCGATTTGCGTTGTCTTACAAAACGATGAAGTACTACTATACAAATCTATTGAGGATAAAAGTACGATATAGCTAATATTTCTAAATGTTATTACGCCATTGCAATCTGGAAGTGGAATTTTTTTCAATGATACAATAAACGTAGAAATACAGTTTATTATACACTAATAATTAATTGGTATATTATAAATTGTATTTCGAACATGAATAATTGTTATTTATTATATGTTAGGTATAAACGAAGATTAAATGTTTGCTTAAGTATGTTGGAGCTATAAAAGATTATTCAAGGTTTCTAATGCACATTATTCAACGATTTTATTATACGACATACAACGTTGCTTGTGCTAGTAGACAATATAGCTATGTTTTATAATTTCTTCATTCCTTTTGTTATGGTAAATTTTTCTGTCTATATAACATAAAAATTCTCAATTTGTAGTGCAGATTTTCAATACAAAAAAAGAAATATTTTGTATGTAATGTAATTTTTATGTTAATGTAGGATCAAATTAAATTGTTTTCATAAATATATCATATATAATATATCATAAATATTGTAATACAGTAACGTATGTCACATAAGTTTTGGGAAAATTTTCGTCGACGTAAAAATAACTGTAAATAACTTGCAATCTAGTAACCATAATAAACATATGTTCATTAATACTCAAACTTGTTATTACATTTCATAGATGTCAAATAATTTGTCCAATTATGTCGTACAAACTTGAAATACGAAAAAGCATTTACAGCCTGGTTGGACATGTACCCAAGCAAGAAATTGTAAACATATTTTGGAATCAAAATATTTCAAAGACAACCATTTATAGAACAATTGCAGAATGTGAACAAGGTATACCATGCCTCAATTTACCAAAAAGCGGACGTCCCGGAATGTAGACCGAAAATCGCGCCAACCTAATCTGTGAAAGTGAAAAAGACCGCGTTGGAACGTCATGCCGAAAGTTATCCAGAAGATTTAATGTTTCTCATGAAACTGTAAGAAGGGTATTGAAAAAAAAGGCCTAAAGTTTCATAAAAGACGTAAATGTCCACGTTATACAGAGGACCAGTTACGAAGAATTCCAATGTGTTGTCGTAGTTTACGCCGAACTCATTTTGCATCTCATCAATCAATCATGGACGATGAAAAATATTTTACGTTCTCTCACTCAGATGTGAAAGGCAATGATGGTTTTTATACCGATAATATAGAAAATTGTGCAGATAATGTTAAATACAAAACCAAAAAAAAAATTTGAAGATAAAATTCTAGTTTGGTGTGCCATATCGGAGTTTCACGACCTTATGTTGGGCATGTGAGGGGTGAGGCAGTTAATGCCAACATTTATACCGAAAGATGCCTACCGAAGTTGCTACAGTTTATTACTACGACTCATCCACGTGAAGAAATAATGTTTTGGCCGGACTTAGCAAGTTGCCATTATGCAAGAACGACTAGAACATGGTTAGAAGCTCACAACATACCCTTTGTGCCAAGAGCAGACAATCCGCCAAATGTGCCACAAGCTCGACCCATCGAAGATTTTTGGGGAATATTGACCAGAAAAGTATATGATAATGGGTGGGAAGCTCAAAATGAAGCTCAACTAAGGCGAAGAATATATCAAAAGATAAGAGAAATTGATATAAACATCGTCCAAAACATGATGGGACACGTTAGACAAAAACTGCGTGCCATTGAGGACCATGGCCCTTTGTCATTATTTTAATTGTAGTTTTAATTAATTGAAATATAAGGTAAAATGTTGGTAAAGTGGTCATTTGAACAAATTACGTTACACTTACTTTAAAGAATTTAATTATTTTCCCCAAAACTTATCTGACATACTTTAATACTGTTGACGTTGAATAAACGTTTATAATATTGACTTGTATCTACTTACAGTATAATAAAGGTAAAAATATCTCGTTAAAATATAGTTTATCATACATCAGTATTTGATATAAATGTGTGAAACTGTGTTACAAAGTTCTATTCCATGGGTATTTTGTCATTTATTATACTAGGTATAAACCAAAATTAACATTACAACTATTTTGTTATTTATATAGGGTTATTCAACGTTTATGGCGCGAATATTATATCGTCTATTCCACGACACAAAATATTGCTGCGACGGAAACAAAATATAAATCAACCTTACCTGTAATCAGCACAAACTTACTGCAATAAACCCTTACTAATTGACATCATTTCCATTTAATTGAAAATATAAATCCCCTATCGTGCCATTAATAAAACGTATCATATACCTCCTAGCGCAAAAAACATATAAGCACCTTTTGCTAATCGTACATAATCCATTTTTATATCAATCCCGTTGAAGTTTTAGATAAGAGAAGCGCTAATAATCTCAAGTTTATTGAGCGCATCGCATGGTATGTGCTAAACTCTTCTAATTATACTCGGCCACCTTATTCCTTCACAGCGTGTAAGCTCGGTAATCGCGCACCTATGAGCACATACATGCAGCTGTATTTTGCATAATTATACGACACACAAACCTTCCTCCGTTTTAAGCATATAACCGGGTTGCTCAATTAATTCGAGTTTACAGTACATTAATTTTAATATGCATGTGCAACGTGAAGTAAAGTTATTATAGTACGCAACATTAAATACAATTAAGTTGGAAGTTTTCTTTTAGTAAAGCGTGACACCATAAGAAATACGTTGGAATTAATAATAACGAAAAGAATAACAAAATGGCGGGTGATTAGTTTGCAAACAGATCTAAGCACTAACCGACTAATATCTAGATGATTACTGAAATAATGAGATTATCATCCTCAATTGTATATATATATATATTTACTGTAAATGTCCAGTTTGATTCCCAAATTTTATTTATTATTCACGAATAATACATAGTATGTAATAGTAGCATTATTTACAAATAACAAAACAGAATTTATTTTATCGAATTAGATTCATCCACTTCAATTAAATCTAAACTAATTTTATACGTATGCACCTAATTTCGTAAATTAACGACAGCATACATTCTGCTAATTATTTTCCTAAGAAAGCTAGTAATTTGTTGTTTTAGCACAGCTTAATTTCGGAGAAATACTTGCGCTAGGGAATACGAAATTTCCGACCCCTAATTAAGGGTTCCAATTTCCCTAAAAGCAAATATACACTCGTAATTCGGTTCCGCATGCATTTTTAATAAGCAATTACAAGCCCTTATAATTTTTTGTGTGTAAATAGTGTATGAATTTCAGGGGCGGTCCCGCTAAACCGAAAAGATATTACTTGTAGTAAACGCTTGCTTCGTAAGTAAATATTGTCGTTCCATCTATTATTCAAGCTCGTTTCCGAAATTCAGACAACCAGCGCACAAAGTAAGCAAGCCCGTACAGTGTTTAGAGTGGAATATTAGTAGGCTTTATTGAAATAGTGCACCCTAATATACATACCATAGGTGCATACAAATTTCCCAGAAGCATTTTATGGTAATGAAATACATTTGATATTTATGAAAGAACGTCCGACATGTTTCAGAGCAATAGTTTCCTGAATTGATCGCAGTGAATTGGAATCCATTCAAAACATACTTTTTTTCATAAGGTTTCAATACGTGTTTGTAACTTATTTTATTCAGTGCAAACAAGATACAGAGTTCGTGTTACCCAAGTAACATCAACATTAGTATGTGATTAACTACATGAAACTATCCAATCTGCGACCTTGGCAGACAAAAACTTAAAAGAATGACCTTCTAAAATAGGGACTAGTTTAATAAACATTTTTTCTTGGTTTATGCCTAGTATAAATAAAAGATAAAATATCAGCGATATAAAACGTTAAATCATAGTTTATTATATACTAATTATTGGCATCTGGTAAACTGTACTTTAACGAGATATTTTTACTTTTATTATAGTAGCCTTCATCATCATTTTGTATATTATAAACAGTTATTTGACGTTTACGACGAAGCACTCAACCGTTTATTATATTATTGATTTAAGTCAAAACTCAGCGTTTATGGCGTTACTTTATAGTTTTCCATTAGTTTGGCAAAACTCAAAAGAAACTGAAGATGGCATGAAGTGGCTGAAGTGTATTACGATCCGTTTAATACCAGTAATTAAAAATGTTTATTGATTATATTAAACCGTGTATTACAGCAAGGTTTTGTACCTATATAGCAGGAATACCATGCTATCTATAATTAGTATTGAGAAAATATGTTATACTATAGAAATTGTCGTAAACATGGCGTAAAAATGCCACAGCCATTTGACAGTGAAATTTGCAGTCTCCCATTTTCATGGGTGGATCAACTGCCCCGATGGGTTCCTATGTAAAATATAAAGGTAATATAAATGATTATTCAAATTACAGGCCGGTAAGTCTACTCTCTAACTTTTCTAAAATTTTTGAAACTATAATTCATAGTCGTTTATTATCCTTTTTCAATAAAAATAAAATCTTTAATAGTTTTCAACATGGCTTTACTAAAGGTAAATCAATAGAAACCGCACTTTTTGCATACATGAAACCATTCATATATGCAAAAAATGTTTTAAAAGTTTATTCAATACTGGAAGATCGTAAGTTGCCTAGCTTGTGGAATTTTCCTAGAACTTTTTATCCGAATTAGAGTCATACGGAATTTGTGGTGTCCCTAATGCTTTCATAAATTCGTACTTAAGCGGGCCACAGCAAGTGGTAACCTTAACAGATAATAATCAAAATCTAATATCGAAACCTCCAACAGTAAAACAAGGTGTGCCACAGGGAAGCATATTAGGGCCACTACTATTCAATATTTTCATTAATGATATTTCCGATATTATGACTTCGTATTAACATCTTGTAGTAAACTATGCTGATGATACTAATATTTTAATTCGTGGTAATGATGCTCCGCACCTGAGAGGAGGGTGTTATTTTTTCTTTTGCAAACTTAATGATTGGTTTAAGGCAAACAAACTAATTTTCAATGCTTCAAAAACTTGCTGTTTGGTATTTTCTGCCTCAAACGAACTATATTATTACTCTGAATGGCTCAACTGTTGATACTGTGTCATCAACTGTATATACTTTGATAGTTATTTGAGATGGTGAAATTGTGTAGTCAATTAAATAGTTCCTGTTACGGTGTTAGAAACCTAAAAAATGTTGATTTTGCAACTCTGAAAACTGTCTACTATGGAACTTTTTATCCGCGTATAAAGTATGGTATAATTTTTTGGGGACAAAGTTCTGATATCCGCAAAGTTTTCTTGGTGCAGAAAAGATTTCTGCGAATTATTTTAAATATGTCTCCATACGATAGTTGCAGAAACCATTTTTAAGACACACAATTTGCAGACAGTATTTATAAATGTGTAGTATTTTACTTAAACATCAGTCACGTCAATAATTCAAAAAATGAACATTTGCATAATACTCGTTTTAAAAATGCCAATTTTATTTATCCAATGCATATATTGTCCTTGACCGAGAAAGGATTATTTTATTCCTCAACGGGACTATGCAGTAAGTTGCCAATGTCTTTCAAATCCATTGTTTCTATTAATTGTTTTAAGCGTAGATTAAGGTCTTTTTTGATTGATATGGAACCATATTCTTTGAATGAATTTTTTTGTTATTAATTGTCATCACTTTTGATTGATTTTTTTCATGTATACTTTACATTGAAATAAATATTATAGTATTATTATCATTGTGTTGGTTTTGCTATGCACCTAGGTTATTGTTGAGATGTTCTTTTACTCTGGGTAACCACCTTCGCTTCTAGGCCTGGTGCACTGAAAGTCTTAGGTGTTGTATTGATGTAGATGGCTTCCTTCAGTTACCATTTAGTTAGATTTTCGTCCATTGATATTAGTGAGGCTTTCTCCCATTTGACTGTATGCGTGCTGAGTTATACAGGATCTCTCGGTTTCACCAAGTGTTGTCCGCATTCTATGTTCTTGCACCCTGATGTTGAGTGGGCGTTTAGTTTCTCCGATATATTGGTGTCCACATATTACTCTGTACATGCAGTTTTTAGTGTCTTGGTTTGTGTTCTTAGGTTTATCGTGAGGATAGACATCATGGTGTCGTTAGTTTCGAATTTCGTTCTTACGTTGCATTGGTTTCCTATCTTTCTAGCTTTTTCAAATAGTTTTTCATATAGGGGTTGACTGCTGTAGTAATATTGGCTGCCCTGGCCTCCCTCTGTTCTTCTTTTCTACTCAAACATTGCCTGTCGTCGATGGTATTTTTACAATTATAAAGTTGCTTTTTGCCACATCTATATTTAAAGCACTCGTTTGTGTCTTTATTTTGACCCATTTATTAGAAGAATCCTGCATAAAAGTTTATCCTAACACTTCATTCCAATATTTTCCTCCTTTTTGTTCAATATCATCTTTTTCATAACAGTAGCTTTTTATCTTCCTCTTGTTATTTTCCTTCCAAATTCTTTTTTTTTCAGATATATCTGCGTCGACCATAGCATTCTTACGTTTTTATTCATCCTTAGCTAACGCTATTGGTTTTGGTTTTGGAGTATTGATTTACTTGCTCTGGAGAAATAATGAAATTCCAATAATTGCAGAAATCGGTGCAAGAATTTGGTTCATGAAAGTGAGAGAGTTTAGTATAAGAACTCTTCCAAGGGGCTATGGCATGAGGACCTGTGATAGATAGATAGATAGATAGATAGATAATCATTTATTTCAAAAGCATAATATTATAATACATGCCTGAAACAAGTCACAAGAAAAAGAAAGAAAGAAAAGGGTGAACATAATTATATTAACTAAAATCACTAACACTGTAACAGGTTTTATCCCATAAATATTGCTTAACGGTTTTCTTAAATAAATTAAAATTTGAAATTTCTTTTATATTACGGGGTAACTTATTATAGAATTTACAGCCAACGTAATATGGACTCTTTTGAAACATTGCCTTTCGATGTGGAGGTGGCAACAGATAATTATCGATACGCGTGTTATGCTCGTGGGAATAATTATACGCACAAAATTCTTCTTTATGTTTATAAACAAAGCATAATGTTTCATATATATATAAATCAAACAAAGTAAGAATTAAATTATCTTTAAAAATCTTCTTGCAGGAATCATCATATTTCATATTGAAAATAATTCTGATTGCTCGTTTTTGTATTAAGAATATTCGATTTGCTTCATATGACGTTCCCCAGTAGATAATTCCATAACGCATACATGCAACAAAGTTAGAATAATAAAAAGTTTTTAAAGTCTCGATATTACAAGTTTCTCTCAATTGTTTTAAGGCATAACATGTTTTAGATAACGTTTTAGACAAATATTCAATGTGATGTGACCATTTCAAATTTTCATGGACAAATATTCCTAAAAATTTACTTGATACGTGAGTGTTCCAGGTAACTTGATTAATGTTAATTTCTTGAATTGACTTTATTTTGTTATGAAAGTATATAAACTTGGTTTTTTCCTTATTTATCATCAAATGGTTATATGCCATCCAATTACACGCTTTGTTGTAAATGATTTCGGTTTTAACTAATAGTTCAGATATATTATGAGAGCTTATAATCATACTAATGTCATCCGCATACATGGTTGTTTGTTCTGTTTCACTTAAATGAGCAGCAAAATCATTAATGTAAACCACAAAGAGTGTTGGACCCAACACAGAACCTTGCGGCACCCCAACATTCAGATTTAAAAATGACGATTGGCAATTCCCCACTATTACACTTTGCTTCCTCTCTGTAAGGTAGGATCTAAACCAGTTCAACGACACTCCATTTACGCCATAATGTTTTAATTTATGTAAAAGGATATTGTGATTAACTAAATCAAACGCTTTGGATAGATCGAGGAATAATCCAAGACATTGTTTATTGCAATCCAAATTGTTGTATATGCTATTTAGAAAATTAAAGATAGCTGTATCTGTTGATTTACTTGGACAAAAACCATGTTGACTGGTGGATAGATAATTAAATGATATTAAGTATTGAATTAATCGTTGATTCATTATTGATTCATAAATCTTAGAAAACACAGGTAATAAACTAATTGGTCGATAGTTGCAAAGATTATTTCGATCCCCGTTTTTAAATAGTGGTTTAACTATGGATAGTTTGAGTTTGGTGGGGAAGATGCCCTTTTCAAATGAAAAATTTATTAAATAAGCCAAAGTTGTGACAATATATGTGGATGAATGTTTCACAATAAAAGATGGTATTTGATCCCAACCCACAGAAAAGGAGGTATTCATATTATTTATAGCAGTTTCTACATCGGTTTCAGTTACAGGAGACACAAAAAAAGAATTCGGTCCTGCTGCAATAAACCTCAAATGTTTGTTAATTGCACTCCAATCGATTTTATCATGATTATACGATGCATGGTCCGCTATCAGTTTGTAGGGCAAACTTGTAAAATGATGATTAAAATTGGTACACATCTCCGTGTCTGAAAAGTTGGTAGGAATGACATTAGTATCTTTTTTGTTGTAATTGGTATTTTCTCTGATTATAGACCATAAGGCTTTGTTTTTGTTTCTGCGTGATTTTATAAGTAATTCGTTATTGTCGAATTTAGTTTTTCGTAAAAAATCTTTATATAGTTTTTCATAGTTTTTGAAATCTGTTGTAAAAATTGGATTATGTGAACTAATATCTTTTAGAAGCAATAAAGTGTTTTTCATTTCTAAGATTTCCGGTGTTAGTATTTTGGTTTTAGGTGATTTATTCACCTTAGATTTTGTGATCGGAAAGCAAATATTAAAGTAGTACAGAAAAATATTTAAAAATCTTGTGAATGCTGCATAGTAGTGCCTCTTGATACAGGCACAAGTCAGACTATAGTCAAAAGGAACTAACGAAGGATCCGAACGGCCTAAGACGAAAGAGTAGAGAAAATATTCCTATCAACGGGTCATATGTACTACATTGCGATCACGTTTGCAGGTGTTTGCCACAGTTTCTCAAACACTGCAGTACAACTCAGGAAGCGCATAAATAGAAAGAGTTTCATTTGGATAATTTGGCTATTGTATTTCTGTGAGCGCCATTACGACATTTTTTATTCATAAAACCGTAACAATTTATGAGATTTTGTTTGGAGTACTTATAAATAAAATATTTTATTATTAGATCTTTAAAGATAGAAGACCGCAAATACAGAAAAGAAGTATAGCCAAAGATGGTTTTATGATCTTACCTTGAAAAGTTATATTGGAAATGTCAAAATACAAAAATTTCACCGAATTTTCAAAGCGTTTGTATTACAAATCATTTTTAGACAAAAGATTTAAACTGTCAATTATCTCCCCGTGTCCACGCCATTTTCAGACTTCTCCATAAATATGATGAACTGTACTTCACCGTTTTATAGCGTTGATATTCTATCATTTATTACACCAGATGTTAGTAAACCAAAATTAAACGTTTATTATAAACGGTTATACGACGTTTATGACGCGGAACAATACACATGCTGCATGGGTAGTTTAATCTACAACTGAATTAGAATTTAGTTTCTTATGGGCACTCTAATTATACATTTCAAAGATTTGAAATATCAAACCACGAATTATGTTTCCTTATGCCTCCAGAAGTTTTCCAGCGAAAGAGATATCGCCAGTATATGGTCGTATTGATAGGGTTGTGCGTTATACATGTATGTTCCCCTCTCCGTATCTTATCGTACACAGTGTTCGTCGCCCGCCAACTAAGTCAATTACATCCAGTTTTCTTCTCTTAGAAGAGATATATTGAATGGAGCACGCTATAAATAACCGTGCACCACAGTTAATGGTCCCGAAATTCTCCTTCCAGATTTAATTATCGATGTAAGTTATTGCCAAACGTTTTGAGAGCGGCTGTATATTCTCTCCATAAAATTTAAACGCTAAAATATATCGTGGTATACGTATGTGAAAAGTGTTTATATCCAAAACACATACAAATATCTATTAATATTTGGCTGGCAGCTGGATGATTTTGTTCGGTTTTATTGGGTGTCGAGTTTGATTTTAAAAATAAAGAAGGGAAACATGTAATAAATGTTTTTACAAATATCCGTGTAAATATATAGTAGGACACTTTTTAAATAAATATGCCCAATGTGGAAGTTCACTCAAACAAAACGATATTAACACGGCTTTTGATGTTCCATTACCCACACAATGTTTACATATAATAAATTCTCAAATACGTGCCCTGTTTGCAACAAACTGAAAATTTCATTTGCATGGATTTTTTAATTTTTTTAAGGACAAAATTACCAATCTGGAGGAACACTGTAGAATGGCTATTGGCATTCTAAAAAAATATATTATATAATAATTATAATAATACAATTTATTACCCAACGATTTAAATCATTTACAGGGTAAACATACATAATACATAGACACATACATACATAAAATACAAAACTATGACAAAAAATATCTATAAATGGAAATAAAGAAGAGTAAATCAAAAAAATGAAATTATAAAAATTAACTTAAGGTAAGATGGTTAATGCCGTCGTAAAATATGTCCTTGTAATAAATGTCAGCCATTCGAGACATTGATGACAAAGGAGCATTAAATAGGATATTTGTACGGGAAAAAGGAAAAACAAAAGTGGAATGAGAGCGAGAGGAAATACGAGGCACGAGAAAATTAATTTTAGAAAGGAGAAAAGGACAGTCGGTTATACCATGAACAAGCTTCCACATTGACTAGGCTCCAAGCATTTCCCTGTGTTCTAGTGACGTTATACCATGTCTTGCAAGAAGTGAACAGTAATCGGTTTCTCTTTGCAGATAAACATTGTCCAATTTAAAAGTGAGGTATTTTAAGAACCGACGTTGAACTTCCTCAATGGATAGTTGGAGGTAGGTGTAATGTGGAGACCAGACAACAGCAGCATACTCAATCTTGCTGACAACATAGGTAAAGTACAAAATCTTCAAGAAATGGATATTATAGAAAAATTTGGATGTGCGTAATATGAAACCCAGTGTTTTAGAGGCAGAAGCACATAAATTTATAATGTAAGGCACAAATATAAGACGGGAGTCGAATAAAACACCGAGATCTTTTACAATCTAGGTACGCACAAGAGTTTTACTCTCTAATATAGGTATAAACAGAATCGATGGAATTTACTTTCCTGGTATAGCAAGTATATGAGCATTTATTCACATTTAGTTTTAATCTAAAGTTAGAACACCATTGAACTATTTTACCAAAATTGCATTGTAGGTGTAGAACATCATCCCAGGTTTCAACAACTGAATAAATTTTTATATCGTCGGCGTAGGCAAGTACTGAGCAAGATAGGGAGCTGAATAAATCGTTAATAAAAGGAACAAAAAGCAGTGGCCCCAGACGTGACCTCTGCGGTACCCCCGATGAAAGACAATACTGATATGAGTTATAACCATTATGGAAAATGTAGCGGCTTCTTCATGTCAAGTAGGATTCTATAAGTGATAGTAAAGATGAACTTAACCCAAACGTTGATAGTTTTTGTAGTAAGATACCATGATCAATTATGTCAAAAGCTTTTCTGAGATCATGTCAACAAATGGGTGCATCTTTACATCATTCTCTTGCCTCTTTGTTGCAATGCGAAACTTCAGGTTATTGAATGCAACTTAACATTTCTAGACATTGACATCTAGACCTCCACTAGAATTTTGCCGAACCTAGAGATGTTTCAAACTCCGGTAGAGCTTTTTTTGTGTACCAAATATTGCAGTGACACGAAACCTTTAAGGCTTTATCTTCTTTTCGAGAAGAAGCCATGTTATATTTTTGTATGCACAGTTAAAGGTCAAATCGTCTCGGGCCGAAAGGCGATCGTGCAAACCGTTCAACCACTTGGCTTAATAGCTATTAATTTTTTGGGGCACTTTTCTAAAAACTAATAAATATTAGCAAAAGCAGTGATAAGTCGGTGTCAGAACATATTAATTATGTGTAGCTGAAGCTCAGAATCAGTCAGAACTCCGATGAATGCATACGAACATCTTTTGATGAGGACCAAAATAGACAATTATAAAATTTCAGTATATAGTAAATTTACACACTTATACAGCATACAAGCTGAATAAGATTCTGCATTTATTCATTTATCAACATGGGTTGCACATAAACGCAATTTAACCAGGCACAAATTGTCCGTTGAAAGCGTGTAAAAAATAAAAACGTCTGAAATATGCGAGGACGACTACGCAGACTCCGGAAAAAGGTAGTTAAACCTGGGAGGCAAAATAGGAGTAAAAAAGATTGCACAGCAATCGTTAATAGTCTGCTTAAATCTGCATACTATTTGCGATCATTTACATACCATTTCCAGAAGATCACTAGTCAATAGCAGGCTATCTGCGATGCCTCATCGCACACGTCGAAATCGCTTTGATTAGCGTGCTTTTTTTTCCGAACTTATTTGCATAATTTCAGATGTAACGTTTTCACAGGAGGCGTGACAGTATTGTCAACAGATACAGGACGCATGTGTATACAGCTTGAAATGTTCCAGAGTCTTATTTGCTTGCGCTCGAGTTCCTTTAATGTTTCTAAACATTTCAATCACATGACAGGTTATTGTTTGACAAAAATGTGTCAGTTTCAAATATACACACAATACGCATTTTCTTCTCTAATTTTAGAAAAGGCTTCTCTGATCTTTTGACACACTGAAAATATAGTGAAGGTCAGCTTGACACAATTGATTATGTAAACACAAGCTAAGTGAATTGTTACGTAAGCAATATTTATAAATAATATGTGATTTAAAGCAGAGATTTAATAAATACGTATGAAGCTATTTCGCCACTATTTCATTTTCAGATAAAGCTAGAAATTCTACAAATTTTATTCTTCAAAGATATACACGGAAGGTAATAGACACAAAATATATCCCTGTACTTCACCCTACACCATTTTACTGATTCGGCACAATTGTGTAGCGCAAATCTTGTGTGTCAAATTGTTTTCTCCTGTATATTTATGCTAAAAGATAAAATTATCTGCTAAACCCATTTTCCCAAAAACTTTTATAAAGATGTGGTGAAAGAAATGTTTACTAATTAATTAATTATTTGTCTTTACAAATTACATGATTAAAACTATACTTAATTGTTACATGGCTAAATATAAACATATATTTTAAATTTAACTAAATTAATTAATTTAAACAAATCCATCATAATAACAGTAATAATTAAGTATTCTTTGAAAATAAAAGATCTTAACTTAAGAACTCCGTCTAGATAATAATAAATTTTATCTAGTTCATTCTATATTTCAATGTAAGTACACGTTCGTTACGGATTCAACCTGCCTATCAAAATTTCTTCCTCAGTGATTCCTGAATGAGTCTAAAAATATCTGTTCTAAAGTTTCTGGTTTCCTGATGTTGCAGACAGAACAAATCTCGAATGCATTTATCACATATGGGCATCCATGATATAGCCAAACCGTGGTTGTAATCTGAGAGTTTCATCTGCATAACTAAACGAATTTCCTTATTTGATATGCGCAATCCCGAGTACCTTTTGTTTTTACGCTGGTGAGCTAATTTCTCTGTATAGTAGTGCATATGTAAAATTTATGACCCTTTGTGTATCTCTGGTGAAAGTATCACTCCCCAATTTTTCCCAGAAACCTTATATTTGAAAGTCAAAATTTATAATGGCGGTCTATAATTTTCCAGTTCTAATTTGATGATAGTCTTTACTTGCGTGTACCAGTGCTTCTATTATTTGGCATGCCATCTAGATATATTAAGCCCTCAAGGCAGTAGCGAAGCAGTCTGGTGTTTGGCATTTGCAATATTTTTCTATACCATCCCATTAAACGTTGCAAACGCTTAATTTTCGGGTGTTGTAATTTAGATTCCTATCTAACAAAATAATTAGAAGTAGTTCTCGGCTAAAAGCAAAGGTGTTTGATAAATGTTCTTTACACTCTGTCTATTTCATTCAAATATCCGAGCGACCAAATTTCAGAGCCGAACAGCGGTGTAGCATGTATAATGAATTTGGTTTGTTCAATTTTTAGTTTCGTAAGAATCGAACCTTCTGCACACTAATAAAGACTGCCTGTAAAACATCCTCAAATCTACATCTGTCGAAAGTTATGCCAGTGTACATGATGCCTTTAGGTTTTCTACTGTGTACCCCTTTTGTGATCAAAACTAGGTGTTTAATTTGCTAAATCTAGTATCAGCGCACCTCTGTGGTTGTATCTTTGCTCTTTATCATGCGCTAAGGCATTATAAAATCTCCATCCTTACGTGGATTAATCCTTTCTCCTGACAGCCTGGGTTGGTTTCTTCCACTAGTCCATATACCTCGACTTCCAGTTCGTTACTCCCATTGCCCTTGCATCTTCGTTCATAGCGTCCCTCTATATCTTTCTCAGTCTTCCTCTGCTTCTGGGTTCAACTGGGATCCATTTTGCTCCTTGGGGATCATTTCCATTACTTCTCTGATCTGGATTCTAGGTCTTTTAGCTCGAAGAGGTATGAAAGTGTTGCTCGTCAAAGTTACTCCCAGTACATGCCTTGAGAAATGTTCTGGGAAAGGACATACATGGATACTATTTCCCTTAAACTGTCTTGGAAAGACTTGGACCACCGGCGACCCGGTTTTGTTACTCTTATTTTCACACAGCTTTATATGGAGAAAATTCCTTATGACTACCGGTTGAGTGTGTTTTATTTAGGAATGATAAATGTACATATATATAAGGTCCTTAGTCATCAATACTATCCTTAAGTTTGTTGATTATTATTCATATTGTAGTGCAATAACTTTTCAGTTCACTGCGTTACAACTTTTTGATCTTATGTCCACATTTATGATAGCACTGGAATGCTACCTTTGGTATTCTGCTGGTTATATGAAGTATGTATGATATTTTCTACTTATACAAATATAACTTCCTGTTAAAGCATATCCAGTCAACGTAAATGACCCTAATGAATGCTAATGCATTCCGAAAGTATGCACACATAATCACCACTAAAAGTACGCTATATAATCGTTCGCAATTTACAACGGAAAAATGTGTGTGGAACGTGAATCGGCGCCAGTTATGTGGGACGATTGATAGATATGTTGCGCTGAATGATATTTACACTGAATTTGTAGGTGTCATGTGCGCCGAGTACCGAGTAGTGAGAGTTGCGTTTGGTAATAATAAGGTGGCACGACACGTAACATTAAAATGTTGTTTCGTCCGCGACGACATGAAAGCGGCCTTAAACGCCGCACCTATTATTTTCTTTTCACTAGTAAGAAGGTATTGTTTGTATTGTGATTCATTGTTCTCTGAGCGTCAGCACGTCCTATTTTCACAATAGAACATAGAACTCAGCTTCGATCGAATATAAAATCCTCTTTGTGTGTGGTTTTGATTCCAGTTAAGACAGAAGTACTACCGGTTGCTTATTCTAAACTACTAGAAGCTTGAAACAACTCGTTTTTGTTCTAAACATTAATCGCTGTAGAATAATCATCGACATTAAAGGTTGGTCGTAACTTACAATTAGCAAAAATTCCCAAAACAACACGATTGAGGGAAAAATTAGCAATTATTGTGTAGTTAAAAAAAGGTAAAGCTATAGAATCACCTTTTCGATGAAAAACTATTATACCTAACCGAATCTGTTTGATGATATATTATTTTCAAGTTGTAAACGATCTTTTCTCTCAAATTAATTGATGTGAACAAAAATTGTCATTCAAAACTGTGATTCAAATTTGTTTATTTTTCTAAAATCAGACACATAGATGTCTACAATACATAATACATATAAAATAAGGAAAAACAATGAGTGACAAAGAATAAAATGGTGGTTTAAATAACTATTGCAACAATTTTGTTGATATAGAAACTCTATTAAATAGAGCAAATTTTCCTGCGTTATTGACTGACTGTAGAACATTCGGTGAGTTTATCAGTGGGTAACAAGATAAAGTTAATTAAGCAAGTCCACACACACAATTATCCTGAATCTAGTAACTTTTTTTAGGCAGCAACTGAAAGAATCAGAAACTCGCATTTTCTTCAAATTTGGAATTTTTTTCTCGATAAACATTTAATTTATTTAAAAATAGTCTGCTATATAGAATCTAATAGTATGATTTGATTATGCGATTTCGAGAAAAAGAATTGTAGGAAGAAATATGATTTCAGCAGAGGTAAAGAACTGGACGAGTTACATATATATTTCTTTTGTACTAACATTTGAGACTCATTTTTATCTCTTTAATCGATAAACTAACCCTCTTGCTACTCTTTAAAATTTAAAGGAGGTTGTATTCTTTTACTTTTAGACAAAAGCCCTTTCGTGTTATCGTTTTATCCCCGTCGACGTGGAAAAATTAAAAGAACCGATGAAAAATAAACATTCAGGTTCAAAGGAGCAAGATAGAAAGCAACAAAAGTCAAGAGAAAGAAACATACAATTAGTAGAGGTAAAAAACGGAATTATATAGCGCAAATAATTACCAAGTTAAATAGTGTTTTGATTTTTATTTATTATATCTGCCTCTATCTGATATAAAGAAAATAAGCAAAATCTTTGAGAATGTCAAACATATATAATCAATTTCATAATTCGCTAGTTGAGGTATCATTACTATTTAACGTCAATAATTACTTTTGGGATGCTGCCAATGGTCAGTTCTTTTTTTTGAGACATTCGTAGAAGTAACACAACCAGGACCATTTCCAAAGACAATAAGACATCTTTTTTTGTTTTTCGCTACCCATTCCCCTTTCCACTGTTAAGTGCGGTTTTATATTATGGAAGGTCGAAAGTCGGAAGTTCTAATCTAGGGTGGGAAACCGGGGGTCCTATACCCATTCATCTCTGATAGAGCGGCACAATCAAGCCGCGGGGTGTGTGTAAAAAAGTTAGTAATTAAATTACTCTGATCAGGGGTTTTTATATTATTTGTACCACTGGAAAGCCAAACTCCAATGCGCAATGAGGCACTAATTATACAATTTTGCTAGTTTATATGTTAATAGGTCGTCCATTTTTCCAGTATAGTTATAAAAGTGATAATATTGTGTTACCGTTTTTATATTATCTCAAGGCAAAGTAGTTTTGAAGAGACTCATCATTGTGTTAGAGCAAAATAGGGTTTAACGAACACCCTATGGATTCAAGAACTCGAATAATTTCTTGTTTATATATAACCCAAAAGTGTTGCGTTGATTTAACACAGTTTCTTCTCAGTGTATGAACCACTTAGAATAGCTATAACTGTTTCTAAAATTTTATACATCAAACATTAGAGTATTGCGATGACTGAACCGATTTCTTATGTTTCTGTTATTACGCTATAGTACTTGCAATACCTTTGTTTTAAATAACTGTTACTCTCTATATTTGAATTCCAAAAATATTTATGTTGCAATTTCATTCAACTTATCCTTTTAAATTTAGAATTCCACCCCTTCTTTACATTTTTATATTTTTTCTACCCCATGGCTTCAATTTCTTTCACTATTTCTTTCTACTTCTTCCGGTTCTTTGCTGTATCTTTCCACTTGTTTGTGCCTGCCGCATTTATAACCGCTTCCACTTTCTGAAGCCACTTGTTCTTTGATCTTCCTCTTGTCTTTCTCGTATTTTCTCTTTCATATAAAGCTTTTTTTTAACAATTCTTTGCTCTGGTATTCGAGTATTATGTCCTAACCACCTCGACTTTTGTGTTATTTGTGCTTTCTTGATCTAATCCATTACCTCTCTGTGTGTGCGTCTTCTCCATTCACCTTCTGTTGTTCTTACACCTCCTAATATTTTTCTCAAAATTCTTCTTTCCTAAATTTCCAATATTTGTTGGTCTTTTTTATCATAAACCTTGATTCGCTGGTGCGCTTATCTGGTCTGCTTGTCTAATTTGCTCTAATTTTAACTGCCTTCGATCGGCTTTTCCACACTTGAAATTCTGGATTATGCCGCAACTGCTGTTTCCCATCACGATTTGCTTGTCTATTTCAAACTCTTCTTGGTTTTTGACTGTTATTGTTACTCCCATATGTATCATTTGTTTTGACCTAAATCCAAACGATAAACGTAAGAGTTGCGGTTGAAAATAGTATTTGATGGGTACGCATGCGGTCTGGGTTGCCAAAAAAATATTATAAATTACGTGTCATTTATGTAACGAGACTCAAGAAATAAAATTTTGATAGACGGTGGTTATTCAAGGCAATTCTAATTGTTAGATATTTGAACTGGGTTGATAACCCTAAATTTAAATTCCACTAAATAACCACCATCTATGAAAATGTTATTTCTTGAATCTCTGAGTGTAATTTTCACAAAATTTATTATTTTCTTCCTTACTTTACATAAATAAAACGAGGGAGTAATCTTTCTCCTCTTTTATTTCTTATTTTTATTAATGATATTAGTAATGTTGTGTCCTGTCCTAAACTTCTCTTCGCCGATGACCTTAAATTATTTGTAACCGTTGATATTGTTGATAACTGCATTTACCTCCAAAGTCAGATTAATGCTGTTCGCGATTGGTGCATTACTAATAAATGCTTTTGTCAGATCTAGACTGGAATATGCATCTGCTGTCTGGTCCCCTAAATATAAAAATTGCATATATCTTCTTGAGCAAGTATAACTACGTTTCTTAAAGTACTTACACTTTAGGGAACAGCATGTCTATCCTCCTCAAGAATTTAGTCATGTAGATCTTCTGAATATGTTCGGTATTCTCTATATCGGCTCTCTAGATCTTCGTCGTAATCAAACCGATATTAAATTCCTTTTTAACTTGCTAAATAACGGCATTGACTCGCCGTCTTTACTTAGCCATATTCGTTTTAATACTGCGCGGTTATCTGCTATAAATATCAATACTTTCCACAATTCCACACCTAGAGCTAACATGCTATTGAAGTCACCGATTTATCGAATGTGTCTTATTTACAACTCTTTACCTAATACAGATACTGACATTAATTTCTCTTCCCTTAAAGTTCTGGTTGCTAACTGTACCAGTAGTGTTAATTTTCTTTAATGTTATACTTTGATTTTTAGATGTTAGTTTAGTTTAGGTTTAGTCTTTTCTGTTTTTTCTCTGTATTAAGTTAGGTACTTACTGTTATTTACTTCATGATTTTGTATACTTGCATATGTATTTTTATAATGCAATGTTGTCCTGTAATTGGTTTTTTTCTCTGTTGGGCAACGTAATAAATCATTATTATTATTATCAATTTATATAATTTTTCTGGCAAACGAGACCGCATGCGTACCCATAAAGCACTATTTTCAACCGCAACTCTCACGTTTACCGTTTGGACTTTGGTAAGAATAAATAATGCACATGGGTTCGGTCCGGATGGCCATTAGGAGAGGCGTTCGACCCCGCTGCTCCGGCTTCAGTTTTTAAAGGTGTAAACAGCCTCTGATATATCCTTCTGGCGAACCGATATTTCTACGACCACGCACTTCGTTTTCTCTCCTACCCATCTAATGGCGTTGTAGCCGTGGCGTTACTGCCTTCGCTGCTGCTATGTCTACGTCCGCTATACCTAAACTACCAAACAGCCTACCTACAGCTGCCACGTCTAGGAAACGCATATATCCTTAATAATATATGTACACTTAGGACGGTAGGTAGCTTTTTAATATACAAATTGAAAATGCGCCGCAACTGCGTACCTACCACTGCTTCGTGCTGGTTTTATTTTATTTACGTGCGTTCTAACGAGAGATTCGATGCAATCTGGCTGGGTTTTATGATATGCTATGTTCAATAGAAGCTCGATCTCTCCTAGTGTCACTCTTGTATTCAGAATATCCGTCTTTTCATCGATGGTGGTGGTACTAAATAGTTGTGGTAGCAAACATTGCGAATCTAACAATCGGAATCTGTAGAAGTGTTTTTGAGTTTTAAAACGTTTAACCACGCTTCTTAGATGTGAGATTTATAACATATAAACCAAGAATTAAGATTAAGCATTTTGACTTTTATATACGTTGTTTTGATATGCCAAAAGGAAGCAGCAGCCAAAATGCGTATTTCAGAATAAATTAATATATACCGAGTGTTCTAAAAGTTCCAGAACTGTAAAATATCTGAAGAAGTACACATCAAATCGAGAAGCATTTTCAAGAATCTATCAAAAAACACCATACACGACCCTCCACTCTTACCACCAGGAGGTGGGACGGGCGGCATCTTTGAAATCTTAAATGGAAATTTTGTCTGAAACATTTTGTTTTCGATTCTTGATTCGCAAGTGATGATTTTTATGAAATTCTGAAGACAAGTCTGGCCGTCATCAAAGTATCGATTAGAAAATCTAACTAAACCATAAGTTTAGGCTCTCAATATTGATTTCAAATGTGCCAAATCGTATCCGAAGATACCTAATGGTATCTGAAGTTATTTTAAAAGTATTCAACCGTCCTTTAAGTGGTTTCGAACGTGACGATTCTCCTAGTGGTACCCAGGGATCCCTCGAGTGATGTTTAAGGTGATACCAGAGATCATTTTTCAAGAATCCGATGATGATGTTTTAACGTAGCTAGATTTAGCGTAATCCAGGAACATCGATGTGGTCGTGGTAGTTTTGTATTCGCTTCTGGATGCTTCTTCTAAGTGAGGCTCCTTGCCTCTCACCTGATTAACCCAGGATAATTTAATAAATTTTAAAACAAAGTCCAAAATCAAAGTGAACATTCCAAATCAAAATTAAAATCTAAAAATAATAATGAAAATCTGAATTCAAAATGTAATTACATATGTTACAATTTTATATATTATAATAAATGCTCGAATTGTTCACCGTTTCATTCTTGACAGAAAGCTAGTTGATCATATTGTTGAAATATTCTGCAAGAATATTTTCAGCTTCGTCGACGAAATTTACCTATTCTGAGGTTTAGTTTTGTATACACATTTTTTTAGATAACTCCTCCAAAAAAGAGGTGTCAAACCTGCTGATCTGGCAGGTTACTCAATGTCAAGAGGACTATCCAACAATAAGGAAAAATTATATCTAGGCAATCACATGGACAACATTTTGATGATAAAGAAATGTTAAAAGATAGATCAGAATCTTCATCTATTGTGTTCATCACATCCTCACAAAATTCTAAACGTAGAGCTATGAGGACCTTTTGTGAATGATAATAATACATCCAACGATTGCTTTTCATTTGTGGCTGCATTTGGTCTTCTTGATCTCGGAAGATCTTTAACGCTACCTGTATCTCGAAACCTAATAATAGTTGTTTCTTTGATAGACTTCGAAATTCTAACCATTCCAGCTCTAAAGCTTGAAAAGATCTCTTACGTTCTCGTACGTCCTTCTCTTCTCATCCCAACCAAACGTCATTAAAAGACATATTCTTCCTCGTTCAGTAAGTGTTGCCATTTAAGTAAATTGTAACGACTATTAATGACTGTAAAAAATAACGGAATAAGACCGAAGAGGCAGACCGTAGGTGATTTTACTTAAATACCGCGAAGTATTCCAAAATAAATAAGGTGTGTCTGTTTCAAAAGATGATTGATTTTACACAAACCCTAAAATTGCTAAAAATTATTTCTTGTGAATTTCAGCGCCATCTATCAAGAATCGAAAAAAGGTTTCATATAACACTTTCCTATTTTGAGTCGTATAATTCGGATCTGCAATAAAAATGGAGGTTTCCATTCAAGATTTCAAAATTACCACCCTCTGGGGTTGGGACTGAAGAGTCGTGTCTGGTGTCCTTGGATACATTTTTTAAGATGATTAAATGCGTTTTTGTGTGTTGATTCGATGTATATCTCTCGAGAAATTTGACCGCCTCGGAACTTTGGGACACCCCTTATATGTAAAAATACATCAAGATATAAATAAGAGTTCCGAGAAATAAATAAACAATATACAGAATATCTTACACAGTTTACTTTCGATTAGGTTTAGACCAAATTTATTTACTAATTGATAAATCCTGTAGTAGTTTTTTAGTACTTTAATCACTTAATAGATCGTGAAAAAGATAATCTTGCAAGAAGGGTACATCTGGTAACTCCGGACTGGGCCTCTGGCATCCGGTTTTCTTATTGGTCGTAGGGAAATCGGGACGAATTTATAGTATCATAAATTTCAAACCGCTTCATTTAAATACGAAACTGAATAAAGATAAATTTGTGAGAAGGGTCCGCGTGTGTTTCATTGAAAACAGTAAACGATATTCAGATTGAGGATTTGATATATGTGGGATTTATTTTTGGAGAGGACGCATCTTCGGATATCGGGATATTATTGACGTGTACAAATTTCCCGTGTTCGCCTCATTCTTCGCCCGATACCCGGATGAGATGAGGCTGTGTGGTGTAGCAGTGAAGAGAACGAGAAATGAAATGGAGCGACGGGGCGGGCATTTTTTAAAATTAAAATCGGAACAGACAAAAAATATGGATTCGCGTTGTGTAAAAGGGGGCTGCGAACCAACCACTGATGCTCACGCACACTCATGAAGCCAACCGAACTCGTCCGACTATTCACTCACCTACTAAAGATATTAGTTCTGAATCGTTGATGCCCGTCTAATTCGGAATATAACCCGGATATTAGCAGTATACAGGAAATTTTAATGAAAGTGGTCTGCTGACAAAAGCTGTTTGACTTCCTTCTACGTTCTTTGTATCATGAAAGGTTCCACAGTGAAATTAAATGTAGAAGTAAGTATTTGTGTAAAAATTAAAACTGTTTTGATAGTTTATGAACAGTTTTCCAAAAAAAAAGAGGCATTTGTAGAATATAATTATTATCAGAATATTACAGGTTATATCATAGTTAGGATACGTGTTAGTTAGGATTCTTGACGATGGGTTAGAAGAAGAATGTGCGTTGATGTTGATTGGACTGTTTCCATCATCTGTTGGATTTATTTAAGCCATCGTCAAGAATTACACGTTATGAAGGATACGATACTGTTTACTCTGATAGATAAGTACTGCTATTGGAAGACACAGGCGTTTACATAATTTTTCAGTGGCCTATTCCACTATAGAATGTACAAAAAGTTAAATATTTGATAATGTTGGATGGTCAAGCAGTTGCCAGGACGCCGAGCTCAAATATAATCAGCTGCCAAATTGGTTTAGGATACATAGGGGTGAATGGTAACGAAATATCCCGCCAATGTGCTGGAATACCGTTTGAAGGGTCTGAACCTTTTTGTGGGATAAGAAGCAGAGTAATACTGGAGAAATTCAAGTAGAGCAGAGAAAATCCAAATACTAGATGGGGTATATGGGGATTCTATCAGGCCATTGTAAACTGTAAAGACATCTGAGTAGTGTTGCAAGTCGAATGAATATTTTGTGGGGAACAAGATGAAACATCCATCAACCTACTCTCAAATTTGCGCTGCACTGTGCAATTCAAGGGCCCTGCACCTGGGAGCATGTGAAATTGAAAAGAGGGAGAGTTACCTAATTTGAGACCGTCTGACGTTCTGTACTTTTTAAAAGGAACAAACTGGATGGCCAGCTAGAAATACAGCGAGAGTAGGGGACACAATAGATCTTTAAGGTCGCAGTGTGATAATCTGACATACATATATATACATAAGTTCGTTAAAAAATATTTCTGCTGAATTTGAAAGCTGTAGAAACACAGCATTCAAACCACAGCTTGTTTATAGAAAAGCTTTACAATGTTATTCCAACTACTAGCAGCACAAGCGGATCACTGAAATTTTTTGGCCGAAAAACTATTCCTTTTGTAAGTTTTAAGAAATTATTTAACCACTACTGCTGATTTCATAAAATTTTAACACCAGAAGTACCTCAAGTAAAATAGCAAACGACAGAGACCAAAAAAGAGTGACACCATAAGAGTACGAAGTAAGTGCAAATCTTCTACACTAACATTTTGTTTTTGAAACGAAATTTGAACTCCGCAAAATCGGTTCTCCTGGAAAATGTCATTTCTTTCACATATGTTTTTTTTTTTTTTAACTAACTAGTGATATTAACACTCTTTCTTTTCCAAATTTTAGAGCAAAAATGGAAAATGATTTGCAGCCAAAGATTTTGTAAATTATCCACCAGACTCGTTAGAACACACAAAAGAAATTGATGAAAGAGGAGGTCAGATTTGACCGCTAACTTTAGAGATTGACAAAAAGTTAAGGAGCGTACATATTTAAAAACGTCGCAGTCTGCCACTACAAAACCAATTTAGAGGAATAGAATAAAAAATAGATAGTGAAATCTACCGACTAGGTTCACAGAAAACGGTACTTGAAGATGACAACGTTTGACGGCGTTAGCAGCAAAACTGAACTCACCAATACTTAATTACTGCATTAAAAAAAATGCAAAAAAATATCACAAACATTTCAAAATAAAAGCAAGTTAAGTAAGAAAGATCGATTGCACAGACCCTATGGCATTGAAGTTAACGGAAGTTTTGTGCATTATTTGGATCTTTATATACATACATCAGTCTAAGGACTCAAGAATTTAAAAGAAAACAGTAGTGACCTCCTTAAGATAACAGTATGAAAACATTTTATACAGTTAATTAGAAAATTATGGACTTTACTTTGAATAAAATTTTATTATTAGATATTCTACATAATATAAAAGTTAGTGTTACTGCTCCAGTTATTGGCCAAGTGCTTAGCTTCAATTTTTATGACTTTAAAACATGACATTGGTGTGTTTAATTTATATATTTTTTGTATTTACTTTAAGACTTCTACCAATACAATTGAATCCACATTTTTCTTCTCTGGATCTTTTGAAGCAAAATTGACCTGTGTAAAGCGATTATCTAAAATTGATGCAATAAATACAAATTCGCGACATTTGTCTTTTAAAAACACTTAAAACTTCATTGTTGTAAGAGGATCATCTTTCAAATCAACCAATCTTAAAGAAGTTCTTGATATCAATCTCTAAAGCAAAGAAGACGAATATGATCGATTTTATTTGTTTTTTCAGTGTAGAGCTAACAATAAGTATTTTTGGACAAACAGCTTATTAAATTATATATTTTGAATGTTGAGGTCAGATATCGCGGTAATCCATGAGGTATCTCTAATAAATGCTTGATATAATCATAGATCTTTGACAATGTTGTATGTGTTAGAAAGTTACTAATCAAAATATGCTTTTAAGAGTTGATAATCCGTGGTGGACAAATTGACGGACACTTTACTAAAAGCAACATTATTTTGAGGAACCTCCGTAACACTATTTCTCAATAAGATGCTTGAAATCTGAATTCTTTTTCCAAGTGATCTTTAAATCGTCTTAATGTTTGTTCCTAACTTTTCTACAAGTAACCAATGTTAGCAAAACTCACTTGGGTAAGAGCAGGCTAAGCAGTTTTTTAAAAAAACGAAGATCTCAATTCACGTACTTACAAGATCCACTGAGTAAAGACAGAAAGTCTGTTAAGATGGTAATAGGTCTACTAACGGGTCACTCTGGACTAAATAAACATATGCATAACATAAGCCTGATACAAGGCACTAATTGCAGATTCTGCCTGCTAGAAGAATAACAAAATCCAGTCTATGTTTTGTGGCAATGCGATGCCCTAATCTAATTTAGCCGTCGTCAGAATAATCCATCACAGGAAAAATCTGAACAACAGCTGACAGTGGACTAGCTGCAGATCCTTGGCCGCGCCAATGCATTTAAGAATTTAACTAGCCATTAGCATTCAAGAATAGAAAAGGTAATTGTATTTGCATTTTTAGACAAATAAATTAAACGGACTATTTACTACTTCTTTTCGTTGCAAATTTTGCATGTTGTGTAATTAACTCAGTTAGATAGGAAAGACTATTTTTGAAGTAATGCTTGTAGTGAGAGACTCAATTTTTCTATTTTGCACATAACCATTTCTTTCACAACTTTACCCGGAAACGGTTTATATTGTACGCATTCCGCTTACAAAATTTATTGGTATCTCTTTAATGACACTTCAAAGCTTACGCCCCTAGACGTCAATGTAGATGCAAATTGCGCCTTTTTAATTATCCATCGCGTCATGCGACAATAAATCTAACAGCCTTAACTGTTCATGTAATGGAGCACCACAAGCGTTAAATATTGAGCTAATATTATTTACAACAAGCGAGCAATTTGCCGTCAAAAAAAAAAAAGAAACATGATCAGGCAATAAATATTATAATATCTTGAACTACTGGCATCGCACGCATGAGACATTGCGAGTACGTAGGTAGTAAATATAAACTGGTATACCTATGTGTGTTTGTATCGGTACATACCTTTTTTCCTCTCAAATCTATTTCTGCTCGAGCGTGGTCATGCAATCCTTATGCAGTCTCAATTAAATAAATGCATGCATACATGCATCGGCATGCATGAAGGTGCAGGCATATAGTATAGCAGCGAACATCGCAAATCTTATCGTACAATTTTATCGCTTCGAGATGCTTAATTTATTGCCGCAATTATATTTATGTGAGATTACATATTAAAGTTGCCCAGACGCAATTAGAAAGACATTTTCAATTAACTTTCGCATTGGAGTCGTGTTTTATCGGTGTCATTCCGAGCAACATAGCGTACAAAATAGGAAGGGTATGGCGTTTGCTGCTGGCTTGCCTCTAAACGCTACGTCTTTAAAATTATATAACGTCACCTGAAGAAGATTTATTTATGACTTTTCCATAAATCAATGAGTGTAGGGAATATGTTCATTTACAACATTACTTTTTAATTACCTCGGCATTATCCGCGCAAATTTTGTCGGTAACTTTTAAGATATAAGCTTAGCTCTAGGCGCTATAGGACATTAACCTTGCAGTAAAGAAAAATACACTTTTCCGCTATAAAATAGCAGTTGAATAATGAATACAGCAAAGAATTACAAAGGAAAATTATCTTTACATTGGAAAGTGCTAATTTTATGAAATTAGAACATCTTAAAACATAAAAAACATAAATGTTTTTGTCTATTTACATATTAAATGAATAAAAATATACAACCCGTCTTTAATCAAGGGATTGCAACTTAAACACTTTGATAGATAGATAGATAGATTTTATTGTGTCAACCAATTAGAGTACATGGCATAGACATTGACAAGTAATTAAACAAAATATAATAAATAAATATAATTATCTGTATAATATGCTAACTAAAAAACATGGGACTATCACACACACCTTAAAAAGAATACGGGACCAAACTACAGGATACTCTAGAATCCTATATTAAAATATTCGTCAATACTATATAGTGTGCGTCGCATTAGCAGCTCCTTCATCCTTCTTTTGAATTTTATATGGGGCAATCCTTTAATATCCTGTGACAGCCGGTTATAGAACTTTAATTCATAGTAGTTTACCGAATATCTTGCTTTTTCGACCCGATGGTATGGTATAATATATTAATTTTTTCGACGCGTGTCATAACGATGCAGATGACTTGAGCAATGTACTTATTTTCCGTGTTATCTATGTATTCCACGCACGCCCATATACAATATACCAATGGTATGGTCATTATTTGCTGTTGTTTAAATAAATCTTTACAATGGGCACGATAGGGTGCGTTGCGTAATACCCTTAAGGCGGCCTTTTGCTTTAGAAAAACTTCATTGGCTTGTGGCGTGTGTCCCCAAAGTAGGATTCCGTACACTGCTCTGGAATAAAATAGGGAGAAATAGGTTATTCTAGCCGGTTCATGTGTTGCTATTTCTTTCATTCGTCTCACTGCATTAGTAGCTGTAGCTAGTTTTGTAGTTAATCCGTTATGTGTCTCTAAAACTTAAATCGGATGACACGCGGAGATCCAAGAACTTCACCGTACCACTATGTGCTCCAGAAATTTGTTTAGTGGTCAGTCGCACCTGTTGCGTTTTGGTGTGATTTAAATGCAGCTTATTGCTAGCGAACCATTCTTCTGCTTTCCCCAGTGCAATCTGTGCCTTATCCAGACCAATGTCTTGTATTGCGCACCAAGTCAAAATAGACGTGTCATCAGCAAACAGGCAGATCTCAGTGCAACCAATGTGTGCAGGGATATCATTGATGTATATTAAGAAAAGAAGTGGTCCTAATACAGATCCTTGTGGTATTCCCCTATTTCCTGTCGCGTATTTCGATTTATTGTTTCCCGTATTCCATAAAATTGCAATTTTTCTAGGAGTATTTCGTGATCTACGCAATCGAACGCCTTGCTCAAATCGCAACAGGTTGAGACTAGGTCCTCCCTTTCATTAAAAGCAGTCGTCACCTGGTCGATCAGATCAATGATTGCTGAAGTCGTTGATCTTCCTTTACGATACCCATGTTGATTACTGCTGAGTATATTATTGTGCTCGAATAAATTTATAAGCCTCAGTACCACCTCAAAGATCTGGGATATTGTTGGTATTACAGCGATTGGTCTGTAATTGTTCGGGTCAATCTTTTCTCCTTTCTTGTGAAGGGGGATTACTTTTGACAACTTCAGTTCGTGAGGATATGTACCCTATTAACGCATTTGCCAAAAGCTGTGCCACATCGTCCACCACGCATCCCAAAACCTCCACCGACAGTCCATATGCGTCCTGAGTGTGCTTCTTCTTCAATTCATTTGTTATTCGTTTTATTTCTTCTGGCGTAACGGGTTCTAAATATATGGTATTCGATGAGCCTTTATTTGTTTTCTTTAATAATTCATGCGCATCTTGAATTGGACCGGAAATTACATTTGGTAGTTTACTGACAATTGTCGCAAAATATGTATTAAGTACATCAGGATGTAAGGTGATGGAGCTTTTGCCATCTTCGCATTTGTATGTTTCTCTCTTTATTGTGTTCCATATTTTTTGTGTTTTGTTCGGTGTTGCTGCTATCTGTTGGGTTATCCTTGTGGAATAGCAAGTCCTAAATCTTCGACATTTCACAAGAAGAAGTATACGATTTAAGAAAATGACAGGATACACGCTCCAACAACGTATGTATAACCCAAATAGTGAAAATTTGTGATAGACATGGTGAAAATTGAGTGAACCAGGGAAACAGTTCGCAGAATTCGTAATGTTTGGTCGGTATGAATCATTTTCTCCCGAAGCCATTATAATCCTAACCGCAAAATTCGAGCAAAATGACCAGGTTGCTGACCAAGTTACCAGTTCGAACTCGTGCCCTCAGGTCATACCAAACCATTGCCACTGTCGCTGAAAGTGTCGCAGAAAAACCAAGTAAGGGTTTCAAAGATCAGCCTTCATCGGATTCTGCATCAAGTTCCTAGTCTACATATTTATAAAGTACAACTGGCTCAGCAGTTCAAGCCGGCTGATCATTTGGGTGCAGACAGGTAATCCTGACTTTTTTAGAAAAGTCGTTTTTGGTGGCAGATCTATCTCCTACCTCAATGCCTTCCTCAATACACAGAACTGCTGCATTTGGACTTTCAAAATTTCAGGAACAATAGTCGAGGAACCTGTTTATCTCCAACTCGTTTGGTGTGGTTTTTAGATTAGATTATCGGGCCTTATCTTTTTGGGAATCATGATGGTGCTGCGATTACAGTCAAGCAGAACGCCACCATAACTGACTTTTTTTTTGCTCATATTGGACATTATGAACATAAATAATAATTTTTGTGCGGAAATTGTTTTCTGGACGCGCTATTTTGCGATTAAATTGGCACCGCAGATCGTGCGCTTTAACTCTCCTAGACTTTTTTCTTTGGGGCTACGTGAAGGAAAGAGTCTACTCGGATGCCCCGCAAAGACTTTCAGTCCTCAAATATTCGCTAAATAGAGCCACAGTTGTGCAAAAATCCCATGCAAAGCTTCCTCAAAAGAATAACAATTTGCAGGCAGAGTTGATGTGGGCATTTACTGGACATTATTTTCCACAAGTAAGCGCAGAGTTTGTATTTTGAACTTAAATAAATATTTTGTACTATTTATGGATAAATAAATGTTTTTTTTTTAAAATTAAAATACGACTACTTATTGGAAAGCTTTTTATGCAGTATATGGTCTATACTTCATATTAATGTTAGGCAAGACACACATGATACGCTCCATCCATTCTAGAAGAAAAAAAGGTTAGGACATTTAAAAATGCGTAGGTAAATTGTAGCTCATAATGTGTTAAGCACGAAGAAAGTAATACCTTTTAATAAAGAAATTTAGCAGACTCAGACCTTTATTTTCTCTGCCTCATTTGTTTGAATTTCATTTAGTGTCTACAGCAGTTGTCATTGCTTTTATATAGGTTCTAACACTTTTAAACTGTTATCAGAGAAAGAAAGCTCTATATAATGGATACTTTTACTTTCCCATGCATATAACTAAAACACCTGTTTATGTTCGATCTTTATAGGACAAATGCCTCAATGTTAATATCTTTAGACAAGTTTATTATCATATTTCGTAACGCTGTGTCGATCCAATTTCCTATCTTTTTCCTTTCCAAAATAGACTAATTCCAAGCAATTATGTACGTAATCATTTACATCAACACCGTATACGCGTCTGACATCGATATAATCTATTTTTAAGGACGTCTTTATATCCGTCATAGGGTGTCGATGTTTTCCGTTAATTGCTGCTTGATATATTTTGACGTCTCGTCGTCTTGACAGAGACAAGATGTGATCGTAACTGGGTAAATATATACAAAGATTTACGCGGTAATAATCTTTTATTAGTATTGGAGGTTTATGTTTTTCTTTCGCTATTTATGTGTTTATGAAATTGTGTTAATACATTACTGTATAAATTATCACTGCGACAAGTTAGATTATTCAAGAATAGAATGTTTAAACCTTTAACTATTGGAATGTGAAAGGAATGTCCATATTTTCTTAATAATTGTGCTAATTGAGTCATTTTCTGTGGATCTGTTAAAGGCTGTGCTAACTCACTTGACACGCTCATACAGCGGTGGGTTTGAAGTTAATGAAAACTTTATTACCAAAACAAATCTTGCAATAAAACGGTTTACATAAACAATTTTACATTCTTAGTTTTATTGTAAATAATTCTAAGGTAAAATGTAATCAGAAATGTATAGCGTAAGTTAAAGATTTATGTTTTTAATTCTATAGTTAGATAATTATTTGAGGACTCAAAAGAAAATCTACGTAATTACCAGTTAGTAAATATTTCTACTTAATTCTTCTCTTCATTGTCCTTTACTGTCTAGCTACTGTGGTAATTGTGGTTGTAAATTAAGTCAAGGTATAAATATTTCTGTCATTAAATGTTTCAACGCTTCTCCGTGTTGTAAATTATACAGTAGAATGGGCGATAATGTGACTTGAGTTTAAATAAATACATGTCGAAGCGTAACTTCTACGCATATCCTTTTTAAAACCCCATCCAGCCGTCGTTGAAGTATATTATCATATCACCCCAACTGGAATAAATCAATATAGCATCAGCCAAGAAGAAAGTTTGATACATATCAAAATGTCATCTCTTTGGAAAAACAAATCACCAACAAAATGCGTAACTTTATTCAAGTGTACCCCTCCTCTTAAGACGAAGAAAAATCGAAAAAATAAAGAACGTAGTAGGCTGTGAAAAAAAAAAAAGTGAAACGCTCCCGAATTTTCTAACCCCCATTGTGCCCGTTAAGGGTTCCAAATGGTGGGAAGGGCTGTAGCAGTTACTGTGTACGCAGTGCGCGAGTTATACGAGGGTGCCTATACAGTGCTTGCGCTCGGTGCTCCACCCTCGCACTATTTGTCATTGCTAGTGATGTTTGATATATTTATGTTGGCCGGATTGTCTGCTGCAAAGTGCCCGGGCTCTTCTATTAATCGCCGGAATATTTCATCCGTAAAAAAGTTCCATTCGCGCACATGCGTCCTGTTGTATGTACCTTAGGTATGTATGTATAACATATATACATATGTATGTTACATAGTTTCAGCCATTACCCAGCTTCGGGTACTTCTCGTAACCGATTTAACTGTGCTCGTTAAGTGTCTTGTGTGCACGGCTGGTCGGTCGACGGGCCGGGGAAATGAAGTTGTTTCAATTTAAACAATGGGATGCCACGTGACCTCAATTAATACCATTATGTATCACGCGAGCATCTTGGAGGGAAATTAGTTGTGCCCGAATATGAAGTTAGATATGATGTGGAGAATATGGTTTAATGGACTATGATTCATCTTGGAAGTAAATTAGGGTAGCTAACTTTTCGGAATGTGTTTAAATAAAAGGAATAACTTAATAAAGATTTTTTGAGAGCTTTTAAGTGCAACAACTACTGATTGCAGTTGCATTAATTAAATCCTGCTTTGATTATAGGTAATAATGGACAATGAAGATTACGGTTTTGTATTTGGTGCTTTGGTTGAGCGGAATTAGATTATAATTCTGCCGTAAATCATAAATAAAATTACAGGCGAGCAAACTAGTTTTAAAACCAACAAGTTTCTTAATTTTCCGTTAATATTTGTAATCTATATCAACGAGTTAGCTTCCTATCTAGATATTGGGACTTTGTATCAATATGCGGATAACACCACCGTCATATTAAAAGCTTGTTCAAATGATGAAATTTCAGAATCTTTATATCTATTAACTTATAAAATGTTAAATTGGTGTAATATGAATAAGCTGCAGCTAAATATTGAAAAAAAGAAGCTGATTAAGTTTACGACGAAAACAGATATAAACTCTATAACACATAACAACATCGAACAAACAAACACAGTAAGATATTTAGGTGTAGTACTGGACACTAAGCTCAATTGGGAAAACCAGGTAGAGTCCGTGTGCGTGGAACTGAGTCGGTATTACTACGGCTTCTATAAAATCAGAAATACGGTTAGTTTAGATACCCTTAAAACATTGTACTTCGTGCATATTCAGTCCAGGCTATCTTACAGTCTGATTTTGTGGGATTCACCAACCTATGCTCAGCGGGTTTATGTGTTGCAAAAAAAGATAATTAGGTGCATGATGCATAAAACCAGTAGAATGCCGTGTAAACCAATGTTTCAAGAACTTAACATTTGTAGCCTACCATGTCTATACATTTATAACTTGGTATCTTTTTATCTATCTAATAAGCATCTGTTTAGCCGCAATCGTAATATTTCATCTGGCATGCCTACCAGACATGCCGATTTCCTAGCAATACCCTCCCACAGTCTTTCCAGTTATGAACGAGGAGCTTTATATAGAATTATTTCGGCGTATAATGCCCTTCTAAATTACATTAAAGAAATTGCTAATGAAAAGAAAACAAAAAATAGAGCTACGCAAATATTTAATCAAAAATTTCACATTTCAAGAATACCTTGATAAGAAATCTTAGGTTAGTAAATTATCTATTAATGTTAATAACGTAATGTACCGACTATATGGAATGTTTTATTGCATTCTTGACACTAGCAGCATATACTGTGAGGCATACACTACGTTAATTTAATATGCCACATCTCCATTTTTCCCCTGTTCCCCTAAGTTGTACATTTTTATTTAGTTGCTAATATTTCGCTACAATTTAGTAGCACCATCAGAGCTAAAAAAAAATCACTTTCACACAAGGTTTTTCCCTACGAAAGTTATTTATTTATTTATTTTACTGACCAATTAATAGAATGTGTTTATATTTTTTAATATTCATAGCATGGACGGATGGTGGTGGAGAATCAGATTTAATTTTCCGGGATTTTGGTCGTACTTACGATACTTTGGAGCACAGTGTGGTGATATCTGCATCAAATTATCATAATTTGCTGTTAATAAGTTCCGTTTAATATGTTTGAGTAATATAACACAGTATATGTCGTTGTCCGCATGTTCTTCTGGGTATAATCCAGTCTTCGCTGTAGGACTCAATTTTGGGTCTTCCCTTTTTATAATATGTTTATCCTTATTTCGCTTGAGTACTTTTTTGCCAGCATGATGCACAGTATGCTGGTGGCATTCAAGACTGATATTCCTTCTCTCTGTAGTGGGTCGTTTAATTGCTGGACAAGATATTAATACTGACCTAAATGTAATTCATAATTATGTTGTTCTTTGGTGCATGTATGTAATTGTATTACAAGACAAACTCATCACAAAATTTAGCATAAGTTAGTTTAATCTTGCGTTTTTCCTTTATTACCCCGAGGAAAAAGGTTCTTTAAACAAAGAAATATTTGCTTGCCGCTGTCTATTCAAAAGAGTCGCTTTTCCCTCAGTTAAAACATATTTCTTTCAATGAAATTATATTATCTTGAATGTAAAGAGTAAGTATTAACTGACTTAAATCATTCTTTTAAACAGCAACAAAGAAATATTTCATTTCTTAGAGATATATGCCTATTTATGTTGTACCTACTTCTGGGTACGTAGGAGAAACAGGTGTGCTATTTCAGCCATCGGATATACATCCTGCGTTTTCCAACATTTGTTAATGTTCATTCCTATTTCTGCTTCTGCAATATATTCTGTTGGAAATAGATAACTATTGTTATTGAATGAAATCGGCGAAAGTGACTGAATACGAATTATGTTCACTTATCTTAATTAAGCATTAAGAAAACGAGCTAATTAATTCTTTCTGTTTACAAGACAAGATATTATTAAGGTTTATTATTGAATGTAAGAGAAAACTAAGCAGTACTAACAATAAGTGTGTCACAAGAGATTTCCGGTTGACGGCATTTTACAGCATCAAATCCAAACGATATCAATGACGTATCATCTGTGGTTTGCGCTCGAACTACAAAGAAGAATGGATGTGTCCACAACAGCAACCCCCGAACATTATATTTTGGAGTGATCTAGATACATCTCCCGTACCTATCTTATCACCAGTGTGCTGTTTTCCATTACTATTTTATGCGGCTCAGGAGGCATTTTTCTACATGGGAAATCTAAATGATAGGCGTGTCTTTCTGTTTTCATAAGAAAATCTTACAAGTGACAAGTAGTATCAAAAAATACGTCCAAGGTTACAATCTTGCGTCCTTTTCACGTTTTACGGTTTTACGGTAGAACGTAAAGGATCAACGTAGGTACTTATTCTTCATAAAATTTTACATAGAATCGGAGTATGAAATAAAAAGTAGAGGGTCCCATTAAAGAAAATCATGACGATAGCATTTGCTCACTTCTCTAATTACTTGTTGAATATAGAATGTACATATATGAACATTAAGAAGGGCTTCCTTTTGCAGTTTAACTTTATCTCAAATATATAACGGAAATAGCTTGGATAAAGCTGTCTGAAGAAATTACATACCTTGGCATCATTCTTAACTACAAGCTTACTTGGAATCGACAGCTTCAAAGAATTAAAACCAGGGCGAAGCCAATACTCATGTTAGCTGGAAGAGCCCATGGAAAAGCATACGGATTAACAACAAATATGCTGTATTGGACATACATCATGGTGGTCAGACCTATGATCACTTAGGCATCTCTGATATGGTGGACAAAGATCTAGCAGCAAAATGCTACTATAAACTTAGCAAGATACAGAGACGTGCGTATTTTGGAATGACAGGGCAATTAGGACTACCCCTACGGTAGCAATGGAATGCCACCTACACCTCCCTCCTCTTCATTTGGTGATAATAGAGGAGGCAAAAATGAGGCATGTCAGATTGCAGGAAATACCAAATTGCAGATATGCGAGATTGGGACACAACAATATTGTCTATCATGTGAAAGACAATCTTTTCATAACGAAATTAGACCATGATTTTGACATAACTATTTAAGAGAGATACCAAGGAGAAAACCACGAATTGGACATGCTGAAAACAATCCAACTACAGAGACAGGTTCGATGAACTGATCAGGTTTGTACACAGATTAAATACCAAATTTACAGTAATGTGAGCAATACCATGATTATATTTTCAATATGAAGATATGTCAGTGTCCTTTAAGCAGAAGCTTATGCAATATTGCATTATGCAAAAGAAAGCAATGAAAGGGCTTGTAAAAACAAACAGATCTGCATTGTAGCATACAGTCAGCCGATACTAATAGCGTTAGCGAGCACCGGAATACAATCAAGACTGGTTTGGGAATATATTCGTGAATTGAAAAACCTGGCAGATCGCAATAGAGTCTTAACTGTACTCTGTGTGCCCGAACATTCGGAAACCGAAGGAAACAGAAACGGCGATTAGTTAGAAAAATATGGATCAGCGGTCCAAAAGCTATTTTAGGAGTGTCCAAACACAAAGTACGAAAGCAGATAAGGTTTTGGGTGGAACACGAAGAACACTAGAATAATACAACCAGACAAATTCATGGAAACAACTTCGTACGGTGGTAGGTCTCCTAACGGGGCACTGTGCAGTAAAAAGACACCTACAGAAAAACAACAATATCTGGGAATGCGAAGTTCTGGACGCAAAAAGACTAAAAGACGCACTAACCCAAAGCATTATTAGGGTAGACCTGCACAGACTAGTACAGGGCACCAGGATATTGGAATGGCTAGCATGATTCAATGAGTACAGGATATGGAAGATTAAATACAAAAACCCAATAAGCTGGAGTGCTTCCAGATCGCTTCCCCGACAAAAAAAAAATAAGTATTAGATGAAAACCAAAGTTAAACAGTTATTCAATTACTTTGTGTAGTACAAACGTTGATGATGTGGTCATTCTATTATTTAATATTTAGCGGTGTTTGTTGCTACCTATTCATTATTGCAGTTATTTATCAGTAACAAATTTTTAAACAATCATCCAAAATTTTGTAAGCTGTTCAGTATTTTTTTTTTATTTATATTTTTACCGTGGAATAACTGTTTATGTTTTCATTTTATGCACATCAAAAGACTCACTAATCTTGCCCAATCATCGTCCATTATGCAAAGTTGGATCCTTCCGCTTCACTTGCCCGTGCGGTCGTAAAAATATGAAAACCTAATTTGGATCTTCCTTTGATATGCCTCAAATAAAAGTCCCAATTTAACGAAACGATAAAAAAGAAACAAGAATCTTTCAGAGAGGTACGTAATGATTGTCTTTGTTTATTCCGAACTTTATTCATTTTTTTTTCTTTTTCAACAACGTAAATATAAATATATATATATACAAATGACGATGTCAAAGGCGTTAGGATTCCTCCGTTTCTTTGTTTAACAGGATGTTGTTATTCCGTACAAAAGAGGAGCGATTCGAACGCTCTCTGACGGTGCTGTCGCCATCCCGTCGTTATGATTCTTCTTGTCGAGTAGCAGCAAACAGTTTTTGCGCTTTAAATGGGTCAAATTAAATTGGATTTGCAGAAAACGGGCGTCACGTCGACGCCGTACATAATACGACTGCAAACACAGTGTAGCACAATTATTTCGCCACTTTCCGTCGTCAACGCAACAACAATACCGAATTCGATCGCAAGGGAGTTGTTAAACTTCGCGCCTTGGAAGAATTATGCAAATACAAGGGTGATTACGAGGTGAAGAAACTTATCGAGACTAGCAAATAGACTTCTGAGGAGATAAAATAAGAAATTAGTTCGTTTGCTTTAATGCAATCAAGATTGCATTCGTTTTGTAATGCTGTAAAAATTTTATTACAATGTGGCACAAGCTACCGTTTAATTTCTTATAAAATCCCAGGATTTTAATTATTTACATTTGAGTACTTCGGTGAATTACAATTTAATAGCAATAAAATAAGACGCAAGCTCCCTTCGTACTTATATTATCTAATTGAGGAGAAAATTACATCCTTCTCCCAGTTCGGAGATTGCGTCCAATCTGAATTAGACTAACTCATTGAATTAATGATTGATATAGGTTCCACCAATCGAAATATCATTAATAGCTTCCTAATCAATCATATGTATTTGACATTCATTTAGTTACACTCCAGTTGTGGTAAACTTCGATAAACCGTTCTTTAGACTACCTATTTACTGCACTATATTCTTTCATTAAATCAACTTTATATTTTCGGAGGACTCCACTAAAACACACATTCTACCGTCACATACAATTCATGTATGTGCCCGGATACGTATTTGTGTAGTCCGGTGTATACGTTAAAGTTTAACATGTAAATTTAGATGGGAAATTCACGAAGGTGCAGATTTAATTAGGGTAGTTGCTACAGTTTCGTCCTAAACAAATATTATGTAATTAAGCTGTCTAGGTGAATATGCTTGTGCATAGCTCATTTGCATGAATTTTTCCCTGGCGGTTAGTTTCGTGCAGCAGTCATATTTAGTAAAGCGGATGAAACCTAATTAAAAATAAATTGCTTTAGGGGGTGGACATATTAATAATTAAATGCAATTTAAAGATAATGTTTCACTATTTTATAAGTTACCTGCTGGCAAGTCATTCAAGTCTGAAGGTATTTAACACACACACTCAAACAAAAAGTCTTTCAAAAATTTTAAAGTTTTCCAAAATGCGCATTCCTAAATTAAACATGGTGTTTGGAATTTGCAACGTTTTTCTGCATATATTGGTTTATACCTAACAAGTATAAAAGTTAATCCCTCTAACTAAGTCCAATGGCATGCGTATCTTCAGGGAGACTGGTAGCAGACATTCTCTTAGGAAACGATCCTGCGAATTCTTTATGGGATCACCTATGACTGGCATAATACTTTCGCTAGCCGAACACAAAATCAACTTCTGGGCAGCCCATAGAACACTCCAACACTGATACGGTTGTGTTGATTTGGTACATGCTAAAGAATTCATTAATAAATAATTATTCATGCTTTTATTGGTCACTGCATATAATGATTCAACAATTACTTGCTTATGCAGACTGGGATTCTCGGATGAGCCTGACTGCCAGTTGTGTTTGAGGAACAACAAGAAGTGAAGCAAATCTTCAAGTGTCCATTTACGATTGTCCTACGGTCACCAAAATTAGGTGTATGGTCTTTGAGAAAGCTGACATTTCCTTAGCAGATCTGAAAAGGAAATTTCACTGAACAAGAACCCGAGCAACGTAGAGCGTCTGAACTGTTTTAATGAACTTTATTTATAATTTTTTATATATTATATTATAGTTTGTTATGCATGTACCAAGTTATTTTTTATATCTTAGTCTTCAATACCCACCTATTATTCTTTATTTTTTAATGTGGAATTTTCTCCAGTTCTTTGCATGACGTCCATTTTCCTAACGTTCCATTAGAAAATCTATTTCATTGTCAGTGTAAAGATGTGAGTTAGTTTGTTTTATTTCGCTAAGTTTTTATTTGTTCACGCACACTCAACTCCTCCCATTGCGACCGCGTGGAGAAACCGCAAGTGTATTTAAACCGCGCGCTTAGTACAAATAGGGAGAGAGTCCCCAGATACCTCCCAGTCCGCTCTGGCTGATGTGTCGGCAAACCTTCTGATTCACGTGGAGCTTCTTATTCCCGGTCTGATTGTAGCGCTGGCAAAGCTTACTGGCGTAACACAGGCATTTTACCGATCTTCTCCGCTCTGACCGTTGCGTTGGCACAGCTTCTAACGCTCCCAGAGCTTTATTTATAAAATCGTTCCCGTACCGCATAGCCCGTGAAAATAGTCCGCGTACTTTTCGACCGACCCTGGTATATACATTGTCACTTTATACTATTAACCGAAACACAGCTATTAGATTCCATGTTTAGATTTCAACTGTTACCGAAGCCCCGCGAATGTTTTAATTGTTCGTCATTGTACATGTTTATATATACTCACGATTGTACATGTTTTGAAACTTACCTTTTTCTTGCTGTATATATTCGATGTCTTCTACACCTGTTGTATAGAACTGAATGTTTGATTCATGATACACTTTCACTGTTTCGTTGCGTAATCAGTCTAGAACCCTGAACATCCCTCGACCTTAGTTTCATTGCTACCACTTTGGGGTTAAAACTTTATTGTAACGGCGTTAATAAGACGCAACACCGTTTAAACCGCAACGAGGTTGTAATTCACCTTTTGACAACTGACGATCAGCGCCGCCAAATGAACTTGGGGCGAACCTCCTCTTTAGACTTACGAGGACCAATGCATAAGTAATACCTAAATATTTTAAAAACAAGTAAGTAATCGAATCAGTATACCGAACAAGAACCGGAAAAAAAAACGGCCGTTACACATTTACTTTTCTTTATCATGTTATTGACTGTTATTTATTTTACATCAATCGCTCATTGAAATTATTACGTTACACAAAAACTTCCACTATCGCAAGAGTGTAATTTATGTGCCCTTAAAAAATAATTGTGTGAAAATTGCAAGCAGACGCTGTTTTTTTTTTTTGAGTAATGGAAATGTAATAAATGTATTTTTCTTTTGTTATAGGTAAGTACTCGCAAAACGCATCTTACACCTTCTTCCCAATCTCGATGGATTGTAACTAAACGTTTTCAAGAGGAACTACTGTAGGCATGGTGAGAGAACATTGCGTATATACATTATTAAAACCCTGAACTAAATAGTATTGATTTAGATAAGAATAAAAATCTATAGCTTTTTTTTTCAAGACCCTGTACAACCCTTTATAGCCTCCTTTATAATATAGAAAGCCAAACTTTATGCAGTTTGAAAAGTTTGAAAACTTCTGGTTTATAAAAAAAATATTTTCTCAGTGTTGCCCGAATATTGAGTTCGACTTCTCTGAGACTATGAATGCGAAGCTCGAATACTCAGATCGCTAAAACCTTAATTACTGCATATATCGTGTGCTAGATGTAAGAAAAGCCAGCCGAGTAAATAACGAAGCGGACAGAGCAACAAAGGAAACAACACAATAGCAGTTTATGCCATTGAAGTGTTATCAAAGTAAAATCATTTGTGTGAAATACATAATATTAAATGAACATCTTGATTTAAAATGCAATTAAATAATATAATTGTACAAAATTGTGTAAGTTAAGAAAACTGCCAACTATTGCCAAAAATAGTAAAATCAGTAACTATGTTATATCAATAAGCGTTCACTGATATCTGATTGTAAAAGAGCTATGTTTCACTTTATTAATAAATTCTGTTTATGAATTTTCTCTTCTAATGTCGTAGAACAAATAGTAAGGATAAAATAAAATTATGGAATGTATGGAAAACGTCCTACTTGTTATTTTATTGATCGTATAAACTATAAAACATGCTTGTTTTATAAACAATAATGAATTATTAAACATCTAACCAATTTTATTAGAACAAAATCATTTCATGAAGGCAACTTCGGTGTAACTAACTGAGGCTCTGGGCGCAAATAGATAATTTAAAAAACCAAAAATAAACCAGGAAGGTTATTTCGATCAACCAATCAGAGACCTATACATATTAGTCCAATTAAATTGGCAAAACTATGTCTATTTATTGGTGCCGATCCTTTCTTCAATATTACCAAATCATAACTAACAATATTCAAGAGAAATCCCTAATTCATGTTCTGTGTCAATGCACTAGCTTGGCAAGAATATAGTTTACTATTAGAAAGAGAAAGAAATGAAGTAGGCCCTTATGGCAATCCCAATCTTAATCTGGTGATTAAACCGGTAAAAGAAATGGGGGTTAAATGCAAGAAGTCAAGTAGCTTCTTGGTCTCTTGCATTAAGTAGTTTTTTACGCAATTCTATATCACACAGCTCTTATTACAAACAAAACTGAGTGAATTTGAGAAAATGTTAATCGACTTATTTGACTTATTTCTTTATTATTTTTATTGTTTATTTATCGGATTTATTAGGTACTTTAAAGCAAAATACTCCCAACAATTATTTTGCTTCTCAATATACATATATTAACCGACATCAACATAACAATTTGCAGAAGGCTATTTCAGTTGGAACCCTGATTTTTAATTTCCTCAGATTGAAATATCCGAAAGTGCTAATTATGAAACTTCTGAATTGTGTGCAGATAGCGTTAATGAAAATCACGCTAGACGCCAATGTAGTACATTTTACATGATTATGTGTAACTGTGCGGGGCGATCCGACGTTTGAGGTGAAGACACAGAGCCGTGCGTATGGCGGCAAAAAGCGGTCTAGAGACCCAAATTCTCCGTTAGCCTAAAAGACGTGTTTGACAGTGGCAAATAAGCCTTCCGCCGCTCGCAGAGGGCGCAGCTTCGGCGGTTTAACATCCCGCAGGAGAGTAATTACAACTCCAGATCTCGTTGAACTTAGATTGGCTGATTACGCAATATCTTCACCCAATTAATTTGGTTAATAGAAGGTAATCACTTTGGGATCTGCTAGTTGCTTTTCGGGGTCATTAGTGATATTTTCAATTTGCGCAGAGGGCGCATTTAAGTAGCGGCGAATCTGGGTGATTTAATTGTGCCACTTTATTACACCGAATTGATGTTACAGCCTGCGAATTTGAGTAAAAACTTTTATACATTGGAAATGTTTGCGAATTTAAAGTAGGAAAAATAATAAAATATAAATTTCTATAACAAAAATAGTTATATACCTGCTCTTAACTGTAGCATCCATACAGGTGCATATAGAAAGTTAAGAAAAACGAAAGCTCTGCAACAAGAAAGCATTCTAAATACATTTTCTCAAAAAGGAAATACATAGAAAATATGGCAGAAGTAGTTTACTTAATATATTATTTGGATGGATTCTACACATTTCCATCTTGCCCAAAAGTTTTATAGGAAGCTGCAATATATTAATAATTATTATATATGAAACGTTTTCTAATTAATCATAATGACTTCCCAAGTTTTCTAATAACTTATTTATTACTACTTTATATTTTAATATACAGTTTGTGTATCACATTTTTTTGTTTACTATTTTTGTTTATATTTTCTGCTTTTTGTTTTTGAATTTGGACAACTTGAAGAAAACATCTAGCTTTAAAATTAGTTTGTTTATTATATATTTGGTACTATTTGCATGACGATATCGACACTGCAATTATTAAAAGTACTTGCAAATACTATTTAATAAACTTCTCTATGGAAAGTGGACTTTTTCCAAGTAAACTGAAAATTTCAGTTGTTAAACCTATTTATAAAAAAGAGGACAACTGCCAATACCTTTTCCAAGGTTTAAGAAGCCGTGGTAAGAGACAAATTATCAATTAAAAAAAAAAAATTTATATTTAATATAAATCGACATGATTTCTTGCCATCTGGTGTTAGAGGAGTTACAAATGAGTAGATTGTAAGTTACTTGAGTAATCCCTTACAAAAATCACCTTTACTTCGAAAGTATTAGTTAATGAGGCAGGGATTGCGCAAGGCCTAATTCTTGGTCCTATATTGTTTGTCATTTATATTATTACTCAACTTCTAACACTAATTCATCAAAGCGAAATAAAATTATAACAAGTAAAAATAAAACTGCCATTCTACTTCTTAAAAATGCAACCTCACTGATACCTGTTGACCAATGAGTGAATTCTTCATTAGTTACTAGTACGTCGTCCAAGATACTAGGGATTGTTTTCGAAGCTAATATGGACTGGGAAGAGCATGTTGATTACATTTGTAATCAACTGGCACGAATTATTGATGCCTTATATCATTTAAAACAAAGCTGCAGTCTAGGTATTCTACGTTCCATGTCGGTACCATGCACAGTTTTTTTCTAGACATAAGTAAGGGGCCCTTTATTGAGGCTCTTCCAGTAGTGCCCAAAGGGCATTTATTTTTCAAAAGCGGGCCCTACGTACTTTACATAGTTTGAGAGACTACCGCAGGCATGTTTTTAAAAATGAAAAATATCTCACCCTTTGTGATATGTATATCTTTGAAATGTTGAGCTCTGCATGTATATAAAGATATTAACAATTTTAAAAATCATACTAACCACGACTACGACACAAAATCCTGTTCATATTTATTACCAGCAGCTCATGAAAAATCAATCTTTCAAAGAAGTGTGCAATTTGTCAGCTGCAAAATTTTTGATGCCCAGCCAAAAAATATAATAACAATAACACACTTTCGTAGACTTAAAAATGGTGTAAAAAACCTACTTCTACAAAAGAATTGTTATAGTATAGATGGTTTTATGAATTTCTCTCACAAGACACACACATAAACTCTTCTAATCAATAGTTAGCCACTTAGCTTCTGTTTCTTGTAATTTCGACCTTTTCTTGCATTGCATACATTGAAATAAAGTTCTATTATTATTATTATTAAAATTAAACTGGAAGGCAACCTCTTGGAGTGGGACCAGACCACATGATTTCGACATATCCATTGAACAGAAATTTCCAGGTGGAAATCACGGAGATGCTGGAATCTGTCTAACTTTAGAGACAGGCTTGGTGAACCGAACTGGTTTACAGACGGATCAAAAGCGGAGAATGGGAGTGGAGCTGGAATTTACAGTGAGACAAACGGATGTGTATTGCAACAGACAGTCAGGCGATATTGAGAGCAATAGTGAACTCCAGGATACAATCAAGACTAGTTTGGGAATGCATTCGAGAAGTGAATAGCCTGGCGGACCGCAATAAAGTTACTTTACTGTGGGTACCCGGAATCAAATTAAACGAAAAAGCCGAAGAGTTGTCAAAGAAGGGATCGTCGGCTATATTTATAGGCCCAGAACCTGTTCTAGGAGTGTACAATAACACAGAAAGGGAGCAGGAAAGCAGTTGGATCCAAGAGACCCATAAACAACACTGGGACAACATAACCTGGCAAACTCATGAAGAACCATTTATCAAGCGACCACCAAATAAGAAGAGTAAAGAACTACTAAATCTTACTAGGAATCATCTTCGTATAGTAGCAGGTTTCGTAACAGAACTATGTGCACTGAAAGGACACTTATAGAGAATGGGGATCCACACCGCAGATGCCCAATGCAGATGGTGTAATAGGATAACAGAGACCACATACGATGTGAATGTGAGGCTCTGGACGCAAAAAAAACAAGCAATTTTTGGCAAGCCAAACATAAACCCAGAGGACTATTTCCATGGACCAGTTCAGGGTACCAGGATTTTGAACTGGCTGGCATAATTTGATGGGTAAAAGAAATGAAAGATATAATACAAAAAGCCAAGAGGCTGCAGTGTTACCCGGGACTTTGTTAGAGGGCGCCCACAAGAACAACAACAACAACAAAAAAACCTATGGCGTGTATCTAAAATATGTTATATTTAGTTGTCCGTAAATTTTTTGAAAAGGACGGATATGTGTTGAATCCATGGAAACGTCAAGTTGTAGAATTTATGAAATAATGCATTAAGCCTCCGATTTTTATTTAAAAATGGTTTCATATTACAAAAAAAAAAAAAAAAAAAACAGGGGAAAGATTTCCCTATGCTAAAACTAAATTGTCTTTTTCTATCTATGGCTGCATACAGAAACAACAGAAATATTCATAACGGTAAAAGAAACTCCTATGTTATACTCGCGTATAATACTGGAGGATGCTTCCTCATTGAAGTATCGAAGAACAATCTCACAATGTAAACGTTTTGTATTCTGAATAAATTTTATGTTTCATTTCCTTTGATATCCTAATAGAAAATACAATTTTGGTCGTTGTGTGCTGGAGAGAGAAAGAGAAATGTAGTAGCCGGCGTTGACGTCCCCGTAAAATAAAATGAAAGTCGCACGGATACGAATCGTAGTAGAGATGAACCGGGACGTGTGTACTTAGAGGAGAGGAGAGGACAAAGGAAACGTGATATGGAATATGAAATTTAGAAATGCAGATTTTCTAGAGAAGGGCTTCTAACGTGTACAAGATTTGCGGTTATGTCAAATGTCTACACCTTAGTCTTCTGCATTTTCAAAATTTATAACACTGCATTACTTTGCATACACCGTGTGAAAGATAGAAAGGAAAAGCTATACGAGGTATGCAGCTCCGCTGTTGTTCTTTTTTTCTTCAGCTACGTTTCATCAGAGCTGATTCGCAGCTGAAGATCCAACCGTAATAATAACCAAGTGGTGGATATCTATTTTTAAAATATTATTAAATAATTATGAGACTGCCAGCTTCAGTGGCTGACGTTACTTACAGAATGAAAACAATAAGAGCTCTTTATTTTTTAAACAAATGCTAGAGATCTTCGTCGTCTTGGGGGTGTTCCAAAACTTAAAATGACCGTAAAAACGTATATTTTGCAAGTTTAGTTGCGCAAAAATCTTCGTCAGTTCTACTTTTCTTCTAATTTCATAATAGGTTTACATGTTTTAGCACTAATTTCATACGGCGAGATGCACCTATATGCGCACTAGTAGTTTTCTTTCGATTTGCCTTGCTGTTTTATGACGCTTAAACGCTATTTGTTTTGGAGTTAGGAATTTGCAACTTGCCGCAAGCGTTTTGCAGCGTCGAGAATTATTGGTTAGGGAGCAGATTTTCGCAGTAGAATCAGATAACTGACGTGAAATTCTTGACGATGCGTTAAAAGAATATGAGTGTTGTTTGCACTGTTTACATCGTTTGTTAGAGCGTGGAAATCCGACGCTTCAGTAGTGGTCTACTGCTGTTTTCAGGCATTGTTGTCTATGGAATTGTATGTATCTCTCGGGTATTATAGAAGCAAACGCATAAGGCAGTTTACCCGAGCGTTACATACAATTCCCGAGCCAACCCTGGAAGTAGCAAGTCACAGTGCTTACCGAGGCTACCCTGATGTTGGCAGTAGAACCACTACCGATACGTCGGCAATCCAGAAAACGATGGAAACAGTCCAAGCAACACCAACTCATATCCTAATGAATCAGATCGTGCGGAATTCTTTGCCATCGTTCGAACAGCACTTGGCACAAGAATGGAAACATAGCCAAAAGGCTTTAACCAGGAGTTGCTTTCTGCTTTCAGCCTTCTCCATTTCTTCTCTTGCATAAGCCCGTCTCTTGAACACGTTTTCAAGCGCAGAAAACAGCACACTTCGAAGTGTTGAGCTCTCCAGCGACAGATCTCAATGATTATGTCTTCTTGAAGGAGAGTAGCGGACCATGTAGTTTCGGTTTCACTTAAATGAAAGTTTTCTCTAATCGGAGAAAAGTAAATTCGCAATTTTTAACATTTACGCTTTGATTTTGGCAATTATGTTGAATTTGGCATATCGTCAGTTTCGTTCTGAACTCTTGTATTTCTTTAACAAATGCAGACTATAATAAAATAACGTGATCATGCTAACGTAGACTACCCACAGATGTCAGTGTCAGGCATTGAACTGTATCCTGGAGAACTGGAACGGTATCTTACTCACGAAAATGTGAAACGGGGCTCTATATAGCCAATCATGATTACTGACGTATATCTATACCTAAAATTATGGTTGTTTAAGCTACTGTTTCTTTGAGTGGAGGAGTTTCTATAAGTTTTAGACCATTAAATGCAAGCAAAGCTTTCAATATTTACAAGGAACATTTCGCAAATGTGGTGACAGATACAGATGTTGAGATCTATACTTTTTTTCTGTAAACATTCACGGGAGGATTTGTAAAATTTCGGTTGATGAATCTTGCGGCAGATAAGATTTAGCTGGGGTTTCTATATCTGTGCGCTGTGCCTTTCCTAAACAAATTTCCCACTGCTTAAGAGTGTATATTAGATTAGATCTAATTAGGGTAGCCTTGCACCGCGACCTATTGATCTATTGTACCCCCCTACATCAGCTATAAGCTGCTAGGGTTTGCCCGCAGTTATAGCTCCCCATCTAGTCTGAGAGCTTTAAGGGTGTATATTCCAAATGCTGTTCCTAAATGCTTAAAAAATATATTTGTTGCAACAGACGGAACAATGAGCAGTTGTATCTGGAGAAAAGTTTCATAAGGGTAATATATTTTTAAAGTAAGAATTAAGCATGATATGGTCACTTTTTGCGCCCAAGGAATTCCAACTTCAATCAACAGGCGAGATATTATATATTACTTGCCCTTACCTGAACGGAAGTAAGAGTATATACCAAGCAAATGCATTAGTGGAGATAAGCAATCCGCCGCAGACATTAAGAATCAAATAATGTAACTGCGTCAAGCTGTATGCCATATGTAATATACCAAAACGCCTGAAAATTTTCAAATAAATAACGAAGAGGAAGATAACCTACCCGAAATAAAAGACAAATATCGTGAATAGTGTGCAGTCAAAAAAGAGCATGGAATGGACAATGAAGACCTTACGGAAAGGATAATTATACCAATAAGAAGAATCTATAGTAGTTATAATGTCAACAAAGCCTAAAAACTGAATTCATGTGCTAGAATGGAGAAAAACAAATGGATGAAACAAATGAGGTCCCCAATAGATGAAACAACCAAAGTAGGTTAGGCAAAAAAAAATTAAGGGAAAGCTAATTATTCTGCCAAGTTACAGCTCGAAGGAGAATAATCATAAAAAGTTATCAGAAAAAGTCTGCGAAGGAGGTGAAAGACTCAAGCAAAAGATGGCCTAACCGAATACAAAACTAAAAGCATATATCGTAGATTAAATGAAGACCTAGCGTAACAGTTTTGCGCTCGATCGAGTAGAAAAAGATCTACACAGATAATTCTTTAGTTATCTGTCGGAAAAAGCTCCAACAAATTTTTTAAAAAAGAAACTTTACATACTTAGAGAAAACTGTATAACATCAGATGTCAGAAATATAATACCAAAATGCATCATTTGCATTTTTATCATGTATAGTGACAGCAAATATTAATACTCCAGCATCAAAGGAATTTGAAACATACAAATTATTATAACGGAGACTACTATTAATTATATAGGCTTACATTATCCGGGATGATAAAGTTAATTACAATAATAGTATATTGTTTTATGAGCGTATAATGCCCATCATAATACACGAGTGTAAAAGTTATAAACACAAGTGAAACGAGTATTTATAATTACCCGAGTGTTTTATGATAGTATTATATGTGAGTTAAATACGACCACCATAAAAAATAAAACATTTATTTGGGCAAAAAATTAATGTCGGATGGAATGTAAAATCAGCAGAAAAATGACAGATCAGTGTTTTGTAATTCATAACACTCTAGTATTTTATGAGTTTGATCACATAAATAATGAATGAATTATTTCATGGTAGTAGATAAATAAATTTATTTGCGACTTACACAAACCCTCGTATAGTATATATGATAGTAGCACACTGTGATTGTGTGAGATTAGCGTCGTTTTGTTGATCCCGATAACTCCTAGATTACACTCACTAGGTGTACACACCAAATCAACGTGATTTGGACAACTATTGAAATAATATTTATATAGTTGCATCAGCTATCGCATGGTAGTGTCTGCTACATATATTGGCGTAAAACTTTGCTGTAATACGGTTTAATAAAATCAATAAACGTCTTTAATTATTTTAGACTGAAAGCTCATTAAGTTCATGGAGAATTTATGCTAAATTGTCGAACTATTTCTACAACATATTTCTGAATAGGAACACGATATTGTAGGTCGACAGTAAGCCACTAAATTTGCATTATTAAATTAATGCTAAGTAATTAAATTAAGAGTTTGACTATTTCTTATCTAACTTTTAATTTAATTATTTGTATAAAACGGACTGTACTATATGTATACAATTTTAAATTGTCTCTTCAATGGTTATAATGCTGTCATTATTATTATTATTAATTAAATATTTCTTTTATCTAAAGGTAAGTGTGCAAAAAAAAAATCGAATAATAAATCTCTTCAAATAAACCTACTTTTAGTTAAATTTATTTCTCACTCACATAACTGAGGTAGCCCACCCCCTAACTATATAATAGACATAGCTAAGCGAACCCTTTAGTAATTTAGGTTAATTACATGGCCACATTAGAATTTCTCTCATATACGTACATAAACGGCTGACAACTATAAATGGATTAATTTGTCGTGGAAATACCTTTCAGGAAATAGATTACAAAGTTAAATTGGATCAGAATTAAATTTGGACATTTTATTGGTGAATCAACAACTTTCCGTGCATTCCTTTCAAGTTCTGCCCTTACAGAACATCTGGGCACCCAATTCCGTTACTTCTTCTGTTCCTTTTTTTCTATTTTCCACCTTTTCTATCTCTATCTTGCTCGTTAACGTCTTCAGTACGTGGGAGGACGAAGTCTATATCACGGCGCTGCTAATGACATCTACTACTATTTTTATATACTCCCAGTAGTTTAAGTGGAGGAACTAAAACTCATAAAGACAGTTTACTTACTATATTCGTGCTTTAAATTTTAACATACCCGCTAAAGAAGCAAGTTTGCAGTAAAACCAAACGAGGAGTGAATTAATTTATTTGTTTCACCGATATGGTGAGTGGCATATAATAACTTATTTTACTTGGATCGCCGTACTTATATGGTAATGCAAATATAGTCAGACGTAAAGGAAATCGCCATTACAGAAGTTCATAATTAGTACTGGTATTTGTAAGCGCGCGTATTTACTTTTCACATCATCTATCTAGCGCTTGCAAGCGTTCAGATGTTTAATCTTCAATTTTCCCAGGCACGACGGAATTTACTTCATTTCAGGTTAGTTCCGAAGCAATACAATTGAAATAGTAATCAGGTGTTTTAGTTAGAACGGGTAAAGAATCTGAAAACGTGACAAACCGAATCTACACGTATTTCATGTATCGTGGAGAAGAGACTCGCCTCAAAACGATGCTACTTTGAACTTTTTACGTTGGCATTATAGCGTAGCGTTATAGAATCTCTGCCAGAAATAAACAATGTCTCGGTTACTTTAGATTTAAATTAAATTTCACAATTTAGAAGTTTTTCATCATTTACTTATATGAAGGGGTTGTCTGGTTTATTCAATTGAAGATATGTTACAGGTTGGGTGTTTTTGCATAGAATGAAACCAAATAAAAAGAAAAAGTATATTAGATGAAATAAAATTAAAAATTAAAATAAAATTATTTATTTTTTTTTTTTAAATTTATATGGTTGCATTGTTAAGATCGATTTATACCAAAACAGCATAGAGTTAGAGCTAGAGGAGAGTTTAATCAGGATGAACAAATGGTCATAGGTATGTCCGACATTGAAAGCAATATTGTGGTTTAGTATCCTGCATTTGTTGTTCTGTCAAATTTACTTAAAAAGAAAATGAAAAAGAGACTTTGGTAGGTGATGAATTAAATACAAAGAAGAAGACTACAGAATGTGGCAAAGATAGATATGCAACAACAAGAACAAAGTGGTTCATACAGAAGTTTCTGCAGAATGGCATTGAAAAAGTTTGACTTTTACTGTCTCTGATTAATGACAACATTTGTAAAAGTAACACAAGTTATAGAGCTCCAATTCCTGCATGTGACAGACTAGAATGGCATTTTTCGCAAATGCAATATTCTGCAAAGCATCTTGTTTTTGCACTGTACCTTTATAATTTTCAATGTCGGATCTCTCGGACATCTAAATTTTGCTAAATGACTATCATTTTTGGTAATTTGTGACTAATCCAATACAAAATTTATTTATACCATCAAGTTAATAATACAAAAGAGCGCTTTAAAAATGGTCGTGGTTGATCACGAAAAGCAATTGTTTAGTATTGTTATTTGAATAGTTCAAAGAATTTTAAGAGAAAATATATATAAGGTATTATCGAATGAGTGAAATGATGAACATTCGTTGTGAGTTACCGTGCCTCTACGTGAATAAAGCGTAGTGCGTTAGTAAATCTTCCACATTGCCCTCAGGGGAATAAACTGGTAGCGTTCATTCCTCCGTATTATTAAGCTATTTGATGTAACATAATCGCGAATTTTTGATTTTGCTTTTTGGTAAAAAGAAGGGACGTGCTGGCGTCTAAATAAGACATGTTTTTACGTACTGTGAAACAAGGATCTAAAAATATGGATTTTATACCGCCGATCTAACTAACTAACTTTCTTAGTAAATATTGCACCATGGGCTTTGAAATAATAAAAAAGGTAATTTAATAAAATGTATTTACCTGCTTGTAATTTCTTGCTGCCTAGATTAAATTGCTTATTAAATGTTTTGTTTCTATTCGGAGATTAATGTTTATATTGAAAAAAAAAAAACTAAACAATATAAAACTAAAACATCGTACTATATTTACAATTTACAATAATAAAACGACTTCCTTCAATAAAGGCCAAAGATGATTTGTCTCTTGATCATCCTTTTCTTTTTAACAAGATTTAATATTTATCTTATCGACACATGGTAAATACACTGGCAGGATATTTGTATTTTTGGCATAATGAATTTTGGTTGATTAATGAATTTTAAAAATTAATTTCCGGTATAATATTTTCATTTCTTTGAAGAGCATTATCGTTTTTAAAATAAATAATATTTTTTACTTGTAAACGTACGTTATTCGGTAAATGATGTGACAGTACGTACTTACTTGTCAATAATAATGGAACAATCATTTAAAAGCGATAAGAACCTGCGTAGTAGAAATTACGGCGTTCCTGTGGGCACGATCATCATATCCTGGGGACGTTTTAGAGGGTCAGATGCCCTTCTTAGTGGGATCTAGTTGATTACTTGTAATTTGATGAAGGGAATAAGGCTGACTCTTAAGTACTAAAACTGATCTGATATTTTTAAGTTATTTATTGCTGAAAACAAAGATATCTTTTATATAATATTTTATTACGTTAGATTTACTTGTATTTGAAAGAAAATAAGCAAGAATTGTTAGTGCGAGCAATATTAAGGGGGGAACACAGCAGTTTACATATACTAATGAGCAAATTATTTTGCTTGCTTTTCTATTAAAGAAAACATTGCAAAATAACGCTATGTATAGTACACATTTCAAAAGAACAATGGAAAGGACTCATTCGTTTAGCCAATAAGTAATCCTACATTCATGCACTTCATGGCATTTTCACTTTCTTTAGCTATACATACACACATAATACATACTTTAATCTATTAAAACTTAACAGAACCAGTCCATTGATGTACTGATTGAAGTTCAAGAGCGCGTAGTAACCTCGGAACTGGAAAGGCTTAACGCCCTCATATATTTATCTTCAAATATTAACCGCGCACAAACGAAAACACTTAAAATTACAAATCCCAGAAAGCTATATATTTAATCCTTATCTCCTCCACGTCTGTTCGTGTCTGCACTCAAACGGAAACCCCATTTACCGATATACTTGTATGTATATATGTAATGTACTTCTCGCTACAGTCTCGTTATCATCATTGCACGACGAGGAGTATCCGAAGCAATTTACACGTTAATAATTGTTTTGAGATAGATCTCGCGGGCTGTTTCACCGCGCCATTCATATGACGGAGAAATAATTGCGCTCGCATATTTTCGTGACGCGACAATACATAGAACAACACAAACAACATGCCACAGCACGAATTGCAATTCTAGATGTCTATTGCTTGAATCTCCTCTGTCTTGAATTCAGTCGGGCGCGAGGAGCTAAACAAACCGCTGTTCGTGCATATAATTTTCCGGACACTGCTTTCTAAACAGACGCCATATATTTCCACTAGGATAATCCTAAAGCCCATCTCTGCTACCACCACACATACACACAGATATACATACATATGTAGGTTAAACTTAAATAATTCAAAATACATGTTCAAATTTGCATATAACTGTGAGTAAGGATTTATATCGCGCCCGCCGAAATAACTCGGCATACGTAATGCTGTGCTTCGCTGTCGTGAAAGAGACGCACGGGTACGTACATTAATTTGAGATCTTACAATGCTTTACAAAAATGTTTGATATTCTGTTGGGTATTTCCTTGAATTACCTTCTTAATGGACATTTTAGTAAGCATTACAGGAAATGCAATAATAAAAATATACAGTCTGGGAACCCAATAAAATCCTTGTGGGTAATAAAATGAGAACCAGCTATGAAGAGAAAATCAACTTCTGAGTAACCCATAAAGTACTCCAATAGTAGAACTACTACTAAAGCTTGGTACGTATAGAAAAGTGTATTTTACAGAATCATGAAAGTAATTGATTTCGACCCTGTAATGTAATCCTTCCTCATGGAAAGCTAATATTGAAAGAACTGAAAAAGATTTTATTGAACAACATTTTGAGTTACCTAGTGACTTAGAACCTGAACCTAATGGTGATCTCTGGGCTAACATCCACCCCATGAAAAGCTTTAGGGGCCCCAGTTTATGATATAATTCATCGAACCATCTGGAATCCAGATGCTACTCCTTCCATCAATCAATTAATAAGCCAAATATGTATACAGCATTGACACCAATAACTACTACTATCTCTGTAATTACTAGAGCGAAGTTTTTCCCTTAATCTTCTCTCTGTTTAGATCTATCTGACTCTGTCACACAGCATATCTGCTAGTAGCGCTTGCTACAAGGTCTGGCCTTGGGCAGTTCTATATACTTACATTCTTGTGGTTAATAAACAGTATGATAGTATGATGTTTACCACTTGGTATGATGATCATAAAGGAAAACAATGAATCATCAAAAGTGATCATTTTAGTCCCTGGCCATACTAATAGAAGCACTTGATTTTTTTCAGTTATTTCGACTGTTGACTTTATAACAATCATTATTTTGTTATAAAACTATTTTATTTTTTTAATTTGCAAACCTAGTAGCTAAACAAACAGAATAAAACTGATTTAAACAGTAAAATATATATATATTTTAAGGAAAAACTTCATTTCTATAAATTTAGAAGAAAATCACTATTTAGTGTGGAGCCACCTTTAGCGGCGATTTAAAGCTTCCATTCACCGTGGCATGCTACTAATGCAGTCAGTTCTTAACGGTCTCCTGCATACGCGGGTGAGATTCAAGACATGTATTAATTTTCTTCTAAAATTTATATGAATGAAGTTTTTCCTTAAAATATATATATTTTACTGTTTAAATCAATTTTATTCTGTTTGTTTAGCTACTCAGATTGCAAATTAAAAAAACATTTTTATAACAAAATAATGATTGTTATAAAGTCAACAGTCGAATATATAAGAAATATTTTTGTGACGCATAAAGGTGTGATAGTTATAGTATTTTTTTTTTGTGTGAGGAAAAACGCGCCTTCAGGTACCCAACCCGGTGTGTAGGACTCTCACCCACTAAAGAACCTCTCTCTCGGGCAAGATTCCATCTCGGTATCGTTCATGTTTAGCGTGTATCCATCTACTGCTTCTTGGTGACTAGAATCGTTTTTGCAAAGGCGGAGACCTTGTGTCATGTGTCTAGGTCTCGCAACATCGTTTCGATCAGGTTTGTCGGCGTTAGTACTCCGACGTCCTGCTCCAGCTAATGTGCGGCTTTCACCTTGAACATTCAAAGAATATCTGGCGAGCGTCGCCACAGTCGGTGTCTTGGTACAGACAGGAGGCACTTTCCTCACTTTACATATGTAGTCGTAAAAGTACTTGGCCTGTCAGCATCTGGGTCAGGTAATAGTCCACCTCTCCGTGATCTCTGTCCATCCAGACTGAGTGATCCTTAATCAACTCCGCTGTCTACCCGCCTTTGGTGTCCGACTCCCATTGCTCCTGACGGAGTCGCAAAGTGCGCCTTCTCATTTCACGCTTCGTGATTGTTCCGCTTTCCAGCCTGTCCAAATAGATTTGCCGCGTCTCTTTGCCCAGGAGGTCTATAGGAACCACTACTGCTATAATCAGGGCCGCTGCTTCTGATACTGCTCTGTAGGATTCGCAGAGCTCCTCTCCTCTGGACTGCTGCCAGCCTCTTGCGGTACTTCTCCTTTCGAAGAGCATCCGTTCAAATCTCACTTCCATACAGAAGGACGGATTCGGACACCGACATCAAAAGCCACCGTTTATTTGCAATTGGCCCACCGACGTTGGCTATCAGCCGGCTGAGTTGAGTGAACTTCTGGGCCGCTTTGTTTGCAGCAAGGCAGATGTGATCTCAGTACTTCATATTACTGTCTAGATACACTCCCAGGTACCTTACAGACTTCCATGTTGTGATTGTTTCTGCGGCGACTTGAAGTGGTATCTGTAAAGGAATCCTACGTTCGGTCAGCAAAACAATCTCCGTCTTCTGTGTGGCCAGTTCCAACCCGTGTTCGTCCAGTCCTTCATGACCTGATTGAGCCGCCTCTGAGCGTCCTGCATGTCAGAAGCTCCGTATAACAGCTGCGATATCGTCAGCGTAGGCAACCAGGCAGGTATCCGAAGGCACTTCCATGCGGAGGATATCATCATAGGAGATGTTCCACAGGTCCGGACTCAGAATCAACCCCTGGGCAGCTCCCGCCATGATTTCCACCGTGCGGCATCCCTCAGTGGTTTTGTACCTAAGTATCCTATCGGCCAGGTAGCTTCTCAGTATCCGTTTTTTGGGTTTAATGCTACTTTTATTTGGTTATTGTCCTAAAATTTTTGTGGCTTTCTTTTTACTTAAATTAGAGAAAACTCATAATCCTAGTCACTACACACCACAAGCATTTTTATATCCTCTTTGCTTACGGAACGGAGTCTACACATGTAGGCCTGCAAAACTTGATTGGTAAACATTGTATACCATCATGCGGTTGTCCATGTAGAGGACTAACAGTACGAAATACTCGCGATGTATATACACGTAATAAATTCGAAATTCTAGAGGAGATGATACGTATAAATTGTCCCGATTTCGTAGGCGTATCGCGCGCTAACTCTTTCCCGTCTTTGTCTTCTGATTCTTTCTTTCCGCAACCGTTATTATTTACGACATGCTTAACTGACGCTCTCTGCACGATAAGATTTATTCTTTCCATAAAGATCGTCGAGAGACACGTTCCCGAGACGGCAATATACCTGTCAAATTAATGTGTAATACCATTGCAATCCATTCGTTATATTCCAAGCGTTGTTGGACGCTGCGTCGAGGCCACGTTCATTTCCTCCGTAATTTGTCTGAAACCGTTCGGAGAATACGGTTAAAATTGAAAGTATCCCCGCTCGGGGGTCCAGTTTGCGTATGTTCGGGGTTTCTATTTTAAGAAAGTCGTCAATTACTATTGCCAGCTTCAAATCACCCATAATCTTATAGTGTAACGATTAATAACGCCTAAACCAAACAATTTAGTTTATGACTTCATTTATTCGCGCCTGAATTTTACGGGGGTCAACATCGGTCGTGCTTTTACACAGCATTGGTCATCCCTCGAACTCGATTGCAAATACATAAAAATCGACATACTAAAGCAATACATTTAATCACCTCTGCGCGTCCGAACGGTCCCTCATTATTTTCCTTCTCTCAAATATATAAAACGGCCGTCCTTTTAAAAATACGTCATCCAATACTGCATTGTCAATTAAGGATACGTCTTATTTACATAATTATACCACAGAGGCAATTAACATAAGTTAACAATATTTTTTCTTGCGTTAAGGAACTTAAAACCTTTTTAAACGAAACGTAGGCTTCACTTAATGGCCCCTCTTTGCCGGATCCTGAAATTAAAGTCTTTATTTGTATATGCCATCTCGGTTAATGTGCGACCACGCACTACGTTTTGTACTTTTTGTCACCGGTTTTTCAAAACAAGAAAGACCACGATGTCCTGTAAAGTATCTCGTCGGTATGTGTTGTGAGGGGTCTTCGGTTCCATTCGTTTTAATTATTGCTACATCGATTCGTCGTCGGGCATAAATAAATTCATGTAATTATGTAAACGAGACTTCTAGTTGGTGTTCTCCACAAATTCTCAACGACTACGAGACGGCATTATGACATTTACCATTGTCGTGAACAAACCGCCTTATCTACCAACAACCCGTGCGATAAATTGTATAAATTTGTTTGAGGACTAAGGTCGTTATGTTTTTCGATATTATGGGGAAATTGGTTTTATGAGAAGGTTGAAAATTATGCCATCGTTAAAATACAGTATTTTAGTAGATTGATAAATGCATTACCGTATTTTGGTATAATACTGACTATCTTTCTTAAAGTACATTTTCTGTAGCGCAAAATACTACAAATTCATCGATTAATGAAACATTCTTTTCCTTCCAACACCGGTGTAAATCACTAAAATGCTGAAAATTTACGAAATTTCAAGAGTGGATTTGACGCTCGAAAACCCGAAGACTGTCACAAAAGATGAAAAGCGGCAATTTACAAAATTCTATGGATACCTACTACAAATGTACCAAATTTGATTGAAATCGATGAGTGATATAAAATAATATATTCATATTAAGAACAAAACAATGATGCTATTTTGAAGAAATGTCGAATACCTCGAGTACTAAGTTTTGCAATAGGTTCTTGTTTATTACTTTGCTTTATACAGCACGCAAACTTAATCAAAACTACACTTGAAAATCTGTGTCGAATTTGTTTAAGTAGATATTTAATTCGTTTATGTGCTTAGTGCTTTTATAATTGGAAGAAGGATCAACATTTTATTGAAAAATAACGCTATAGACTAAAAAAGTATACATAATCAAATTTACTAGCACTAAAGAGAAAACAAATCGAAATGGCGATTTTCCATTCACTATTTATTACGGTTTGGAACACTATTAAACTTCAAAATTGGTTCGCATTATTACTTATTTCAAGTTAATAAAAGCACTAGTGAATCGATTCTCGGTTATTAGAAAACTTTCAATTAGAATTAATTTCGAAGAATTGAAGGTAATATTACGGTATTTAGGCGCGTGAATATTTCATCGATATTCGTAAACGTCTAGTTTTCGACTACATCCCAATCCGCAAAAGGTTCGACAGACGAACCGAGGCCGGCGATATGGAAATTGAATAAATCCTTAGGACCTCTCGGATCTCATTATGGGAAACTTAATAAGATCAAGGAACGACTAATATCTGATACGCGATACCGTCTTGGAGGGATAAGACTTTGGTCTTATCCAATTACGGCGAGGCAACGTCCGGGTTTTAGGGGTAACCAACCCCCATCGCGGTATACTAATCCACCTACAAGGGCTTCCATAGACCTATAATCTACTTGACCGGTAACACGCATGGTTTGGTTTTCTTATCCGCTTTAGCACTCGTCTTCTTCATATTATTATATACTAGCACATGTGCAGCTACAAAATACTGAAGTACATACATCATTGACGAACAAGTACATACATAGGTACATACTTATATTATTGCTTCTTTCTACTAGAATGTTGTTTCTGAAGAGCGTTATCTTTACATGTGCTCGCCCGAAGAAAAAAATCATTGCCAAATATAATGCCATAACACCTCATCTGGAGTTACATGCCACACCTGCTTTCTAGATCCTCTAAAACATGGTGCACAGTAATTTATGGAATAAAACCTAAGCATAAGGGTTATATCAAATCGACCAGAAAGATCGGCTCTAAAGCATGTGTAATGAAATTCCAAGGAAAAATCGACTGGGTAGAAACTATGAAGTTTAATTAAAAAATTAGATGTCGGACAAAATAAAGCCATGATTCTCAAATATTACTTATGCTTTTATTTTAAATTTTGAAAAACATCTTCAGCTCTACAAAAAATTTTAATAAAATTATAATTCCTTGTTAACATGTAAAAGTCAAGGACTACGTAAAATCTCAAGTAAACAATTATTTCATATGTTATAGCTAGAACTTAATTAAGAATTTAATTATTCATGTTGGATTTAATAGTAAAGTGTTTTTTTAAAAACAAAGACGTGAGATAATTACGTATTGTAACGGTATAAAATGGTTCTTTTAGAAGCTTACCTTGTTAAATATAAATATGGATAAATAAGTATAACAAAATATTAACTTTATTTTAAAAGAAAGCACTGAATATGCAACGTTTTGCTAAAATCTTGTTGTAACGTTTACTTTTGGTATCATTTAACCTAAAAGCAAAAATAGAAAAAAACACAAAATTGTCGTTTAGTGTCCAATGGTACAAGTTTAAAAGGAATTCTTTACAGTTACTACAAAAAAAAAACGAAGGGAACATATTAACCTTTTCAATTACAAATTCAAAATTAAATATATTGTTAGGAGTATGGAATCTTGTTATAATAAAGATTAATAATTCATTACCTTATCTCGTTGTGATGATGTCGTGAAGTCGCAAAAAAAAATGTGAAAATAAGAATATTGTATATTCGCCTAATATAACTAAGGAAACTAAATTTAAAGGAGCAAGAGCTTCTAAGTAAGGTAAGACTACATACTTCAGTCTTTACTAACCAAAGAAAACGTTTGTGTTTATGTGTACTGCTGTGGTCTGGCACCCTGGGTTTTTGTAAATTAAGTTTTTTTTTTCCATTCCGTAAATGTTGCGAGAAATTTCAAATTGTTTTATTTTCAAATAAGATTTAGTTAATGTTTTGGATTGTTTAATTTGTTTATTTTATTGTTCAGTTGTTTATTTTAATTTCAGTCAGGTGTACATTTTCCGTTCACTGGTATTGTATATATATTGTTTTGTTTTGCGAGTTCGTCCGTTTGCGGACAGGTCTGTGTGCGTTGCATCGCACGCATCTGTGATTTTTATTCATATACGATTGTTTAACCTTGTGAGTTCAGTTCCTTGATCGATACGAAAGTAAGTAGATATATATATAGTTGTATTTCATTGCTGACATTTTGTGATTATTGACTTCAAGTTTTGAATTCACGTTTCTGATTTTATTTCGTTCATCACGGAACTTATTTGTTATTATTATTATTTTTACGTGCAGGAAGATATTTTAAGTTTAAAGAGTTATTTTTTTTGTTCGTTGTTAAGTTTTATGATTTGTAATTATTTATTAATCACCTCGGGTTGGATGAATAAAAGCATTGTGCTTGCTTTTATTTTTCTTTTATATAAATTACTTGAATTTTTCCACGTTTAATTTAGTTGTTTTAATATTGAGACCACGTGGGTTGAATTGAAAAAACTCTTGAACTTTTTGTTTTCTGTTGCTTTGTAAAAGGATTTTGAATTGTCCTTTTGTAATTTAAAGTCAAATGCAGTTTTGATTTAGACCAGGACCTTTTTGTCCAAGCTTTTTTTTCTGCAAAGTTTGTAATTAATTTTTTTTCTTTTTTTTTTTTAAAATAATTAAATTATTGAATTTTTATGTCATTGAAAATACTGTTCTTTTATTTTTGACTTAATCTTTCAAATTTTTGGAGTATAAAAGAAAGTCAGATTTCTTTTACCCACATTTTACTTTTCATGATAGTAACCCTTGTTCTTTTGCGCCCTATAAAAAATTGTTATCATTTGAGCTAGCTAATCTAATTTTTCATTTTTAAATTTCATTTGGCAATTTTGTTGGTACAACTTTATCTACTTTTTAAAGGGGTATTGAAAACTACATTTACAATCTTGATTTTCATTATTTCTCGAGAGATACTTATAAACAAAAAACCAGCGATCATTTGCGTAAAATTCTACTACAAAAAGTCAAATTGCCCTCTAATGGTTGTATAATAAGACACACAAAATATCCGATCACTCCAGCCTACACAAATTTTAAAATTCAGAACAATTGTTTCGGAAAATTCGTGGATTTCTATTTTCAACCGACGACCTAATGGTATTCGATCAAACTTGTTCAGTAGAGAATTGCTAGCTGCACCATACAGAATACATCCGTAATCTATTACTGATCTAACCATTGCTCTATAAACCAATGCAGAAGTATGTAAGGTGCTCACTTACTGATGACTCGTAAAATATATAAATAGCTTTTTGACTTTTTCTCACTGTTTCAAGTATATGTGTCTTTCATATCAACTTATTATCGAGCCCCACGCCTAAGTAGTAGTATAAATATTTTATTCGCTAATTTAACTTGTGCCAGTTTAGGAATCCGATTTCTGGTAAAGCATACAACAAATTTCGAGGGTTGAATTGACTCTCTAAATTTCATTAAAAGTGAACGAAACAATTCACGACAATCGTTGGATTCTGCACGCATGCCCAGTTTCATTCAAGTAGGTACGCTTTCAATTTCTTTAAGGGCGAGTTATTCGAAAAGAAATTTCAGTCTGCCTTTTTGCAATGAAATTTATAGGAACATCCTGAAACAAATTGAACTAAATTTCGCAACTTTGATAGCGTCTGCTGCTCTTTTCCTAACGTACAAATGATCTGCCTTTCTATTTATAGTAGATAAGTCGAATATTACTCACTAGAGTGTATAAATATTAAACATGTGTCATTCAAATTTTAATTTTGCACGATGATAGTTGTTTGGGAGGGCAATTATTTAAACGATGTCGCATTAAAATACACCACTACCGCGTTCACCGGACTTAGGGTGGAAGAGCAATCGCCTACATTACCCGGCGGAAAGTTCTAAACCACTAAAGATGCATACTGTATTAATTAAATTTAATATGAAGGCGACGGAGTCGCGTTAAAATTTTAATAATCCTGAAAATAGCGGCTCCAAGACCGTACGGAATATCCTTGTCTGCATCGTCATACGTCATTTTAACCCGGAATTATTCCGGCATAAAGCTTCGTGGAGAGAAAGAGAGAGAGAGAGAGAGCGGCGGAAGTTCATCGTCATCCGAAGGATAATATAAACTATACTATGCACATGCAAGGCGAATCTCCTTCTTGCATCAGGCGTCCATCTCTTGGCGGTTTCTTAAATTAAATACCCCTGAAGTGATCTATCGCCGTATTTTCTTAATAACAGGTTATTTAATAGAACCTAATTTGTAATTAATGCAAATCATCCTCCGCAAAGGCAAAACGAAGTCACCGAAGCAGCGGTACAGATATAAAATATCGATTCGATTGATATACGCTCTAAAATTATAACCTGCTTTATGCGGTAATAAATCTAAATTAATCCATGATCTGGAGCGCAACGCTGCCTATACACTTAACGTTATTATTGTGAGCGAAAGTTAATCTAAGCACGATTATAACTACGGCGACTACCATTATGCGCATACTAATTAATGTGCAAGCCTAGGCATCGCAATTTTTATAATTAGTCTAGAAGCCGTATGATGTTATGCATTAGCAAAAGTTGCAGTCTGGTAATATCTTATATATGAGCCCCCGGCACTGTATGACTATGTTATTAATGGTAGTTAAAATCTTCATTCATTATCGTCAAGTTATAAACATGGTAGTAAAAGGAAGAATGTGATTAATAGACAAGAGTTATATTCTAAAAATTGAAGGAATATTACGGTTCTATACCATTGAATATGTCGTATGCATTACACTAGCTATTACGACATTTTTTAAGTGGCTAAATACAGTTAGTTCTCTCCACAACTTAAGTAGAATTATTTATTGGGTAGAACGCACAAATATTTCTGAGTATTAAGTATTAATATATTAGAGATGATAATTTTAACAGGCCTTACTTGACATAACATTTGTTTTTAGTAATTTGTACATTTGTAATGCTAATAATGTTTATTGTCGTTAGTAAAAAAGAATACATGGACAGTACCAAGAAATGCAAGAATACAAGTCGGTAGTTACAAAGTAAAAATAAAAAAAAATGACATTAGTTGTATATATATACAATATGTACCAATAAATAAAATAATAAAAGTCATATTAAAACTGTAATTTATTATTAGAGAAACCCATTGTTTATGTACTCGTCAACAGAATAAAAGTAGTGTTCTTGAACAAATAATTTCAATGATTTTTTGAATGCATTTATTGTATTGACTGTTTTAATATACATACTGCTGTGGTTTGGCAACCCGGTTTGCGTAAATTCAGTTTCTTTTTCTTGTTAATTCCGTTAAGAGTTTTTCAATGTTGCGAGAAAATTTCAAATTGTTTTATTTTTGTCTAAGAGAGTTAATGTTTTGCATTGTTTAATTTGTTTATTTTATTGTTCAGTTGTTTATATTAATTTCATTCATTTGTACATTTTGCTTTCGCGGGTATTGTATATATTGTTTTGTTTTTGCGAGTTCGGATGTTTGCGGACAGCTCTTGGTGCGTTGTTTTCGCACGCATCGGAGACTTAGATACATATACGGTTGTTTGAACCGTGTAAAGGCAGTTCCCTGATAACACGTGTAAGTAGAGATATATAAAAATTTGTATTTCATTTCTGCCATTTTGAGATTTTTACTTTCAAGCATTGAATTCACATTTTTGAATTAATATCGTTAATCATGGAACTCGGTTAATAATAATTGATATTGTATTTTTGTGTACACAATTTAGATATAAGATCTGTTATTATTTTTACGTGCAGGAAGATAGTTTAAGTTTAAAAGAGTAATTTTTTTAGTTCGTTGTTAATTTTTCTGTTTTGTAATTATTTATTAATCACCTCGGGTTGGGTGAATAAAAGCATTGTGCTTGCTTTTAATTTTCATTTATTTAAATTACTGGAATTTTCCACGTGTAATTTAGTTGTTTTAATTTTGAGACCACGTGGATTGATTTGCAGAAATTTATTATCTTCCTGAACTTTTTGTTTCTTTTGCTTAGTAAAAGGATTTTGAATTGTCCTTTTGTAATTTAAAGCCAGCAGTTTTATTTCGACCAGGATCTTACATCCAAGGTTTTTTTCTGCAAAGTTTGTCTTTAACAGTTTTTTTTTTCTTTTTTTTTTATAAAATAAGAGTATAGAATTTTTATATCATTCAAAATTACTGTTCTTTTATTTTTAATTAAACCTTTTAAATTGTTTTTTTGGAGTATTAATGAAAGTCAGTTTTCTTTTAACCCACAATTTTCTTTTTAAAATTGAAACCCTGAGTTTAATTGTTCTTTTGCGCCTTAATAATATTGTTATCATTTGAGCTAGCTATTTTAATTTTTCATTATAAAAATTTCATTTTTAGATTTATGTTGGTACTTTCAGTACACAGCAATACGTAGGCAGCGCGTTGTAGTAGATTACGTATCTATTATATTGACAATGTTCGTATAGGGCAGTCTTATGACAGAGTGGGAACACTTAAAGCATTACAATTGCGCGTTGCCATATTACTATAAACGTCTCTGTTCCTGATAAATCGATTTTCGTGGATAAAATAATTTCATACAGTTATAAACAACACAAGGGTAAAATTTTTAAATATTTGAATATTAAACGGCACGACTCTCTACCTGAAGCACCCACCATTCATCTGAGTATTCTCTTCTGACATATGAAAAGTCTAAGTGCGTGTGGTGCTCAATCCCAGAAGATGATACCATAACGTATACGAGACTCCACATATGAATACAGTGCATAACAGTATTCTCCAAACCTAAAAATATTGTCTACTGTCACTCCCAGAAAACGAACTGGCTTAGTCCTAGAAATGGATTTATTATTATGTCTGATATAAGGACTACCAATCGTTCTTTCACTAGATCACCAGGTCTAATGTAGAGTCAGTTATAATACAGCTGACATCACCCTCGTATTATGATAATAAACACGATGGCAGTATATTATTGAGATAGTTTACGTCGAGAATAAATAATGTTGGAGCGAGAATGGATCCCTGGGGCACGCCACACTCAACATTCACTGTAGAAGAGAAACACTCACCACTCACTCCATTAATAGAGTTATGAACAACCACCACAGATTTACGGTTAGTGAGGTAAGAACTAAATAAATCATAATAAAGCATAAGTATCCCATATGCCCATATTCTTTTGTTTGGCTTAGATACATCAAGGCCTTATAGATTAAATAAATTACACACACATAAGACTCTAAGCAAAATATAGCAAGCAAAAGTTATTTAAATTAATAAATGTTTTTGTTTTTAAGTATCATCAAGTAAGTTCGTATTAAAGTAGGTAATAGGAAGTATTCCACCACTTTTGTGTCAGAAAATAATAAATAATGATGAAGTTATATCTTTATTTCTCACTCTTACGTCCATTGTACGATAACATATGCATAAATAATCTACAATAGATTACATTTTTTGTATTGTACAATTCCTGTCGACGATATAAGCACAAACAGATATAGAGAAAATGCAGACAATTTTGCAACAATCCACATATTATTGATATTATCTGATAAAAACGTTCTCAAGAACTGGCAAGGAAAATATAGCTTCGGGAAATATGCCACTACAGATGGTTTGTTGGTTCTATTCAGAGGACGATGCGGGTTTGTTTAGTACATGCCCAACAAACTAGCAACCTAGGAAATGCGTGTAGCAGTAAAACTGTTATATACTTACACGAAATTTAGAACTAAACAAAGGGAAAGATCGTATTTACTGTCAAACCATTTGATGCAAATTTAACAAGTTGCTTTAATGCAGATATAAGTCCTATGTATATCCTTAAACTTAATCATGACAATCGTTTTACTCTCCGCCAACAGACACACAAGAAATCATTAATACAATAGATAACATTAGAAATTAAAGCTCCACAGTCTGAAACGACATCTCAGAGCAAATTCTACTCTCTTTACCACCTTAGGCGCTAAATTTCTTCGCTAATTTAATTAGTTTTTTACAGCAAATTTTGAAATAGTCTAACTACTTTAGGTACAAGAAAGAAATAAGGGGTATTTCTTTCAGCTTCCATGTGCAAGTTTAAGATTGATTGGGTAGTCAATCCCGGGATTTCTACATTCTAGTATTCAGCTTCCTTATGCGTTTTAAAACAAATTTTAAGTGAATTAAGAAAGGGGACAAAAATTCTTTTCTTGTAGGGTGAAGTACCCTTTAATAATGACATATAGCATTAATTTGGCCTAGATACAATATTTTCCAAAATTCTGCTCAACAAGATTCTGATGTAATCAAATATGATAAGGGTACAACTGATTTTCTGTTTAATATTCATAGAATAAAGGTTCTTCAGGGTAACTGCCAACAGAACTCTTGACTCATATTCTTTTTCATTTTTTGTTTCCCTTTGTGGTTTGGCACTTTCTGTGGTAATTCTGTCGGCATTTCTTTGCTTGAGTAAACCTCGTCATTAATATTACAAAACACCTCTTTTCTGGACGACTCCTGTATTTTACTGCAAATTTAACCCCTTCAACAATTTCCTACTAAATTTGGCACAAATAAAAGTCATGTTTATCACCAGTTTAGAATAATTCATTAAATGTAACGGATGGCTCTTTACTTAGTTTCCAAACCGTAATAATTTAACTAACCAAGTCTTGTTCCATTTCCTATCAAACGACAATTTGATAATCCTTTGGATGCATTATTTTCTTTACTATAGAATATCTGTTATTCTGGAGTCGTGCAGAATCAATTAAAAGTAGCGAGGTATAGGAAAACCTGATACGGAACTCCATTCTGCATCACTATTAGTTATACTATATGGAATGCTTCATTGAACAAAATTATAAAAAATCATTTTGGAATTGGAAAAGTCAATACTTTCCTGATGACCACATGCGGTGATAAAAACTACTTACTAACCAATCGACAAAGCAAAATTTATTGCTGAATTCGAAAGCGTTTAAAACGTAAGACAACTTTCTGTGGGATATGTGATTCTTAAAATTTTTACGGGAAACAGTTAAAACTCGCAAACTAAAAAACAAGACAAGGATGATTACGGATCTTTAGTAATGTAAAAGTATGCGGTTTGATATATAGGCGCAGAATCTGTTGAACGAGTGTCCAAAAATTCAACACCAGAGCAGATAAGAATTTGGGTCTAAGAAAGACACAAAGAAAACTGTAATGATATCACCAGGCAAATTCATGGAAAAACTTTTATTAAAGTACCATCAAAAAAGTAGGATTTCTTTTCGCACATTAGTAGGTATCTAGAGGGAAAAAGACAGGCAACGTTTGTCAAGCCAAAGATCTACCCAGAGGATTATTTCAATCGACTTATACAGGTTACTACAGAGCATTAGGATGTTGAAGGAATGGTTGGCATGATCTGCTGGGTAAAGAAAATTGTAGATCAAATAGAAAAAGCCAAGGGGCTGCAGTTTTTCCGTAAAGTTCATGACAGATGTAAAAATGGTATGTTTCATTTGAAAAAAGTTAATGTTACAAACGTAGTGATTTTGCTTGTAAAACACGCATTAAAATATTTTCGGAAAATATTTTCTTAAGGTGCAAAATTAACATTTTATACACCTCGAATAATGAAGGACTGTATGTAACTTTATGGTAATTCCTTTTACTTCTTCACTCTCAACTTGACGGTGTTTACTTGAGAAACGAAAATAAAAAATGGCATTGCTATATGCGATGTAAATACCCAGACAGGATTTATGGGATTTTACAAGGATAACGGTAGCATAAACTTACCAACAACAGAAATACTAATAAGATTTATATAAAGTGTTTATTGTGTTATAAATGCCGATGATTGTTATCAAAGTTGCGTAATAATTATAAGATTAGTTGATATTAATCTTCACAAATTGTGGATTGTAGGGAGAAGCTCTATTCGGCTGAGATGCAATTTTTTATTGGCAGTTCATACGATACTGAATCCATTTCCTAATATCTTCGTAGTTATTATCTGTGATGGGATATAATATGTACTGCATTTATTTATTTATTTCATGAAATGTATGGTTCTCTTATAATTTAAGCATATTTCGGTATGTTGTAAAGTAGTATTTGCGTCCAGCAAGCAAATTTATTAATTTCTTACTATGTAAGCAAACTAGCAATTTATTCAACATTACTAAGCCTTCCTGCGTATAATAATATGAAATTGCGAGATGTTGGGATACGCATAATATCACCATAACTATATATCATATTTGTTTATAGCTTACATAAAAGCTTTGAGATATTTTTTACAGCTCCCTGACGATATTACATATTTAACTTGTACGTGCGACACTGACACTATAACAATCAATTCCATGCTGTTTCCTTGCTCATAAGACTGTGTAAACTTGTACGAAACTCCATTCGAAGCCCGCATGTGTAAAACCGCCTTCGCAGGGTCGAATTCACGAATCTCTCCCGCGTTCACTCCGGCCACATTCGATGATAATAAATTTAGAACGCGGGCGAAATAAACCCTCTTTACGACACATAAAATTACCCTTGTTTTACAATCGAGTTTACGGTTACTTGTAGCTGGCGCGCGATTCTCCTCGTATACACACACGAAAGCGGATTTAAGGAAACAAATTTTCCCACATTAATATTTGCCGGTTTGGTTCGATTTTAATTACATCGGAGAGATGGTCAATTTCGAGCCTTATCCTTATATTGCCAATAACAAAGTTTCTAATAAGACAAATTCCGGTACAGATTAATGGTTGATTACTCCGTTGATCTGACTATCGGAGATTCCCTCGACCAGTAAAAGGGAGGATTACTTTATCGTTTAGGGCTTTGTACAATCGCCTGCTAACTGTTTGGCGGATCAGTTCGGACATGTTTCGAGGCCGGGAGAATCGCCTCGTTGAACGTAACACGCTCTCTCGCTCTGCAATTTCCTACGACTCGACTCACGTAATTGATTCGATGCGATGCGCAGGGGAATTCGACGTATCGTACGGTCGCAACTGACATTTATATTCTTATTCTGCAACTGTGACCGACCGTGTCTGTTCAGTACTTAAATTCCATTCGAGAACGTCGTGAAAGTGTGAAATTTGATACGAGAGTTTGCGACTCTCACGTTCAGTTACCGAGATATTCAATATAATGTAATAATAATAATAATAATAATTAATCCCCCAATAGCTTTCGCCAATTGCATTATTACGCCTGCGCCCGTGGAACTACTTAAGGTGTTTGTCTCCCAGTATTTGCTAAGGAGTGAGAAAAACCACGAAAACCTCACTCTGAGAGCAGGCCTTGGGATTCGAACCCCGGACCCCGTGACTGATAGCCAAGCATGCAAGCCACTGAACCATGGGCCACGCTTACGATAACCTCTCTCTTGATCATGTACAGGCTGTCTGTGTATATTTTGACACCTACCTATATGCTGTATTATTTAAATACAAAAGTTTTATAATTTTTGCTCTATTACTACTTTTACAATTTTCATTATTATCATTTCGGAATTGGATAAGGGAAAAGCCACTATTCTGTGTCTATTAGATTTTTCCAAAGCTTTTGACACAATTAATCACAGCTTGCTTGCATCTATTTTGCACTATGTGGGATTGGAGGATCTTGCTATACAGCTGTTAATGTCATACCTTGCGAACAGAGTCCAAGTTGTTGTAGTCAATGACGACTCATCTGAATTTCAGCATGTAACATCCGGTGTTCCACAAGGGTCAGGTTTAGGACCGCTTCTGTTTACTATTTATACTTATACCAGTTACTTCAAAAATAATATAAAATTTTGTAAGTCCCACTTTTATGCAGATGACACGCAGCTTTATTGTTCCTTTACACCTATGAATGTTCGCACAGCTTGTGCGAATATTAATCAAGATCTGAAATGTCTTCTTGACTCGGCACAGCGACATTCTCTTGCAATAAATCCTGCTAAATCGGAAATAATATTATTCGCGCCGGCAAATCAAAAAGCCAACTTACTACCAAATATTAATATAAGTGTTAACAATGTTCAACTAACTTGCAAAAATTCGGTGAAGAGTTTGGCAGCAGAATGTTTTTAACTCAAAAAATAAAGAAAATGCTTTGTGAAACGTTAGTTTTGTCTCATTTTAGTTATTGCGATATAATTTATTCTCCGTTCTTAAGTTCAATCACCGCGCAAGAAACACAGAAAGTTCAAAACTCCTGCTTGCGTCGAATCTATGGTATTCGTCTACGGGAACACATTAGTCACAAGTTAAGGGATGTCAGGTGGTTGAATATGAAAAATCGTCGCATACTTCATGCTGCTTGTCTGTTTTATAAAATTATACACTGGGAAAAGCCACCCTATCTTTATAATAAAATAATTTTTAGGACTGATGTTCATACGTTGAACATCAGATTTAAAGGAACTTTAACACCGCCGGCCCATGCACACCAATTCTTTAAAAAGAGTTACTCGTATCAGATCACAAATATCTACAATAATATTCCTCGATTTGTTAAAGGTAGTGGTTCGTGTTACATGTTTAAGAAGCGATACTTTAATCACCTATTTGCTTTTCAGTCTGGTCTATGTTAGATTGGTGGCTGCGCGCTCACTGTATAGCTCCATACATTTCTAATTATGTACTTATTTAGATTAAAATTGTATGTCGTCTCGTGTGCTTGAAATATGTGTTTTGCCTTATCTTTTTTTGGTTATGTAGGGTTAAATTGAAAAACAGATTCGTCTGAATTTCGCCCTGTTTCCTCGTTAAGTTATACTCTATATATGTAAGTACGTTGTTGTGTTTAAGGAAATAAAGACCGTTTACTATTATTATTATTATTATTATTATTATTATCTTATAAATTGGTACACTAAATGAGTACACATTTGCATTTTTCTAAGTACTACACCCTGCACATTCTTAGATAGTATAAAAGACCTCTTTTCAATGATAAGGAAAAGATGCATATATATTGTATATTGATATTTAAATAAGCCGTTTTTGAATTGATACAGTTTGAATAATACAGTTTAAATGATATAAACTCGCATAATTCAAAAATTCAACAATATACATATGTGCATATTTTCGGAATTATTGAAGTCGTGCATATTATCTAAGAATATACAGTGTGTCGTATTTAAAGAAAATGCAAATGTTTATTCAGTTGTCCACCAATTTATAAGATAATATCAAACTTGAAAATTGTAAAAGCAACAAAGCAAAAATCCTACAATATTTGTATTCAATTTTTTCTTAAATAATTTAGCCTGCAGCCTTGCACATCAAAAGCTTCTGAAATATTTGCTTTGTAAATCAGATGGTATACATCTTCATAAACCTATCAAAACTTGAAATAATATATAAAATACACAGACCGGCAAAAAAAAATCCGGTCCCCCTTACATACTTATAAAATTTCGGTTTTTTTCGAGGTTTTTATTTTGTTTAAATAACGAGTTAACTTATTATACATTGTTATAAGATACTCATTTTTTTTTTTTTTAAATATTCTGTAATAAGTTAAGGGGCGTTTCTGAGCTTTTATTTATAAAATATTCAAGTAGGCTTAATAATCCATCGCTGGTGGACATCAGTTTGATAGTAAACAACAATTTTCACATGTTGGCAATGCCTTTAACCAGTGCAAATATTTGACAAATTGTTGCATTAATTGAGGATGGTCGTAGTCAACGGCAGGTGTCCCATATATTAGGAATACTCCCCACTACGATTCACGATGCTTGGAACCGACTGGTGGGTATGAGACGCGAGCAAAATCTGGAAGGAGAACAGCAACTAGTGTAGTCGATGAATACTTTAAAAGATCGCAGAATAAATTTCAGTGCGACGGGTTGAACTAATTGTATAAGATGTGATAGTGAACGGACAATTACGCGAAGACTTAAGGAAAGTGGTCTAACTTCACTAAGACCGGCCACAGGACCATAATTGTTACCCATACATCGAAGAGCTCGTCTTCAGTTTGCACGATTACATGCGAATTAGACTCTTCAGCAATGGGGTGCAGTTCTCCTCAGGGCTTAGTCGCGCTTTTGTCTACGATCACTTGATGGTCGAGAAAGAGTGTGGAGAAGACAAAATGAACAACATGCCAATTGCGTCTTTTCATGATGATTTTGCTATGGTGTGGGCAAGTTTTTTTCGCAGAAGCACGTACGGAGCTCGTATTTGTAGAAAATGGTGCTTTAAATGCCCAAAGAAGATATTTCGCAAGCAGCTGTTGTCCCCTTTTCGCATTTTATTGGAGATGGCTTTGTTTTAATGCATGACAATGCCAGACCATATCCCGCAAGAGTGGTTGCTGAGTACCATAATGAAGTACGAATTCCTTTTATTAAGTTAGCCAGAAATATTCTACAATGCGCGAAACTGTTGTCTTTATCAGTTGTTATACTTAACCCTCCTAGCTAGGCAATACCACAGAGCAACGATTACGAGCGAGCCTCTAATAACCAGGTTCCTTGGGGCCTTGTTTCCGGTCTCGACTACTCGAATCTTCTAAAAAAATCTAAGAAATTGTAATAAGCCAATCTTGCCGAGATCGTGGTGATGATTAAGATATGGTTCAGCAGAGGTATCCATGCTCATCAAGCCCTTTTGTAAATAAAAGAATACGTTTGTAATAGGTCAACAGAAAAAGCAAATAGTTTCTGAAACACATCAACTCGTAACACCAGGCCGTTAAGATTCCCATGATGAAAGATAAAAGCGGATCTTGGATGCAATAGTAAAAAAGAAATATACATCTGGAGAAACCAGATGAAGATTAACCAGAAGACGGCTGCGCAATCGCAGATGAAGATTAATTGTTCTAACTAGAGGAGAGCGTGGTTAAGATATTTGGGCAAACAATAGATTTATTCATGCCCACTTTATAGACTTTTCAGTTTTCATAGTAATTTTATCGGTGCGGCGATGTATTTCAGCGACACGTGTTCAACGCTCAAGTAAGCCTGTTTATCTGATTCTTATCGCCTCAGCCGACCAAATCTACTTCTCATCGAAATTTCGCTCTGAGATATTAGTTATTTCTACGGACTACAAGGGTAGGCATACGAAATATATACAAAGAGCAATTGACAATTTTTGCATCGTAGAACTAGGAATTGTATGTGTTGATACACGTCCTTCATAAATGCTCCTTGTATTCCGGCCATTGTCTTGCGCCTAAAACACGCTTCAGCTTAGCTCTAACTTAAAATTAGTATTTTTCGACGTTGAATGGTGAATAAGCCATTTGTGGCTTAAATTAATAAGCTGACAAATTGTCGAACCTCACTGATGGGCTTCGTATCTGACGATAACGTAATTGACACCATTGTATAATTTACCTTAACTGCAGCTTAAATTACGAGTAATTTTAACCGTTACGTACTGTACACGAACAAAACCCGCGAAAAGAGAGCAATTTTACCATCAAATCACAGCGAACGTAAACCAGACGCAGCGCATCGATTTTCCCGGTATTAAATTCGCGTATCAGTCAGCTGTTGTAAATCACAAACGGTAATTCGATACGAACACTTAAAAATAGAATTATGAAGCATTAGAGGGCATCCTATACTAAATCAATATGGCGAGTACGTGCATGCGACGCGCGTCGGGTCCCGATGTACAACGTCGAGTGATGAATTCACTTATTTTCGACGATTAAACGGCGAACTACTCACTGGAACAAAAGGCAATAAACATCGGTAAAATTATTTACGACCGCTATTTCAGTGTATATACGAGTCGTGTGCATATGCATGTGCATGGGTTTGTTTGAGAACGTTTTTATTGAAGGCCAATCTTTACCAAACCAATAACATTGATTTTCTCCTTTGTGGCTCATGCTCTCATACACCGTCTCCATAGTGCAGGGTATGTGGTTATTATGTTTGTGTGTGTGATTGTGTGTATACCGTATACATACCTAGAAAACTGTCGTGGTGTGGCGGTCATTTCATATGCGTAATCTAAGTTCTATTTCTGATTGGTCTGCGAAAGAACGATACTCTTTTCCATTGCGGATTAACAACCCTTTTGTTGCTATATGAGCACAGTTTACCTAATTGTAAGTTTAGAATCTGGAAAAATAACTTTTTACATGGGTTTGACGACACTTCCTTTCATAATAAGTGAAAAACGAACTCAACAATGAATGGATGTGGGTAAATTCAAAAATCTGAATTTCCATTAGAATCCTAGGCTATTCAAATGCCATGGAAATTATAAAAGAGAATCTATCTTTGAGTGCAAAGACAGGGATTCTGGATGAAAGATAGAGGTATATCTATTACTACTTTGTCTAAGAAATACAGAATTGCAAAATCAACCGTTTGCTCTCTTAGAAAGAAACAACAAACAGTTATTAATGTGGTTAGTAAAGCATTGAAGCCTTCCAAGCAATGTACTCTAAAATTATTAAATCAATGCTTTTCTGCTGCCACTGTAATTTAATATGAGGCAATTTTTATATTAAAATTTTTACCTCGTGTAGGATTTGAACGCGACATCTACCGCTTGCCAGAGGGATGCTCTACCAGTTGAGCTGACGAGGTGTTTGGGTCCCCACAATTTGAATTGTCTCAAATTCACCTGATATCAAATGCTCCTCGATGCTTCAGGAATTTCAAGAATCTTTTAATATACAGAAATACAAGAAACATCTGGATGACGGTTCAACTTTTTAAAGACTGCTTTTTTTAAAATATCCCAGAGGTACACTGTTCATTGTCATTGTTATGACCTTTAAGAATTTATTTTTAACGGAAATCATTTTTACAAAGCATGAGTGTGCAACAGAATAGTGTCTCTCGTCTTTTAAACTTGAAATCGTATTTTAATGCGCGTTCAGTAAAACTAATTAAAGATAAATTTTGCAATAGATAAATAAAACGGTCATTCAAGTAGCTGCAGATTATGCTAAGCTCTAGGATCCAACGTTACCGCACTATGGCCGGCGGACATCCTTAATGAATCACCCTGTATAATAGAAAACATGGCTATATTAATAAATTGATTTGCTTTTATTATAATATTTTCTTTTTTGTTCTACCAGACATCCTTCCCCATTTCCTGAAATTATTCTAAAATCTTAGGGCTCTGTCATCTGTCGAGGATCAAATTTCCTGTAATTCCTCCTTGAGAGGTTTATTTTCATCTAATACAGAATATTAGGTTGCCGAACGCAATATTGAATTGACTCACTAGTACGTGCCCCAATCCTGAACATTCAGCAGACTGCCGCGTTTGTGTGCGTATGCATCAATTTTGGGGAACTTTATTTGCAGACGTATTTAAGATAAGGTTACTGTTTAGTTTGTGACTAACGTGAGAACGGCGCCGCACGTGAACAACACATTCAGTCTATGCTACCTGAAACACGTCGACGTCAGCCTGTTCCTCATGTTTCGCTATGCACTTTGTACTGTAATGTCATGATTGGAGGGAGCGGGGTGCGGTATTGCGCCCTGTGGTGCCACGTCGGCAGGTGGATGCCGGTAATAGAGCTAAATGGAGAATAGATGGAACTACCAACACTCTGTTATGTTAATTCCGGGAGAGATTCAATATTCTTCGGCGGTGTAGTCGGCGATTGCGTTCTATTTACATATGTATCCTCCTTACTCCTAATCGTATGTAGACATGCATGTGCTCTCTCTGTGTGTTAGTTTGGAGGGTGTGTTTGAAGCGTTATGTTAGGGCGATAATGAGGTTACTTATTTCGAGTTATATGCATGCAAGTCGCGTTAAAGCAAAGCGATATCATTATGAGCTAAGTGCACTTAGGTTGTATTGTTACCGGAATTGTGCTAATGGCTTACTTCAGAATAATTTAACCAGAGATATTCCTAGATTATAATAGCGCAAACTTAGTTTAGCTTCATAAGCAGATCTGAGGGCAAGTTAATATACCAAATTTACTTCAGTGTCCTGAAACGATGCACAGTTCCAAGTTTGATACGTGTAAGTTGTTTATTATTGTATTTTGAATAAAATATGCAAAGTTTACTCTATTAATTATTCTATGAAATTATTTATTTCTAGAATTAGTCAAAACCATACTTTTTACAGAAGTTCAGCCCATATACATAAGCATGTTAGCAATTTGTGTATTTTACATTCAATCTGATAAAAAAAATGAAATAAGCCCAACTGAAGTTTTAACCATTGGTATTGTAAAGTTAACTCTCCGGGCCTTTACATTTTGCGTCGTATTCGGCTCATTTGATCAACAAGTAATCGCAGATCATGCCAGGTATGTTATTAATGATATAATTAATAAAATAATAAATAACAAAATTAATAGTGACCTAATAAAATCTTGGGAACAGAAAAAAATCATTACAACAGACATTGGCTAATATATTAAAAATTTACGATTCTCTACCACCAAAAACTACATAAAATACTCCTTGCGACCCGAATTGTATCTCGTATCTAAAATCCGTTATATAATTTATCCAATTTTTTAGAAAAAGTAATCTCTAATATCTTACGGTACAATGCAGAAGAAAATAGAGCGCAATACCAAAAACGCAGAAAGAAAAGGAAAAAAATATGCAGAAATAAGAAGAGGAAAAGTCTTGAAAAACGAATTCAGCATTTAGAAAGCTCATATATCAAGAAACAAACTAAAGAATTTTAGCAAAATATGAAAACCTTTAAAATTAATGATATTTTGATAAGCATGGGCAACTTGTAGGAGATGTGCAGAGGATTTAAGACGATGGGCGGAATATTTTGGGGAGCTTTTTAAGGAAGAAGGGAGTGAGACACCTGAAATGGATGGGGAAGTATTGGATAGAGGAGGAGATAATCAGGCGGAGCCTCCAACTAAACAAGAAATAGAAGAAATAATCAAGAAGTTTATAAACAACAAAGCACAAGGAGAAAATGGTATAACAGCGGAATTGTCAAAGGTAGGAGAACAAGAATTGGAAAATAGCTTATATAGTATAATAGATACAGTGTGAAGAAAAATGACCATGCCGAGCAGATGGAAAGAGTCGTTAATATGTCTCATACGTAAAAAAGGAGACCAAACTCTATGTGAGAATTAAAGAGGTATCGCACTAATGGATGTTGTATTTAAGATAATAGCCTTCGCTATTAAGAACAGATTAAATGATATCACCGAAAGAAAGTTGGAGGAATATCAATGTGGTTTTCGAGAAAATAGATCAGTTATGGACCAAGTTTTTATATTGAAGCAAACCATTGATAATAGTCTAGATCAACACTTGTCTCTCTATATGGTGTTTATTGATTTTAAACAAGCTTAGAAAACTTAGGAGTAAGGGCAAAACTTATTAGATTAGTAAGGTTGACTCTGACTGAACAAAAGTATAGTGGATAAGTCAGACATACATACATACATATTATGGCGTTTAATATAGATAAATAAATATAGGAAATAAAAGTATCGGGTTAGCGGTCTGTTCTAACAATTGAAACTCAATTATTCATTCTCAATATTTCGTTATATTTTTATAACTTCATCAGGAGATGCTACAAAACAATGCAAATACGTAAATTAAAAAAAATTTACAGTAGTAAACCATACTTACAATGTAGGTTTCTTAACGTAGTGAAAAATACATTAAAAGAATTATTAAAATCGCCCATAAGTCCAATTCTAGCCTGTATTGTTTTAGATCATTTGTTAGATATTGTTATTCCTTTATTACCTTTTCGTTTACCGTTCATTTATAAATATGTTGATGACATCATTTGTGCTGTTCCTGAAGACTCTGTTAATGCCACTTTAGATATTTTTAATTCATTTAATTCTCACTTACAATTCACTGTAGAAGAAGAACATGATGGTGGTGTTCCTTTTCTGGATACAAGGGTGATTAGAACATCTGATAATAGAATTATTTTAGATTGGTATTGCAAACCCACTAATTCAGGCAGGTTCATTAACTATTTCTCTAGTCACCCAGGTAGCCAGCGGTTGAATACCGTCATAGCTACAAAAAACAGAATCACACATATCTCTGATCCTATGTTTTTGGATAAAAATTTAAAAATGATTTTCAATTTGTTTGCCAATAATGGCTACCCAAAGGGTTTGCTTCATCACCTGATATATTCTTCAAACATGTATGATGGTCCTACGGATGACATTAAATCTAACGAATTCATTTTTAAAAAAATCCCCTATGTAAGTACTTTAACAGATAAAGTTGTATCATTTTTTAAACCGTTTCCTAATATTGTTCTAGCCAAATATAATACTGTTACCATTGGACAACTTTTTAGCATTACCAAAGATAAAACACCCACTTTATATAAAATTAATTCCATCTATAAAATACCGTGTGGTGACTGTGATGGTTGCTACATTGGACAATCGTCAGAATGGCTAAAACAGAGAATTACACAACATAAGAGTGATGCAAGATTGGGTAAAAAATCGTGTGCCTTGGCTGAACATGTACATCAATTTAATCATCAATTCAATTATGACAATGTTAAAATTTTAACTACAGAAAGTCAATATAAAAAAAGATTATTCCTAGAAATGTGTCACATTAAGAAATCCGTTAATAGTATTAATTATAAATCCGATGTCGAACATTTAAGTACGATATATTGCAACATTTTAAATCGTTAATTTAAATTTGGCAAATTGTGTATATCTGTTTAGATTTATTTAAATTTTACATTCTGGTTGTTTTTTTTTTTTTTAGCTTTGTACACTTCTTGTTTTTAAATTCTGTTCTTATAGGTTGTTTGTGCAATGTTGTATTAAAACAAAGTATTATAATATTTTAACGATATCAAATTCATTCTCTTTCAAACTACACTAGATTTAACATCAGTTGTAATTTTAATTTTGACTTATATAATTTTGACTTTTTAATAATTCTTTTAATGTATTTTTCACTACGTTAAGAAACCTACATTGTAAGTATGGTTTACTACTGTAAATTTTTTTTAATTTACGTATTTGCATTGTTTTGTAGCATCTCCTGATGAAGTTATAAAAATATAACGAAATATTGAGAATGAATAATTGAGTTTCAATTGTTAGAACAGACCGCTAACCCGATACTTTTATTTCCTAACGTTGTACGGTCGGTACTTCTTTGCAACTAAATAAATATAGATATATAAATTAACACAAAAGACATTAAACATTATTTAATACTGGAATAACCAAATACTCGTCAAGCGAGTAAACACAATTTTCAAGCAAAAGATTTCGCAAAGCAGATTTAAATCTCTTTAAGGTTTATACTCCCTTAATAGCATCGGGCAACAAGTTAAAAAGGCGAAGTCCAACCGAAATCGGAGATCTTTTGGTTATTTCAAATCGATTCAGAGGCAGTCTGAAATTTGCTCTACTTCTCGTGTTATATGAATGAACATCCGAATTTAGCCGAAATTTACTGCTATTTTTTAAAACGTACACTAGGGTTTCTAACATACATACACTAGGCACAGGCAATATACCAAACCTCCTAAACCATGGTCTGCATGTTTGATTGCTACTTACGCCTGCGATGCAGCGAATTATTCGTTTTTTGGGCAAGAAAAACATTCTGCGCATGCGGCGAAGAGCCCAAAAAGACGATACCGTAGGAGATTCTGGTGAAAACCCGACCGTAATAAAATGTCACCAAAGAATTGTGATTTAATACTGTCTTAAGATTTCGGATCTGACAGCACGACATATTTAAACTATGTATTAATTGGCGGCAATGATCATACCAGCTAAGTGTTTCATCCAAAAGCACCCCAAGCAGGTTAGCGGAAGTTTCGCGTTTTAATAGTAATTCAAGGTACCTAATATTTACATCAAAATTCATCCTCGATTGAGAAGTGTGAAAGAAGGTAAAAAAAGTTTTTGAAACGTTAATGTGAAGTTTATTGCGTTTAAACCATTCCCACAGTTCGACCAGGAGAACATTTGCGCGATCGCGAATCTGTGCAGGATCGGTTCCAGAGACCACAGCACTTGTGTCGTCGGCATATAAAAACAAAGAAAAGTCAATGAAGTCTACTATGTCATTAATGAAACGTAAGAACAGTATTGGGCCCAGAACCGAACCCAGAGATACTCCCAAACACGTAGGTAAAACAGAAGAATAAAAGGACGATCTAAACGAAACTTTAACATACTGCGCGCGGTCAAACAGAAATGATCGAAACCAATCAGCAACAACCCCTCTCACACCATAACTCTGATATTATTCAATATCATCCTGGACGCAGCAGTAAAAGAAAGCGAAATCTTGAAGAACGGTACGATATTCAACCAGATGAACCAACTAATGGCATATGCAGGTAATATAGTGATCCTGGCAAGAACAAAAGAAAATTTGATTACAGCGACAAAAAAAAAACATAGAAAATGCGGCAAAAGATATACGTCTAGAAATAAAAGAAGATAAAACTAAATTTATGTTGGTTGAGCGAACGGGGGGGAACATAAAAAGTACAGGACTTAAAGTAAAGACCGAAAAATCAGAATACAATTTCAATCGAGTGGACAGTTTTCATCACAATAACAAGTACAGGAGAAGGAAAAGTAGAAATACAAGAAAGTTCCTAAAGTGATAAAATGTATGAGAGGGTTGCTGCATATTTTACGGTCAAAAAATTTAGCGGAAAATATGAAAAAAGGATTTATGGGACAAAATAAGGCCAATGGTTATTTATAGAGGAGAGGCAAACTGAATAAGGATGAAAAACTATCGCTGGATATTTTTGAGAGAAAGGTATTGAGAAAGATATATGACGGCAAAAAAAGTAAATGACATATGGAGAAGACGAACAAATGAACGGGGAGCCATCAATAATGAATGTAGTGAGGCCAAAAAGAATGAGATGATTGGAACATGTGGCAAGACTCGCTATTGGCGGACCAACAAAACAAGTTTTGAAGGGAGGAATAACTGGAAGGCGAGGAAGAGGTAGACCACGCGCAGAATGGTTACAGAGGGTGGAAAAGGATCTAGAGGAAATTGGAATAAAGGAATGGCACAGGAGAACTAACTGGTGATATGGTAGAATGGAGGAACATTTGCAACCAAGCCTTCTTGGCGCGTAGTGCTATCTAAAATCTTCATTTCTTGACCTTAATTGTTTTGGTATTTTCGCTTGATTTTAGGTCGTTTCAATGATAACAACACTTCATATATACAACGTTTCGGTTATTATTATAACCTTTTTTAAGTGCATGTATAAAAATTATAATATATTGCAAGTATAAAATGATGGCAGAAAGAAAATACACTTAGTTTAAATTACATTACAATTTAAAGATGAAAGGAGGTTTAAAATTAATAACTGAATTTAATATGTAGTTATATTATTATTATTATTATTATTGAAATGGTATAATGTAGGCAATTGAAAAATCAGATCAAATTATTATAGATAGATAAGACCTCAGGCGCTAATGTCCTCTCTATGATTAATTGCATTTTGGCTATACACTTCTATTATGATTCATTTTTGGTAGCTAGTTTCATTAGTTATAATTTTTACGTTTTTAAAGTCTATGTAAAGTATTTTGCTGAACAATAAATTTTTAATATACCTAGCAAATCCTTGTCTAGATATTTAGTTCAACCAAACAGACAAACCGAACCTTTTATAGGCACTAGGTACCGGTTCTACCCTTCTCTAGTAGTGTGGGATTCCGAAGCTCTCTAGAGATCGTATACCCACTAAAACCACCCCACTCTCGCGTCCTGCAGCGGAACCACTCGCGCATTACTTCGCTGCAGGGGCTGTCTACCTTCTAGATTGGTCTATTCAGTTCTCTTTCATATGTTTCCTTCCCACCGATGATAGATTTTATGGTATCGGTCATTGCCTGCCAGTCGCCGGAGGGGTCCGAGATGCAGGTCCGTGCGGAGCTAAATGTGAAATCCACCCACGTTCTGGATTTAAACGTCTCCCTGGCCACGGTCCATCGGACGCACTCGAAAAGGGTGTGCTCCGCAGTGTCACAATCTCCGCAGTATGGGCAGTCGCTGGTATTCGCCCTTTGTTTCCTGAACAGATAATCGCGGAAGCAGCCGTGTCCAGACAAGGCTTGGGTCACATAGTAGTCCACTTCTCTGTCTCTCTTTAGCCAAGGGTCTAGATCTGGGATAAGCTTGTGGGTCCACCTGGCCTTTGTACTCGCGTCTCACCGTGCTTGCCAGGCCTGAATGAGTCTTGATCTGGCTTCCTTGGCTTGGACGCCTTGATATATACTCGTCCGCTCCCGGACCAGGAGTTCATTGGAGGGACACCCGCCAGAACGCAGGCCCCTTCCGCCGATATTGCCCTGTATGCGCTGCATATGCGGATGCAGGATCTTCTTTGTATAACTCGTAACTTATGGCAAAGCTTTTGGTTAGTCATAGCTGCACTCCATACCGGCGCAGCGTACAACATTTGGCTATGGATAACGGACACCAGGACTGCGTTTCGAGGATCTGGGCCCAGCGATGTTCGGCATAACGGCAGATAGGGCCGTGGACGTCTTTTCCGCCTTGTTGGCTGTCTCGGTCAAGCTTCCTATCCAACCATACCCCAAGGTATTTTATCGCCTCCTTCGGTGTAATGGTAACGTCGCCCACCGTAAAACGTATTGGAGACATTGTGCGTCTGGTGGATATAATGACCGCCCGGGTTTTTTCGGGTGCTAGTTGCAAACCTTTCCCTTTCAGCCAGGCTTCTATTTGTATTAGGGCAGTGTCCGTTTTTGCCATTAAGATCTCCTCGCTTATACCCATGGTCACCAGGGCGATATCATCGGCGAACCCAACCAGGTGAGCGTCCTGCTTTTTAAATATCTGCTTCTAATTAAAGTTACGTATCATATATTCATTTAGTAGCAGCCCGCCTGAATAGCTATTCAATTATTTCAGTTAATTAAGAAGAATAGAAAATTTAATGTCATATTTACAATGTTTTTCAAACAGCAACCTTCAAGGGATATACATGCATATACTTCAAAGAGAATTTTGGCTTTCCATGTTCTTCTATAAACCTCAAATACGAAGTTTATATAAAATTTAGAGAGCCAGCGCATTACATATTGATGCAAGGTTTGCGAAGCGCTGCAAATCTATTTACGTCAACATAAACTAAAAGTCTCATATATATGTACATATGAAATATAAATTGAGGGACTGCTTAATATCGTCGACAAACGCTTGTCAATGGGAGAGGAGATAAATACGTATATAATGCACCGTAGAATTTAATCCCATATCAGTGTCTATCCTCGTATGTGTTGCATAATTAATTAGATTTTCTCAATTAACTCCTAGGTCCGTGCAACTTGAAATTACTGTAGCGTTTAGGTTTTATTCGTGCTAACACACAGACAGAGATAATTAATTATAATACTTATGTGCTTAAGAGCCGGCTATTAATTGTAAGTGTCTATCTCCCAGGAGTGATTTATTAAACATCAACTGGAACACAGTGCACCTTCATAATCTATATAGAATCTACTCGACTCGGGAAATACCAGTTCGTCTGGTTAATTATCGTCAACGAAAAAGGCACACGTCAGGTTGGACTCTTCTTTTTTCTTATACATCAAATTGTTATTCTTGAATGTCATGCCTGCACAATGTGCATATAAATTTAAAATTTTATAACTACGTAATTGACTAAAATTAGGCCATTTACCAAATTATTTTCATTGCTATATAATAAATTCAGTGTAATAGCAAAGTAAATGGATTAAGTATTTTAACGCCACGTCGTAAAAGTAAATTTCCTTAGTAAAAGCATACCTAGATTTCTAGAAAAGATTAAATGCTATTTTAAAACAGATTCATATAATTTCTAATTTTTCTGTAGCTACATAGCAGTCTTATGATTTCAGTGACAAACAAAATTCTTTAACTTTTGCCTTTAACCTTTAAAGAGGTTTAAATGCAGCTTCCATAGCATATTCTGAAGCAAAGTAAAAGTATTTAAGATAATAGATGATAATTAGGGAAATACTAATGAAAACCAAAGTTAATTTGCGTTAAACAATGAGCTAGTGAAGAATTTACAATTTGAAATGCTTTGACATTTTTATAAAATTAAATCCTTTGTTCTCATTTGCAGTAATGCAAGTTTACCATGACTTTTATATATAGGAAATATACATATAAATATACATGTTTAAAGGATATAGTGCATTAAAACTTTCATATCATTAATTGTTGTCTTTCAAAATATTGAATAATATACAAAGTATTCAATTTAAAAGAAAATCCTAGATTTTAATTTACTTAAATTAAGTGCATTTTGATCTATACTAAATCCACTGAGTCGTCTGAGTCTTTGCTATTTTAATATACATAATTATAGCATACTAACAACAAAGTTAGCAACATAAATCTTTGAATGATCTGTATATGTGTAATAAATAATGTGTTTGCCTTCTTAACAAATATAATTTGACATAAGAGCAGTCACATTTGGTATGTTTGTATGTAGTATCTATGAACTTCCTAAATATGCGTTCGTTCATACATTCAAGTTTGTCCTTTAATAAATATTTTCATTTTAGGTGGGTTAGAAAGTATACTCGTAGATTAAATGCATTTTAAGGATCTGCTCCTCATTCATTAGCAGGTACTCTTTTATTTTGAGAAATTACCATAAATATTTTGTGTTGTAGAGGTTGTAACATCTTTTTCAACAATTAAGAACATCTACACTTCCTTTAATACAGGATAAGTGTTTATTTTCTCTCGGAGGTGTTTCTTATCTCCTTACATCCATCTTTAGCTAAGTGTAAATTGAATACGTACATAAATAAACCCTTCCCTATTTATTCCGAAACGGAATGTGAAAGCATCATCTTTCATGCTTCCTTTCATCTCCGTAGAGAGAACGCACGGAATAAAAATAAGGAAATACTGATAAAAGGCATTTCCTGTTTGAGATCTATTCCGATCTAATCTCGTTTTCGTGAAAAAAAAATCTTTAACCTTTCATGCGTGGCCTTTTTTCTAGTCGACCTTACACAAATTGGGTTTTCGCCCCTAATCCCTCTACGGGAATTGAGTGTTGGGAACAACTTAGATTTTCTTAAGTCGGCCGCGTTTCCAATTTACCCGATTTAAAAGTTTATGAAGTAGAAAACTGTAATACTGTCGGATATTCGCATTCGCAGCTGGAAATATTGCCCTTGCAATGGCTTTACAGATTCAGGTATTATTATTTTTTTGCTAAATTACGCGAGCAGGTACCTACTCACGAACGCCGGCAATAAGTACTAAAGCAGCGATTTGTCGACAGCCTTTACGTTACGCGTAGCAACTGATTTCGTCGATAATTTAATTTAATCTAGCGAATTAAGGAAGAATTTTCCAGAATTTAATTTTAGCGTCTTCCAGTAAGTAAATAATTTTGAATGTTGGCCTCCTTTAATATGGCGTATTTTTTAACGTTAACATTACATTGCGGGTGAAAAGGATGTGTCGAAACCAACAATCAACGATCAAAACGTCTATTATAAATATACAAGCACTCAAACAAAATCAATCCATGCAACAACCATGATAAAAATGTTTAAAGTTATACAATTAATAAATATGTTTATAAAAACAATAACAAATATCTGATTGTACGTATCAGACGAAGCACAATGGTACTGATTTGTATAACAAAAAGCTTTAATTATCTGTAAGAACTATATAAATCGAAGATACGTATACAAAAATATTGTTTTTTCTTAATTAAGCTACCCACAAAATTTGCAAAATTGTTAATGAATCTGATTTACATAATCACACAACATAAGCATAAAGATAATTAAAACACACAATAGTAATTAATAAATGAAATTATTCATTAGCGTAAAGAAATGTTCCATGAAAGATCAGAAGCCAAGGTATATAAACAATAATTTAATTAAGAAGAAGATAAAGTAAATTTCAAAGAAGCAGTAATATTGTTTTTTTTAATAATTTGTAACGTGCCGTTCCATGGAAAAATCCATTTCCGCATTAAGCTTTATTTTGAATTAATCATTAATTCCTTTTATTTCGTTGTCCCCGCAGACGGCGCCCGATCGATTCACGCACGCTCAACTCCCACCATCGCGACCCGTGGGGGAAACCGCAAGTGTATATAAACCGCGCGCTTAGCACAAGTAGAGAGAGAGGGTCCCCAGGTACCTCCCATTCTGCTCTGGCTGATGTGTCGGCAAAGTTTCTGATACTCGTCGAACTTTTTATTCCCGGTCTAATTGTAGCGCTGGCAAAGCTTTCTTGTGTAACACAGACATTTTCCCCGTCCGCTCTGGTTGATGTGTCGGCAAAGCTTCTGATATACGTCGAGCTTCTTATTCCTCGTCTGATTGTAGCGTTGACACAGCTTCTGTATTTTTTAAACTGGTTATCGTATGCCGAGTTTGCGTTTCTATAACGTTTTACTTTAGCGTAACCGCGGATACTGCTGTACGGTTTGCTAATCGGGGTTGTCAGGCGGTTTCCTTGACAATGTTTGTTCTTCTTTTTTCGATCTTTGAGAAGAAAAGTTGTTTTGCAGCATTATCTAGAAAGGTTAATTAGGAATTTGATTATTTACGTATGGAATCACAAGTATAAACTTATTTACTCATATGGAATGGTAAATCCTTCTGTTTGGTTCACGATTTGGATAAAACCTGTTTATTTTTTATGGTTTTGAATCTCTTGTGCATTATCCCGCTTTCCTTGGTCGCTGTTTCCAACGTTTGAGGCTGCAGCTAAAATTCATGTTGCGGGCAGAGCACTATTTCGTTTGACCGTCTGATATTCGGGACATACGTTTTGGAGGTGATTTATAAACCTGCAGAGAGCAAAACGTTTAAATTTTATGAAATATTGACATTAAAATACGTTGTTAATTTTTTTCCAATTTGCATCATTTTTGATTATGTAAAATACTTGAAATTATATTTTACCCAAAAAAATCTAGAAGATATAATAGTTTACGATATTTATAAAAATATAAAAAGTCGGTACATCTTTGGAAAGGGCTGTACCTCGAAATTGAGCGAATGGGTCCCTAAAAAAGACTACAGAATTTCATGAATAGAATCTGAATTTTCGAGTGTGTTCCTTTGTTAGTGAAAATTACTTATTATAATATGTATTGCAAACAGATTGGATAACAAATTTGGTAGCTATTGCAAAATTATCAATTAATAAGTGTAAAATAATCACACGACCAGTCTGCTCAAGAACTATATTCAAACTAAACTCTTTACAATTTCTTTACATCTAGTTATGATTCATATCCTTTGTTAACAATACGCAGGTAGAATTTGGGTCTCGCGTGATATATCTTTGGATCGATGATTCACAATAATATGCAAGGTCATCTTATGCAATAAATGTGATAACAATAATACGTAATTAACATAAGTATTGTATTCGAAGCTCATTACCGAGTTGTAATGCTCACACATGCGTATTAGTGGCTACCTGACCAGCATATTCATGTTCGCTCTTGGTACATATTAAAGCGCTGTACTTCTAGTAGCATAGGTACACGATACCGCAAACCAGATTTGGGCCAATAAATAGGAACGGTCAATTGCATTATTCAAAATATCAGATAAACAAATTATGGCTGAGCATATTACGGCGCGCAGATAATGACAGAAACGTGTGTCGCTCTAATAATTTATTATAGTCGGCACCTCTATTAGAATGTAGTTCATCTGCCCTAAATTTTAAGGAGTCTTTTCTATATTCTCTCAAAACAGAGCTGCTGGTAGATATAATGTGGGCGCCAGACTATTGATGCATACTCCAACCTACTGCGCACTAGCGTAAATAACAATGATTCCAACAAAATTCCCACATGAAGGTATAATGAAACCAAGTAGTCTGGAGGCTGAACAATAGACACCCGAAATGTGAGACTAGGTCAAAAAGCACTCCCAAGTCGAAAATTGTAGACACTCTCGGTATTACTTAATGGGAACGTGAAGCATAACGGACACTGATCATAGTGAGTCATCTCGCGTTAGGGACCACGGCACATTTATCAATATTACGTGTAACGTTGTTTTCTATGCACCAACCGACAATAATCCAAATGCGTCTGTAATTTCTTACAATCGTCACTACTGTGAATAACTGTATAAATTTTCCAGTCGTCTTCATAACCAAGAACGCCACAGTTAAGTTAGCCGAAAATATCATTTAAATAAATATTAAACAATGTTGAACCTAAATTTGAGCCTTGCGGCATGCCGGAGGTGGAGTAGTAGGGACTTGACTGAGAACCATTGTAATATACATGAAAGCAACAAAACTTAAGGAAAATCCAATGTGATCAAGTTTAGCCATCTATAGTATCAAAAGCCGTAGATAAACGTGTTTTCGATTAACAAGAGCACCGCTGATATATTGCGTTATGTTAATCAAGTTTGTAACAGTTGATCTCTTTGGCAGAAAACCATGTTGATTACAAAAAAGATATGATTGGATATTACGGTATACTACATTATATAACAAACGTTCGAATACTTTTACTCACCTTTCAAAGCTGTCATTTTATCTGCAACCCGAAAAGTGTCTAGTAGTAATTCGAAATTTGTAAGCTCCCTACATTTCCTCGTTCGCTAAAATGTAGGTCGCATACGCGTTATATCATATCGATTTTTTGTAGAATTATACCTAATCGCCTTAATTTATCACATCCGAGATCACAAAATGACGGACCGCTTTATACGTGGTAGGAGCACGAATATTCGAACGACGAGGGTAAGGAATTTAAGGCACGGTAACTGGTATGCGTATTCAGCGGGTAACGCGGAAACCTTTTCTTCTCTTTGATATATAACGTATATCAAGCCCGAGTATCAAGCGTGTCGACGGCCCTTTCGGCAACTAAGTCAAAGCATAAAGAGCGAGCGCACACATTACTTTGATAGAGGGATACTTGAAAATTTCCAAATTTCACGCACATCTCTTCACCACCACCGGCCTTGATGGAAAGTGTGCCGATCTCGGATATGACCGAAGTATTATATCCGACTATAATATCTCTTCGACCGCTAACGCTCTGACACTAGTGAGAGCGCACCGCTGGTATAGTTAGAAATGACGTTTAAGGAGTGTGCAGACGACTGACTGGAAATCTAAAATCTCCACGGAATATCGACAGCTAGTGAACCCGAGGACTCGACGACGCGTCGAGCTTCTGTTGTCGGATCAAATCTTTTTAACGATAATCCCAGGTTGTAGACCTTGTTCGTGGTATCGTAACGGTTATTACGTAATGTTGAAAGCCCGGAAAATACTAGTAAAAGTACTTTAAGCGCAGAGAAACCGCATTAGTGAAAACTACCTAGCGCATGTCTTAATTCAATTTTGCTTTGAACAGCTAAAGCGGGCGTGAGGATTTTAGCAATAGCTAAAGACCCTTGCATAAGTAAGCATTTGTACTGAATACATTCCGGAAATTGTACCTTAAGAAGCGAAATGGATGTATTTCAGTTATGCAACATGTGATTACGAATAGAATTTCATATGCATGAATACGCGAACAGATTCCTGAAACTACATATCAGATTAAGGAGCACGAGATGTAGACGGTATAACTGCTTATCTTTTCGTTTTTTAGTACTGCGCAATTTTTGAATGTAAACGAGAAGTGCATCCATATGAGCTCTACTGTTGGTAGCAGTGTAACAATGGCTCAATTTTCGAGATGAAATTATTTATGTTTTTGTACATTTATTTTTGTTCTATTATATACAAAGATATTCTAGTTTTGTAGATTAGATTTATAATTTGTGTTGCTATGCAGATCTACATTAACTGCAGTTTTTGCATATCTATTGTTACTAAGAGACTTTCTTCAATTTTACTTGCTTAATTAAGCCTATTATTCTTGAGAGGGGTTTCTTGAGGTAGCTGCTGTGCTTTTTTGGGTTTTGCGAACCTACTAGTCACCTTACTAGACCATGATAATGGGGCTCAATATTTGGTTTCTTCTTTATCTGGGCAGAATCTCTATCTGACTTACCTGCTAGATTTACTGTCGTAAACTTAACACAAATTTGGCAAGGGTCCACGATGTTAAGAAAGCTTATATATACTAAATCACGCACTGATTCTTCTAATTTTCTTGTAATTTTATATTATTTATTTTAGAGCCAGTTACGGCTACATAGCAATCGGCTTTAGGTATAACTTAGTTTTTGTGTCTCCTCACAGTAGATAGAACACACTGCCGAGTACGCAAATGTGAATAATTCGGCAAGTGTCCCGTGCACCATCCATCCTGCGGCACCTGGCATTGTGGAAAACGAAGAACCGTCATATTTACCGTATAAATGTGCATATAAGTCCATTCCTAAGGACATCTTATTCCCACGCTTGCAAATTAACAATTCGACAACCTGTCAATTTTCTCAGCCGGCATGATGGAATGCTGGACGTCGCCTGTATTGCCCAAATTATTGAACAAGAATGTAACGGATGAGAATAAGCTCGGGTACGCGATTATCGATGAGGAGGAATCCTGGATGGGATCCTTGATATCAATGAGGGCGGTAGTGGGTCCTTTCCTGTCAGCCTTTGCTGCCAACCGTATTGGCAGGAAGAGGAACCCCCTGTGCTCGGGTGTTCCCCTCATAATATCCTTTGGTATTCTGATATTTGCCAAGCACATAGCGCCTTTCTATTTCTCGAGGATTCTGGCTGGAATCTCAGTCGGCGGTATTTTCGCGGTGCTGCTCACGTACATCGCCGAGATATCTGAAGAGTTAATCCGCGACATGATGTCCGCCAGCATGAACAACTTCGAAGTGATGGGCTTCATGATGTCCTACGTCATAGGACCATACGTCTCCTTGAGGATGTTCGATATTATCTGTATGTTGGTACCGGTACTATTCATCGTCTTATTTATAACCATGCCAGAATCTCCGTACTACCTCATTGGTAAAGGTCAAAAGGAGAAGGCTAAGTGTGCCTTTAAAAGGTTGCGATGCACTACCGATGGCAAAGCGGATAAAGGAATGGAAGAGATGAGCTTGGCGGTAGATAAGCAACTAGGTACTAAATACACCGACATCTTAAATTCTGGATGCAATATTAAAGCTCTGATAATTTCCCTATCACTTGTAAGCTTCCAACAGTTATCTGGCATAAATGTTGTCACATTTTACATACAAATCTTATTTGATGCGACTGGTAGTTCAATTCTCTTGGAGTTATCGGCCATTACTATTGGTGGAGTACAAGTGATCGCTGCCTGCGTTACACCGTTGATCGTCGGCAGAGTAGGCCGTAAAATCCTATTGCTGATCTCAGCCGCTGGTATGTTACTCTCAGAGCTACCACCTTGCGTCTACTTTTACTTGCACGACGATGGAGTCAATGTTCAGAGTTTGTATTGGCTTCCAGTCACTTGTCTGGTGGTTCACATTACCGTTTTTAACTTCGGCTTTGTCCCTCTGCCGTGGAGGATGATGTCAGAACTATTTCCGGACAATGTCAAAGCCATCGCAACTTCCTTATCCACCTCTATGTGCTGGTTACTCTCTTTCATTATCACCAAGTATTTCGAATCTATCTCTTTGGAGATTGGCATGGGAGGCTCATTCTGGGTATTTAGCGGCTTCAACTTCGTTGCCGTTGTGTTTATCATTTTTTGGGTGCCTCAAGCCAAAGCAAAAAAAAAAAAATCTACAGATACAAGACGATTAATTAGATTATATTTTGTTTTGTGTGTTGAAAACATTTTTACGAGATCTCATTTACGTTTGTCAATATTAAATTATTTGCATACTCATTTTATTTACCTTGTATTGTAAATGTTGTTTTATAATCTAATAAACAAATATAATTTATTTAAAAAAAAAGAAAAAAAATTATTTATTTTTAATAATAGCAAAATTTTGAAATGAAGACCCAAAAATGAAGTTGTGAACGTTATTAATGAGCATCTGATTGAAATCGAATGAACTCGCTAATTTATTGTCAGATGGATTTATTGCTAATTAACTATAGCTTAATATTAATCCGGTAAAATGCAGAGAGAATGTCAGACGACGTAATAAATCATTATTATTGTTCATTATTGAAGGCAGTAATATTTTTGAAACAAAATATTAATCTAAATAAAAATAAACTAACAAGGATAATGTAATTAATTGTCCATTTGCATGTTGTATTGGTCAATACACGTTCTTGCGTTAATAGAATATCTTTTGCTTACTAGTTTTATTTTAACTGCTACAAATTCCAAGAAGTCATTTGCAAGTCTGCAGCATGAGCTAACCCGATTCTATAGTTAAATGATGTTTATTTTTCGTAAGTAAAAATAACAGTCCAAAAAAAAAACTATTAAAACCACCCACACACTTGATCCCTCGCAATATAACACTCTTAAGAACCGACGGCAATTACTGTATCAAAATCGATTTCACGCCGAAGTAGTCTAAACACCGTGGCGGATTGTTCGACTGCAATCGTATTCCATTCACGCATGTTTCACGATCTCGCTCATATTTCTTTACATTTGTCAGAAACTTCAACCGTAAAGAAGAGCAATTCCGTGGCGGCATCGCCGGCCGGCTCGTCGAAAAGACGTGTCGTATTGCGTAGTCGTTTTGGCATGTCCAAAAATATATTTCAAAGGATTCCTCGGCAAAGCGTGAAATGTGCTCGCCGAAGAAACGTTGATCACAACAGTATCATCATCACTTGCTGGAAATGTTTTTAGCTGTGATCACGTTTGCATGCATCTTTGTATGTATATATATGTATGTGCATGCAAACGGCTATGCAAATGGCGGTTTGTTGTGTAGACAGATCTTTTGTGATGAAGGCAGTGAATATGCAGGGTGTTCCTTGAAGCACCGAACAAACTTATATCATGTGCTCTAGTGTGGTGATTCTGTATAAGAAAGAAATGTAAATATATTTGAGACGAAGGAAATGATTGGGAGTCGACATGTGTACTAATTGAACTTGGAGGTATGAATTTGCAACCAAGTATGGTTCAAAGAGTAGCAGCATGTCTAGAAAAATTAAACAGAAAAATTTATTATGATAGGGGCAGCCGAATTCGCTTACTTTAACCGCAACCTTTTCGAGTCTGTTGTGATCTCCATCTACTCTAAAAGGCGCTCTCTAATTTTGTCTTTCTGATTAGATTTCATCTTTGAGAGCGGTTCCCTTATGTAGTACTCTGCTCTTGGGTCCTCTGACCCAAGTAGTAGCAACCTGCTGCTTGCTAGTTCATCGCAGTGACGCACTAGTATCCCCTATATGCTCCTATTTGGTCCACAGCGACCGGTTAGTAGTCCTACCGTCCTTTTAACAGTATTCCTATTTTTGCTCTTTAGGTGTTTGGTAAATTCAGATCTTTGCTCTTCTAAGAAGTGTCATTCTATAGATTTAGTTTGGACACAATAACCTTGGGACCTTTTTATTTGGGAATTTGTGATGCTGAAGTAGGGGCAGGCTGCACAGAAAGACCTTAACGACACTCGTCTGGCTAATTCTTCTGCTGCTTCGTTTCTCTTTAAGTCCTTATGGATGGGTATCTAGGCCAATGTTATTTTCCTTTGAGTGCCCACATCATTTAGGGCATTTAAGCAGCCTCAGACCAGTTTAGAACCAACGTTCGCGGAGTCGATCATTTTGAGTGTGAATGGCTATCAGAGAAGATAGCGATTTATTCGTCTCCGTCCATCCAGGGCTCTGCCTCTGCGATGCAATGGTGTATAGCGACAACTGCAGCTTGGAACACTGTATTTTCACTGAAGCTAACCTAGATACATCCTATGTTCCTACATGGTTATCTGTCGTTGAGTCGTCGGTATACCAGCTCATTCTGTTCTTATCGGCGGGTTTTTTTTCCACGCCCTCGTGTCTGGTATTTATAGCCAAGTATCTTTTGTCTGGGTTACATTTCTGGACCATGGCGTCACTTGGCATGCTTGTGAGAGGAGTCTCCTTTAATTTGATAGTCGGTTCCGTACGAATTGCTTAACCTTGCCTAACTATGCATTAGTTTGTATATTACAGATTTAGCAATTTTTTTTTTGTAGATGTGTGCGGTAGCAGGCTTAGAATCACTTTCATTACGATGGTAGGAATCGAGCCCATAGTTCCTGTGGCACATAGGTATGCTAGCTTTTGAATGTTACGTAAAGTTTTAGCCGCTCCGAACTGACGCGCCTTTGGCTACTATACTACTGCCCTGTAAGCTATTATGGGTCTTGCCACCTTTGTATTTAGCCAGAGAGCCATCTTCGGGCTAAGATCCCAATTCTTTCCATATAACATCCTGCACCTGCGCTGGACAATGGTGGCCTTGTTGATCGTTTTGTTAGAAAGTAAACGCGAACAGTTCAAGTAAATATGTTAATATTATCTTATTATTTTATGAAGTTATTTCGTGATTAAGTACATTAAATGATTCCACATTCCTCAAAATCTCAAGAATGGAAAGGAATGAATATAAGTTTTTTGCCAAAAGTCACAAATAGAATACCTGCTGGTCATTTTTCCGTTACCTGTATAAATCTTGAAGAAATTAGAAATGCCACCGTACTTTATCTAACGAACACTTTTAGTATTTGTATAAGCGCAGTGAAATGACGGACTTTTTCACACAATAAGTGTACAAGTTCACACTTCGACTAAATGATGTCCTTTAGAGAGCAATAAACAAATCACAATTGAATTACGTCGATAATGTTTCATTGGAAATTAATCTAATCGGCCTATTAAAACCTCGATAAATCTCAACGCTCACGTGCACTGCTTCACGTCCAAATCACGGTACTTACGCATACATTTACGTACATAAGTGCTTTATAGTAAATTCCGATCAATACATAAAACAAATCGTTAATTGAAAATAAATAGAATTACGCTATCACATTCTACGACGGTATAATTGTGGGGAATTATTGCATCGTTATAATCCGAATGTAGCTATAAATAACAATTAATTGTATTATTAACACATTGTATGACCGTTACGGTTTAAGTATGAATAGTGTGCGATTTCCATGTTTTGAGTGCGATGCGAGCCTATAATACTTATAATCCTCGTAATTATCGTTCCTGCATACAGTTCCGGGAAATTTAAATCATATATTGGAACGCGCGTAGCAATCTATTGGAAGTATTATAATAGAAAGCGTGCAGGTTGGAATATGTTTGAAAGTTGAGAAAGGAAATGATTGGAAAGAAATAAAGACAATGTATACCAAGCAGTTTAGGTGAAAATAAAAAGTGCTTAAGTTTTGCTACTTCATACTTTTAATAAGTTTCTTACAACTGTGCTGCTCAAGTATCACTATAGGATAAACGGTTAGGTTCATTCACAATATATTAAATAGCAAATTCCTTCATTACCACAAAAATCGTTTAATATAGATTTGATCTACACACTAAAAAATATTTGCAATTCCTACGAAAAATTCCAGTAATGTATATGGTAAATTTACCAAAAATGAGAAAATATACCTAAAGTTTTCTTTTAAATTTCCCAATTTTACCTTATACGTTACTGGAATTTTCTGTAGGAATTGCAAATAATAATAATAATAATAATAATAGAGGTTTATTGGTTATATATGTTACAGTAGCAGGTAATATACATTATAATAATGTTCTTATCTATGATAAAATATAAAATAATCCATAACTAATATTACGATGTACATATAACCAAAAAGGCTACATCGCCGTGGCTCAAATACAGAGTTTGAGCTTTAGCGTTCTTCCAGTAGCCATGAGTTAAGAAAATAAACTGAAGATAAAAAAAAAAATAATAATGCTATTATGTGAATGGACTGGGCAAATGCGAAGTGTAACAAATCTCTAGAATGAAAACACGCAACAACGATATTAGAAAGAGTAAGTAAATATAGTGTTATTGTATACTAAGAAGTTTATGTTTGAGCCAGGTTTTAATAACATAGATAGGGACTTTATAAATATCGAAATTGGGCAAAAGGTCATTAATAGTTTTGACAATATTATAAGTAAAGCTGGTTTTAAATTGTTCTAGGCGATATTTTGGTATAGATAGATATTTGGTAGCACGAATATTTACAATGTGTGCTTGACATCTGTATTGTATTTTATTATGCAGATACGACGGGCTTCGTGTTTTTATAATTTTGACATAGAAATAGGCGATATGTAATAGGCATCTGTTGTGGATGTTAAGCATGTTTAAGTTTTTGAGAATATCTGATGTCTTCTGAAATCTGGATAATCCATGAATAAAACGTATGCAGCAGTTTTGAACTTGCCGTATTTTAGCAGCCGCTACTTTTCTAATACAGGAAGAATACAATACATCGCCGTAATTGAAAATAGATAATACTAACGATTCACATAGTAAAGATCTAGTGAAGCAGTCGAAAAAATTACGGTTAATATAGATAGATTTTAAAGCTTTGTACTAATTTAACAGTGTTTTTCCGCTATATAAAATATTTTTTAGTGTGTACTATAATAAATGCGTTTTGTAAAATATTAAAGCCATCATTCATTATAACCTTAGTTCTTAAACTTAACCCAGTTGATAGTCTACATACATAATCTCTGCAAAGTCAACGGTTATACCAGGCATATGCGTCTCCCGTTCATTCTTTCTTACTGCAGTAGGTATTCCCCTGCATTCGCCATCCGTCATAGCCACTCATAGCTCACAACTAACACTGGCGCGAGCGCAGCGGTTGCTTGGCTATTAAATCTACACGCAGAAATGAATTAATTTTGAGTGAGCTTTGAAACGTATTACATTTCTATTACGAAAATGAATAAATTGCAATATCTATTGATTTGGACACGCGTATTTATAAGCTCTAAATGTGTAATGAAATCATAAAACAGTAATTTATAGTATCTATTATTTAATTAATGAAAATTAATTCTAGGTAAATAAATTTACAAAATATAAAACTAAAATAACCTTTAATAATAAAATTAAATAAACCTTAATTTTTTGCAAAATCATTTAAACTTCATTTCTCCAACATTTTTAGGCTAATGCTCTTTGACGTTTAAACAACTTCATTGCGTAACTGTTCTAAAGTAACTGGTCCAATGCCTTCATTGTCATAAGGTCTTTCGTTTAAATAACCCCAGTAAACGAATTCGAGTGGAGATAAATCTGGTGAACGTGATCGCCATTTAATATTTTCAGAATGAGTTCCGATCCACCAGTAAGGAAACTGTTCACTTAAATAGTTTCAGACAACCACTGCATTATGTGCAGGACAACCGTCTTGCTGAAAGGAGATGTTTTGCACATTTATGTCGCGAAGTTGCTGCACAGTAGGAATAATGTGTCAGTAATTCTAAATATGCATTTGCATTCAAATTACCATTGATCAAAAAGGCGCAGTAATATGTGTGTTTAACAAACCTGCCAGAAAAATAAACTTTTTCCTGTTGCTGGCTAGATGAACATAAATATCTGTGCCCGTTTTGCTTGGTCCACTATGCGATCGCAGATGAATTGTGATTTCTAACCAAAGAAAAGGAAGATTCATCCGTAAAGAGAATATTGTTTACCGAATTAGCATCTCGGTTAATTAAATCACTTAACATTCCACGAAATACCATACGTTTAAATGTGTCGCCGTGAAATAGTTGTTAGTGTTTAGAATATTTATAACGGTGATACCCATTTGTTTTGAGTATTGGTACAACTGAAGAACAGAATAAATGCCTAAATCATTGGAGATAGTGCCAGATGAATTTGAATTATTTTTTTATTTATATTATTAGGAATTCTGTGAGATGGAAGTAATGTTTTTAAATTTTCAACCGAACCGAACCGATGTGCACTCCGAGATATCTTAAGGATTCCTGCAAATATACCACGTTTTCCTCCATGTGGATGCCGATGCTCTTGTTCATCCCGAACCGATGAGAAGTATAGCCTCCGTCTTGTGCGGCGCAAGTCTGAGTCCTCTGAAATCTAATCATTTCGTGATGTTATGGTAATGCGTGTTGTGACACCACCTCCAGTATGTCCACGGTTTTTGCCGTTACAAAGACCCGTATGTCGTCTGTATAACGAATCAGAGTAACACGCGCTGGCGTTGGTATCCATAGTTGCCATCATAATACAATTTCAATAAAATGAGTCCTATGACTGAACCCTGGGAGATTCCACAAGTCGTCTTTAGTTCTTTTGCGCCGATTCACAACGGTCTACAATGGAGCTAGTCAGATCTTATACTATAGAGGTAGGCGGAGTCGCCCATTTACCTCAGCTCTCCGAGTATGCCGGATCAAAGGCATACTATACGTCCACGGTGATTAGGGCACATAACTTCTTAGCACTGTATGAGCGTTGTCCAATTACATCACTCTGTTTAGGGCTGTAATAGTGGACCTCCTCTCTCTAAAACTGTGTTGTTCCTCTGACAGACACTCACGAGCATTAAGCTCGTGTCTTAGGCGAATAGGTATAAGCTGTTCGAGTAGCTTGCCCAAGGAGTTCAGTACGCAGTATTTGCTATATTTCGTGTAAATTATGGCGATGGTACGTTCGTGGGAATTCGTATTTTCTATTCGTGAATGTTGAAGCGTTTCCCTATTTATGTTCGCAAATCATTGAATTCGAAAATGTTAAGGGATTTCTTATTGTGGGATACGTCTAATACATAGTCTTCAGAAACATGCAGGTTCTTGGCTTTTTATTAGGTATATCTCTCATTTCCTTTACCCATTAGATTACGCTAGCCATTCCAATACCTTGGTGCCCTGCATTAGTCTGTACAGATCTCTGGCTGGTTGATGGAAATAATCCTCCGCGTTCATTTCTGGCTTGCCAAAACTTGCCTGTTTTTTAACGTCCAGATCCTTGCATTCACGTAAAATGTGGTATGCAGTCTATGTCATTCTATTACATAGTCTGCAGTGGGTATCTTCGGCATTGGTCACCGATTTTCTATAGGTGCCCTTTCAGTCCACAACGTCCTGATAGGAGATCTGCTATTATGCGAACGAGATTCTTACTAAACTTTAGTAGTTCCTCACTCTTTTTCTTTGATGGTCTTGATAAAAGTTTTTCCATGATTTGTCTGGTTTTGTTGTTCCTTTGTTCTTTGTGTTTCTCTTGGACCCAATTCCTTACCTGCGCCCGTGTTGTATATCTAGACACCCATACAATAGGTTCTGTGTCTATAATAAAGGCGATGATGCCTTTCTTGTCAATTCGTCGCCTTCTTCTTTTCCTCCGGTTCCCAAATGTCCGAGTACCCACAGTAAAGCAATTTTATTGTGATCCGCCAATCTATGCACTTCTCGAATGCATGTATACCTGTGTGAAGTTAGCCCCACATTTATAAAATTTCGATAAAATAATTAGAGTTCCAGTTGCCCCCCGAAGAGTTCTAGAGTTCTCAATCGATTTTAAAAATAGTTCTGACATTTTAAGTAATCAAAACGATATTTAAAAATATGGAGGGCCAACTTCACGCCACCTGCAACTTTCATGAGCTAGAACTCTGCAATTTCCACTCGAATCGTTTCGAGTCATAACGATAATTTATGGAACTCTTTGGGGGGCTATCAGAACTCTAAAAAAAAATCAGCGATTTTTCAAAAAAAAAAATTTTTTGCGCCAATGAAAATAGAACGAGCCAGAACTCTATTATTTTCACCCGAATCTCTTCGAGTCGTAAGGATAGTTTATAGAACTCTTTGGAGAGCCACCGGAACTCTAAAAAAACTCAGCGATTTAAAAAAAAACTCAGGAATTTTCAGACCTCTGTTATTTCCACTCGAATCGCCTCGAGTCATAAAGATAATTTATAGATCTCTTTGGGGGGAGGCGGGAGGGCTATCACAACTCTAAAAAAGTGTAATTATAAATAGAAATTTGCCTACACAATGCTGGTGATTCTTTAATTTGCTCAAAATTAATAAACTATCGGATAAGCAACATGATTTCAAGTAATATTTAATTTGCTTTTGAAAATATGAAATTTGAAAGTGTAGGTCTTATTTCATTAATTTGTGGTTCCAAATTTTGGATTTTAGTTAAAAATGAGTGTATACTTTTTCTTTAAATAACTAACCAAAATAAATTGTTATTAATCATATACAAGAAATAGTTTAGTATACTGGGTTCCTAGTGGATGTAATTACGAATTTCTTTCGTCAGATATTTTTAAAAGGCATTAATCTGCATGATAGTGGTAATCGTTTATGTTTTCATTAGTAAATAAGTGAGTGAACAAGAAATTATAGCGGTTTTTCAAATATTCACTTTAGTGTTATAGACAGGTAGTTTATCATTATTATTCTAGAAAATCCTCTTCTAAGTTATTTTGTTAAAATATTATTATTATGGTAGCCCCCCAAACAGTTCTATAAATTCTAGAAAATTCCTATTTTTTTTTTAATCGCTGAGTGTTTTTAGAGTTCCGGTAGCCCCCCAAAGAGTTCTATAAATTATCCTTACGACTCGACGAGATTCGGATGGAAATAACAGAGTTCTGGCTCTTTTTATTTTCATTGACGCAGAAAATTTCTGTTTTTTTTTGAAAAATCGCTGTGTTTTTTTAGAGTTCCGGTAGCCCCCCAAAGAGTTCTATAAATTATCCTTACGCCTCGAAGAGATTCGGGTGGAAATAACAGAGTTCTGGCTCGTTCTATTTTCATTGGCGCAAAACATTCCTGAAATTTCTTTTTTTTGAAAAATCGCTGAGTTTTTTTTAGAGTTCTGATAGCCCCCCAAAGAGTTCCATAAATTATCCTTATGACTCAAAGCGATTCGAGTGGAAATTGCAGAGTTCTAGCTCATGAAAGTTACAGATGGTGTGAAGTTGGCCCCCATTTTTTTAAATATCGTTTTGACTACTTAAAATGCTAGAACTATTTTTATAATCGATTGAGAACTCTAGAACTCTTCGGGGGGCAACTGGAACTCTAATTAGTTTATCTACATTTTATAAATGTGGGGCTAACTTCACACAGGTTGTATTTTTCCTTGAAATGTCTTAATAACATAGAATGCCCATGTTGAAAATTACTATAAACAAAACTAACGAAACAACCTGATTATACCAATAAATCGGTCAGTCTGCTAATTTTAGCTACTAACAGTACATGCAAAGTAGACCACCTTCGTATAAGCTATAATAGTGATATTTAATACAAGAAAAAGTACTTTACATAAATTCATAAAAAAGACACATCTTCATGTGTTGCTATCATGGAAGTGAGTCGGCTCATGCATTAGCAAATTTTACAACTGTCACAAAACTCTGAATATAATTCCGGGCTTTTAGTTCTTTATTTTTACCTGTTTTGCTAGAATAGCCACACGTAAAGTTATAAAAATTTTTCGTGCGTATTCGCTGCATGGTTATAAGAGCTTTTTTATAAGATTTAGCAAAAAAATGGCAGTGAACAAATAAATGAATATGTATTTGGAGTTGTTATTAAAGAACTTGCATATGATGAAAGCATACGTTGGCACGAAAACTATTACTTGAAATAGAGGAGACGTGCACAGTTGTTTAGGAAGTTTAGTCTCTGTTAAGCATTAATAAAACATCACGTCAACTTGTGTGCGCGCCACAGTAGTTCCTAGATATTTCTCGAACTCCAAACTCGCATTTTAAAAAGAAACCCGGGGTATATTATTGTATAAACAGTATATCATTCCGTAACGCGATACAACGACAATTTCGAAGTTGTTTTCAAAGTACATATTGAATTACAAAACCGTATACCGCCGCCGCTGCCTCACGGCCGACCGAAGGACCGACGGACGCGGCGTACTACATGTCGCTTCATTAATATTAATGTTCCGAAACCCTTTCGATTTTCAGATCTGAAGAAACAGTTCGAGAAGTACCCGGAAGACACGAGGGTGCAGTTCGGCCAGCACGCAGAATTGCATTGCGTGCCGCCCGCCGGCGTCCCGCCACCCAACGTCTACTGGATGCGTGGCAATCAGAAAGTCGAACAGGACACGACCGTGGTTATATCCAGCGAGGGAGATCTGGTTATAGGGCAGGCACGGCCCCAAGACAGCGGTAACTACACTTGCGTCGCCGAGAATATAGCCGCCAAGCGTATGGCACCACCTGTTCAAATTACCGTCGTCGGTAAGTCGGCAATTATTAGATAATAAAACGCTCTAAACTCCTGTACGAGTTCATAAATTCAACACAGACGTAAACGGATACACTCCAAGCAATAATTGTGATTCTTTCTGTAATTGATAGTACCTACATACAGAATAAAACCATGTTGATAGGGATTCTTAACTGAAATGGATATATTAAGCCAGAACGTTTTATATAAGATTGACGGACAAAGAAAGGAATGTAATATGATACTTAACCAAACCACATGGGGTCCTTAGTTAGTTCTAAATGCCATGATATTTAATTTAGTGAAGAAACAATAGGGCTCACAAGATATATTGATAAGCACCGAGAAAAATACAGTTCGAAATTTAAATTAATTTAATTTCAAAATTTGCTTGAAACACTTGATATGTATATAACCTTTACAACATTATTTGTAATCAAAAATGTTCTTAACTCATTAGGAACGAATCCTGAGAGTGTCTATATTAATTATATGTCCAAGGTTTGAATGTCGCTCCGGTCGATTACGATAACCGGTTTTTTTCTTAATAATGATTAGGGGGGAGATTTGGCTCTGCGCACAAAAAAAAATTATAGTAATATTACTGGTTATTTTACCCCAGGAAAACAGCTGTAAAAGTACAATAGTGAATCGTAAAATTACCAGGAGTCTGTAAAATTACATCACTATATGTATTTAGAAATATAGTAATAATGTAATACCACAGGTAATACTGTACCGTTATGAAGATGGAGAGAATTACAGTGTTATGCGTTCTTTACTGTTATATTGCTGTAAATTTTTAAGCAGATGATATTCATTCTTACACAAAAAATGTAATATTGCAGGTTAAATACCCCAATATTTCACATTATCTGTTTATAATTTTACAATAAGGTATGCCTAAGAAGTATATATATGTATAGTTCTAACTAATCGAAGACCGCTCCATAAAGCATTTTCACTTGATATAAACATAAACATTCTAAACAAGTGGCAAACTATAAAAAATTTACATGTTACATTCACGAAAGTTTTACGTTATATCGTATTCCACAGTTGCATAATTCATAATAAGTTCGATAAAAATTAATTTCTTGAAAATTGAAAATTAATAGCTACTTTATCATACATATGGAAAGGGATATTAAATTAAACAAATAGTTTATTTTATTTCACTGCGTTTAATTTATGTAAATTAACACGTTAACAAACATTGCATTGATTATAATATAAAATAAAACAAACTAGGAAATACAAAAAATTAAATGAAGGAGTGATTAGGTATATTAAATATATATATTTAAAAATGTTGTAGTTGGTTAATAAAAATTTTTATTTTTTTTTGTTAAACTAGTTATTGTCCTTTTTTCCCACTATCTGGATAAATTTTTAGAAAATAAGTTTGTAAAAATTCTTATGTCATTGACAAAGCTTTTGGAAAAGTAATGTCCAAAGCTTCAGAAAAGTTGACTGCAGATGTCACCAAGTTTTTCAAAGTATGATGTAGTGGATTTTCACTATCTGGAACATAACAGGTGATAACATTTTATGTTTAATGAAATGCATGTAACTGCATTGCCAACAGCATTATAAATTGTGCTACAAAACTGTGCTACTAATACAAAAGTTTGAGGTCACGATACGTGGGGATATAAGTCTTTTATGCCCTTTATGCATTTATCTTAGACCTGGTTGAATTTGAACAGATATACTTTAAAATGATACTATTTTTTTTTAAACATTACAACGAATATGATATTCTTAATATCAGTTAAAATCAAACCAAGTTGAATGTGTTGCTAATTCACGAATATGGTGAACGTCTTGCACATCAGTTTCTTGATGCATTTGCTGCTTCGTTATTTAACGTATTGCCTATTATGTTATTACATAGAATGCATTCGGAATAGATGTTGTTTTAAACTATTTTTACTTTTAAAGAAACATCTGTTTTTGCAGAGACTATTGAATGGACACTGCCATCTGTTTGTAAATGCATATTCTGCTTCAGTGTTTGATTGATTAACATAGTGCTGCCTATATACATATATGCTCACGGTAACGTTTATATGAAGAACATTTTAATACGCAATTTGAACGAACACATTTGAAAATAACACCTTGTGTGTTTCTGTGAAATTGTATGTGATTTTCATAACTTGTTACACAATCAAAATTAACTGATGTGCAAATCGTACATGAATAAGTAATTAGTTAGGTAAGATACAAGAGACATGAGCAAATATAAAAATTATTCCAGGTTGTATGCATATATATAAAATGTAGTAACAGATGTAAACGCAATATACAATATATGCTCAAAAATTGCATATAGCTCAGAGTAAACATGGTAAATTGGTATATCACTTACCTGTTTTAATTTTTCTGGCCCATCTTGTTGGTGTGTCAAAGTTTATATTCCCAACAAAAGTATGTCCGGTATAGAATCATTGACACTGACATACAATTTGTGAATCTATCAGATATAAATTGTTCAGAGTAAACTGCATCGAAACTTTTATGGTGTCATTTTCATTAAACCGAATATGATAAGTGATGATACAGGTTAAATAAGTGTAAATGTTTAATTCCAAATCTTACTGAAAAGTATCGGTAAATCAGAAAGTTATATGAAAATTTCTTAAAAAGATAGTTATATGTACATATAAGCAATTATTTTTTCTTAACGCAAACATAATGGTTATACAAGTTTTTACGAGACAATGTATAAAGGTGAAATAGATAACAAATGTTAAATCGTACATCTTAATGGTGTAGAAATGTTGTCCATTTCTTCTCTCGATTTTTTTTTCTATAATCCCATGAATCAAGTACAATCACTGGACTCGAAGGAGTCCAGCGGTGCACGAAACGCGCGGCCAATTTCTGAAGTGGACATCTCGGAAGTTTTTATGTTCGAATTTAATGGCCCGTCCAAATCGACGTAGTTTCCTACGAGTACTTATCAGTGTCCTTTGGTGGAGATAATCTAGATTCCGAGATGCTATTCAGCCGCGAGGACATTTCATTGGGGATTATTTCGTGATTAATTATTGTTTTGTAAGGTACGAAGACAGCTTCAACTTCGTGTTCCTCATTTCAGTCGGTTCTTCTTATACTCGTATGAGTCGGAAATTCTTGAGATCCTAATTCAGTGGCGTGACTGTTGATACGTAGTACTGGTAGTACGTACGGAACAAATACAACGATGCAATATATTTTATTGTTTTTGTATGGTTCCTGGAAACTTCTTTTTATAACCACAAACCTATTTAAATTGTTTTCGTAATCGGTAGGTACCCTATTATCACTTTGAACATCTTTTTTAAAGGTATTTAAAAAAAAATTGAGATATTTTTAGAGTTCATATTTTGTCTACATAGTTTTTGTATTTCTTTTAAAATTAATGATTTTCACAGAAAACATGGCTCTTATGTGAGCAAGTAAAATCTTCTTTATTAATACAATTCTAGACTAAATAAATTTAATCCAATTAACCATTACAATTTTGACAATTTATTTTATATACTATATGTGATGTTTTACTTTTTTACTTTTCGATTTTGATTTTGTAATTTATTATGATTTTGATTTGCTATTTTAAAATTATAAGGTTTGATAATTTGATTTATTTTTTCAGAAACATTTTTTACATAAGTAATTTTTATGTATTTTATAAATGTTTGACTATCTTTTATAGTTTTTGTTGATTTATTATAAAAACGAAATACTCTTTGTTTGAATATTTTATTGATAAGATAATTTGGATAATTATTTCGTTTTAGAATAGGTTTTGCTTTATTAATGGTAACATTTCGAAAAATTGGACCGGTTAAAGTTATAGCTCTATCAGCTAAACTAATAATAACACTATTTTTTGCGAGACTGGTTGTGATGAATTATCCAAATTATCTTATCAATAAAATATTGAAATAGCAAATCAAAAAAATAATAATAAATTATAAAATCAAATTTAGACAAAATTAAAATCGAAAACTGAAAAAAAATAAAAGATCACATATAGTATATAAAATAAATTGTCAAAATTGTAATGGTGTATATATCGGCGAAACTATGCAATATTTGGAAAATATACAAAAATCTTACAGCTTTAAAAAAACATGAAATAACACAAAATCATACATTTGATTTTAACAATGTATGAATTCTAAACCAAGAACAAGATTATAAACCGCGAACTATACTTGAAATAATTCAAATTTATAAACATAATAATTCTGTAAATGATAGGACTGACACACAATTTTTCACTAAACTTTATAACTTAATTCTATAAATGAAATTTTAGTAAAAATTAGTAACGTTTTTCATATTTAACCATAACCGACAATAACAAACACAACCGACACAATTTACAAAACAATCTTTATATAAAACATTTCAAAACTCTTTCAAATTAAAACAAAAAACAAACTGATTTTACCACTAAAACAAAAAACGTTATATATTTTTATACATCAACATTTTATTTTGTACATTATTAATTTTTTAAATTTCAATTACTAAGGTTTGATTATTAAACAATAACGTTTTACTCACTACTAATCGTTGTTTAATTATACGACTTCAAAAACCAAGAAAATCTACATATATATATTTATGATAAGTCAAGAGAATTTTGAAGAATTCTTTGATATTTTGCATTAATTTTATTGTAATATCACAAGAACTTTTTACTTTGTAGATTAATACCCAATATGCCTAATGCTCTCATATGAAATATTGGGATTATTGGTACATAACGAATTGCTAAATCTTCATAATTCATATCAAAGGCATTAATAAATAATCCTAACTACGCCTATATGTTCCCATTTATGCATTTCTATTAATACACGAGCTACTGCTACTGTTAGCTACCACATTTAATATTTTATCCTTAAGCCCTCATAATGAGCTTTTGTTGCAGGCCTCGAGGGAAACGTTAGTAATTACAGCATGACAATTGCCTGGCAATTATGAGTGGAGTACATATTGATGCGAACGCGCGGACTTTCTCTCTCTTTCTCTTGATATCTTGTTTATCTATTATAGAACGAGCTAATCAGATAAATGCCCGTTTCCATCTCACCAGTTATTCTCCGCCCGTTCAATTTTCGATTTTGTCGACGTTTTGTCATCTCGTCCAACAATTTATAATAGATCCCTTCTCGCGATTTAATTAGTAATTGTTATGAGGAGCGACACTCCTATATCGATTTACTAATAATTCAGTTTGATGAAATTTCACGGTCGGACGACTACGTCTCGTTAAGTCGCGAATTAGTAAGCGCTAAAAGTTCTCTGGAAACGTCTGTTTGTTTATTTTATCCTATTTTGCGAATGGAAAGGCGGGCGGCTGCGAATATTTCGCTAATTCCTTATTTAAACAGCTAACTTCAGTTCCTCCAGATTATCATTTGGGATTTAATTTGCCAGTAACAAACTTCTATCGCAGTGATCCTGCCGGACATAGCGTCTGCCATTCGTTACTTGAAATTGAGTTCTGATAGCTCAAAAGCGTACTGAAAAACTTACGCTTTGATGAACAAATTCCGTAGATAATTCAAAAGTTCTCTAGCGAATCTTATTATATCACACATTTTAGTTCACTACTCTTTGTATGCCGAAAATACAAACCAGAATGCTGCACAAGTATATCTAAACTGTGCAGGCCGACAACTGTATTTAAATGATGTATTTATATTATAACTCAAAGCTTGACGCAAATAACTCATCAATTGATTGTTGATCCGTAAATCAATTGCAAGCGCGCAACTCATGAGTTAGGAGTTAGATGATTTAGATCGACGCGACGCGATCTATTTAGTTGTTCGTTAAATCGAAGCATTTAAACAGTACTGCTATGCCGTTCGATTCGCATTGTTCAACATTCGTACTGGTCGAACGTTGCTACAATTGAAGTGGTAAAATTTATGAAATAACATGTATAAATGATGAATAAAATTAAAGAAAATTTTCTTACTTTAAATTGTCATTGAAAGACTATTTATGTGCTTAAATGCATGCTAGCAAGCAGGGTAGGGCATGTTTGTAGTACATACACAACTGTTTCAGAAAATAGCTTAGCAGTTTTACTGAAATTATTCTGCTTGTAAACTAAGCAGAAGGAAATTAATCACTTAAATTCAAAGCGTTTACTATATTTACGAGTTAGTAGTACGTAGACTGTACCTACAATCTAATACACAATACAACAGTTGTATGTTGTTAGAGGTCCCAACTACATTTTTTGTAATTAGAAGTAGCTGCCACTGCAACTATAAACTAGTAATTTGTAACTGTAATTAGGTTGTTATAACTACAATGCACACTTATTTTGTATCCACTAAATACAACGAAACATATGAATTTTATAGTTGTCGAACATTATTGTTTACGGATGTAATTAACAATTAATTACCTATAATTGTCTCCAATATTCCTCAAAACTGGTAAGTAATGTTTATATAAAAATATCCGGTAATATTAAGTAGTGTATCGATAAAATGACATGGCACTAATAATTATATCCGCCAACATCTTCCCGATGCCTGAACATTTACATATTGTCTTTTCTGAATCCGATAAACAAACCTTTAAACTTATAACAATCACATTTATTTTTCCTCCCACAACACCCAATACCCTTCAAAAATTATCAGCTTTTGGATTTTCTACCACAACTGTAAATTTAATGTCTTCCTACCTGCAGTACAGATCCGCGTACGTGTGCTACAATGGTTTTCTCTCAGATACTTTCATAACTACCTCAGGAGTTCCACAAGGCTCCAATCTTGGACCGTTATTATTTAATATGTACATTAATGATCTTTTAACATCTATTACATGTAAATTAATAATAATATTTAAAGAAATTACCTCGGCTTCCGACTGCAGTGTACTCAAAAGAAATCTAGAAGTAATCAAGAACTGGTGTACAGTAAACAAAATTAGGCTTAATATCAAAAAATGTGCTGTAATGAGCTACACCAGGTGTAAATCGCCTATTATTCATTCCTACAGCTTGGACCAAATCGATATCGCAAGGCATATTAAAATCAAAGACCTGGGAATACAGTTTGATGCCCACCTTCAGTTTTCTGAGCATATAGAAACCATATGTAATACTGCCTCCCGAAATCTTGGATTTTTAATAAGAACATGCCGAAATTTTTCTGACATCACTGCTCTAAAAACGAATGTTCATATGTGTAATTTCGTTTTTCCCTTTTTCAATACTTATTACTAGACGCGTTATGTATTTTTTTTTGTTCTCTTGTTTTGCTTGCACTACTTGTATTTAAATATGCACTATCTCAATTATGTTTGTATATTATCTTGTGAATAGATTTTAAATCTGTTGGGTAATAAAGTTTATTATTATTATTATTATTAAAAATGGCGGGTAATATTAATATAAATATTTACATTAATGTAAGGAAGTGCAACGGTGGGACAACATCGTAGCGAAAATTGTATCCACCGACATCTTCGCCATTCCTCCATCAAAATTTGCATACTATCGTTTCGGAAGCCGATAAACTCCTCCCCACAACTCCCAAAATTCTTCAAAACTGGTGGATGATATTAATATAAAAATTTCCGGGAGTCTTAGGAAGGGTATCGGTAAAATTTCACATTCATATTTAATATTCAATGAAGATTATGAAAAATAAAATATATCCTGAAATAAGAAAGATACCTTTTTTGTATATACTGACGGATACTTAAATTAATTAAGTTTATCAATTATTCAAAGGTTTTGATGTGCTGCAGCATCAAAATCTCTGGATAAAAGTACCATGATTCTTTTATATATTTTTGAACTATGGTTTAACATTGACAAATGATGATTCACTACTTCGAACAATGAAGTATATGTTGGAATATGTTACTAAATCAAAAAGTAAAAACAAAAATGCCTATCTGCTACCTACATATATTTTGTTTCTTTCAATAAATAATAAATCCCATATGATATAAGTTTGCAGTTCTCCTAGTAGTATAATAAAGCCCAATTCTAATCCAATTATTTAAATGATTTAAATCTTCCAAACTGCACTTGCCCGCTTTTAAATAGGCTTGTCAGTTTTAAATGATTTAGTTGACGTATTTGTGCATTCTCCTAATTGTGAGTGTAAATCCCCATTTGCGTAATTCATTGAGAATACTAACTACAACAATTGTTTATCGGAGTAACTCGTAGCTCTAGTTATGAGTTGAAATCGGACAAATCAATTGAAAGCGGTGGAATTGTGCAGGGCTCTGGTACAAACTGTTAGAAAATAGACGGTTCAAGTCTAACAAATACTTTTCATGTTGTTTACGTATTTTAATGAAACGGAGCATTGATAAAAAATATATCCAACGTTTTTCTATACATCTATACACTGGGCGTCCAATGCAATAGAATACACATACACAACATTCACAACATTTGTGAAGAACATGCTATGTTTTCTCATCTAGGTATACTATAAATGTTTTCCAGCTTAGAATTAGTTGCTTGAAAAGTTTTAAAAGCGCGATAACAAAATATTTAACGCACTTCTATTCTCTTTAATGTAGTTTGTGTCTCATAAATTGAGTATCTATTTTGAAACATGTTCCTGTTTAAAGTTTTCACCCAATCCGAAGTTACTCATATGCATATGTTTGTTTTCAGCTTTATTGCGCAGTGTACGTTCATAAAATTTACATCAGTAAATGTTTGTTATTAAACCGGGATAGTGAAGCAAATGACCTATATCGAAAGGTCAATCTGGTGCATACGTTAAGCTGTGTAAATTGATTCGACGAAGCGTAAACAAAATTTTATAATCTAACAGTCCACCTCAATGGGGCGGAATTAAAATAAAACGACGTGGTAAAAAATATCGGCCGCTATAATTTTACGATCCCCGTTTCCTCTAAATTAAATCCGTCTCGGGACATTATCAGATTCAATTATTCGTCAAGAGGGATTATTATTTATTGCCCCGTAATTATACGCCAACGATTTTACTCGTAAACCGAGCCCACGCGGTCTGACGGGGTCGGCCAGACATCAAACATTCCCTCATTCGGTTCTTATACAAAACAAACATTCTCATTATGCTCCATACAGGGGCTATTCTTAGAACCGTACGTGTTTAGTACAATAGGAAGTGAAATTAATGAAGTGTACCGTCGGGGACGACTGATATTTAAGCCTGTAGTTGTATTTTTTATGCGATTTTAAGTCAACGACTGTATTTGTGCGCGTATACATTGTATGTATGTATAAAATATACAATGTGCACGTGGTCGATCTCTCGATGTATTAGTAAGGTAGTTTAATTATGATTACTCGAAACATATTTAAAGATGTCCGCATTTTTTATGAAGTCAATAATAGTTAACTATTGTTGTCTCCAAGGATAAACAATAGCCTACACAGATACTTGAACTGCAAGCGACAGTGAACACATTAGAAGTTAGACCCATCAATAAATGAAAAAATATCACCTATCAGAAGTTATTTCATGGTTATTTGGCTGTTGGTTTATTCATTTTATAAAGCTCGCTATATGAAACTTGCATTTTAATAGATATATATATACTATTTTCTATTTCGGTGCCGCAATAAAGCAATTTCGCAAATAAAACAATACTATAATGGACTGTTTACAACACTGTTTTCAGTATTTCTTTTAATTTTGCGATTAATAAAATCTACCACTGCCACCCCTGATAAGTTTTTCATGATTGGATGCTGGCAACTTCGCGAGCAAAAACAGTGCTGTAAGGTAGCTCATTGTAGCGCTGTTTTCAGGATTTTTTGTTTTAGTGTTGAGGTTAGTACCTACCATTTTGCAATATGTACATTGTCAAAAGGACTGCATCACCTATGAGTGTTCTTCATGTAGTCCTGGCGATTCGACTGGTCTTCACTCTTCGTGGTAATTATAAGGTGTTAGAGGCTTGAGTCGCTACCATTTTACAATTTAGATTTCAGACGAAATTACATAGTATTTATTACTAACAATTTTGATGACACATGAGTGACAGTTAATATCATTTGCTTTTATCAAAGGCTGTTGATGAAGTGGAAGGTTTGGAAAGTATTAGGGGTAAATGCATTGTTTCCTCACTTGCAGAAGCTGAAATGCTGAAAGTAGAAGATTCTGAGTGTACTGACAGTAGTTCTGCAACTTCTGCTACAGAACCCCTCCATCTATGTTTTATTGTTATAAAACCACCTCCACGATTAACCAAACGTGACGCAGATGAATGCTTAAAACAATGAACAATTCAATTTTGGTATTTACCCCATTTTATTTATAACTGGTTAAGCGATAGGGTGATTTATCAAAAATTCCTTGTGGATGATGTAACTTGGCTTCATTCTTGCATAGTTCTTTACCAGGTTAACTCACTGCTTATCCGCAATTATTACATATAACCTTGGTAAGTATTTGGTTGTTCTAAGTACTGTTACAAGAATTTTATTAACAAAACTAACTCTTTTTTTCTACATGCACCACAATCTAAAATTCAAAATTATTTTAAGCTATACAGTGTGTTAAAGAAAGGTTGTCGGATATTTTACCCAATTGTAGTACTGGTGGAAATAAACAAAAAAGTCTTAGTCAACATGGGTCCGCAATTCAACTGTTTTTGACATATAGGCGATTGCATATTGTTTTAGTAGGATAAAAATTTTCAAAGAAATTCTGATCGCAATGTAAATTAAACAAATGTTTATTTAAAGTAAAACTAAAGAAATTGTTCTACATGTCCACCGTTCATTTCTAAGCACGCTTCACACCTTCTTATGAAAGATCGACGCAATCTTTCGAAAATTCCTGGAGTCCTCCGAATTTCCTCGCAACAATTTACGATTCGTTGCCTGAGTTCTTCCAAATTGTTTACAGATCGTGCGTACACTAATTGTTTTAGATGCCCCCAAACATAGAAGTCTAGAGGTGTCAGGTCAGGGGACCTAGGAGGCCATGCAGTTGGTCCACCCCGTCCTATCCATCTCTCGTTGTAATCTTGATTTAAGAAATTTCTAACTATTTAATCTGTTAAAAAGTGGCATGTCTTCCAACAGAACGGGTAATTCATTTCTTAAAAAATCCAAGTATACTTGTCCCGTTAAACGATTAGGGAGAAATACTGGACCAATTAAACAGTCTCCAAAAATAGCAAGCCAAACATTTAGCGAAAAACGGTTTTGGTGATGCAGTTCAACAACAGCATGGGGATTTTCATCTGCCCAGACGTGATTGTTATGAAAATTTAATATTCCGTCTCTTGTAAACCCAGCCTCGTCACTAAATAAAATCTGAGTCGCAAAATTAGGAGTTTCTCAATGACAAAAAACGCTACGTGCATCATACTCGAAAGGAGCAAGAACTTGCACGCGTTGAATGTGGTAGGGATAGAGCTGCTGTTCCCGCAGAATTCTCGAAATGAGAGGATGACTGACGTTCAGTTCTGCGGCAAGTCTTCGGGTGCTAATATTTGGGTTGTCTTCTACCCGTCTCAAAATATCTAATTCTACTGCGGGAGAAGAAACTGATCTAGGTCTACCAGAACCACCATTAATTTTAAATGAATCAGCTTCGGACAGCCGGATATGAAGTCTTGAGAAAATCTTATTACTCGGTAACAACCGATTTGGAAATTCTTCGGCATACATACGCCGTGCTTCAGTGGCATTACCATTCGCACGACCGTACATAAAATGCATATCGGCCATTTCTGCATTTGTGTACTTATGCATAATTTGAGAACAAAAAAAAATTGACGCAAATGATAAATAATCTGATGACAGATGTCTGACAGAACTAATTTTAAGTCACAATCAGTTGTTTGACAAAGGGAACTATTCTCAAAACCGAAAAATGTTTTTTTTTTATTTTAAAATATGCAATCGACTATATGTCAAAAACAGTTGAATTGCGGACCCATGTTGACTAAGACTTTTTTGTTTATTTCCACCAGTACTATAATTGAGTAAAATATCCGACAACCTTTTTTTAACAGGCTGTATAATTATTATTTAAATCTGCTAGAAAAACTTATTTTGGATTAATAGTTTTGGTAAGATCGTTTAAGCAATGCTATTAGTTTTCTGAATTTGGATGTATTCACATTTCTTCGGATATCTAACATAGTGCGTAGTAACTTTTCGGTCTGTCCTATTACCTCGAAGTACGCTATAATTATCTGTTATATATTGCCTATAATTTTGTTTGTAACTCCAGTGGCTTTCTCCCCCTGTATATATAATTACAAACCGTGTTGTATGTTGTCACCTTACTGCTAGTGCACTAAGGTAGATATTTGCTATATACTAAGAACAATGTTTTCTATTTTCTGTTTGTTTCTTTTCTGTAATTTATTAAATTTAAATTACAGAAAAGAAACAAACAGAAAATAGAAAAAATTACTATGAGAAAATATGTTGTATGTCTGTTTCTGTTGCACTTTCAATCTCCGCTTTCAATCGTCGACACCATAAGGACGCTAATGTGTCAGCCAAGATATCTCGTATATCAATATGTAAACCAAAAAGTCGCTAGCACTGCCATAAGTGAATAATTTGTATACCTTTTTTCTGTTCTAACAAACGAAAATCATTCTTTTGCTCTTTACTCATCGCCAGCTCAAATGCATTCACTTGGTAATGCGAGTGGGATGTTGCAATGTGAGCACCTGCATTCCAAATCGGTTTATTTATTAAAAATTGTGCGCGCATATACCCAAAAAATTCCCCTTTAAACGAAATCTCAGCCGCGATAAATTTGCATGAGAATAATAAAGCGTGTGATGCTTATCGTCTTTCGAGAAAGTACGCCCTGGTACGTCCATATATTTTCGTTTTCGTTTCGACTGTAAAACCGCATACGGGTAGGTGAAATGCTACCTGAATTTTTCCTTTTGATTTAATGTGGAATGTTTGGCTATTTGAATGTAAATGGATACATTAGCGCTAACACCTCTGTGTCGGTATATGGAAACCTTTGTGGGAACCAGGGTGGCCTTAGAAGTTCTTGTGTTAAAAATATAAAACTGATTTCACCCAACATTAACATATTTCCGTGTCTTAAAGCTTTAAAATTTAAATTGGAATTTTACTTTTTATTTCTTGGCGCTGAAATTTACCCAAACTGATCATATTCGAAATTGCTCCAACAAAGCAAGCAATGCAAAACCTGCGATGCGTAGTCGAAATTCACGTCCCTCGTCAATTTAAACCGCACATAATTCAATAGTACCGGGACAACATTTGCAAACTTTTAACATCGATAATCGACAACAATGAATGAACCTACCAATCCAGGCAATAATTTCCAGGACCGCTTCATTTCAAATTTATACCAGTCAATTGCTAAAACAGGAACGCACGAGGGGCGGGACATTGGCGTTGCCCGTGGCTTCGTCGGACGCGTGCTTTTTTATTTCATTCACTTTCGCTCGGATGGAGTTGGTTATTCGATATCGTTCGACATAATAATTCATAAAACGTTTTTGTGCGTTGTCCGAAAACAATTCTGTCCCGCTAATCGGAAGTGTCGGACAATGGCTGCCAATTAATCTAGCACCATAGAGTAGTACCCCCCTTCCGTTTCCCTTCTCAATAGGTAGTAACGGAGGCGTTCAACATACCGCACCGGTGCGATTGAACATAAAAAACCGTGATTTGATAATTGCAAAAATATACAGCTGCTACCTCGATGTATGAAACTCCTCAACCCAACGCAGTTGGAGTTTATTATTTTCATTATTTTTGCTTATTGGAGAGGTTCGGAATGTGGCATAGAATTATCCCTACTCAATAAAAAGATGTAGATCAATGAACACATTTTATATATAACGAGAGCTCTTAAGGGAACGGAGGCCTGAGTTTACTGAAGACAGGAAGACTGTCAAAATGATAGTAGGTCTGTTGAGCGGTCATAGGAGAAATAAATCCCTGTTCATGTGCTGGGCCTATAGAACCTTAAATATACAGTATTAGTCATAAGTATGGAATAGGCAATTTATCTCCGTAAATATGAACTTTATGACAAAATGTCATTAATAGAAGTTTTTTTACTAATTATTCCTTATGTCTTAGCCTGCTAGTTGTTTTTTTTATGTCAACGCAGTTCCATGGAAACGTAACTCTGTTCCCTTTTTTCATGTCATTGTGACGTACCTTTCAATAAGTTAACAAATTAATTTTATTACAGATAGTTTTATTAATTTGTAAACATGGTGAAACTCTGTGAAACTGAAAGAATTGAAATCCTCATGATGGTTGGTTATGGAGATCGACAACGTTCACACCAAGCTGTTTGTCATTTATTTAACAACGTTCATCCTGGAAGAGATCCTATTGTACAATCCACGGTGTCTAAATTGGTTAGGAAATTTAGAGAAATTGGAAATGTAAAAGATATGCCAAAGTCTGGACGTCCGAAATCAGCCACAAATAATGATCAAGCTCTTGATGTATTACTAAGTGTTATGGATAATCCAGTTACGTCAACCACGCAACTTGCTTTGGATAATGATATTAGTCAATCGTCGGTTGTTCGAATATTGAAAAAGAACAAACTCAAACCCTACAAGATACACCTTCTCCATGAGCTAAACGAAGATGACCCAGACAGAAGAATGCAGTTTTGTGCAACAATGATGGAAATGATTGATAATAATCCAAATTGTCTAAACAACATCTTATTTTCTGATGAAGCCATGTTTTGTCTAAATGGATTTGTGAACAGACACAACCGTCGATACTGGTCTAGTGAGAATCCGCATTGGATGATGGAACACCATACACAGCACCGTCAAAAACTTAATGTATGGGCTGGTATTATTGGGCAGCACATAATAGGCCCATATTTTATTGATGGGAATTTAACTGCAGATAGATACCTACTCCTATTGCGTGATCACATTGTACCCGATATTGTACAATTATTTCCGGATGCAGATCGACAAGGAATGCCAAACCGAGATATTTGGTTTCAGCAAGACGGCGCTCCACCCCATTATGGGGTAGATGTTCGCCAATTTCTGAATAACATTTTTCCCCGTCGTTGGATAGGACGTCGGGGTTCTATTGAATGGCCTGCTAGGTCCCCCGATTTAAGCCCCTTAGATTTTCTCCAATGGGGTCACTTAAAAACTACAATTTACAAAGACCTCAAAATTTGGAAGCTCTGAAAGCCAGAATAAGGCATGAAATCGCACAAATACCACCTAATTGGCTGCAAAATCCATTACGCAATTTCTATGACAGATTAGGTTACTGTCAAGCCGCAGAGGGTCTTCAGTTTAAACATTTAATTTAAGTTAAAGATTATTTGATTGAATAAAATAATGGCCATTTTCTCTAAAATTTTGTTATCAAACTACACAAAAAAAATATCGGATCATTTCAAGGAAAAAAAGGGGAACAAAAATCAGCAAAAAAATTGCTAGGTTGCCATTTAAAAAACAAAAAAAAATTACGTTTCCATGGAAATGCGTTGACATAGGCTAAGTGATAAAGAATAATTGGTAAAACAACTTCTATTAATGACATTTTGTCATAAAGTTCATATTTACGGAGATAAATTGCCTATTCCATACTTTTGACTAACCCTGTATATAAAGGAGCCACTCTCAAAGATGACAGACCTAATTAAGAAGGTAAAGTTAAAGGGCGCCTTCCAGAACAAAAATAGATCTAAAAAGGTCGCGGTGAAATAGGTCAGAAAGCCGCCTCCCAATCCTAATCTAATCTATATAGAATTTGAAGTAGAAACCAGTATATGAATGCTTATTCGAATGCTTCTATTTATTCCATATAAAAGGCCATATATATTTTATCCAAATGAAACTCAACCAAAAGAAGAAAAATGGAACAAATGTAAGTGATAAAAATGCCTCACTCCGAGTGCAAACCAACTTTCATCGCTATCCTTTTTTTATTTTGTTTTAGATGTTAAATAATTTTTGTGGAAAACAATTATCGTTTATTTCAGAAAAATTTATTATGTTTATCTTTCAGGAAACACCTTATTGTATCTTATGAACAGTAAAAACATAACGCACGTAGTGGGACATCATCATATTTGGAAAAGAATGAAGAATTTATTTCTATTGGAAACAAATGCTATTCTTACTTAAAGAAGCAAACGATGATGTCATGGCAAGAAATAGGAAAAACTCTTTTTTATCAGCTGATGCCTTATTTTTTTTTTTAAATTAACGTATTCCAGGGTTTAGAACCCAAAAATGTCGCCTTGGTGGCGCTCGTGGTGAATTCTTGCCACAGTGAGACCGGCAACCCATGAACTGCCCAAAATAAATTTCAATCTGTAACTGAATTAAAAGCTTACACTGCAGTCGCCTTGTGGGTTGAAAGTTTGACTTATGTCCCCTAGGGAGCGCACATCTAAATTATTGATTCCCTAGCAGTCAATGGTCGATAACTGCGATGGCAATGAAAGTGGGTTTGCATTCGGAGTGATTCTGATAACGTCTGGTGGGCGAAAACTCGAGTCCGGTTCTATTGCTATTTCATTGCTTTTGGTGATAAGATGATTTCAATAATAGATCATGAGTTCAGTTGGCATTTTTCAGTTTTATTTGTAGTTAGGCATTTTTCTTTGGTATTGCAGTGTTTTACAAGAAATCACTGAACATTGTGCATCACTTTATCGGCACCCTGTATATTGTATTTACATCTTCTCAAGTAATAAATGCTTTTCTGTTATTATATGAGAAATTATATATTGAAGGTAAATTCGTGCTAAACTAACAAAATATGAAACTTTGAATTGCATTCCGATAAACAACGTTTTTTTCTCTTGGAGCCAAAATTATAATTAAATCAGTTTTCTGCATTGTCATTATTCAGGAACGTTTCATTTACAGGATAGTTTTGTATTAATAGAACATAGATTAAGCGTTTATTGATAAAAAAAAATTTAAGGCAGAATGTGTAGCAAAAAGAAAAATTTACAACTACTACTATATACCAAACAATAACTGATACCAAAAATCCAAAAGAAAAAGTGAAAAAATCCCTTACCACAAAAATTAAAAGATACAAATCTAAATACGTATTTCGGCAACTAAGTTGGCATCTTCAGTAGAAAACAAGTGAAGAGCAGTGTTAAACGTAGTGTTTTCGGCTAAGGTAAACCTTGGAAGATATGCTCTTCACCAAATCACTAGTGGAATAACTGATGTTTACAACTGCTTAAATTAAAAAAAAATGATATAATATTCATCTTTGTCAATCATGTAGTAAAAACTTTAGATAGAGGAAATCATACTATCGTATTAGAGAAAGTGTAAAAGATGGGCTTTCCCTGGAAATCGTGTAGATCTTACTTATCAGAAGGACGACAGCCCACTAACATAAAACAAGATGGAAATAAAGCAGCCTTGTCTTGGACTATGATGAATAAAGGAATGCCACAGCGGGCGATATTAGGACCAACTCTTTTTGTACTATATGTAAATGACTTACCTTTTGTATGTGATGATGGGGTGGTCTTCTTTTGCCGACGATACTTTCTTTATTATTAAATCTCCAAAAACAGAATTTATTTCCATCACTAAAGCCGCGTACGCACTAGACGCAGAACGACATGCAACAAAATACTAACAAGACAACAATAATGTTATTCACATACGGAACGACTAAACGACAAGTACAGGGTGCGGCAGGGAAACTTGCTGATTTGAAAAGTCAATAAAAGAAAAAGTACTTCAAATATCGATTTAATTCTTTTTGTATCGTATAGTACACATTCTGAATTTTTGTTTTAAGTGGTTTTAAAAATGACATCGGGCAAATGGCGGCCCTCATTCGTGATACACTGATCAACCCTAGATTTAAAGTTGCGCTCCACTCTTTCGAGCATATCGACGGGAATTTTGGCGATGGCTTGGCGGATGTTGTCCTTCAGGTGTTGCAGGGTCCGGGGTTTGTCGTTGTAAACGATGGATTTAAGATATCCCCATAAAAAAAAATCGTAAAGTGTCAAATCGGGGGAGCGCGGCGGCCACGGTACGTCACCCCTTAAGGATATCAGGCGCTCGTGAAAGTGTTCCCTCAAAAGCTCCATCGAAGTTCTCGCTGTGTGCGCCGTGGCTCCGTCCTGTTGGAACCATACGTCCCCAAGATCCATTTCTTCAAGTTGTGGAAGAAAAAATGTCTCAATCATTTCTCTGTAGCGAACTGCATTCACAGTAACAGCGCGTTCATCTTCCTCGAAAAAATGAGGCCCTATTATTGCAACTCTCGACAATGCACACCACACAGTAACACGTTCACAATGAAGTGGAATGTCATGAAGTTCGCGAGGATTGACATTACTCCAATACCGCATGTTTTGTTTGTTAACACAGCCGGAAATGTGAAAGTGGGCCTCATCACTAAAAAACACGAGAGCGTCGTCTGGCAAGTTACTGAGCGCTTCACATGCAGTTTGGCGAGAAGCAAAATCGCGTTCACTCAACTTTTGGACCACAGCCAGTTTGTAGGGATGAAACTGGAGTTCCTTGTGAAGAATTCGTCTCACTGTGCGATCAGAAATCCCCAGAGCAGCAGCGTGTTTACGCGCAGAACGCCGAGGAGAGCGCAAAAACGACTCCCTTACCCTTTCGACGTTTTCTGGAGTTCTGGATGTCCGTTGACCTCCTGGGCCTTTTTTTTCAACACTCCCACTTCCCCTAAATGTGTTCACCCACGAAACAAGCGATTGCCGGCCAGGAACGGGACCCGCGGGATGAATATCGAACCGAGTTCGGAAGGCACGTTGGGTGGCGACTACCGAATGACCGTTGGAAAAATAGGCCTCGACGGCGAACGCACGCTGTTCCTTTGTCCAACGCATGATGACAAATGTCATTTGGGGTAACAAAACTCAAAACCCCCTCTTTCTGATGAGACCCTCCCCACCCCTTTCTGACCATGCCTCGCTCATTGGCGTCCAATTCAAATCAGCAAGTTTCCCTGCCGCACCCTGTACAATTAATTTACCGTACGCAAGTGGAATACTAAGATCAGCCCATGATATCACTATTTTGGGCTTGTCGGTGGATAGTTGACTTAATTGGGAATCTCATGCCGCCCAGCTAACCGGGAAGCTGAACAGCATTAGTTACGCTTTTAGGATCAAGGCGATTAATTCGCCGTATGAAATCATCTTTTTGGGTAATATTATTGACATTCTCTGCATATTTGTTTATACAGAGGAGGTGTGTTCATATGTATTTGACTTGCACGGAAGAGACACCTGTAAATTAATTTTCAAGGAACAAAATATACTTACAGTGTCTATTCTTAAGTGTAAGCTATTTTTGATGCTTCGCTATAAACAGTATTTTACACAACGTTTCCGCTCTTATTTCACGAGAGGAACTGCTAACGCTCAACTGACAATAAGTCAATCTCAAAAGTCCTTCACAAAAGCGCAGGAACGTAGGATGGCAACTTATTACAATATACAATCACATTCGTCAAGACTTCAAATCAATGCCTATCAATACGGTGAAAAGGAAGTTTAAACTTTTTTTTATCACAGAACGCATTATTTTTTATTTATTTGTTATTGTATCAGTTTACGCATTACTATTGTATTACTGAACGAGATTAAAACTAAATTAAATTGTGTTACGATAAACTGTTTAGCAACACCTTTAAAATGCAATTCTACGTTAATAATAGCCACTGAAAATTGTGCATTTGCACAGGTAACAAATCATCAACAACCGTAATAGATATTATATAATTTTTTAGGATCCATGTATACATCTGTTAATTTTTTTTTTTTTGTCTCGGTGTTATTACCATTAGCCACTTCAGAATATTATTTAATTTTGTTAAGATTCGACGTTCTTACATTAGTATATAGTTAAGCCCTACGCGACCAGAAGAAGAAAACGAAAATAAGGAAAAAACAGGGACACACACTTCACGTCACGTGGTCTTTCATGTCGACTTCAATAGACAAACATGTAGTAGACCACGGATTGAAAGGTTAACACAGAAGGATAGACAAGAGGCACGACAGCTATAATTTGAAACGACACCTTCTTAAGAAAATAATGATTTCAACCAAAATTTCTTTTTTGTTTAAAGATAATAAAAATGTTATACTAATGGGGAAATTTACTATGTGTGATTTAATACTTGCTAAAAAGGATTTGCGGTGACTCTCAAATTTACTGCAAGACAGTATTATATAATTAGTGTCAGCTACAGATAGATTATCACACGAACATTCAGACTTATCTAACACTCCAATTCTGAACAGATGTTTGGGCGTACAGTTATGTCCAATTTTTAGTCGAGATATAGTGGATGAATAAAATCTCGATACTGCATAATCTTGAATATATGGTATCCTATATTATATATATCGTATTATGTGATGTATTGACATACTTGTCCCATTCATTCTCCCACTGTCTTCGCATATCCATTCTGAACTGTGGAATTATATCAGAGTATGGTAAAGGATGTCTTGTCATATCTTTCAATGGATTTTTGGCATAGTAATCTGCCTTCTATATTAAAATGTACTTTTACCCATACTAATCGCACATTAATACGATGTGTTCTTAAACTGTGAATACTAGATATAATGTTAGCTATTATGTAGTTGTTGTTTCCAAAATAGTTGAAATTTTTAATCGCTGTCAGGACAGACTTAGAGTTAGACAATATACTTACAGATCTACATGTGTTATATAATCTTACATGCTCTAGTGCTGTCCAGATTGCAAAGGCTTCTGCAGTATATACGGATGCTAAAGGGTTCAAAATGTAAGACTCATAGCTTTGATTAAATATATAAAATGCACATCCTATAACATTTGCTGTTTTCGAGCCATCAGTATAGATACAAACAGAATCTTCTGACGATATGATTTTGCTCAAGTATATATTGGCGCTAATATTATATTCGGGAAATATCACTGTAGGCGAGGTAAGAGTAGCTTCGTACGTCATGCTTAGTTGTTTCGATATTGCTAAAATTATGCATTTCAGATGTATCTCTATAAGCTGTTGCTAATGGCGGTGATGACTTTCGTCTCCAGTATTGATTGACTAGATCTTCTACAGCTAATTGATGTATTGGGTTTAGGATGTTGACATTTTCTTTGGCTTTTTGTTTTAGTAAAAATTTTCGAGCAATATACAAACGTCGTAAGTATAATTGTGGTTCTTGTCCCTCTGCCAGGATTGTAGGGCACGGACAAGACTGCATTAACCCAAGAGATATATGCAAAGCTTTGTATTGACATCGATCTATTTTAATAAGAGTACTTGCACTCGAACACCCCTCGAAAAAATGCATCCGTAATCGATTATAGACCGTATATATGCTCTATAGAAAAGTAAACATATCTTTGGGTCTCCACCCCAGAACTTTTAAGCTATTAATTGAAGAAAATTGATGCCTTTCTCGCACTTGGATTTGATATGTTCAATATATTGTCTCCATAATAACATCTGTTAATTACCAAGTTTTTGAAAATATTAAAAGGTATTCTCAAGTTACTGCGATTATTCCCTTCCTACTATAATATGTATATTCCACAAAGTAGCGATCAAACTTCTGGGAAAAGGTTTTGGTATTATATTTCCTTCAATAAACTGCGTTAGGAAAGAATAAACAGTGACCACGCATCTGTAAAGCAAACCATTTTATGATATAAGACACAATATTACACACCATAGACAATAAGTAAAGAATATATGTATTGTCGTAGGAGTTATTTACCCTGAAAGGTAAGTTTTACAGCGTACATAATCATATTTTACGATAATCACATTTGTCATGCCTTCGCCATATCTCGTCAACAATCTATACACACGCAATCCACTCAATATTAATTTCTTCGGTAAATTTAAAATGACGTTGCCGGGTTAATCCTACAGTGTTTATTTCCTTGGAGTATCGTGTTTTATCGTTTCAAGTACAATCTACTTAATTAATCCTTCAATGAAGATAAAACACCATTACGCATGGCGCGGACCATTACTAAATATTGCTGAATTATGGTAATCGTAAGACAGGTGAAATTGTGAAAATAAATTACCGGCAAACGTTGTTATGTGTAATATACAGTCCGCGCACGTATCTAGATGGTATCTTAACACATATGTTTGGCGTAATTATCATTTATTGTCTCGGAGGTAACACAATTTCAGTAGTAAAACCACGTATGTGGCAAATTAATTGCAAATAATTATCTAGAAGGAGTACATTCTTCATGTTAAATTGTTACCAATTAAAATAACGGCTAGACCTGAGAGACCGGGAGTAGAAATAATTCTTCACTTTTTATTGGAGTAACATCCAGTCTGCGCACGTTCGCACTTGAAATAATTCTAGCTTAAGTGAAGGAAACCACGCACACGCTGTTACTCGTACAGCCTGCGGTAAAATTAACGAAACTTGATTTGAAATGGAAAATAAAAATTGCAGAAACGTAGGTGCGAACCCAATTTTTAAGCTATTAGTGAAAATAATTAGGTATTTCCGAAATATTTTATAATTATTATGATTTTTATTAAAAAAAAAGAAAATATGGATATATACTGAAATTAAAAATGAAAATTATTAGTTATTTGATAGTTTATAATTTTCGACGTATTTTTATAATATAATTTCGCCTTTAACACGTCCTTATCAGTAAAATTTTAGCGCACTCTTTTACGCAAAAACTATCTAAAGCAGATCATTCATCTCTCGCATCGATTTTGCGAAAGACTGTACCTACCTAGCGACTACATGCACGAAAGAGCGTTCGCACAATTCTCTACTCTTATTTTACGCTGTGCGTCGGATGTTTAAAGCGAAGAACACGTCACGCAGACGATGTGTGCAGTTTAAGCTTCCGAAACTAATTATTTTTTAAAAATAACCCGTTACCAGTGGCAATATATCTTATCTCATGAACAGACTCGAATACAATTAAGATTACACTTCTTATTTGTCCGGAGCGGTAATTGAATTTTCGTTTTAAAATAACCCGGCTTTTCTTTCACTTCGCTGCTTGCATATAGAAATATTTATGTACATATAAACGTGTATTTACCACACTTATATACATTCATGTACTGGTTTAAATACCTACGTAACCGAAGTGGCATCTCAGCGGCACAAATCTTTAATGGATATCAATGGAAGGTGGGGTTGAAAACGCATTCGTGTAATACATGTATCACTGCTTGTCAGCGACGAGTTAACATATGCAGGTTTTTGAACGAACTTGTCAACGCCACTGAGAATATGGGACGTTTGCCGTAAATATTAATGACTTCTACGTAATATGAAGGAGCGATTATGTACTATATATTACCCGTGTTTCGATCAAAAAAAAAAATATTACTCAAGTTTTTCACCGGTCACGGTATAGGAATGGAATTAGGAAACTCCGGACCGTTCACCCAGCCAATTAAATAGTCGTTTGATGACGGATTACGCCCCAGAACAGCGGACCGGCTACACCACTCTCCGCTAACCCTCGTACACACCTGTGGTTCGTCAATATACCCTGTATATTCCTTTTTCATAACTTTTGCGTCTCACATGTAAAGAGACTCGACGCTTCGCGTCTCGCAGTCGTTGATTCGATACGCGATTACGACCCACGTCAGCAGGCCCCCTATACCGTACCACTTTCCGCTAACGCCCGTTTACACCGATCGTCGGTACACCCTGTATATTCATTTTTCTTAATTAAAAATTACACATACTGCATATATTGTAGTAAATAAACATGAAATTGTCACCCTGTATATTCATTTTTCTTAATTAGAACTGTTAATGTTTTACCATTTTTTCGATTCCCTTTGTGCTTATTTCACACCAAATTCATCGTTCAAGATTTCGATGTTTTGATGTTCGGTGCACGACTGACTACCTGATCACCGGTAATATTACATAATCTGACTCTTCTCGCCGGCGCGCGGGGATCGGCTTTGGGCATTGTCGGTCCGTTACCGAAAATCGTGAAAAATGGAAATTTTAACGATCAAGGGCGATACCACGGTACGCTTGCCGTCACCGATTTACGTAACGCAAAATCTCGTTTCCTTTTAAGAGGGTCGCCTTTTTAAAGCCTTTCATATGCTTTTAGTTATTCGATAAGCGTTCGTACTACTAAATACCGTACTCCTTTCCGGCACCCTTTAGTGTTATTAATTAAAGATAAATAGAAATACATAACAAAATAAATAATTTATATATATAATGTTCACTCAAAGAAATGAAAACATTATGTCATGTTTTGATATGTCAAATATTAAGCAAATAAATTCCAAAAGCTGCATTTTATCATTATACGAAACAATAATAAAAATTTTCTTTAATGGTGTTAAAAGTTGATGCTCTTTTCGGAAACCCCGATAAGGCTCACTATGATACAATGGGCGTCTTAAAAAATGTCAGTTTTTCAATATGCATTAAAAAAAATGTTTGTCATTCTTCCGCATTTTGTGTTAGAACACAATACGTACAGTGGTGGACATAAAAATAGGTGCAAACCAAGGATATGGTTCAACAACTTATATATGCAATAAATCAAATTATTCTACTTTCATAATAGTTTTAATTTTTCTACTATTAAACATAGAATAATCCATAATAAAAAAAAACTCCCTTAAAGGCTGATATCACAAAACTTAACCGACAACTAAAACAATATAAAAAAATCGTGTGGACAAAATAATAGAGACGCATCCTATACAGTTTTTTCGTAGGGTATTAATAAAAAAAAAAAAACGGATAACCGAAATTTATTCAGTGGTTTCTATGAGTTTAACACTTGGTAACGTGGCCTTTATTGCTAATTATTGGCCTACATCTGTTAGGCAGTGAGTTCATCATACGTTGACATGTTTCCACTGGTATGGCGTGCCAACTTTGCTGGACCGCTTCACACAATCGTTTTTATTTTGATTTCTCTATGTCGGTCGTAATGAATCCTTCACACACTTCCATAAGTTTTGATATGGATTAGCGTCTGACGATTGTGCCGGCCGATCTAAAAGTCGTACCTTATGGTCACGCAACCAATTTTGATAACACTTGGAAGTGTGTTGATGGTTAATATCTTATTGATAAATCGAAATAATCGGCATGTTATCATCTGCGTAAGCATAATGTTATTTACGATGTAAATTTCTTAGTCATTACGTCTTTAATCCAGTGAATCGGACCTAGCCATACCATGAAAAACATGCCCCTACCATTATGTTTTCGCCATCGTGCTTTACTGTCCGTGTTGTATATTTCGAACGGAATACTTTATTTATTCGACGACGAACGTAAACCCTGCCATCATATTCTACTGAACTAAATTTGCTTTCATCCCTCCAAAATATGTTACACTACTTTTCTGTTTTCCATTCGACGTGACAATTGCCATTCTTGCTTTAATATTTTTTCGGGTCAACAAGAGAACTTTTCGTGCAGCTCTACCGTGAAAAATATTTTCGGCTAATCGTCGTCGTAAGGTACGAGTGCTGACATTACTATTTATTTCTTATAATATTGTTCTAGACGTTGCAAATAGATCACGTTTTGCTAATCAAGCAATACAGCAGTCAGTGTGCGGTGTTGATTTTTTTTCGATCATAGTGTTGTCTATGAATCTTTTTTTTGGTTTTAGAGCATTTGAAATCATATTTGGGGAACGATTTAATGTGCTTGCTATTTCTCTGATCGTTTTCCCCTGCCCGCGCATAGTTTTAATAACTTTCCTCTCACTCTCGGAACAAAGCGTGCTGCGACCCATTTTATCTAGATTTAACAAGTAATAAAGGCAATCTGTGTACATGTGATAACTAATGGAGGACTCACTTGCAATACCTATTTTTTTTTTGCCAATTTCAGGTATATGAAATTGTTGTTATCGGGGAATAACCGGCATTGTTTTCCAGCGATATTTACATTACCTTTAGTATATACCTTCCAATGTGTTTGACACTTACCAAGGGATGTCGCATGATATTAATGACATATGAACATAGTACGGCTAATACTAAAGTGGTTTGCCTTGGACCTATTTTTATGTCCACCACTGTATATGTGAAATCTGCAACTAAATACGAGTAATAGTTAAATAAATAAAAATGAATTGAACCTGTTAAAGTGTTGTTTTATATTAATTTTATATTAAAATTGGTTCGACGAACGAGTTCATCAAATTAATGAAAAAGGTTTTATTAAATGACTAATGAAGTTATTGGGTAATAAACTATTCATTGTATTAATGAAACCAAAGTCACTGAAAATGAGATGATAGCTTAATTGGCCAATGAAATATGTTATTATTGTAAAGAACACGAGTCTTATAATGAACGTTTTCATTCAACCTATGAATATAGATTATTATAGAAATGTAAATAGCTGCATTTTAATGATTTCTATTCACAATAGCCGTGTTCTTTATACATAATATATTTAGTGAATGCGATAAGATATACTTTTCATCAAAGTATTTTATCTGTCCGTTTAGAAAACAAATACAATCTTCACTTTGTCAATTAAGTTTTATACGTTTCGACTATTTCCAAATTGTCAGTCACTAATAACATATTTTTCTTAGTTTTAGTGTAATATCTACTACCCACTGCTTATAAGAAGGAATTGAAAAACGCTTTTCTTAGCACTTGTTCTCGGCACCTCCACCAAAATTCAACAGTGCTAAAATTATGTTTCAACAGCCATATAAACCGATAAATGATAGCTTAATCAAGGAAGTTGGCTAAATACTATAAACGAGAATGCATTTAATATAGAGAAGCATATCAGAACACTTCATTGAAGTGCCGAATTCATTTACAAACATATTCATGATTTCTGAGAAATTAAATTTTTAAACTAAACAATCACTCATCACAAGAATTTCTAACACAAACGTTATAAAGGCATAAAAAATTGATATAATTAAACTTAAAATTGATCTTATATGTACAATATACGTCTGTACACTACCTTGTCAATTGTTGAACGCTTAGCATGTTCGTTTTTCATACATGGTTTGCACGTTAAGAATTCCTACCGAAGAAAGGTTGGAGTACCTTCCACAAAATTTTAGTGAAGATGATAGAATACACGAATACTGATGAGAAGTACCAAGATAGATTTCACAATCTGAAGCTTCATCCAGCAACAAACAAACTAGTATGTAAACTGTATATACACGGTGGCCAGAAAAGGGCGGATAATCGCCAGGTAGAACGATTCTTTGTTCAATTCGGAGGCGATAATCTTAATCCAAAAAAGTTATCCGGTCCTTCCTTAAGGCATACGAGACCATCAAACCTTAAGATATACGGCTAAAATTTTGCAAAATTCGTCAAATTTATCTATGTAAAATCATTGTGGTGAAATTTAGAAATGGAATTATCTCAAATGCATTGATGTAACTAATCGATTAATACCAATGGTTTACATTTTTAACATTTCTTCATTGGCGTTTTTGAAATTAAAGTACATATGGCAACGTGGTACTGTAAGGCTGCTTGTTCAAAAGTAATAAGCAGTTGTCAATTTTTGACGTTTCTCATGTGACATTTGGCTGTTGAAATAAGATAAACATTTTGTGCTGTTCTTAATACTGAACAATGTTTACCTTTGGAGAATACGTCGACATGTATATGGTATTCGGATTTTATAATATTAATATCAAATACGGTATCCACAACGGCGACATCCATTGCCCAACACGTTCCGTAGATTGGATCAGCGACTTAGAGAAACTGGCACCTTTATACCGACTTATCATAACAGCAGTAGACCTAGAGAGCGTCGAACAGTTCAATTAGAAGAGCAAATATTGGATGCTGTTTACGAAGATCCGACGTCTAGCACAAGACAAATAGCTCGGGAACTGAATATTCCTAGCAAAACAACAGTGCACTCAGCACTATCTCAAAATCTTTTGCGTCCGTTTCATGCAAGGAAAGTGTAGCCTTTGTCTGTAAACGATAATGTGCACAGAAGAATGTTTGTAACAATGTTTTACAAAGGATTCAAGAAGAGCCGAACTTTTTATTGCATATTCTCTGGAGCGACGAATGTTTGTTTACGAGAGATAGCGTCTTTAATAGCCATAATTTTAATTTTTGGGCGGACGAAAATCCCAAGGCAGTAAGGGAAATTGGACATCAGAGAAGATTTTCGGTAAATGTTTGGCTGGGGATTTTAAATCTCCGAGTTGTTGGACCAATATTTCTTCCAAATCGTCTAAATGGAATTCAGTACGTTAACGGTTTAGAAGAAGTACTGGATAATATTCCATTGAATTTGAGACCCAAGATGTTGTACATGCATGACAGGGCACCCGCTCACAATGCCAGAATTTCGAGGGATTGGTTAAACGAACACTTTCCGAATCGGTGGATAGGGCGTAACGGTCCAATAGCATGGCCAGTAAGATCTCCCGATATTAATCCTCTGGACTTTTTCGCTTGGGGGTTTTTAAAGGAAAAGGTCTATGCAACGCCCCCAGCTAACGAAGAGGATGTAATTAATAAAATTACGGCGGCAGTTCCATCACCCCCGATATGTTGGAGCGCGTTTTGAATTCGGTTCCTCGAAGATTGGAATTATGTCTGGAAACTGATGGCTACCAATTTGAACAGTTGTTATAACTTTTTCATATTATCTTTAAATTTCAATATGTAAAATTTTTGTCCATGTTAACATAAAATTCTTGCTAATTTGCGTATTTACCTGATTTATAGTAAATAATAAAATGATTACTGCCACAGTACTTGTCTGATTAGGTGTTGCCAAATTTACAATTCTTTTAAGCTGCTCATGTGACTTAAGAAAATACTATACTACTTTTCTCAATTAAGATTGTCAACTCAGAATTAAACAAAGATTTGGCCTGCGTGGTGTTTGTCCGCATTTTTCTGGCCACCGTGTATAGGGTGCTCTGATGTCATGTGGCCAAAGACAGAATGAAGGTATCTGACTTAATTCTAAACAATGTATCTTAAGTTGTCACGCAAAGCCTCACTAAGAAATGTCGAGCTATTTTGTAAGTCATCCGGATGTCGAAACACTACTATCAATAATGGTGAATGGCAGCCCTAGCATAGTCCAGCACAATGCTATTATGAATGTGATAGAGATGGCATGGTTAATTTGCAAATATATTGTCCAAAAAATGAGCTTAAGAACAAGTTAATTTCACTTGAATACTTGGAAATTTATCTTTCCAATCTGTAATCAGTTTAATTAGAGGAAAGCAGATGTGACACTAAAGTAAAATTTTTCTTTATTAATATTGATTCAGACAGAAATTGATGATTAATATAAAAATCTGCAAAATACCTCGCAGGTAAGAGTTAATTAGCTAACGCCACTAATAGTTTTCTACTGTCACTGTTTAGCGTCAAGGCAACAGATATATTCTTGATTGAGTTACTAAGAAAATAAAACTTTAAAACTTGCTTCAAACGAGTTGCGTAATTGCAAATATACACACCTGTTCTACAAACATAAACGCCTTTTAATTCTCCATCACATTCTTTCCACACTTTCACAATTCATAATTAATTATCAACCTTTAGCCGTCTTTTCAAATTGGTATATTCATACACTGCTAAATATTTTATTAATATAGAGGTTAAATGTCGCTCCATTCAATTTAATAAACATCCAATGAATATATTAAAATTTCATAACGCAGGTAATAACCAGTTACGGTTATTTATAAAACCGCAAAGGCTTATGCGCCTTTGACCTCCGTAATAAATCTTAAGCTAAGGTATTATTAATCCTATGGCAATCACCACAACCTGGAAAGAAAGGTAGTCAAACTGAATGCTTTCTCACATCCATGGGTCAATTATTAGGAATTGTCTAGATACCTACATATATGCTCTGAAATATATTCAACCTCTACTATTTTTTATTGAACTAAAAGTTTGGAACTATTCAGGGCTCTCACTTCTTCTTTTTTGTAGATGAACGAGGGACAGCGATATAATTTCTCGTGATCAAACTCGTCCGTCAACTAGACGAACAAACGCGAGAAATAGAGAAATAACCAGAAATCCCCAGACAGGTGGCTACGTTTATACGGGGATATAAGGGCGCAATCATTTAAGCTATAAATTATTTTTGACGTCTCTTGCGGTCGGAACACCTGCGGAAATAGACGGACAGGTGAATGGATTTTTATCTTTTTTTTCCTGGCGCGCCGGGAGCGATCCCCCAAAAATATAGCTGCGTGATGTTGGCATTATGGGACGTGCGTTTCGACGAATGCCTATTTCATAATTCATTAAAGGATGCGGGATATATTTCTCTGAAGGGATTGCCGCATGATAACATATATTGGATTCAACAGATCCTCATACCTTCACTTGAGTTATCAAAAAATTGCTAGAGGGATAATAATAATAAACATTAAAGATTAAATAAACAGAACGGTACGTATTAGGTCTTTTGTTCACTTTACTAATACAAATGGAAATAACTCTAATTACAAAAAATAAGATCTTTATCAGTTTAAAGAGGGAATCTAAATAAATAAATAAAAATTGTTCTTACTGTTATAGTGAAATAACTCTCGAAGTAAATTTGTCTGCAAAATTAAAAACAAAACTTTTGCAGAACATGCATTGCTGCGAATGCTATCTTTATTTCCCTAACCCTATCTGGACCCATTCCGCAAATGGATATACTTTCTCCGACAACACTTTATTGCACAGGCTGCTATAAATTATCTAGTAAAATTTGTTTTGTAGATTAATTGAGACTGGATCAGAAAGTGGGTTAGTTTTTTTTACCAGCGAATGTACAGCCAGCTAGCCATCAGGAAAGTATTAACTTATCAATTTTAATAATTGATTTATAATGAACTAGAATTTTTTGGAATTTTTTTGCGCTTTTTAGCTTGTTATAGCCTAGTGTTCCTTAAGGCCTTGCTTAGGGTTTTGACCACTACTAGATGCCGCGGGTTCAAACCTCGCTCCGGTGAATTGTGATAACCGGATTTATTCCTGGTCATGATGATTAAAAGGAAGATTTGGATCCGTGGGAGTACTTGACAAGCATATAAATGCTCAGTGCTTATCAAAACCTTTTTTTTTAAAAAAATAATGTAAATTGCATGTTAGAGCACGTGTGAGGCTAAAACGGAGGTATGATTATGTATTGGCATTCATTAACTGCCATAACTATTACAACACATTTTTACTCTCTTGTATTAATATTTGCCCCCAAAATAGTAAAAAAAAACAGTTTTTAATTCAAAGTGTATAATGAGAGTGTTAGTTTATTCAAAATTGTAATAAATTGAGCTGTAATATTCTATATTACCTCATATATGGTTAAATGTCCTTAATTTTTTGTGAACAAAAAGCATACTGTAGTAAAATCCTTTAAATTACAAAACTTCTGTCAATTGCCGGTCTGCCGGCTTTCTAACATCTGTATTTGAGACACTCAAATGTGTGGAGCCCGTACAAACCTCGTTAGCTCAACTGTCAGAGCAACCATCCGGTGAATGGGAGATGTCAGGTTCAAATCCTACACGAGCTAAAAAAAAGATTAATATAAGAATTTCCTCATATTAATTACAGTGATTAGAGCATCAAACATTTATTTAACGCTTTGTGTCACATCATTTTGAAACCCGGTTATATTGCAAAAATCATGCAGTTTTACAGTTATGGTATACCTATTTTCATTTCATTCATTCATAAAGTTAGGGGGACACCTTTAGTCCAGGCACTTGAGCTAGGTGCTCATTGTACCGTCCCTATTAAATCTCTTACTTCCACTCGAGTAGCTTGGTGTTCTCTATAAAGCCCACTATCTTGCCCAGTGGGAACTTGAGAACCTTCGAGGGCTCCAATAGACCCTTCCCGATATGTTCCTGCCGGAGTGTAGGGTATACCTAATATAACATAATAATGTTGAGCTCTACGAGTTTAGAACTGTATTTTAGAATTACTTTAGCATTTATAACAGCAGTTTTCCAGGTACAGGTTGCTCCTTTTTCCTTTTTTTTACCACTCAACCCGGACTCGCCCGACTTTTGGTTCCCGAAAGCACTGCAGTCTACAGGCTTATTGTGCTATACCCGTATTTCATACAACCCACTCTAGAATAGTGGTCCCCTCAACTCGTAATTTGTACAGCTCCTTCACAGAGAGGGTGAAGGACTGTGTCCTGTTTTGGTTCCCCAAATAAGTTTCGTCTTCTGCGCTCTAATGCTTTCCAGTCACATAGTATATGCTTGACTGTTTCTGGTTCTCTCGCACAGAGTCTGCAGTTTGAATTCCCATTATACACGCTAATTTGACACAGGTTCTTTCACCAGAGCATGTCCGGTCATCAGTTCTGTGATGATGCCGAGCTGTTACCTGCAAATCTGTAATAGTTCTCTAGCTCGCTTTCTGCATGGCTTCTCTAGGAGGGTTTTACCATGCATTAGACCTGGGGGATTCCTCCACTATTCATGTTGTTTCATCCGAATCCAGTATCCTAAATGTTTTCGGGCCATTTGTTTTGGTATCCCAAAAAAAAAAAAACGGTTCTGGTTTGTATATTTTTGTCTCAGATCCTTTCTTGGTGAGTTCGTCAGCCCTTTCATTTCCCTTAATTTCCTGATGTCCTGGTACCCAAATCAGACTGTTCCAGTCAGGCAGCTCTACCAGTTCATGGAGGCAATCCATCACCAGCTGAAACGACACTTTTCGACATCAGAGAGCCTTTAGTGTCACTTGGCTGTCAGACATAATGCGAATTCGTCTACGCACTGATTTATCATTCATTCTTTTTGCGCACTTTAGGTTTGCATAGACTTCTGTCTGAAATACAGAAGCATACGTCTCATGTACGTATCTCTAATCCTCATTTTGAGAGTATATCCCCACCGCGGCACCTTTAACAGTTTTAAAGCAGTAAGCATACCAGGTCAGGTCATGTCTTCTGGTATCCGGTATACTTTCAGCCCGTTCCCGAGAATCTGGTATTGAAACCGTATAGGGACTCTTATACCAATGTCGTGCCGGCATGTGATCGATCTGCATCTCTAGTATGTCCCCTCTCACATATATTATTATTGACATGTGTCCTGTTCTAAGTTCCTTTATGGTAGTTACGTTCTGCAGCCTGCGTGCACCCATCCTCGTCCTCTCTTGTATCACTAGGAGCAAAGGAGAAGCCTAAACGTGCTTCTACAGCTGCCGTGGATGTGCTAGGCATGGTCCACATTATACCTAAGCAGGCAAGTTATGGCACCCTGCTCAACTTTTGAACAACACTTTCTTGGCATGTCTTTGTCCACCGTACCAAAACAGTGTAAGTGAATCGTTACCACCACACAATGTTGTAGGAATAATTTTATATGTAGTCTTTTGAGTGTACATGAAGTATAATTACACCAATATAATTTCTTGTTAGAGGAAAATCCAAAATCGCCACATTTAAATATTATATACGTTCACTTATAGAACTTGGCAAGGAATTGATACTAAAAGTTTATCTGCTTACATTATATTACCAACATATATTTATATCTTAATACACTGTTTAATGGAAGGAGTTAACAGCCACACATTATTGCTTTCCGGTCTTTCTTGTTTAATTATATCCACGTGAAATAAGAATTTCGCGATTTTCATTCTGCAAATATAAACTCCTCTCGAAAAGGATCTTCATACTATACGTAAATTAATATGACTAACATGTCGAGAATGAAGCTTCTACAAAAAGAATTCTAATTAAAAAAGTTTTTTTATTGCAAAGTCGGAAATAATAATATAGTTTACCAAACCACTCATCGATTCGTATTTTTACCTGCGCATTAAGCAATGAACTTTTTCTACCAACATTCCATAAAATTCTACTGAAATGTTAGGATTGAATCCCTGCATTGGGTGTTTTCCTTGCTGTTTATATACATGTAGACAGATAAACGATTGCGGTTATGTACACAATGGTAATTGTAAAGTGGAACGGCGTAGTTGCGGGCGACCCAGTAGGCTATCGTACAAAGCCAGAACTAATCCAAGCAAAGAGTGCCATTAAACACGGCTAATACGGACACAATTACAACAAAAGCGCCGTTGTTCTTTGTTTTAATTGGTTTACTACGGCCCGCAGCTGTCTAAAGCGACCATTTTCCTAAACACGAGTTCCGTCCGTGCACTCCTGTGCTTTTTGTTACCCCTTCTCGTAGTAACAGTGTAGTTTGTTCGATTGCAACCTTTTATACTTTTCATCTCCGTCTCCGAATTAATTTCTCCTACTTTATAATGGATTCACGAGCTCTTTTACATTCTCCAAAGGTCTACCTGGCTACTACCCGAGTTAATTACATCCAGATTACTTCCAATGGTCGATTTCTGCTCTAAATACAGCTGTCTTCGAATGTTTAATTGTTTAATTAAATCCCGGTCGCAGACTAGGTACGTGTTTCGCTTATGTAAGTGTGCCTAACCGATTGGAAAATGATGATTCTTCCCGAACCGGTCCATCATCAATATTAATCACTTTTTTTGACCAAACACTTATTAATTATAACGTGCTGTGAGATTGGAAGATAACTGACATGTTTAATTATTCGGTAAATTTTTTTTTTTTTTACTTGGATTAGGAAGACACGTAAAAGTGTTTATGTATTTAGGTCGAATCTTAAAATAACGAGGAACGCTAAAACTTCAAACACTTGACAGCATCATTAGAATGTTAATTTAGATTTTGATGTGATCCTGAGCTATTTAAGTTTAAACCTCTGTATGTTATAATGGAAGCTGTTCCACGCAAAATCAAAATCGCTGATCGAACTAATAATAAAATTAACGAGACTGCATTAAAGCAAACACGACGTGCTCTTAAAGTTAGAGAATTAGACGCATATACATATAAAATTTGAATCATTAATATCTTACATTTATTCTAACTAGGCGAACGAAGGTTATTGAAAGCAGTATCATTGCATTGTAAATATGCATATAAACCTTTATCTTCAGGAGAAGTTTATTCTGTTTTAAAGCAGTTAAACACACTGATATTCGGTCTACAGTTGAGAATTGAAGTCGACGAATTTACTATTAGATTAATCGTACCTGCACCGCCTGGAATGAATCGATGTCTTGTGCGTCAATTTCTCACTGTGGACCAACAAAATAGTTACGTCCTTGAACTATAACAATAATCCCCACTCATCTTCTATTTTGTGCAGGCACTCGGCGTATTATATGTAGGTACTTACTGAGGATAGTGAGGGTATCGACAGCAAATATATTAAGATCAGGATTTTTGTGAAATATTCATTGATAGCGAAACCCATCAGGATTTCGCTTTTCAAAATTATGTTATTGAATATAATTTAATTCCAGAACGCCGTAATGTGTGTGCGAATCTGTGAATACGTTTAAAAATTTATTTTGATCGTACTAATAAGAGTGTCTACTTCTAAAAAGTTGTCACTAATATCACAGAAGCGACGTAGCGTAGACTGCACAAGTGATATATGGCATATTGCGGGTAATATTTTGTCACTAACCCGCCTATTTTTTTGATAAAATAGCAGTACAGTTCACAAATAATAGCACCTTATCGTAATTGTTCTGAAGCATTTAATTTAAACCACGAATAACAATAGAACGACTTTCCCGTTTTGCCATTACGTTTTAAAGCATTTAAATGGTTTTAAAACGAAGTACAGAACTTTCCCGTTTTGCCATTACGTTTTAAAGCATTTAAATTGTTTTAAAACGAAGTACAGAACTTTATGCAGCGGAATATTTGACACCACAAAGACGTTGTATATGTAAATCTCAGCGAAAGGTGACGTTTATAGGCCTTTATCGCCATGTTTCGTCGCAATGTGTTCTGTCTGATCTTTTCAGACATTTCAGATTTACAAGGCAAACATTGCAACGAACTAAACCATCTGTGATTGCGAAAAGATTATCGTCAAAATCGTTAATACAGAAATGTGCATTCATAGTGAACAAGTTGCTGAAGTAAATCAATAAGAACTAAATTTACTCTCAAAACTTTGGTGTTACCGAGCACTGCATACTTTATTTTTAGTTTTTTTTATAAAATAAATAAAAAAAGTAAAATGCACATTTATTAAGGTTAAAAGTGTTCGTGGTTCATTCGTTGAATCGAATCTTCTTCTTACTCTTTAATTCAGAATATTTCCTAGTTACTCAGTAATATAATGTAAGATAATGAAAAGCCCACACCTAAACATATTCCTACCAACGGCATCATCGCTATCATGAAGGCAGCTGTTGTCAGAATCCGTAACGATATTGCCGATTCAGAAACCATCAAAATCCTTTCAAAATTCATTTTTATGGAAGAATTTAGCAACATATCCTAATATCCTCTTTCCAGAAACCGAGATGCTGGTTTAGATAGGTTAACCACACCTTCCTAATCTGGCCACATATGATGAGCCTAGGTTGGAGACCGGCCACCAAATCCAATTCAATTCTATCCAAACCCCGTGTCAAAACTCCCACTTCTAAACCGCAAAATTCGAGAATTCATTGATATCTAAAAACATCCTAATAACCTGAATCATGGCGACGGATATCTCTTACACAACCCCTAGATATCCCTCCTTTCAAAATAATCCAACCGTAATCGTCACAAACTCATCCCCATATGTAAGTTCGTCATTTGCAGGTTAATAGCGATGGAAGCAGCTGCCCTAAAGATGTCCCATACAATTGTGGAGATAACGTCGGCTAGACGGAGTTTCATTGCTCGGGTTCAGCCAGAAAACCAAGCAGTGTATGATAATGTAGTATATTTGAAGTTAGGCGATGGATGTTTATAAATAAAAATATATGAGTTATTGCATTAAGAAAAGCAAACTTGCGCCTTGTTAAGCACGTCTTCCATCTGCAATTCTAATACTTTAAGCAATACTCTCAACCAGTGTAGAGTGAAAATAAATATTTTATAAATATAAAACAACATTCAAGATAAAATAAAAATGGCATAGCTACAACTTGCAAAATTCTGTAAAAAAAAGTTAAACGCGTTATAATAAAATCCGCCCACATACAATATCCACAACAAAATATCTTTATTTATTGTTTGAAGTGCATATTGTTTATGATTTTACTATATAATAATATAATATATATATATATAATATACCTATTTGTCGGACAAACTAAGTTCAAATTGTTATAACTATTAAATAATTTATCCGTGTTTTGTTGACAATTGAACAACTTTTGTTAAATGCTCAATCTGACAATTCCACATATCAAAAAATTAATCTGACTGACGGCAAAAAAAACTGTCACGGCGTAAAATGGCCATCCCTTTGCTAAAATTTTTATTTTTCAATCGTAGCCTAGGATTGTTGACATTTCACTGTTTCCGGATATAAATTCGCTTGTGGCACTGGTGCTTGCTTGGAATACCGTTGGAATACCCCTGAAATGTTAATTGGCAGCGTGTAGTTAAGTATTTTGTTGCCAGTTTAACCGTCAACAAGCATTATAAAAAAAAACAAGGATTTTCGTTGATTAATAACTCTGTAAAATAAACAATAAATATAGAAACGTAATAGTATTTTAAAACACATGTGTCACAATGACGTTTATGTAATGCGAGTACAAGTTTGAATAACGAGCGAGTAATTCTATGTAGGAGCATTACAAAGTCATTGTGTGATGAGTGTTTTACAGTATTTTTTCTAATTTGTACATTAATCGCCCATATTACATTCCGGTGAACGTCTCACCAGTGCGTTAATATCTCATTACAGCACAGTGTGCGGTAATAACAATTTCAGCACTGCGTCATCGTTTGTTTTAGCTTTATTGTAACATCCGATTAGAAAAAAGCGTTTTACATATTGTACAACCCGTTTTAAAGCGCAATAAACGAACATGGTTGTTAGACAACGCCCAATGGTGATTATAAGTTTCTTAACTTACATATGATAAAGTACCTATCTCTAAGCTTTGACATTTTGATATATCTACGTGTAAAAGAAATTGTTTGTGTGTGAAACCCAAATTGTACGTTAAAACTTTTACAGTATGCTGTAAATAAGAAGAAATTCTACTAGTCAGCATGAACGTACAAATTGCAAGATCTGCATAACAAAGGTGTCTATCTACTTTACATTGAAATATAATAAATACTTTCCTACATATTCGCAGTTATATCGATCGAAGTGTCATGGACTAACCATAAAAAGAAAAACTGTACGAAATCCCCACATGGTTAGCAGCGTGTAATTAAATTGCAATATAAACGGTTACCCTTTTTTGGAGTCCCTTGATAGTTCTAATATAAATTCACTACATGGAAAACGTGCACTTGCGGCTGTGTTTTCTAAATTAAAAGTGCTCATTAATATTACCGCCAGACAATGGCACAATGGTACGAGAACCCGATTACGAAAATAAAAACCTTGCCCCTTTGTTGTCTCTTTGTTAATGAGAATCTTCTGATTAACGCTAAAATGCCCGGCGTTGTTTTTTCGCTTAATCTACACCGAAAACTACGCGGGCACGTCGCGTTACATTCTACGAATGCTAAAGTTGTTGCATCGGCCGCGCAACTTGCGTGACATTCTGGGCTGTGCGCCCGATGGTCTGTGTCCGACAAACGTGCAAATTTCGTGAGATTTATGTGAACTGTAAAATAGCGGCAGTAAAAACTTGGGCAAGCGTTTGTTTAGCCAAGCAGAGCGTTTTATTAGGGTAAACAGAAATAAAACAACAAATGGATTTTTATGGTCATGTTGGAAAACAAAGTACGCAAGAGAAGCAATGGCTTTTGTTAGTGAATTTTGATTGTGAAGAACTGCTTTTATTTAAAACTTATGTACTCAATGTGCATACGATGTTTAGCAAATATCTAATAATATTTTTAGTAGGCATATTAATATGGATTCACATTCATACGGATGAAAAGAGCAGCACTGCAGCCGGATTCCGTATAGTCGATACGATACACAAACTCGATACGATACCTACCTCATCCGATGTCGATAGAGAGAGCGATTCCGTATATCTATCGAGTAGAAGCTCGGGTAATTTCGGGTACAAGTATACAACTGGTCTAAATATTGGCCAAAAAGTTCACTTTAATTCGCTTGTTCGCATTAATTTTGACAATTTGAAATAACTGTAATTTAAAAATTGTGATTTATTAAAGAAAAATGTTCCCCATTTTTCATTATATGTTACTTCAAGCTAATGCGCAAAATTATCGACGATTAGTTTTATACAGAAGACGTATACGTAAAATCCGTCCAAAACTAACATTTTAAGAAATATATAAACAAGAATTTTTAAGAACAAATGCTGGTATATGATCAAGAATACGTTATATGTCTGCATACCTTTGGTATTCATTTCCCAAATTAATCCACATTTTTTTGTAATTATTACGCCTATTCCAGTGACTATCTGGCCTATTCAATAATGTGAATTTGCCAGTAGCAAGTTCTTTATTTTTTTCCATGTAATTTAACATTATTTCCCAGTGAATTTCTTTGACTTGAATGCCATGTTAAATCGAATTCAAATTAATAAATTACAAATATATAAATGCGTACTTTAATTTAAAGTTATAAAGATTTTAAAAGAAAAAGTGAATTATTTTAATAATTAACGTTCTGTGAGAGCTAGCAACGAGACAAGAAATGAACTGTGTCTACTTTTTCACTACATTTCTAAACTAACTACACATGTGTTTTAAATTACATTGTAAAAGTTATTATGCGAAATATTTTCAAACGTATTTTTGAACATTTGCATTTTACCACTGTTCGACCTAGCAGCGCGGGTACCTTATAAAGAGAGATAGAGAATAAAGCCCGTTTGCGAAAGAGAGATGATGCTTTGACCGAGGTGTGCCGAGAGCCATCCGAGAGCTAAATAGCTATCGAGTAAAACCTTCCAAGTAGACGATAGCTGGGTATCGAATCGTTCTTACAGAATTCCGGTGGTGTCGAGTTGGTCGATCTCGACCTTACGGAATCTCCCCCCTGGACCCGGAACCACCATTTAATTAGGAAAACATGTTACTATATGCCAAACAAAGGTATATGCAGTATTACACTGCGCTGCAATAGTATTTTAAAACACAAGTGTCACAATGACGTTTATGTAATGCGAGTACAAGTTTCAAAGTACGAGCATTACATGTCATTGTGGCACACGTTTTTTACAGTATTTTTTCTAATTTGCACATTAATCGCCTATATTACGTTCCGGCAAGAGTCCCCCCCACCACGTTAATATCTCATTACAGCACAGTATGCTGTAATAGCCATATCAGCACTGCGTCGTCTTTTGTTTTAGCTTTATTACAACATCCAATTGGAAAAAATACTATTTTGTACTCGCTTATCAAAACCTGTCATTTCACGATTCAATTTGCGTGCGTAAAAAGTCACTTTAAACACGAGTGCGTAAAAGTAAAGTTGGTACTTCCTGGAACTTGATTAATTTAGTGACATATTAAAATCATAAATCACTAATCTTAATAATATGCTACCCAGTTCGCTGTTTTTCTATGAAAATAAAAGGAAATGAATAGAAATTATTATATTTGGAAGGTGTGTAATTCAATGTCAGAACAGCAACAAATATTATATAAATTACCATTTTGAATTTGACAATTTTAAATTAAATGTCACTTCAAATAATCAATACGGCCAACTCAATTTTTTTAATTAATATCAAGAGATTAGTAGTGTGTCATTAACAATAACGTATTTAACAATATGTATTATTATTATAGTTCTCGTACAAAAAATATTGTACAAACTTCGTGCGTGAAACATTTCGCGAATTCGTGTCCATAAAGCGCTCGCCTACGGCTCGCGCTTTAAACTGGTCACTCATTCGCGAAATATGATTTCACGCACTTGGTTCGTAAATAACTATTAAAACACAAGTGTCACAATGACGTTTATGTAATGCGAGTACAAGTACGAGCATTACAAGTCATTGTGACACACGTTTTTTACAGTATTTTATCTAATTTCCACAATAATCGCCTATATTACGTTCCGGCAAGAGTCCCACTAGTGCGTTAATATCTCATTACAGCACAGTGTGCGGTAGTATTCATTTCAGCACTGCGTCGTCGTTTGTTTCAGCTTTATTGCAACATCCAATTAGAAAAATAATAATACAGCTTTTAAAAATAAATAAATATTGCAACAGAGATCGAGAGAACACTGAAGCCGTAATATGTATAACTTCAAGACAGGATTGACACTGGTCAAGAGATATGTACGGCAGCAGAATAGGCTGACAGACAGTATTTTTTTTTTTTACTTTTATCTCTATTATCCATTTCGATACAATGTTGTAGTGCAGATACATATACATATACAGGGTGATTCACGGAACCGGTTCATTAAAATTTCTTTAGTTTAAAAGTTAGTCAATGTCCCACTTCCGGTTACATCGAAAGTCATGGCCAACTTTGATATTATAAATATATGCCTATATTTTTAGTTACATTTTTTTAAAGCCAATTTTATTAAACATCTTCTTAGCTATTGGTTACCGTTTTGGAGTTATTTTGATTTTTGTGAAAAAATACAAAAAAACGTATGATGCATTAAAGGGGTGTAGCAGCTATACAGTAAAAGGTAGACAGCTTTTATGTGAATTGTGGAGGGTATAGGTACTCTACTATTTAACGAAGGCATAAAAAGCAAACAAAATCATACAGGCTGTCTCACAACCTAGGGTTGATTTGACATAACTTCTTAGTACTAACATACGCTGTACATATCAGAGGCCCGGTACAGGGTGCTGGTCATGTGTTGTATCAAGAGGAAGAAAGAATTTCAGTCCACGGTGTGCTCAGTGTCTGTGCTAGTGAAATGGCTTGACATGCACAAGATTTAAGGAAATTACAATAGATCTGAGAAGAATCGCAGTACAATAGGCTACTTCAGTTCTAATTTAATCTAATTTAAAAGGTAAGTTTTGACTTATATGTGCGAAAGGATGATTAATAATAGCTAGCTCAAATAATTTTTAATTTTGTTTAATTTGCAAACCTAAATATATTTGTATTATAGCATTTTTGTAGCATCAGCGCATATTTGGGCAAAACTAAGTAGTTAAGAACTGAAAAAATCCTATGTTCCCTAATTTGATTTCAAACGAATTAAATTCTGGCTATCAACAGTTCTAAAAGCTTTTCGCAAATGTCGAGAGAAATATCTATAGAAAAGGGAAAATAAAATCGGTTTATTTAATGAATTACGAGGAGAAACTTCGACCACACACGCCCACATAAGGCAAACAAAAAACATCAAAATAAACAAACAGCATCATTCACAAGGAGGATCATTAAACAAAAATAAACTGACAGCGAACCCGTTAACCCCATTCACTCTTTCGTTCGCGTACTAAAGGAGAGAGGCAGCCCACCTCTAAATATGCCTGTCATAACAACCTTGTGTTTTTATCGTTTTTGAGCGGCGGGGAACCGTATCGAATGGACCATTGTCTTGGAATGCCGCGAGAATTTTAAGTGTAACGGATTTCGGTTTTACGCGTGTACACATAGAGCTGGAATTCCTCCTGGCATTACTCGATCACAAAAATTACACATTCGACAAACCGAAAGGACTGTAAAAATTTGTACGATGCATTTGTATGTGTGTAAAAAGGAAAAAAGCTCCAGGTCCGGAACCCGCATGGACCTTACAAGCGCACGCGCATGCATTATTCATGGGGATATGCGCACGTACAGTAAATAATAGCTCGAACATAAAACTATGTACTCTTTAATATATTAGAAGAGCTGCGAGAAGATGTGTCCGCTCATTTCTTATGATGACTTGCCCAAAACAGATTAATCTCTCTCGCTCGTGAGAATCAATTTAGACATAATTTATTTTGTAATTCCCATTCCTGACTTCAAACTCGAGGCGCATCAGTGACGCAACAAAGCGTTATTAATACCGCAATAAACGTGTCGAAAGACACCAAACATTTTATTGAATTTAATTAGCTCATTATTTACGATCAGAGCGGAAACACTTTCTACTAGCTTTAATCGTATTTCTTTTTCTACATCTGGAAACACGGTTAATATTTTGCCTTTACGAATGGTAGAACTACTTAAGTCGCCTATTCTTCTCTGTCTCTCTCCTATCTCCCTATACAATTCTATCCTGCGATTTAATTATGTTAAATGAGTATTCATTTTGTAGGAAGTTGAATGTTTTGTGGGTACTTCAGTCAATATTTCTTTTCGTCTGTACGCTGTCGGCGCAACCAACTTTGCAAAACAAATATTAGCTTGGATCATTCATAATTAAACCGATGATGTAATAATGGAAAATATTAGTCGATATTTGAGTTTTAAAATTTATGGAAAAGATTCACATTAAATTGGGAATATTCTAAAAATTATATTAACGCAAAAATAATTAGACGGTTTTTGGAATTATATAATTTCGCTAATTAGGAATAATCTGCGTATGGGAACAATTTTTATTCATCAAATTCGAACTATGCTTCTACTAAAGAAGTTGAAATTGAATCAAGAAAAGGTGACCGCGAGGAGAAAAGAAAAGAACTGGATCTAGAATAAAAGAACAGAAGATCTTAGTCAAACTCCCTTACGCACAAGCAATATTGCTCCTTACAATTTGGTAGCCACTTCTATTTATTTAGAATTCTGAGAATGACCAAAATAAGCAATAAAAAATAGTTTTACAAAAGAAAATAATTTTACTGAAAAGAGGATGAATAAATCTTTAAAATGCAGAAACTTCGAATAATATTAAACCCTTTTGAACCCCAGAAAAGGTAGGTACTAGTCCTTAGAACTAGATAGTCATCTTCTCGAACTGGCAAAAAGAAAGAATAAAAAGACATAGTTTTATGAAGGAAGCAGAAATTGTTCAAAGTAAAAGTCAAGGTGAACTTGGAAAACCTGCAAAGTTATTTAAAAACTTAATTTCAGTTTCAAAAGTTTTTCAAGACAACTGAAACTTGAACCATATTCTACAGATTAGCTCTGCATATATGCTAGTGATGAACTCCAGTCAGCGCATGCTACTTCAGAGTCAACTTTAATACAGAAGAAAGTGCAAAAATATTTTTCAACGGTTAAAATCGATGTTTAGTTAAATTATCCATGAGTAAAAATTAAAAAATTCTAATTATCTTACTACAAAAGGTTGTGCAGACACTCATACATAGAAACGAATATACAACATACATTTTTTGCTTAATAGTGATTATTTATTTTTTCGGCTACCACATCCAAAAGTACAACCTTACTACACTCATTCGAAGATAGAAAGCGCGACTTTATTGTTGAGCAGTTTAGAAATTGGTGCAATAAAAGTCAACTAGTTCTAAATACTAATAAAACAACCCTTATTCGATTTTGCGCTAGGCTCAGTTACAGATATTTCTCGGTAATATATAATAATGTCACACTAGGCAATATCTACTACAACGTATTTAGGATTTTTTATTAACAGTGACTTAATCCTGAAACACCAAATTAATTACATATGCAATAAAATAAGTAAAAATATTCAAATATTATTAAACCTTAGGAATGTTGGAGATAGGCAACATCTTTTATCAATTTACCTTTCTCTTTTCCAGTCTGTCCTAACTTACGGCATTGTGCTTTTGGGAGCTGGGGTAGACATAAATCAGAATCACACAGAAACGGAGACTTTGGGCGTGGGTCATGATTATGGCGGCAGATATGGTGATTTGCTCCGATATGAGAATCATCATGATCCTTATTTTGAGAAATCTTTAATAAGTTACCGTCACATATAAGAACTATTTCCTCAAAACATCTTTTTAAACAAAATTTAAAAGCGTACTTAATAACATGTTGTCCTTACACCTCAAGGGAGTTTTTGCTGCCCAATAATAATTAGTAGTCTTGCGTTCTTATAGAAATGTATGTTCTTTTCTGCAATTATATGTCATTTAAGTTGCTGCACCACAGTTGAAGAGTGTTTTATTGAACTCGTTTGGTTGCACACCTCGACTCGTAGTGTCCAAACTCGTTCGATGAAACGTAACTTTCCAGCCTTGATACATAAGTATATATTTTCGGCTACCATATTCGAAAGTACAACTTTGTTGCACTCATTCGAGGATAGAAATTGCCAATTTACCGAATTCAACTACGAATTGCTATGAACAGAACTGTCAGCGCGTCACTTCTGTTACTTTACCGTACTCTTCTGTGAACATTCTGAAGTTTTTGTGGGTTCAGTTGTTAGAATAGCTGTCAAACAATCTGTCATTCAAATATGAGTGATCTGTATTCTGAACACTATAAATACAAGTAAATTTATTTTAGTAAGTGGTACCTAATCATGTGGAAGTCGAAAAAATATTGTACGCACCACGGCTGGAAACTGCCTTTATCCAACTCGTTTGGTTGCTCGCCTCGGCTTGCACTCTCCAAACTCGTGCGATAAAACATCGGTTTCCGGCCTTGATACGTAAATAACTACTTTTGGCCTTAGATACAATCCGGGAAACTACTTACTTGGTTACCTAGCTGTTTTACTTTGCATTTCTGTCCACTTTTTGACAATGTAATTAATGTTAATTTACCAAAGTGATAGCCACAGAAAAAATACGATTAACCTTACCTTGTCGTCCCACGTTTGCTCGTGTTTATAACTTTCATCCTTTCATCCTAATGCATTATGATTACATTAAACACGCATCTACTATTACATAGCATCATTAAAAACTAATGCCTCCACAGATGCGATGTCAAATACTTGAGACTTCTCTCATAGATGGATAGAGGATACCTCAGGCAAATTTTATACTTTAATGGATACACACGGTGTTCCAAATTCATTGCCCAATTTCGAACTATTAACTAACTCCTTTAGATCATCTTAAATTGAATACTATATATTTCACACAAACGGACGGAGAGTTTGATTAGGAGGAGTTTTTCTTTACATGTCTCTATAACTAACTGCACCACGTTTTCCGCTCAAGTGTATGTGCGTCCTAAAGAAACACAACAGATCTTAGCTTTATCACACAATTCAAACAACATTACGCTTTGCTTGTGAATAAAAAAAAACTGCCTATTAGTTTTGAGAACCTGTGTTAAGTAGTACTGTTGAAAAAGAAGTTTACTCCTTTTAAAACACAGAGGTTAGGTTCACAAAGTCTTTCGTAAGTTATTATAAATAAGCACAAAGCTCTGAAAAGCACCTTTGGAACTTTTTATTATTACAGAAAACACAGCTTGTATATGTTTAAGGCATATAAAATCGCTCTTGATGCTCTAGCATATTCCGACATATAAAATTCATTAAAGTAAATGTTATTAGTTATGCCTAAAACAGATATAATTGCTGTTGCAATAACATCTACGTTCACAGCAATTTATTCTTTGTACGGTTTTTAGCTTGATTCAGAAGTATTGATTTGACTCATAGCCTTTTCTGTACATTCCTACAGATCTCAATCAAATGTCATAAATTTGACGGATGTTATCGCGTCTTCAAAATTTCTAATAGAACCGGGAAAAATGTTTAGTTGGTTAAATAGGTCTACCAGAGACTCAGACCAGGAGGTGTACGACAATGTCCTCGAAGGACTCAAGAAAGTGTATAAGAATAAATTACTACCACTCGAAGAACATTATATGTTTCACGAATTTCACTCGCCTAAACTAAACGACGCCGATTTCGACGCCAAACCGCTCATTCTTTTAGTCGGGCAATATTCCACGGGAAAAACAACGTTTATCAAATATTTATTGGAGCGAGACTTTCCGGGAATGAGAATCGGACCCGAACCAACAACCGATAGATTTATAGCGGTAATGTATAACGAGAAGGAAGGCATCATTCCAGGAAACGCTCTGGTTGTAGATCCTAAAAAGCAATTTAGACCGCTATCGAAATTTGGCAATGCCTTCCTGAACAGATTTCAATGTTCGATGGTGAAGTCACCAGTGTTAAAAGGGCTATCCATAATCGACACTCCAGGAATCCTAGCAGGAGAAAAGCAAAGAATTGATCGTGGCTATGATTTTACCGGGGTGCTAGAATGGTTCGCTGAAAGAGTCGATAGGATAATCTTGCTATTTGATGCACATAAGTTGGATATATCTGACGAATTTAGACGATCTATAGAAGCTCTGAGAGGACACGACGACAAAATCCGTATAGTCCTAAATAAAGCTGATATGATAGATCACCAACAGCTCATGCGCGTTTATGGAGCTTTGATGTGGTCACTTGGGAAGGTGTTCCAAACACCAGAGGTAGCTAGAGTGTACATAGGTTCATTTTGGGATCATCCGTTAAGGTTTGATATTAACAGGAAGCTGTTCGAGGATGAAGCTCAAGATTTATTTAAGGATATGCAGAGCTTGCCGAAATACGCAGCATTGAGAAAATTAAACGACTTAATTAAAAGAGCCAGACTCTGTAAGGTACATGCTCATATTCTTTCAGATTTACGAAAAGAGATGCCCAACCTCTTTGGAAAAGATTCCAAAAAGAAGGAGCTCATCAAAAACCTCGAGGCTGTCTACGATAGATTGCAGAGGGAGCAACAGATTTCTTCCGGCGACTTTCCGGAGCTCTGCAAAATGAAAGCCAGCCTCTCCAAGCACGATTTTACGAAATTCCACTCCCTCAAGCCAAAATTAATCGACACAGTCGATACTATGTTAAGCCAAGATATCGCTCAGTTGATGTCGATGATACCTCAAGAGGAACTGAACTCCGAAGATAACAGTTACCTGCAGGGAGGTGCTTTTGAGGGTGTAGAAGATACAATCTCGCCGTTCGGGTATAAACGCGGAGAGGGAATCAATGCGGGCATCGGTGAACCGGAATGGATTGTAAACAGAGGCCGCGAAAGATACGACGAAATATTCGACAGTTTGGAACCGACGAACGGCAAAATATCCGGCAGCACGGCCAAGATGGAAATGGTGAAGTCGAAATTACCGAACGCGGTGCTAGGTAAGATTTGGAAGTTGGCTGATATCGATAAAGACGGTTATTTGGATAAGGACGAATTCGCGCTGGCTATGCATATGATAGATGTGAAGCTGGAAGGTGGAGATTTACCGGAAGATCTGCCTTCGCATCTGATACCACCATCGAAAAGGGAGAGGTTTCTTTAAAGATGTTTGTTTCGTTTATCAAAAAAATATAAGAATTTTAAGCAAATGCGACTTGATTTTCTTTCTTGGCAATGTATAAAAAAAAGTGTTTTCCGTCTTTAGGTAGCATTTTAAAAAATAAATAATTAACGGAATGGATATGTTCAGGATTTTCTCTTAAAAATAGTTTATTTACGAATACAACGCACTAAAATGGTGTGAAACGTACCGGGATCAGTACCCGGCGCTTCCACCAAATGTCGTGGGCTGGACGCCTAACGGGGAAGCTCAGGGGTAACACTCGCTGGGCAATATACCCAAGTAATCATTAACAATAGTAATAATAATGTATTGTATCTACATTCGACGTATGGAATGTTGGGTTGGATCTGGTTTAGCAGCTGTAGGACTCAAGGAGGTAAAGCCAAAGTTAACAATCTTTATTAGTGACAACTCCTGTAGAGACTCCTAGGAGGAGTCTCCTATTGGAGGGTTACCTTGCAGAGAGTCCGCCACTAATTATATAGTGCTATCCCCACCCCTGAAGTCCGATTTGTGGCAATATGTACGGATTTTTCGAAGGTTTTTGACAGTGGAAACCGTGTGATACTCTTAACAAAATTTTATAAGTCTTGATTTTCAAGTAAATTGATACATTTATGCAAGTTTTTCTGTATATTGATGTCATTTTGACAATTTTTATGACAAATTTACTTCACTTCGACAATAGTTATTTGTATCACTAGGCCAGAAACTATAGTTTTTATATTAATTTTATATTAATAGCTATTTGTATCACTAGGCCAGAAACTATAGCACGGTTTGTGTGGCCGAGGCGAAGCCGAGGCCCCACAAGTGCGAATACTGGCAAAAGAGTTTCTGGCCGCGTGTTACACACTATTTTTTGCGCCGACAAATCTTAATTTTGTTGAAAATAATAAAAAGAATTAACGCTAGGGACTTAACGGTACAGGTTGGCAATACATGTTACGTATGAATTTTGAATTTGAAATCAGGGTTAAGTTACCTTAGTATTTTGACGTTTTAATTTTCTTGGTAGTTTTGACACATATTCATCAATAATAAGGGCAATGGAGACTTCAGCTCACACTACAGAGGTTGCGCAACAAGTTATTAACAATTCATTACCTGTAAAATATTCCGAAAATTGATTTGGAAAGAATATGAATTAATTAAGAAATTGTGTAACGAGAATTCTGTCATCTGTCATTGTCTGTCATCGAATCTACAATTAATTACAGAAATGTCGGTAACTAGAATATATATGTTGCCAACCTTTAGTGATCTTTTTTACGGCCTAGGCCGGAGAATGGTAAGTTTCCGGCCGATTTATAGTAATGCAAAATCAGTGTTTCTGGACGGAGGCGCAAAAAATGTATTAGGTATAATATATAATGTAATACAATCCATAAAATACATAAAAATACTAAAATTTTAAAATATACCTTCCCCTACTGGTATATCTAATGCAGTTTACCAAGTCCATTTATTGAAATCGGATCTCTGGTTGTATCCTCTTCTGCCCTTGTTGGGATTCGGCAGTTCACATCCTTCACCAGTCAGTGGATTTCTAGCCGAAAGTCCTTTGTACGGCGATGTTGGACGTTTTGGCTTCGTCAGCGGATCCTCGGCAACGGCCTCATTCAAGGAATCTTCCGTTTCTTGCACGATATCAGTATCTTCCTTTACGTCGGTGTCAGAAGGCTTTGGAGAGGTTGGTAGCTCGATGGTTTCCTCCGCGTTGCCCATGCACCCGAACGGGAAGACGCTGCTGCTGGTCTGGCGCCGTCGGTTTATGCGAATGGACGGAGAGCCCCCGATGGAGAATATTTGATTACCGTCGAGTTCGGACTTATTTAAACAGAAGATGTCACTCGTATTTTTATGCATTTTGACGTTTGTGTTGTGTAAGTTTTTCCAGTGTGAGTACGGTTTGTGAGGCCGAGCAAAGCCGAGGTCTCACAAGTGCGAATACTCGCAAAAGAGTTTCTGGCCGTGTGTTACACACTATTTTTTGAGCCGACAAATCTTAATTTTGTTGTAAATAATAAAAGAAATTAACGCTAGGGAGTTAACAGTACAGGTTGGCAATACTTATTACCTATGAATTTTGAATTGGAAATCAAGGTTAAAATACCTTAGTGATTTTTTAATTTTCTTGGTAGTTTTGATACATATTCATCAATAATACGGACAATGGAGACCCCAGCTCATATTACAGAGGTTGTGTGTGAAGTTATTAACCATTTATTACCTGTAAAATCTTCCGAAAATAGAATTGGAATGAATATCAATTAATTAAGGGATTGCGTAACGAGAATTCTTTGTCATCGAATCTATAATTAATGGCAGAAATGTCAGTAATTCCAATATAATGTTGCCAACCAATAGTGGTCTTTTTGCCGGCCTAGGTCGGAGAATGGTCAGTTTCCGGCCGATTTATAGTATTGCAAAATCAGTGTTTCTGGAGGAAGTAAATATTGACATCAAAACTGCAGAAAGTAGTGCGACGTTTGCCGCATATATGTAATACTACTGTTTGCCATCAACGGCCATATTGAATTTTATTTTGACATTTCGTTGGATTGATTCAAATAGAACCAAGCATGCGATATAACCATGAAATAACTTTTGACAGGTGAGGTTTGCAAAATGGTGCTAACACCTAAATTAAAAAGATACTGAAAATAGCGCTATAATGATCTACATTATAGCACTGTTTTCGTTGGGAAATTGTAAGTACATTGTCCAACCCTGAAATACTTATGACAGGTAGCAGTTACACAGTGTACCAGCACCAAAATTAAAACAATACTGAAAACCCGTGCTGTAATAAGCTTCCTTATAGCACGCTGTTTTTGATTACAAACTCGCTTTATTATGGCACAAAAATAGAAAAATATCTTTTCAAGCTCATAAATAAATGGCATTTTTTTTTTTAGTAATACCCATTCCTAAGTCCTATATTTATCTTATTGTACTAGGCTCAACGTTCTACGTTTATATGCCATCACTAAACGTGTTTCCAAATGACAAAAATAGAAATTGAAGTAAGATAGATGCATTGAAATATTCCGGTACGGATAACTGCGTCTGATTTATAGCCTTGGACGGTAAATCATTCTTGCGCGATATCTGCCACCCACAAATCTGGTTTACCAATTACTGCTGCGTGCGTTCGAAAATTTTAAAATTGATAGATCTGGGTACAGTTAGATCAAAATAATCAACTTCACTTTCAGATAATTTTATTCAAAATGGAAGCGCGATCTAAACAATTTATTAAAAGAACTTGGAATAAACTAATGAAAGCAACTAAGTCAAACAAACGCGGTCTTAATTCATGTAATGTTAATTAAAAATAAATACTCCATTCCTATATGTCACTGGTTTAGGCGAGCATAATTTACTTGCAAAAGGTAGGATAACAAGAAAGGAAAGGATAATAATAATAGGGTTATAAAAAGCATGCATTGACACTTATTTTTCCTAAAAACTATCATTATTTAAAGATCAGATTCTACTTGTAATACACCTTTCATTAAAGGAAAGGTAGAAGAAAATAGGCTTTCTAGTTATGCCATCATCCCTTCCGTTAAAATTTAGCAAGGGTAAGTAACAGGAACAGCATATAAGTTTAGACATACCTCCAGTATTTTTAGGTAGGTATCTTAATTCTTTCTTTTAGAAGAGTAAGGAAACTGCACATGATAAAAGATTATTCTTTCATCACTACAATAAAGTTGCAGTTCGCCAGATGGAAATAAGGTCGTATTACATTTTAAAATGTCTTCAATTTTGTACGTTATGACAATATTGTTGTTAATAATAATAAATAATAATAATAATAATAATAGTAATAATAATAATATTCTTTATTGTCCAACAGAAATGATCCAAGGACAAAGCAATGAAAATAAAAAGTGTACAATGCAAATATACAAGCACAGAGTACAAAAAAAAACAAACTACATCGAAATTTGAACTAAAACTAGGAGCAGCCAATTAGGAGATTACCAAATACGTTGGAAAATACTAAAGTAAATTAAGTTAAATTAAGGGAAAGGAAGGCGGAAGTATGTAAAGAAGAGGAAACAAGCATCAGGTTAAGCTGAAGAGAGTAAATGGAAAGGGTCTGGGAAAGATTTATTGACATTCCTGCACATATGCGAAATCGGCGATTTGGTCATAACATTAGTCGTTGCTGCTGGAATAAAGAAAGTGTCCGTCAACCGTGTCCCATATGAAGGCGTGATTATTCCTATCAATGACAGCAACTCCGGAGCATCAATTTTGTTGTTTATTAGATTGATCAGGAATTTGCCACTAGTGTGCTCTCTGCGATCAGAAAGCGGTAAAAACTTGTCGTTGGATAGTAATACTTTGTAGTCCATTCCTCTCAATGGATAATCTCCACTAGTTTTGAAAGTGAGGTACTTAAGAAACCTTTTCTGAACTCGTTCGAGTTGTAACTGCTGGTATGTATAAATAGGGTACCAAATTATGGAAGCATATTCCAGCTTAGGGCGAACCAGCGTGTAATAAAGCGTTCTCAAAGTATCGGCACTGTTGAACGCTCTACAGGATCTAACTAAGAAGCCATGAGCCTAGGGTGGCTGATTTGCAGATGGGGTAGATGTGCTCGGAGAATTGAAGTCGCTGATCGAAGAGTACGCCAAGGTCTTTGAACTGCAAATGGCGAGGAATACTGCGATTATCGACAGAGTAATTAAAGTGCTTTGGGTTCATGATCGAGGTGTAGGTGACTACAGCACATTTATCTGTATTAAGCTTGATCTTATTTTCATAACACCATCTGTTGATGAGATGCAGGTCGCGTTGGAGAGCTTCACAATCAGCAACACCAGTGATCTTGGAAAAGATTTTCTCGACTCGACATTCGAGTATTGATAGTAGGTCGTTAATATAGATGTTGAATAATAATGGCCCAAGCTTCGACCCTTGAGGTACTCCCGAGGAAGCAGTAAATATATGGGAATGGAAGCCGTTGTAACAAACATAGCAAGATCGGTTGTCGAGGTAAGATGCTATCAGATCGGCAAGGACAGGCGAGAAGCCAAACGCACTTAATGTAGATATAAGGATATTGTGGTCTATGCTGTCAAATGCCTTGGCAAAATCAGTGTACAGAACATCCACTTGCTCACGCGAGTCAATGTAAGCGCTTATAAACTGCGTTGTTGCCAACATCTGAGAAAAACGGTCATACTGAATGCTTTTAGCACACCGAATATCTGGCATCTGTTAGGTACTCGGTGCGTTGTTTTAGAATTTACTTTATATTTCTACCTAATAAATAAATGAAGGTAATGAGATACCCAATGAGAAGACTTGGATTTACCAATGAAAATAGGTTAAAGGGATTTACGTAAAAGCCTCTCTAACTTACAACAAACCTTAAATAAAAAATTCCTTCTGAAAAAGATATTTTTGCCCAAAAAAACTTCTGGTTTAATAAATTTAATTAGTCTATCCATCGACCTGACGTAGTTTAAAGTCATCAATGTATAAAATATCATTTGAGAAAAATTAAACCTGATGAAAGACTTGATTTATAATATTAAAATATTGCAAATCGTAGCCTAAAAAGTTGTAAGCATTTTTTGATTCCGCAACCATACTCTGTATTTTTTTTTGCTCAGATTTTGTTTCTCATATACCCATAAACAGAAATTGTACAGCAAAAAATGTATTTTATTACCCCGGTTTCTTACAACCGAAATTCTCCCTATATTATATTTTCAAACGCTGACTTTCAATCCATACAGAAAATTTTCACAGACACAAATATTTTCTGCTTTTCTCAAAAATGAGTAAATATCAGTGTTTAAATATCAGAGAGGCTTGCTTGAGGAAGAGTAAATGAATAGGGACAGGTTAAGTGTAATCACTCTTTTTTGTATCACTTGTGAATATTGCACTAAAATCCGAACAGCATATATTTTGGTTATTCTTTCTTGGTAATTTAATATCTTTGGTTTAATTTTAAATTGTACTTCGGCATTTAATAAAAATTAGAAGAATATCAGAATATTAATATTATTGCTATGAACTACCATCTATCTATTTTCTCCTTCTTTCTAAACGACTACAATTAGATGAGTATTGTCACTTCACTTCACCGTTATCTGCTTGTTTAAAATCTAAAGTCTAATGAGTACTAAAGACTTTTTTTTATAAATACACCGTTATTTGTATCTTGGAGATGGATATATTTGTGTACACACACTAAACGTTTATTTAAAACGTGACGAATGAACCATTGATCATCCCACGCTATCCAACTCTTCTTGAGGCACATTTGTAGAAGATCGCTATTGTTCGACTGCTTTCCGAGAACCGTCAACGTATTGCTTTTATTCAGTTAGCCTGTGTATACGTACAGTATATTACAGGAGTCGCCGGCGACTAGTTAAAATACAATAAATTACAATTAAAGTTTATTTGCATTGTTCAATATAAATCAACCTCGCAATAGCACCGTCCTTTCTCTTGTCTCTCCTTTTCTCTGAACATTACCGACGAATCTCTTTTGTAAGCTGTCCTTAAAGTTTGTATTCTTAACTGCGTTACTGTTACCTGTTAATTTAAGCAGGCAAAAAAATAAAGTTGTAGAAATAAGTCGCAATTTAGTTTTTTGTTCATGGAGCCGTCTTTTCCTATATGCGTCTGTTGCTAACGTATTGTATGTATCAACGCCTCCATTCCCTGTTCTTGTATCACGTAGTAATTCATCAAAATCTACCAGCCAGCAGTGATAAACTATGTAATTTAGTAGATTAAACTCGCTCGTTATTCTTCACTTATGTATATTTTACGAAAATTTAAGAGTGCTGGAATGGATTCCTCGCCGACTGGCACCGTGGATAATCGTTTTTGTAGGTTTCCATGTGTTTTAATTTCGTAACGTATAATTTGATCGCATGCTCTAAGTGAATTTTCATGTTCACGCGCAGCAAAAAGATATTTGGCTCTTTGTGTACACTATTTCATTTCTCTGTTGGTTATACAGTTTGAGTTGAAGCAAAAACTTACTGCTTATTTTTATTTCCTAGGAAATGTGCGGGAATCAATTTTACGTATTATGACATTTATGCTAAATTATGACATATTAATAATTTAAGAAAAAGTTCACATTAAGAAACTTTTTCTTTTAATAATAACCAAAGAATAATAAACCTTAATTATTCCTCAATATAAATTTGGGACAAGACAGATAAAATATATTAAAGTGTGAAGCTTGCTGAAGGGAACTGGTTAAATGGAAATTTGTAACCGCAGCACCCCTTAAGGCGATATTACCATGGTCGGCCATATTGAAAAAGACGTGTAAATAAAGCAATATTTCGGTACCATTTTTGCCGAACGTGGGTGTTATTTTAGAAATTGTATAACACTGGAAGATAGAATAAACTTTCAACTTCGTTCTGTCATTACGTTTTTTTAAGTTATTAGAAAGGAAAGTGTTGAATTTACTAAAAAAATGACACTCTACACAAGGTAGTGCGAGAGCCTAAAAAAACCTTATTTTCAGAAGAAAACCGCTATTATTACAAAATGAAACAACGTCAGTATATAAATGAAACATTGTAGGACATAGAAATTCTAAATTTGACAATTAGAAGTGACTTATATTCCCACAAATGGTACCGAAATATTATTTATAGAAAAGTAACCAGAATCTAGTATTATCTCAGTTTTTTTTTATCAAGTTGACTTCGCGTCAGTTTAGCTATCATTTAAGAGATGGCAGCAGAGGTAAACTGAATTTTCTTTTAAATTATGAATATTTGCGGAAAGCACATATCGTATATATATGATGGTAGGGAGTGAAAAATTTTTGAAAATACCAAAAGAATAAATTTTCACGTACATTTTGATATTTTTTTATAATAGTAAAAAACGGAAGGCCTATCCTGAAAGCAAATCATGATAATTTTTCTCGTTGAAGTGGTCTCCCCGAAGCATTTGTTTACATTCCCTTATCTATCTCACCCTAAATACCGCCCAAACGAAAAGATCGAGTATTATTTCGTGTTATATTTCTATGCTGTCTCTTTTATTTTATCCTCAATCAACTCGCCGAGATTGGTTTTGCTTCTTTTTTTTTTTTTTCATCAGCCAATGTAGTTCTGGGATTAGCGATCGTGCGGTCAGGTCGCGGCAGAAAATACCCTTGGCGGCACGCGACAAAGACGCTACGAAAAATAAGCGACAAACATTCGCTTTTCATGAAAGATGCTTTTGTTTCTTTGGGATTCGCCGTGATTTGCCGCATCTAGGAATATGCGCCGACGTGCGGTGTACGCTTTGCACACCTGCTTACGTTAGCGTAATAGAAAAAAATTAAATCTTTCAGGAGTAAAGGTGGTACAAAAGGGTGTGTCCTCAATTTATTGTTAATTGTGGAACAAGAAATAGAAATTGAAACTAGTATACCAACGATGCCATGAATATAAGAGATCCGGTGCGCTCTCTATTCTGTCCGATTTTACCACGCTCACATTTGAAAAGGGCTGAAACTTCAATACGAAAAGGTGTTCATGTAACTCGCTTATTAGTCTATTAATTCCTTTTTACTTCAGCAAAAAATGTGTAACTAACAACGGTATATCTACATATTTGTTTCTGTTATTTTTTTTAACAATACCCGCTATTGACTAATATTATTTCTAATATTCTACTTCATTAGGAACTTTCCGACAACTATCTATATATGTATATCTTTCATGCATATAACCAATCTTATACTCGGATGCTTTCTTACGAGTCGTCGGATAGTAGTGTATTCGTTTCCCCTAGAAATGCCCTAGAAGTTAGAATCATATGTTTTATGTAAACAAGCAGTCCCTCGGATATAATCTATTTTTAGAGGCTGAATTTTAGTCGAAGCACGACACTCACTGCCATCTACGTTCACCATTCAAAAACGTTAATTCCACTTTACGCCGTTCATTAAGACTGTGGCGTGCAAATGCCCCCTTAAACTCCATAAAAGCAAGACGTTAACATATTAATTTACATATGTAGCACCTTCAACCGTTCACTTAAAAGATCTTCTCAATAACGTCCGACAATAATAACACTCTCGAAAAGCAAAACTTCTTCACCAACCAAAAGATAACTTAGGTAGAAGAAACGTTATTTGTAAAATGAATTACAAAAGTTGTATCACAAGTTATATACTTACCTAAATCAACACAAAAACTTAAGAAGTGTATTCCACAACATAATTGTACTGCTGCCTTTAATGCTTATTATAATAACATTAGGAAACAGGCAAAATGATAATTAGAAATGTAAGTAATAAGTGCACTAGAAGTTATCTAATAATAGATAATAAAAAATATGTTAAATTCTCTTCTTGTCCAAGTTACACGAAAGGTCTACAATTTTTCTTTTATCTAAATTCAACCTTGACTTTGTACCTACTTGAAGTAATAGTCGCAAAAGTATTTTAAGTAACCATAAAGATCAAGTAGATCACAGAAAAATCAGGAATTTATCAAATATGTTCTAAATATTGCAGTCATATACAGTGTGGTCTACTAAGAGTGCAATAAATGGGAATTTTCTCTATTAGTTGCGCAATTGTAGAATAAATAATGTCACACGTGGATGTTTGCTTGACATCTAGGCTAGGCACACTTAGACTATCTTAAAGTCAATTAGCTTACAGGGCAGGCCAAGATATATGAAAATAGTTTAAGAGTAAAGCAACCTCATTTCGAAGAATGCAGCAAAATGTTATTCAAATTAGTTGTTTAGAATTAAAAATGCACCCATATATAAAGTCGTGGCCTGCTACTTTAAAAAAAAATGCAAATTTTGTATTAACCCTTGTATAATATTATTTTTTAAATGTTTACCATTATTACTTATTTAAATTAACTATAAAAGGATCTGTTTAATAATTTCTTTCATATTTCATCAAATTTGGATTTATTTCCTGCCGGTTGAAATGATATATAATTCAACTTTCAGATTTTGATAATATTCTTTTTGATAAGGTAAGTATTTTACAATAATAATATGAATATTCAAAAAGTCTCTCTTTAAGAACAAAATTTGTATTTCAAATTTCCGATAAGATACCTAATAGAAATAAGGCCGATAAGTACAAGATGCAGTAAAATTAATCTTGTTAGGCCGTGAATAATGAATGAAACGAATAAAATCAAATGAAAGCAAAATTTATAACACAAGATTATAAATACCTCATAAATGAATGGTAAAAATTTAAGAACAGAAAAACAAATAGAACAAAATTATCTAATCGTCGGGCATCTAATTGTCCGCACATAAAATTCATGAACTGCAGACCGCAACATATTGGCAGGAATATTTCTGCATTGTATTGTTATGGAATCTTCTAACTCTTCAACATTATTATTGAAAGGACGATCCTTGTACACTCTCGGCATCCGTGTGGATTTTGCAGGAAATTAAAGAATTACCATTGAAATTAATGTACTTTTCGGCTCCCATATTCAAAACTACAACTTCACTACACTCATTCGATTAGCGAAAATGTTATATTACTAATATAACGTATAATATAATGTAAAGTGAAAGCAAAACTAAATTTTATTTGATTTAAGTCGTTAAAGTAAAAGTCTATACGCTAGAATTGGTCTTGACAGTTTCCATATTTGTTTCCCCTATGTTCATATAGCCATCCACTTGTTGAATCCAATTTTGAATTTTCTGCGGGTTAAATTTGTTTACAAGTGAATAGACGATAATATAATGAATGATGAACTATTACGACGTTGAAAAGATCGAAAACAGCTATCGTATCTGGTCCGATTTCGGAATTTTTACCGAACCAAGTATGGTCAGTGTGAATGGGCAATTGAAACGCAGGGCGTAGTTTGCGGCCCCAGCACGGACAACGGAGTTACGCCGACAACAATCAATTTTGCGATTACAGTAGCTACAATACGAAAGAAAAGATTTATTAGCGGCGATGCATTGTTATTACTAAATGATATAAGAACCATTACTGTACGTTACAGGGACTATTAGCATGCTGATTAGTAATTAGTGAATAGGTGCTATACAGACATTGTGAACTATTAGCGATTTTGTGTTATGTAAATGTGCGATATGTTGAATGATTAATGAAGCGGAGATGGTGTTACTATTAGTGTTACCATAAATGATAAGATCGTGCCATGTGTAACTATATTATGTGAAACTTAACCTACAAAATTATGACATTGTTGAGATAGAGTAGTCGAAAAGATTTTGTACGCAACACGGCTGCAAAGTCACCCTTATTGAACTCGTTTCGTTACTCGCCTCGACTCACAATCCCAAACTTGTTCGATAAAGTCTTACTTTCCAGCCTTGGTACTTAAATAACTATATAAATTGATGCTGTATATTATTTGATTACCTTATTCGTTTATATTATTAGAATGAACCTATTCTGACATAGCATACATTTTTTCAACCATTTTGTTTTATTTGTATCAGCCTTCTTGAACCGTTAATAAATAATATTAAAATAAAGATGTTAGAATGCCTGCAAAATTAGAAAAATTAAACACAAGATCACTACAACATGTTTACTTACAACAAAGCAAATACGTGTTCTAAACAAGGATACAAGAATAAAGTTCACGAACTTTTCCCTTCATCGGATTTAAAGGCATTTTTTTGTTTCATTAGTTGACTCTACACTTGATATACCACCGAGTAATCGGATTCACGTCTGTCGATGACAGCTCATCGCGTATGACGCACAAATTTGGCGAAGGCGGCAATAAAAATCCCAACATTTCAATTTAACCCCGACTGCCGCGCCGGTGCACGTTAACGCTTGACAACCACGATTCAAAATTTCAGTTTTATATCCTTCAAAGAGGGAAGGGTACCGCCAGGGTAGATGTGACGTTATTTATTATTAATGTTCCCTTGTTTGCATACATACATATAACGGAGTGACGTACGGTGAGGACATTTCCGTTTCGCATCTGGTTCTCATGTAAAAATTATCGCTCCAACATGACGACGCCTAAATTCGGAACGAAGCATTGCACTTATCGTATAAATTATTTGTGGGGAATTCAAATTCGTAAGTATTCTCATACTTATAGTACTGCTACTTCATACGTTTGATATCTAAATTCACATAATTATAACGAAAGGTGGCTCAAAGAGAAAGGACAGCTATGAAGATTTAAGCTAATATATTTAAGTAAGCACAGACCTATACCTTCGCTCAAATGCATCAGACACCTTAGATTTTCTGCGGATAATCTAAATTCTGAGTTTAAAATAAGAAATGGAAGACCATGTTTACGCGTTTGCTAACAAGAGGTTTATGCGCCAATATTTCACAGACAGATTTTTGATAGTTAGGTGTCAGCATGTATTTGTGATTCCTGATTTGAAAATTCAGTTATTAGTTTATTTAAAAAATATCCTCCACATAATTCTATTTAAGTATACTTAGTTATAAGTTGTGCTTATAATGTCATTAAGTGTCATCTCCGTAATTGGTATGAAGCGAAACCTTTCAAGTTGATGATAGTCCATGTTTCATTATTCTTCCTTGCTTTGGATGTTTATTTCTCATCGCCTGTATACAGCAAGCATTAACCAGCTTTAAGGTGAATTGTTCTTTAACGGATCGGGTTGTTATTTTTATTGCTGATGGTTTGATATACGAAGCTGTCGATGATATTTATTCTGAGCAGCATACTTCATTTTTAAATATAGAATACGAGGTGACAATATTTCCTGGAATGTCTGCTTTACGAAAGTACCCACAGAACCAAGACCAGAACACGCCGCACCCTAGTGCTGGCCTTAGTAGTTGGAAACATAGTCCCATTAATGTTGACAACGTGTTCAACCAAAGTACTGAGTCCTGATTGTGGAGCAGCGCAGTTGTAGTTTCTATATTTAATAGGCTCATTTGAAGAAGATCAACACATTTTATTGTGACACAAGTTTCGCCCATTTTTTTTGAGGAATATCGACTATTGAGTTAAATCGTTGAGTAACTGAGAATGTAAAAGATTTCTTTTTAAGATCAGCTCATTCTAATAAATTGAAATGCAAGTCTTTGTTTGGGGTGGAAAAGTGTTTTTCCTACATTTGCCTGGTATGGATATGGTGGGCCACTTTCAAGCTGAATTCCCGAGAATATTTCGAAAATCTTAGATGTGCTGACGGTGCCGCACAGGATATTTATAATTTCTTTGAAAAATGCTATCGCGACAACCGTCTGTCCTATATTTTTACTTCAGATCACGAAATGATAGATTAGGGGTCACACGGAAATGGTTCTTCTCATGAAATCCAATCACCATGGGGTAGTAGTCAAGGATTTAAGCTATTCTTACAAAATATTCCAAGCCGATATTAGTCCGCTAATTCTGTAACAAATTCTGTAGTGAGTAAATACTACTGATATTTTGTAAATGGATAAAGCAGTATTATATTTAGGCCCTAATACCTTATGCTCACTTCAAGACCACGGACTAAGGAGAAGTGCTTATCTTATACGAGAATCTCAGAAAATTGTGCGAACATTTTATTATTAGACATGAACTTATTGAGGAAGCCACCCTATATGGGTTGTTCAAACCTTTTAGTAAATTAAACAAGCATATATATTATTAGCATTTCATGAAATCAAAGACAGTATTGACGGAAGAGCATATAAATTGGCTAAGAAAGAAATCCTGGAATCGCTTGAATGCATACAAGAAGGTGACAAATACATCAACGGCTACTATAAGTATTCTCTTTTATTTTCTTTATCTATTGCGTTAATGTAGTAGATGATTTATTTGACGTTACAAATAATCACCTGTTCAGAAAAAGAAGAGTCAGAAACTTTTGCGTCTAAGGATTGCATATTCCGTTGTGTTTTAAATTATAATATAGTTTTACTTGCGCTGATAGGTGCTCTACATTATAATGGAACTCGATTTAAACATTAGTTCTATTTATTTTTTTCTAGTTTAATGATTTTGCCTTTGTTAATTAATTTACCAAAGTATCCATTAATAATGAATGGGGAATTTCTGAAAGACAGTACCATAGAATCGCGGACTTGTGGTTTTGAATTATAATAATTTCATCAGCTTGTTTTTATCCTACATTATCTAAATTAATTAAAAATTATTCAACTTCTTTGTGTGTTTGACATGCTTCTGCCGTATTTCACAATAATCAAAGTGCGAGAAACTTTTGTTTAAGTTAATAATTTATAAAATTATTATTTTATTTAAATTTGTTAGCCATTTGTTAATTTATAAGATAATAAAGACTGAATAAGATTGTCAATATGTTTCCTTCTAAATAAATTTTGTTTTTTAATAAAAAAATAAAGCCCCTAACTTAAATCCATAAAAAATATCTATAAAACAATTTTAAAATCATAAAAAACCATTAGCTAATTGCCTAAGCAATTAATTAAAATATTTGCCGCAGAAGTAATGTCAAAATATGAAATTAATTGTAAATCATGGGGATGTCTAACAAATATAAGCAAGAGGGTATGAGTTTTTAATCATTAATTTATTACTGAAGTATACAAATGCACTACCTGAAAGAATCTGCATTAAGCATCGACTTGAATGGTTACGTAGTTGTTTGGATTCAATTTTATGTAATAGCAGTCCATAATCATTTTCAATAACGACTAACCGATTCAGACAATTATTATAACCGTATTTGCATAATGAATAATACCATTGTGGTAGATTTTATATCCATATACATTCCACTATATTATGATTATAGTCATTTAGCACCAGTAATTATACGTTTATTAATTGCGAATGTAGACAAAGTTATGATTATAGTTGCATTGCTGTGAGTATTTATTTCTAAACAGTAAAATTGAAATTACGCTGTTCGCTCAAACTAATTAGAGTATATTTGACCACAATAGCAATCGACATTTATTATCCCTTAACTGTTTTGATTAGCAGAGATGCAGATAGTACACATAGATGCTGATTAAATTGCATTGGTTGTATGTACATTGTTGATACCTTTAACAATGACAGTTCCAATATCCTATGTATTTTAATGCAATTTACATTTTTGATGGCTTACCAATTGATAAAACATAAGTAGGTAATAAAGTTCCTTTAATTCTTTACGTATATATTTTAAAAGAAATATATAAATGAAGATTTAATATTATAAAACAAGTGACTAAAAGCCTTTGTTTAAAGAAATAAGAATTATAAATATAGGTATCTGTAGATTCTATTATAGTCGGCTCATAGTAGCCTATTTACAACTCAGTAGTTGTACCTGAAAACATTAGTGTCTCAAATATTCTCTGTAGAACACTACTGCATCAATTATTTTAACCTTATACTAGAAAAGAAACTGTAATGATTTATCTTCGAAAGCTTAATATTTTTAACTTTGGTTACATGAAGCAAAACAAAAAGTATAAATCTTACGTGTTGTAACTACTTTCAATTTTTTGCTGTAATTGTGTATTGTTGGGTAAATATACGCTATTTTTATTATTATTATTACTATTATTATTGAAAAAATGAGAATGTTAGTTCTTCGTATTTGCCCAATATTATATATATATATTATATTTAAATCGTATTAATCCAGCTATTTTAGGTAGTACCCTATCTATAAAATAAAATATACGTACCTAGTAGTACATGTGCCCTAAATTGAAGAAAGAGAGTTAGTGACCAAGGGACTGGGAGAAAGGCTCTCCAGTAAGAGCGGACTCAAACTGGTATAGAGACGGCTCTAAAACTAAGCGTAGGAGCCGGAATATATGGAAAGAGCCCAGAAAGGCTCGATAACCTTCAGAAAGGATACGACGGTATTCCACGCTAAGGCGGCTGCAACTCATTACTGTGTCAAAGAAGTAGAAAGATGGTCCGAGTCAGGTAAACGCGTCGCTATCTTCTACGACAGCCAGGCAACACCTAAACCGGTCAGGTCAGCACGTGCTGACTCTAATGCGGTTTGGGACTACGTAAATGCCCAAAATGAGGTGGGCACTCAAAGGAAACTAATATTGGCCTAGGTTCCCAGCCACATGGGCGTAAAGGAAAATGAAGCGGCCGATGATTTGGCCAGACGAGGCTCGCCAAGGTCATCTGTTGGAGTCTTTCTTCGGCATTACGAAATCCAGGATTAAAAAGTCCATCAACAAGTTCAAGGAATGGTGGCAAAGGTCACTAAGACAGAGGCTTGAATTTAAAAACCTTACTGAGTAAAGAGAGGAAGACTCTCAAAATGATAGTAGGTCTGTTGACTGTTCATTAAATAAATAAATAAATAATTTATTGGTGCTGATATACAGTAAATATATTTACACACGTCAAGGAGCACAGCATACAATACATACCTACATATATTAAATATAATAAATACCTGTGATACACTACTAAATCTAAGTTACGACACAGATAACAATATCAATGTGAAAATATACAATAAAATACCCTAGATTATGTGCTGTACCATTCCGAGGGCCTGACGAGGATAAGATATCTAGTATTGGGAGTAGAAAACCTCGCAGCAAATAGCTACATAAAGGAGCCGCTCGGAGGTCACCGGCAATGATTTTTTTATCGTAAAATAATACGTTATTACTAGAATAATACCTTTCGAGTATATCACAACAACTTGAATACGTGAAGGTATAGAATCTTAAGAAGACACCTCCGAGTCACATTTATACTTTCATTATTAATTATAGTAAGGCACAAACTTATCGAAATAGACAAATTCTGACACATGTAGTTATTATTCATTGCTGATTGCGCCAATTTATTACATGTAATGCGAGTGAAAGTAAAGATATTGAAACCTAGTGGTCGTAAAACGAAATACTAACATAACATCAATAGAAGCATTGAGGATTAATGTTTACTCTAAGAGGCCTAAGAGCAACAAAATCCAATGAACAGCAAACATTTAGTTGTTAAATAAAAAAAGACTTTTGAATGGCAGTTATAATCAATATATCATGCTATGTTTTTGAATTTGAAATTCTATTTGCACATTCCATGTACGTATATTTCAAATTTAGATTCCTCTAGGTTTCAAATAATTTGTTTTTTATGCTATTTTTGATTATCTTGTATTATTTCTCTTGATATTATTTGTTCTTCTCTTAGTTATTTTGCTGATATACGACAAATTTAGAAATCTTCTGGATTTCCTTAATCAATCTAGTTTTTGCATCCGATTTACTGTCGGGCCTTTGAGATGTCTCAATTCCTTATCGACTGCCAGGATACATTTTACATTGAGCTTATGGACTTGTGATATAAATTTAAGAGAATAATGGGATATCAATGCAAATTGTATTATTCATTACAAGATATAGTGCGGTGTCGCCTACCTGTTTACACAGTTGTTGGAGCACTATATTCTGAAACAGACAATATGTTGTTTTATGTCTCTATTGCATTAATGCATCTGTTGGGGGTAAAGCATACATTGGTTGTTATTGTCATAAAATCTTCTATATATTTCCTTTTTGTAATCATGTAGTAGCTTTTAGTATAGATAACGTCTACTAATTGTTTTTTTATATTCTTCTGCTTTTCTGGATAGATTTAAAAATCTCTTAGAATGTGCACATCTTATTAATTTATTTACCTAGACTTATTTAGTCTTATTTAGATTCTCGTAAATATAATACATCTGTTTTACGCAAACAATTTATTTGAAGTACTGTAAAGCTAAACTATGTTGTACTTCCTGCAACTTCTATAATATTTCAAACACGCACCAGAAAAGTTGAGAGTTTACGCATGCTGCTGCCGGTTTTCCTCGGAGATACCCAATTAAATTCTTCTAACCTTCCACCACCACCACACTGAGCTGAACCTGAACCGAACGTAAAAGCGCAATACTTCGTCTACACAAAGACTAAAATCGCCTAAAACTTCGAACTACTCCCACAAGAAGTAGTTTCCCATTTTGTGCCGAGAAACGTGGGAGCCTTTGCGGTGGTCACTTGAAAGGGACTAATAATATAATTAATAATTCAGATAACTTCGCCCCGATGCGGTCTATCAGGTTATTTTAAGCATCTGGGACCGCACGTTCGCTTTTATGTTCGCCCAGGATTCCGAATTATTTCGTCGGAGATTGTAAAGGCCGAAAGGCTCCGTGGAATTTACATGAAAGAAGTGCCACTGACATAGATGCACCACCCCGCGTATCTCGATCTCGTAAAGTAGTTTCACGATATAATACGTCCTTTTTTATATCTTGTGGAGCCTTACTACCACATCAGATGTGCATTTATACCGCAGTCAAGGAGGTTTGTATGTAAAAAAAAAGACGAAATGATCTTGAGAGATAGGATACAACTCTTCTACATGCAGTGGATATATGCAGCAACAATGAAAGATTTACATAACACGACATTTTGAGTAAAGATGTTTTTTGAGAAGTATAGTAAACATATTTATTTAAATAAAATTAACAGGTATTTATTTTTACATTTACCACTCAATCACATTAAACTTCGTTTCCAACAACAAATTATTTTTTTTTAATATGATTGTTATTGTATTATTCAGTTATGTGCACTTCTTTACAATGTGAAATCATTATAGGAAATAAAGCTTTTCTGCTATCACTGCAATTTAAATTACGAGGCATTTCTTTATAAAAAATTTTACCTATGGCGTTTGAAACTATTATTGTATTATTAGACAAGGTTTTTACATATTCTAGCATTTTAAAGCTTTTCATTTTTATTTTACCATAATTGATATCACTGCCTCAAATAGTATACATAGGGATTATAAAAACATGAGTTTGGTACCATAAATATAGAAGGCACGATGAAATAAATCTGTGTTTCATTACATTCAGTTTTCTTAGCGTGATTACCTTCGCAGATTTGTATCTTGAAAATCGTTCTTTGCGTGTAACATGTTAGTAATATCCTAATAATTTCCCCTTGATTACAGTACAATTGTGTCATGACATGCAAGGGTTTTGCACTAGAAATCATAATATTACATACACTTTGCATGAAAGAATCTTTGATGTAAATAAACGCTAATAAAAGGATTTTAATTAATTTTTGCAAATTCTTAAGTTGTATAAATTTTTGCCACTAATTTATTTTGCTTCAAAATATAATAATTAATATTAAGGAAGTACACAAAATATATCACATAACATAATAAAATTAGCCAATAACAATTAAAAATTCTACACAGCTATCAGAGATGATATCTTTGAACCTATAATATAATAAATTGTTCCACCGAACTGACTCATTAGAATTTTTCGACGTTCCAGTTGGAATTTGATTCTAAGCCTTGCAACTAGTCATGGCTTATTATGATCAATTTAACCCATTAGTGCATGGGTACTTCTTTTTTTGTTATTGTTACTTTTTCTGTAATAAACCATGTAAATATAGTCTAGAGCTAGTGAAAGTTTTATAAATTTTGATCCCATTTTAATTTTACAGGGCCGTCCGTTTAAACGGACATCATGCATATAATATGAATATCATATATTTGTAAGTACTTTATTATTTTAAATTTATTGAACATACATATTTAATACACATATTAGAGGACATACAATACATCTTGGAATCAGTTATGTCATTTTTTTAAATTATTTTGTGTGATATTTTGGATGTAAAGCACAGCCACATTTTTACACATTATATTCAATAATATCGCCTCAAGATCCATTTACGACGCTAACATCAAAAAGATAGCAAAATATGAGCCAGTACCATTTACGTTGTCTTACCCTACACTGAGAAAAATGGATAGTAGAAATTAGATAGTAAATCTCTTTATGTTAATTAGTAACATAATTATTGTCAAAACGACAATATGTGGGGTATTAAGAGTAAAATAACCAGATGTTACCATGCTTATAGTAAGAGGTAAAATCTGGATGTTACCAGGTATTCGATGCATATTCAATTTCTAACATAAATGTTCGTAACGCTCTTCCCACCCCCTTGCTCTATTCATTGTCGATCTTTACCGAAGAAATCGACCAATAAGCTGTATTGCCACTCACACGTGTTATGTACGTGTGATACAGGTGTACGTATTCGTGTCGGTGCATGTTTGTGTCTGCACAGAGAAAAATCCATGTTGTAATATTTACACTTCACTGTTTGACGGAAATTGTAGTAACAATTCCTACTATTGTGCAAAATTTTAGAACGACGGCGTTGCATTTTCCTATATCACGGTTACAAAAAAAGCAATAAAATTGTTTAAAAATATTGTGTGACAATCTTCTACAAAATATAGTGAAATGTTTTACAATATTTTACAACAAGTGAATATAATAAATTGCATATAATGTAGTGAAGACAGTTATAATAACAGGTGTAGCAAATTTACTGTGTTGTGTTTATTTAGGTTAGGTTAGGTGCTTGCAACAGTCACCTTACTTTGATTATTGAAAACGGCATTAATAAAGAGATGGAATGAAATGAATGCTGTATAGTTTTATATCTATATAGTAGGAATATCATAATACTCATAATTGGTTTAGCTACATAAATATGTGATACTACAGCTTTTGTCGTAAAGATGGCGCTACACTTGTTTCATAATCTTTGAAATTCGTACTCAATGTAAATTGTGATCGGTAAATGTGGCTGCGTAATATCTATATGATGCTTATACATGGTTAACGTCGTGTAAAAAGTACTGTGGACAATCGCCCACAGACGAGAATTACGAGGCGCTTCAATACCGGTAGTACTCTACAATACGCGGGCCGGTCTGATTCCCGCAATCCTGCCCGATACGACGGCAATTCGCCCGGCTGTCACCGGCTAATCAAATTATATTAATTAATTATAATTAAAAATTATTAAACTATATTTATTATAGTTTTCATTGTTAACAGTTATTATCAAATATAGTCAGCGCTACTAGACATTTTTTTCACATGTACTAACATGTATGCTCAAATTGATAATACAAATATAGTACACTTTACCATACGAGTTAATAAAAAGTATTCACAGATATTTACTATACAGATATTGTCACCGGTAATATAAAATATGATTGTCCCTATAGGAGCTATAAAATATATTAAAGTATACTATATTTATGTTAAAGAGTACTATCTATTTCTCTCAGTGTAGTAGCCGGATAATGTCAAACTGCCAAATATAACATACAATTCGTTCAAGGAGAAACTAAGATCTACATTTTTTTGCATGCCATATTTATTGTTTCATGAACAATTTTCTTCGAAAAATAATTTAAAAAAATCCGTTGGATATTCAGCTAAGTGGGCCTCCCTCTGAAGGTAATTTTCAGTTACAATTTGTTGTCATATTGTAACTTGGAACAGTTATTGAGAGATGCGTTTTTATTTTCTTCGGTGTTTCTATTAGTTCATTTTGAAGTCTTTCTCTAAATACACAATACACAATTTCACATGCTTGGCGTAAAATAGCTCCAGGCAAGTTATTTATATTGCACACTTCTTCTTGGTCTGATCTATCGTTGTCGTCAGCAGTTTCAGCTAATGCTTTACGAGGATCTGGCGGTATAATATAAACTGTAGTGCTTTGAGAGTTACGGCTTCGGCTTTCAATGTAGATGTCCTGAATTCTTATAATATCGAAGAGTTCATTTAAACTTAACCTAAAAAGCAAAAAAAGCAAGTTATTGGTATTTCATGCATACTGGCCGTGTAAACGGACACTTAATAAAATAGTGTATTACAAAAAACCTAAACTTATTACGGGGTTAGGTATATCTATTATAGACATAACCAATTATGATGTTATGATATATTTATTCTGTTATTTAAATTTTAAGTTGCCATAGTAACCAGAAAAAAATCATATTCACCCGTCATTTCTAGTCGAATATAATCCTGGATCAATTTCAATGAAAAACAGTCAAAATGTTCAGTTATACTGATCTATTACCAAGCACAAGCAAATCACGTGTTCTAAAACTGCAATTAACGGTCAAATCACCTCCACTTCGTTATATACAGTTTTTACCATAATAAAAATCAACGTCCGTTTAAACGGCCAATATGCACTAATGGGTTAAGGAAAATATTTTCAGTTTTATAGCCCATCCGATACACAATCATCATAACAGCTTTCTAATTCTAAATAGAATTAACCACAAAACCCCAATGGTTCAGAAGCTCCAATATGAACCTTTAAACTAAAAAAGCTTTTTTTTTCAAATTGCACGTAGGATTTTTATTTCAGAGATGAGTGCAGCGTAAAATTCTTGTAAGATATGGGATAACTATTCTTGGTAGTTTTTGAAATATAAATATATTTCACTGGATAAAAAGATGCAAAAAATCACTTAACATTTTAAACCTTCTTCCTCTGTAAGTATTCTTGTCACACTATGGACCAAACTTGCAACAAATTATTAACAGATGAATCTGCATCTGAATCTCTCAAGCCGTCTCTAAAGCTTACTGACAAAGACCATCGAAACATTCTTGAAAGCATGAAGAACGAATATCAATCTGTCACTACTACTGCCACTAGCAGACCAAATGATTGGTGGTAGTAGACTTCAAATTAACTCCTAGCGATAATGCAACAAATATTTATTATAACAATATTGTATATACGTCTGTTTAATTCTATCGAATCGCACCGAACAACAATGTCGAAATCATCACTTTGGAAATGTTTTCACCAATTCAGCTGTTGTAGATAGTTTAACTTTGCTTTCTTATGTTTCCTTGATCTTAATTCATTTAGGAATACATTGCACTAAGTTCTTTATGTCACAAATTATTTCTTATTACTTGCCAAATCTTCGGGTTGCGGAATACACTTTGCAAATTCTATGTACTGACATCCATTGACGTATTGTACCTTTCCCACTCAAATTTTACTAAACCCGAATGAGTTCCAACCTCCGCTCCGGTAGGGATTTTTTACGTGCCAAACATACGCAGTAAAAAATGTCTGTAATAGGTAATACAGTAACAATCTTGCATTATTTTTCAAGAAGCTTTTACAAGAACATTACTGCAGCTTTATAGATTCTCAGTAAATAACCAAACAATAAATATAAAAGTCTAAAATATTAATGTAAATTTCTGACAGCTTTTAAGAATAGGGGAATTGGACATTCAATTTACAGCGATCATACTGTACTGTTGTAAATAATGAACAACAAATATAATTGTATTATAGGGGCAATTAATAAGTATTAGTAAAACTTATTATAACTACACCGGTAAAGATGGATATTACCACGAATTGCAAATACAATTAAACCATATTATAATCAATGTAGCAATACATTATCTAATAACCAGTACCTATCAATCCATACATTACTATTTGTTAGAGGTCTTACGGTTTGCTACAGCACATCTATAACTACAAAATCTGTTATTATTTTTATCAGCTATTTTTCTCAAGGCAGTATGTATTACATTTTTCTATAAGCTAGATTTTATTAGATGGCTTTCTGTGTGTACTAGTGATTATTAATTATGGGTGTGTGAAAATTGATTTATATATATTATTTCATACGACTTAAAAACCAAAGACACTTAGACAGACAACGCGACGCAATTTAATTAATCAATGCAGTGTAAAGCAAATTTACTTAGATGAAAATACATTCACCAGGATTTACCTTTCTAGCTAGAAACTGCAAAACTATACTGAAGTGAAAATTTCGATGGCTTGCACCTTAGTAATTTACTCGTATTTGTACAACGGATATATTAATAAATCAATTACCGGAATGCAGCAATTAATATTCACTATCATAATGAGTGAATAGAATATGCATGTAAAAATAGTGATCGTTGGTATGTGTTAGTAATAAATAAATACTAAGTAGGCGCCAAGATTATTTATAAGTATGTAGGTAATGTAATACTTACGATTTCATAAGCACGGCATTTCTATTTGTAGTTATGTTTAGTGTTTTAATTCAGGCTTTCCTATTAATTAATTTCGTCTGAGAATAATTTGAATAATCATTATATTAGTTTGTAGTAATTATTGCTATCCAATTTTAAAACTTAAAGTGCTGCATTTAAAAGCGTTTACAACATAACTAGCAAAGTGAACCAATTTTATAATAAAAAAAGAAATATCCTGAAGCTTAACATATTTCCTTTCTCTCTCTTCTATAGAAAAGATTTCCTCGATTTGACACACAAATTAGCATACCGCTAGCAGAAGGTTTAAGGCAGCCTTACTCTTTGTTAGTGTTTATCCTACGACTTAAGCTGAAAGCAAAAAAAAATCATTGGAAACGTCAACTTTGGTTCATTCTGTTTGCGAAGGCACTCCTTTGCGTAAAAGACCATCTCTCGCTTAGGTACGTATGTAAACAACGTCGTAAGTAAGTCGTAAGTTTGCTCCGAGAAACCGCTTCTTATCCTGACGAAGATAATGGACACAACAGGAAAGCTCTGGATGCACGAACGAAGTAGCGACATCGAATGGATCGGATACTTAACCTGCTTCTTCTTGTGCGGTTTATTCTTCCACCAACAAGCGACTTCGTTAAACGCGAAGGAGAAAAGTTTTCGTTCCACTAAGCAAGATACGTCTTATCCAGTTTTCGCTGCTATGAGCGAAAAAGTTGGATTCACTATTATTGTTTTTTCCACCTGCTAACTTGACAGTTATTTATTTGTGATATAGGGATATTATATGCATATGGAAGGAGAAATTACTATTTCACAATTCTTTAAGGTCTGGAATTTGCAGTACCCCAGCAAAAGTTTTAAACTGCGGCTTGTTAGTTTATTACGGTAAAATTTTCAAAGATCGGTTACATTTTCCTACCATTCCAATCAAAAGTCTATATTTAATAATGTTGCTCGTTCTGCTGGCTGATTACTCAATATTAATAAATAATGAGACATGTTTAAAACTAATTTATTTTAAAAATTGCTAACTATGCTGAACGAAGAATCTCATTTATTTTTAATCTATCGCTGGGTGCGACTCGGGAACACTCAATTTTTAACTTGGTTAGTACTCTGAGAGGGTAGGTGATAAAGGAGTGGGAAAATGATCCTTCAACTCTACTTGGTTCGCCATTAATGCATTCAGTAGTCAATATGGCGTGATGGAGCTTATAACATCGCATTTAGTTGCCAACACACAGCAAAAATTCCGACGGCATTTCAATATCGTCACAGAAATGTTCCATCTTACAGAATCATTATGCGTTGGGTTATTGGCTTTAGAACGCGGGACTATGACGAAAAGAACATCTCCAGACCCACAGGGAAATGCTTGATTCCCAGAAAATATTAAAAAAAAAACAAGAATGAGATGGGCGTTTCTGCGGAACTGCAAATTACTGAAATTAAGACGTATTCTGCTTCAAGATTTACGATTTCACCCTTATAAGATTGCGCTGATCATGATGAGTGTTGAAGCGCATTTTCACCTAAATGGTGCTGTAAACAAACAAAACTGCCGATTTGAGTAACACAAAATCTCCGTCAATTGCATGAACGCCCTCCATATTGCGTAAAAATTACCGTTTGGTGTGCGGTCACTAACAATCGTAAACTTTTACTTGTCCAACTCTGATTGCTTCATAAACATGTTAAACAACAACATGTTCTTTCTACCGGAACTCCACAGACGACGAATTGGTGGACGTAATCTGTTGAGTTACCGTCCACACAGCAAGAGCTTTGACGACAGCTGTATACGATCTTTATTTCCGAATTGAGTGATTTTCAGGTTTTGTAGCCTCATCACTCGCCAGATTTGTCGACCTGCGACTTCTTTGAGGTTATCTCAAGTCACATATTCATCAGGGAACACCGAGAACAATTAAAGAATTAAAGGTTGCAATACGACAAGAGATAGATATCATCGATCGCAATATTTTTGAAAATGTAGATATCAAGTTCCAGGGAAGACCTTTGTATTCAAGAAAATTGTTATCACTTTAACCACGTAATTTTTCACACATAATATTCTTTATTTTAATTGCATGTCATAAGCTATGTTTTGTGCATAAATAAAATTCAAGTCACACTTATTTCCTATACGTACACCAAAGCGTTTTCGAAATATAAGTATTTTTTTTTTTAAAAGTTGACCCCTACAAAAGTGGGCATATCTTCGCTCTTTGAAATAACTAAAAGTTCAATTTTTTAACATAGTTTAAGAGAACCTTGGACTAACTTGCTATATTATTTTAATTTAGTTCACATTATACAGGGCGCTCCACACGCTACCCTTAAACCTCATGTTAGTAAAAACTTTAAGTATATTTTTTAAGTGGAACAGCCTGTATGTTAACCATTCTTCGCAAGGCCTGTTAAATTTACTTTTCGAAGATGTATGATATTCCTATACGTATATTGTTGCGAATTGGGGTTACAAGCATTTGTTTAATAGTAGCACCTTTGTAATTTATTTTTAAATTGACGTTATGAACATGTAACAATGACTCGCGAGTGACACATTTTCACTTGTACTAGTAATTTATTAGATATTTGAAGAAATGTAGAAGAAGACGTTCTGGATAATCTACGTCTCGTAGACTATCAAACTAGCTAGCATCAACTTGAAGGAGCACTAGCGCATTAGACAGCAGGGGTTGCCGGAGAATCAATCAATTCAAAAATAAATGGGAAGGGAACCACTTTTAAATAAATACTTGTAGTTCAAAATCACAACGATATAGTTATAGGAACACCATACATGTTCAAAAAGTAATTTAGGTGTTTCATTTAGAAAAATGTACTTACAGAATTTTTCTAACATGTGGTCTGAGAATAACGTGTGAAACGCCCTGTATAATGTAACTAAATTCAAAGACATAGCAAGTTAGTCCAAGGTTCTCTTAAACCATGTTAAAAAATTGGGCTTTTAGTTATTCCAAAGAGCGAAGACATGCGTGCTTTCGTAAGGATAAGATTTTCAAAGAAAAATTGAAAGTAATTTATATCTTGAAAACGTTTTGAGATTACTATAGGGAAATAAGTATGAACATTTTACGAAATTTAATAGAGAATCCAACCATGATAAGAAATACAGACTGTTATATTTGAATTAGTAAAATAATTGTATTGTCAGAGCAGCATGGCTTGAACAACAACAAATATCCTTACTATTACCTATTTAAAACTTCCTATACATAAGTATACCAGGTGTTCTCAAGCAGTTTCTGACATTATTTCATAATCCTATTCGTGTATACGGTATACGGGTATACCATTTCAGAAAAACGATGAAGGATTTTTTCTTGTTTATTCCTTAAGGGTAACTTGTGGAACGCTCTGTGTAATATATAAAATTTCAATGGCCCAGCATGTTAAGAGGTTGTACTTTTAGTTATTTTAAGTAGCCAGAATAAATACACGTCTTACAAAAGCTTGATGTTTCTGAGAAAGGGAATACAAATTAATTTAAATCATATTTCCAATGCTTCATCGATCTTAAAACTTTAAACCAATACCTGCCTTCCTGTGACGAAAATTTTGCAACAATATATCCTCAAGTAATATCTAGATATACCTAATGTAATAAAACACTCTTTTTGCGCTTCCCTTCATGAAAAGAAAAATGTGCTTTTCCTATTATAAAAAGACTTTCCAGTAGGAGTTTCCAATAAACTACATGCTATGTTTGTCCTTCGTCTGCTGAAGAAGTTGAATTTACGAACTTTTCCAGTTTACTGCGCCAATCATTTCTCCTGTCTTGAACAAGTCAGATGTGGTAATGACGGTTCTCAATTGCAGCAAACGGTGGGTGGTCCGCGTGGTCACAGTGGGTCCCCTGCCGATGTCCCGGAGACACTTCGTCCAAAACGCAAGGCCACAAAAGGACGAGGACTTGCAACAGCCCGCCGCCGACTAATGGAGGAGCTAATTGCGAGGGGACGAATATCCAGCGACTGGACTGTCCTCCCTGCCCACAAGGTGAGTTATTAGGAACGATTACGGCAAGCGTTACAAAGACGCCTGCTTGGAGATATTAAATGCTACACCTATACCTCAGCTAGCTAATACTTGTTACGCCAAACACACTAGATCTTCTTTTCTTTACGTTATATTCTTATTAGTTTAACTCGTTAACATACTTGGTAGTATCAATTTTTAAGGATGAAAAGAAACGGTTTAAATTTTGTCTAAATCCTTAACGATATTTTAAAATACTCGCTACTTAAATATGTGCAACAGAGAACACGAGCGGGTGCATTACTTATGAATAGTTTATTTACGTAGAAACGTAAGCACTAGCATAAATGTACTTCAAAATCCGCACACCATTTACCCACATAGACGAGCATTGCGCATGAATGTTTCTAACATCCGCTACTTTGCATCTTAGAGAGAGTTTATTTCCATGGTCCCAGTTGTTTCGTTTCACGGTAAATTTCCTTCGTCTGAGATATCGTCGGGAGATATCCGTACAGCCGAAAACCAGGTGCACCTACTTCATCACATTTCCAGTAAAATAAATGTGGTAAGAAGGTATATAAATGTAAAACAAGGTCTTCAGAAATGAGCAGTCTGCAAAAAAAATTTTAAATTATTAGAAAGGTTTTGGGTTTATTTTTGGGTGCCGCAATTATTTTAAACTTAAAGTAAATACCAAAAGATTTATTATAAACAATTATTTACAATTGCAAGGATTATTAGAACATAAGCTACAATGTCATTAAAATATTACTACCTAAATGGGTTACTATTTCAGTGAATAGTTTACTCGTTAAAATAAGAAATTCCATTACACTGTTATTTGATGGTGGCTTAATAATAATTGAACGTTTGTTTAGGCAAATTAATAGAAATTTATTTGACAAAAAGTTCTAGCATAAATAAAATCATTTGAATCGAATGAGGGAGTTATAGTGTAGATGTATTTTCACTTTGATGTTCTCAAATATATCTTCCATTTAAAACCACACTTAGTAAAAAGCAATTATAAAAATATATTACACAAAGTAATTAGAATCGAAACGAATGAAGTAAATAGAAGAATATATAAAAGGCTACTCATAGGAGTTTCTTAATTTGTTACATTACCAACAATAAAGTATACGATTTACTGTTGATTTTTAGTTTTTTCTATTTTAAATAGTAACACATGATTTTGAGCCCCCTTGATTTATTTCCTGCGGATTAATTTATTTTCTCATGCGTGAACATTTGCACCGAAATTATGGAAAATAAAAATAACAGTCGTCAGGAAAGAAAAAATAATGCAATACGCAGTGAATGTTATTAATCCTAATAAATAAAAATAAATAAATCAATAAATTAAAATAAGAAATAAGGGAAATAAGGAGAACAATTTAGGATTTTTCCAGATACAGTAAGGAAGAATTATGCAATCTATAATGGTACAGATAAAATATCGATGCCACTAAAATAAATAAGACCTATTTAAGGATGATATATTTATTTTTATTTAATTGAATATTTTTATAGCAAAGATTATATTTTTCAGTAATACATATACACGTATAATAATCCAATCACAAAATTAGTACGTGGGCCCCAAATCTTCGGGACCTTTCCGTCTTATAAAATCTACAAGTGTCTTACCTACGCCACTGATAACTAAATGCGATCGATAAACTCAAAAAGGACAGACTTTTAATTTGGATTGCTATTTAATTTTGCGCCAATTGCAAGGAAAGTGCTTATATCAACGGCGACTTCCTCCTTTGTCTGCGATTGATAAAGCACTTTACAATTTTCATTACTTTGTTGAAAAAGTGTCATTTTCTTTCCTGAAGAAAAAAATATATTCAGAAATCCGGTATCCTAATTTGAAGAATTTAGCAAATCGTTGGTGTATGCCAATACAGAACAGTTCAAAATGTTGGTTAAATCATTGATAAACTAGATGAAGCAGAGCAGCTCTAGATTGGATCTTTGAGGGATAGCTGAAGGTGATACAAACATACATGATTTATAACCGTTGAATAGAAGTAGCTTTATCTCTCTCTCAAGTAGGAGTTTAAAAAAAAAAACAGCCAACGGATTACTACTAAATCCTATTGAAGCCTCTTTATATACCAGTAGAGAGTGATTCATAATTTAATATTAGTATCTGATCTGAACGATCTTGCCCTCTTTCCACTCTCCATATTTGTCTTTCCTGTATTGATTCTACATATTCTTTGTTACTTGCAGTGATGGAATAGTTGTCTTCATAAGCTACAATTATTTAATCGTTTAGTAGTTTCCTATTGTGTGAAAACCTAGTCAGGTTGTCATGTTACGATTTTGCCTCACCACTTTGTGGTAAGTGTTACTATTTGTTCCTTTATTATATGTGTCTATTTTTCGTTTGCTCTATATATTTGATCACGGGGAAGCAAGTTATGCATACAATGTTTGAAATACTTTATTTATTATATATGGAATAACTATAATAAAACTTACTAAACTTTTTGAAAGGTATATAAATTACAAATAAATTTACTTTCACATAATGTTTATCGTGTAAACCGTTAGTGCTAATCTCTCTAGAAATGGTGTCCATAGAATTGCTACCGGGGCCTACAATAATACGTCATTGTTTTATAACATACCTATATCATACACTTATGAACAAAAGTCTACATACATGAAGCTGCTTTTTTACATGATAAAGTAACCATTCCTTGATAAGACCCGAAGTATGCTTCGGGTCATTATCTTGATGGAAGACGTAGTCGTCTGATAGCCTTAATTGCTCAATACTGGCAGTGAAACTGGTTTTGAAGATATCCAGATATCCGTGTCTATAAAATGCAATTGGCCCACTCCACTTGCCGCCATACAACCCCAGACCATGACCGATTATGATCCTTTTACAGTTCCCATTATATGTTTGGGCTGAAGTGCTTCGTTGGGTTTCTTCCACACTTTTACACGCTCATCTTTGGTCAAAACATTAAATTTGCATTCGTCTGTAAATACGTCTATAAATACACCAAAAGAGTCTTCACTTGTATTTCTTATAAATTTCCTTTTTACAGGATACAATGCTGAGAGAGTAATTTTTTATTTTATGTTTTTGTATTATATTTCCAGTTTCTTGCTTTGTTGTACTTATTTGGCCGAAATATATTAATAATGCATTGCGTTCGCTTACATGTTTACATTTCGCTGCCCGTATGTAGACTTTTGTTCATAAGTGTATGTTTTCACAACCTTTAGTCATCTTCCAGTACAACTCCACCAAGATCCTTAATGCTCTAAGGAAACTAAACAGATAAAAGCAATGTTTTACACAAAGTAATATCTGTTTGAAATAAGTAACAAGGATCATGATGTAAATGTGCTTTTAGGAGTATTATTTTGTAAATATGTAGATGTATAGAACTGAATATTACTACCACAATTGAATTCTAGCATTACATGAACTCAGGACACATTCCTGTAGTGATAGACAATTTTAAAATTTTGCATACCCATATTAGAAATTTGAACCCATGATTTGAATCTATGTATACTAGTACTTATGGATTAACTTAATCACCTTCAGCATAACCTCAAAGATCAGAGCCTACTGTGCCCCACCGTGCCTTTGTATTCTATTTTAACCGCACTCGTTATAATGAAAGTAATGATTAGATGACTCAAAAACTCCCTATACCTTCACAATGCAACCTGCTCTTACCTATACTCTTACTATGCAAAACAAACTCTCACCTCAACTCTTACTATAACGTTAAAATAGGAAATGCCACCAAAAACATAAATGGCGGACAGCAAATATAGCGCATGCGCAATGCTACACACATAGCTGCCAAAATTACACATGGCGGTATCAAATTTGACAAAAGACTTTCAACACTTATTTTCGTAAAATTGACACAATTTGTGGAAAAATTGGAGGTGTCGAATTAAATGTTATGGCATTTTTTAGTCTAAATTTGACACGAAAAATGTCTACACGTTACATCAAAATGTGCATTACACGAAAATGTTCACGCATTCGTGCAATAATTCACGGCCAAATAGAAATTGATACTATCAAGTTGTTTTATATGAACAAATAACACTTTTATTTTCAAATCGTTGATGGTGTAGTGTCAATGTTATTATTAAACGCTTATACATTAATGTGCTTTCTAACCCTATGCTTCCGTATTGCGCTATAGAAGAGGTGATATTGGACGCGACAAACGATTTTAACGACAATGATTTGTCGTACGGTAAGACGCTACCGTCCGCACTGTCGCCTCGCTTTAATGTAACGTAACGAATTTTCATTTATTCGATTAGTGGAGCCGCCGAGATGGTCCTCGTGGTCAGAATGGTCGGAGTGCAATTCGGACTGTACGAAGACCAGGCGGAGGCAATGTATCACGTCGCCGGGTCAAGCGCGCCGCTCCTGCCCAGGGAAGGACTACCAAACGGTGGCGTGCTCATCTGACCTCTGTCCCTCCACTCAATTGGCCGGCGTCAGGGAAGGCAAGTGATATTTGAACTTAATTAGATTTTATACGCAAATTGAATATTTAATTGTCCATTAGGCTTTTGTTTTGTATCAATTACGTAGTCGGTTCGCGTTTCGCTTTAATAACGGCCGTGTCCCGTTCCGTTCGTCTAATGGCTAAAGATTTACTCTCTATCTGGATCCGTACGGTGGCGCTGCGGTCGGTCCGAGAGAATTGCGTTTTCTCATGAATATTTGGTTTCACTTCCGCCCCGATGCAGCTTTTAACAATGAATTAAAATACCTCCCGCATTTATTAAAGTGGGGCGGGAATAGAAGCTATCGTATTACGTTTCGGCTTTAGAATTTTTTTAAGATAATGAAATCAAACTTCAAACACTACCCAAGTAAGTATAATCAACCCATTACAAAAGATTTTTTTTTCGTTAATGCTACCAACAGCCTAGAATAAGGCTTTCCTCTTGATTATATGCTAAGTACTTAAATAGATGTAGGTATATAGGTTGTCAAATAATTAACCACTTTTCAATTGCAGGGTAACACAGCAACTATTCTCAGTAGGGTTCAAGTGTGTGAACCCTCTCAGATAACCTAAGCAAACAGGTTTACCTAAAAGCTAATTAGCAAATGCTCGACCATTAATTAATTATAGAAGCTGTTGAGTTTCGGGTTTACAAATTCACTTAATCGACACTCAAAAATGGTCTATATTATCTACATACGTCTTCATTAACAAAATAAGTAGAGTACTATTACTCTACTCTACTTAAGAGTAATAGTAGTAGTAGTAAGTAAGAGTTTATTTTTTAAATAAAATTATAGGAGTAAACTATAATAGAACAACTTTTTAATTTATTTTTAAATCTTACAATTTTATTAAAAATATGAAGCGGAAAATGGCGTAATAGTAACTTATATAAAATAAAAGTAAAGTATACTTAGACATATTCAATAAAATTGCAATTATTTACAGTTTCCTGTGATGGGTGGAGACTGTGGCTTGAAAACTATAACAAAAATCCCAAAAGAAAGGTGAAAAAATCCCTTACCACAAAATTAGCCGAAAACACTAAGTTTAACACTGCTCTTCACTTGTGTCTACTGAAGATGGCAACTTAGTTGCCGAAATACGTATTTAGATTTGTTATCTAATTTTGTGGTAAGGGATTTTTTCACCTTTCTTTTGGGATTTTTGTTATAATTTACAGTTTAAGAATGGATAATTTAAAAACCCCTTCTCCTCCTTTCAGTTCTTCAATTCCTTACGAGGCCCTATTTAACAACCATAAGATATAGCTAAATTAATTATATTCGCGGAAAAGTAATCTTTGGAAGTACTGTCATAAATTGACTGCATGCGCTCCGGTTTTAATGACGGTCAATTATTTTTTATGTGAATCTTTAGAATTTGTGTGAACACTTTGAATGATTCGCATGAACAGGATTGCGTGTGGCAAGCGAAGTAATGCTGTAAGGAATTTAGTAATTGAAGCCCTTCTAGTTAAAATGTTATACGTTATATTCGCAGAAATTTTGTCGATTATAATAGCGACATAGCTTTCCCAAGCTATTGCTGATTCCTTTTTTTCGGTTTCTAATTTTATAGGTAGATATATTTACTTTAAATAGACACAAGTCTAGCAATATAAAAGTTGCGTGTTAAAATAAGTCAAGATAAAATAAGTTATATACATACATATAAAAAAGAAGTAATAATGTAAAACTGAATTATATTAGCGCAAGTTGTTTGTACATTTTTAGAAGGATAATTTCAGAAATGGTAGAAAAGTTTAGAAATTTATGATATAAAAATTAAATTAAGTGTACATATAGCAAAACCATATACTTAGGAAATGGAATAAAATGTATATAAATTAAAATGAAGTTTTTAAATTATTAGGTAACAAAAGCACTATTGAGAGAAAAAAAATCAAAGAAAAAGTATAAATTAATAATTTGTTGTAGCTAAATGGAAAATTATTAGTTCAAAAGTCTACAAGCAATAGTTAAATTCAAGTGTATACATGCACAGGTAATTAATAAAAGCACAGGAGATGGAAAAAGAAATGGGATAAAAATTGGAAGATCAATCCTTAAAATATAAAAGGAAACATGGGAATTTAAGACAAAGTAGAGTTAAATGTCTTTCTCAGTGACAGAGCAAGACTATCGATATAAGTAAGTAGTTTTCAATGCCGAACCCTATCAGCTGAAAATAATTAATAGTCAAAATTTCTTTTTCAATAATTTCAAATGATTTATGCTCTTAACTCATGGAGGTATTTATTGAAAAGAATTATAATTGAATGGCAAAGAAAACTGAAACACACTTGAGGTGTACAAGAAGTAATTGTAATTTGTTTGAGATCTAGTATTATGTTGATGGTTTGTTCCGTAGTGGATGTATATCTTTATTTCTATTTGATATTAGAAATTCACAAACATACAAAGCAATAACCGCAAGTAACCAAATTTGTTTCAAATTTTGTACGACATAATTTCCTGAAAGGAAGGTAAGAGGTTATACGTAAAACGTGCTTTTGGTCAAGAGAGGCTCTAGTACAAAGGTGGCCAACATCTTTGTTTTAGAATGCCATTCTATTTGACGTGCTACTTTTTTATTCTTTTAAAACATAATGCATATTTATTTCATCTGAACCGAATAACAGGAAAAAATGATTTTTTGTCAATTATTTTATTATAAAATATATAAAACAAAACACTATTTCAGCTGTTCTACCTAAAATTGACCTTACTACTATAAACTAAAAAAAACCACATATCAAACACAAATCACATAGGTACATATTTATTACTTATGTTGAAAAGAACAGCATTTTTTACTATACATATTGAGAAACTTCCACTCAAACGTTACTGAAGCCGTTGAATTTGCTTCGTCTGTGTCATTTTTTCCAATATTGGGATATATTTCTGAGGAATCAAGAAGAATGAGTTTGGTACTATGCGATATTCGTTTTTAATAATAAAATTCATTGTTGTAAATTTTTGCTCATAAATATAATATAGTAATTGTGGCAAATATACAAGAGCCGCAAATATAACTAAATTTGGAAAATTTGTCGTGGAAAGCAATTTTCAAAACAAGGCGGACTTTTGACTCTCCAAATACCTATTTTCCCTAAATCTTTAAGTGATTTTGAAACTCCAAAACTACCACTTTGCAGTGAACTAAACAAATAGCAACTTCGATAAGTAAAATTGAAAAAGGATTTGTAAAAGTTTGCACATGCTTGCCTCAAGGATATCGCCAAATCTCTCTTCAAATGATTGTGTCAAGAGTGAAACTTGTTTTCTAAATTTCGTGAAGTCTTGAATTTTTATTTCTGCCATCAGCTCTTGCATTCGAATAAAATGGTGCAGTTCACCTTTAAGCAAAAGCACAATTCTACAACTATTGCTTATTATTATGGTCACTTCTCCAGTACTCATCAGAGAGTTGATCACTGTTTTCTAAATATCCCAGAACTAAATTTCTTAAATTCCAAATGCTTTCTAGAACTTGACCCCGAAATAGCCAACGTACAGTGCATTGCAGCAGTAATTTATGCTGTTCTTCACCTTCATTTCAATTTGTGGGAAAATACTGGCGGAGTTTCCTACTATGCCAGTATCATAGATCATGTGATTGATACATAATCTCACAAGACTAAGAAGAAAACCTATATTCATAACCTTCGAATAGAGAACTTTTTGGTAAAAAATACAGTGATATTCAAAAACGGTGCGTTTTAGAAATCCTTCCAAGGAACTTACAAATCCTTTAATTTTCCAGTCACTGACGGATCCCCATCTGCACCAACACTATCGAATTTATTCCAATTTAATTGACTATTATCAATTCCATCTTTAATTTCACGGCAAACATCTTCTTTTTACTAGAAATTAGCTGCCGTATATCGTGAAACACTTTGGTTATTTGTTCGCTGACACAACGCATATACAGTGAGTGGACACTAAGCTTTTTAATTAAACTGTAAATTTTATTCATACTTATTTAATGATATACGACCTCATTTGATAATCTAGCAGATCAACTAGTTAAATATAAATGATATCCAAAAACATACTAACATTACAAAACAAATAATTAATAAATAATAAAATGTCCACTTAATTCTGTCGCTGACTGTAAATGCACAAATTTGGAGTATCAGTTACATCGGAGCTCTCCTCCAACGCAAGAAAAAAGTAAGAGCACGCGCTAGTACATTGAAGTATTTGTTTACCAATATCTTCTGCCATTTCATTGATTCTTTTCATAACAGTAATTCCTGGAGAATCATCCACCATTCTTAAAATTTTTGGATCTGCGGTTTCAACGAGAAGAATTTAAACATGGCCTTATTATTTCTTTAGCTGTAAAAACTACATATCTTGACTGTACAGTCTATATTACGATGATGCATTACAGATTGATAAACACATTTCTATTATACTAATTTTATTGTAGTCACTAGAATTTTTATTAGAAAAAAAAGTTTTATATGGATGATTTTTTTTTTGCTTCTTGACTTTCAGCATGTCGATTAACTGATTTTTCTCCATTAAACCGTATATTCAAACTACCACAACAAACGTTACGTTCACCAATGCATCCATCGTTTTCAGTCTTCTTTAACCAAAATCATTTTGTTAGCCAGGCATCACTAAAATTTACATTATATTTTCTTTTCTTACTATTACTGTTTCTCCTGCTGCTGCTCTGGCTACTGCTCGGTTGAACATCATTTTTTCTATCATTTCTGCAATTATCTACAACCTAAATGTTATATTATATCTTCTTCTTTACAAAGATAAGCCAACCAATTATTTTATGCTCTTTCCAAATTTTAGAACTGCTCGTTGGTATGATAAAACTAGAGTTACAAAGAATATGCTGTCGCAAATTTTAAGACTTTCATTTAATCATGGAAGATTTCCTGCGCATTTGTATAAAATCAAGCTAAAAGAAAACAATAACTGTAATTTCTGTGAAACCGAGTGCGGTGATTTCAATCATATTATCTTGGGTTGTAGCAAACACTTAGATAAAATCAATTTATTCCAGTTAGATCTATTAAATATGGGTATTCAGTTCCCAATTAACATTAACCATCTGATATCGTTGGACAGAAAAGAGATCAATTCAAAAATTTATTGTCATATGAAAAATATAGGTTTTAATATTTAGTTTAAGTCTTTCCTTTGTATCACTGGTATTACTATCCTATGTGGGTTCTCCCTTTGTTCCATTGGCCTACCTGTTTGTTCTAAATCGCCCGATTGGCCCCGGGTGTGAAGCGTGTCTAATGTTTTCCCTTGTGTTCATACGGGTTGCCAGGTTTTTGATTTTTTTTATTATTATTATTTTTTTATTTTTTATTTTTTATTGGTATATATTGGTATATGTATAAAATATGTACGTGGCTAATGGCTAACGCCACGGCCAATAACAACAACATTATATCTTCTACCTTGTTATAAAATTAAATCAACTTACCGTCTCACGTCTCTTCATAAGTACTGTAATGACTGCACTCAAAATTCTATAACTGGTAACAGATGACAGAAAACAGAAGGATAATCGCGGCAGAGCACACTGCATAAAAGAGATACCATAATATAAATTTTTACTCAACAAAAAGTGAGGTTAGATCCTAGATACCTTACCTCCTTTAAAGGTATGACGTTGTACGACTGGGTACATTTATTACGTTCGAATTCTTTTAGAAAATCATTATAGAAATTTAATTTTAATTCTTGTATTCATATGAAGCGGAAATACAGGAGAGTTTCACTATTTTTGCCGGAGGCTGGAGATTATGTTAAAAAATCGGAAATTCCGGCAGAAAGCTGAAGATCTGGTAACTACCTATCTACTTGCCTGAATTTTTCTGTAAATGGTTCCAAAGCAAATTCTATGAGATAACATTATTTAGTAACATATTCGATCATTAGGAGCTGTAAAAGATAGTAATTGGTTTTATTTAAGCAATCGTGTTTTAAATATTATAAAAAGAATGGTCTCCTAGAGCTTATTTCGGTATCAAGCAAACAAAATATGTTTTTAAGGGAATAAAAGGTTTAAAGGCATTAATTCCAGTAATACTAAACAAACGTTATAAATTGTCATTCTAAATTTGTTTCATTTATAACAAAAAAAAACGCTAAATTTATATGAAAGCAACCCCAGTTTTTTTCTGAAATCCTATCAAACCTTTATTCCAACCAACAGATAAATGTGAAATAAAGTAATTCGTTTCATTTCATTTTGACTGTTACTATTATACCATCGCGATTTTACAAAGCGTTTGTTTTATTCTAAGCCACTCGTGTCGAAATTAAAGCACGGAAAACGATAAAAGGTATACCAGGAAACAGAATCATCCGTATTTGTGCGACGACAAAATAATCCACACGATCCAGTATTAGGTTTGTTGTTTATTCTCGGTCCTTTGTTAATCTAAGTCGAACGAAAATCCGGGGCGGATGTATATCGTCGCCCGAACCACGGACAGAATAATATTGTAGAATAGGAGAGCGCGGTGGTATTTGTCGTTGCCGCCTTCGGCTTTACCGCCGCTTCTCATCCGCGTTTGTTTTATCTATTTGAGAGTTCTAGGAGGGAAGGTGATGTACTTGGCGCGAGAGATTTATTATAAATAGGCAAACATAAACACTGTGCGCATGCATACGTGTGAATAATCCATTTATATAGAAGTAAATTATAACATGGACATTTTTCTACCTTGCACCGTTTTATATCGAAACTGTTTATGTATATCGTAGAGATTGAGCCAGCTGACACTACAGACGATGTTAACTAGGATAAATACTGCCTGAATCATTTGATGTTCCACTAAACAAATTATTAGTAATTACGTCTAGTAAAGACTAAAATGTGCTTTAATATACTGTATTTACTTTTAAACAGTTACCGCACAAGCTCGAAGGATATTAAGTAAGTTTACAATAAAGATAAACAAACATTTAAGTATACGTAGTTACAAGTCATACATATGCGCTTTACGCTCCCCTATAATATATCATTCGTTTACTACTGAGTATTTAACAGTTTCTGCACTTGTAATGCCATAAAGCTTGTCGTAGACGGAGTTATAATGTGCTATAAAAATAATTAAATGTCCCAGTGTTATTACAAAGAACGCGCATATGTAATAAGACGTCGCTCATGGATATGAAGTACACCGGTAAACGTTATAAAATAACATGAACTGTGCCGTATAGTTGTAGAATATTTATGATGTAATGATAAATTTATTGTTTAAAGTATGTTTATTCACTTACGTGATTTTAAGTGAAAGACATATTTATGTAATATTAGAGTGCAAGTTCATTATAATTGGAATGGACAAGGTTTTTATGAATTACTGCAGCACGCCCAGAATAAATTATACATATTCTGTCAAAATAAACCATGTTAAGTAGCTTCGATAAAGTATGCCCGTTTTCCATTTTATTTGTTAGTCGTTTAGTTATAATTTTTTCTCATATACTACTTTACTGGTGTTAATATTACCTCTAAGTATTTTACCTTTAGAACTGATGACCAATTTTGATGTCTCATGCATAAAATAAGCCAGGAGTTAAATTTGTTAGAATCGTTACAAGTATTTTATTTAACCTTCCGCGGTACGTAGCTGATCAATCTGATCACTTCCAATGTTTTAAGCATACCAGTATGGATATTGCCCGACCGAAGATTAATTAGGTTTGAAACTACCCCCATGATCTAAAACTAAAAATGTAATAGATTACAATGAATTTAAACAGCTTGGAAATATAAAAAAAAAAGAAAAAATGCCTACATTCAGTATACAGTGAAACTTCCCATAGGCGGACATCGTTCGTTCCGACAATATTGCCCAGTTAAAAGAAGTGCCCGTTTATCAGAAGACAGAAAAAAAAATAAGTAAAAACGCTGAAAAAGCTTTCATTTAAACACAGTGTAAGATTATATAGATATAACTTTATTTGCTAAATAAAAACGAAACGGCTATGTGTACATTTATATATGTATATAATAGGAACATACATCTAATACACACATATGTACATATACAATTTATGTACTACTTTACAAAATAATCTAGAATGGAAGTTTGCTTGAGTGTATTACATGCCAATTTTGCTTCAAAATGTAATGATAGCTCACTAAGCATACAAAACGCTTGTACATCGTCTTTTTCAAAACAAAATTGTTTTAGTTTTTTTATTTCCAGCAAACCATCTTTATACGATACTATTATTTTATCATAATCATCAATTTTAGGAATTTCTGTTTCATGTTCTTCATCATCACTAGTTTGGTTCTCGTTTTCAAAATTATCCAGCAAAATATTCCTGTATCCAAATTGGCGTCAATATCTATAAATTCATGTACATCATTATTACCGAATTCTCCCATTGGCGTAGACATTCGAGCCACTTTAGATAAAGGAATTTCATCTTCAGGATCAAATTGATCACTTTCAAACTCTTCATTTACTTCTCGAAATCCTGTTTTCTTGAAACAATTTTTAATTGTATCAGATGAGACGACATTCCATGCTTTTTTGATCAAATAAATCGCATCTAATACGCTAATAGAATTGGTTAAATTATGAACTGAACCAGAACTCTCAAACTGAGATAAAATATGTTTTAGTATTAAATGTCGATACCAAGTTTTGAACATTTTTATGATGCCTTGATCTAGAGCTTGGCAGTAAGCTGTCGTATTTGACGGTAAGAAAACGAGTTTAACATTTTGCAACTGTACATCCTTAGGATGGGCAGCAGCATTGTCTAAAAATAATAAAACTTTTCTGTTTTGATCGATCATTATCCGATCAAATTCACGCAACCACTCTGCCATAATAAAATTAGTCATCCAAGCCTTGTTATTTGAATACCATTAGACCGGAAGGAGAGCAATGTTAAGCTTTTTAAATGCGCGAGGACGTGCTGATTTTCCGATTACCAACAGTTTTTCTTTCTCCCCTGCCATATTCACACAGTGCATTATAGTTAAGCTTTCCTTCGATAACTTGCCACCCACACATTTTTCGCCTCTTAATGCCATTGTCTTTGTTGGTAGTGCCCGAAAAAATAAGCCCAAAGTCCAAATTATAAATATCGCGTGGTGTGTACTCTTTAATTATTATGTATGTGTGATATTAGGGTGATAGTACACTGCGACCTAAAAGATCTATTGTGTCCCCTCTTCTCGCTGTATTTACAGCTGGCCGTCCAGTCTGATTCCTTTTAAGAAGTGCAGAATGTCCGAAGGCCCCAGATTAGGTAACTCTCCCTCTTCGATTTCACATGCTCCCAGGTGCGGCGCCCTTGAGTTGCACAGTGGAACACAGTTTGTGAGTAGATGAATGCACGTTTCGTCCTGTTCCCCACAAAATCTACATTCGGCTTCCTTCGCTATTCCAAGCCTGCTTAGATGTCCGTTCAGTTTACAATGGCCTGTAAGGATCCCTGTAAATATCCGAATATTATTTTTACTCAGGTTGATGCATTCTGCAGATCTCTTCTGGTTATAGGTACCCAGAATTAATTATTAACGGTAACCTGCTTACGAAAGCTTCTACATCTTCTTGATTTGCGCTAGCGGCTTCGCCAGATATTATCAGGTTGATGCATTCTGCAGATCTCTTCTAGTTATAGTTACCCAGAATTAATTATTAACGGTAACCTGTTTACGAAAGCTTCTACATCTTCTTGATTTGCGCTAGCGGCTTCGCCAGATATTATCCGGTAATGAATAATATGTCGCTTTTTGAATCTATCTAGCCATCCAGTAGAAGCGGAAAAATTACGATTGCCTAATTTCTCAGCAATTTCCTTAGCTTTATACTTAATTAGTACACCTGATACAGGCATATTCTTATTTATAGCTTGCACAAACCATTCATATGTTAACTGGTCTATTCTGAGGCTTTCAGCTTTAAAAAATCGCCTTTTAATTCCACTATTGTCATTTGTTTGCCACTGTTTTAGATATTCATCTTTTCTTGTTATTATTTTCGCTGCTTGTGTTTTATTAAATTTTCTGGCTAATTCACATGAACTGAGCTTGTTTTTATTATTATATTCTATCATTGCAATCTTTTGTTTCAGCGTTAACGTATTCCTTTTTTTTATATTGTTTTCTAAAATAATTAAAATACATATGAATTATGCCATATAATCAATTTAAAACTTACCATTTTCTACACAGAACGTAACAAATATATCCACTCAAACGACGTTGATTTGCGAACTAAACGAATATCTATACTGTGGAAATGATATCATCGACGAAAGGAGAGGATTTACCGGACAGAATTACTACCAGCGAGTCTCCATTCTCGCGTCTGTTTAAGAGAAAATTTGTGATCAGAAAGCAGCTAAATAACTGTCCGCGCCCGTTCAAGCGAGTGTTCGCATAAGAGAAACCAATTTATTAGGAATTTCCTACTTATAAATTCGGGCCCGGATAAAATGTCCGCTTAAAGGAAGTGCTCGTTAAGGGAAGTCTCACTGTATACTTCAAATGGAACGAAACATTAAGGATAATGCACTTTTTTTTGTTTTTTCTTGTTACAATTAAAAGACCTAGTAGAATTCTTCTAAGACTTCTAAGACTAAATCTTAACTATCGTTCAAACATAAAACCCATAAAATAACTTTTGTACCCTTTTGAAGCGGTCGTGCATTTTCACATCAATTTAAATTACAGGAAATCTGCGAAGCAATATTTCCATTTCTATTGAAGTTATCGCCATTATTGTCTTTGAAATACTTCTAGGAACTTATAGGCAACACGCATTTACACCATAATAAAACAGGAATGCCGCTAGGAGAAATTATACGTCGTAAAGTATAACGTTTTCATCATAAAATATAAAATACATTATTGTTTTGTACGATGACAGCTCGCTCTGGAGGCGTTCTGTCTAGCGACGTGCTTGCGCTCATTCAAAGTTCCGTGACAAACGCGATTAGTCCCCATTGTTGCCAGTCGCAGGAAGGTAAGGTGTCGATTACTGACTGAAACCGAGGAACGAACGACTCGAGCAGAAGACGCACATACCGAGATTCGTTGCACCGTCACTAATTTAAATGATATCCATAACTGGACTAGGACGAGCGTTCGACAGTACTGCGGAAGCTATTATCGGCGGAATCAATATGATGGGGTTTTAGCAGCAGGAGTTCGTGGTAGTCGGTACTGTTAGTGCCATGATGCTACGGTTATGGCGCGAAGTCCCGACCGCACTGGACATAACTCCGGATTATCGTCGACATTTGGCAGCCGGTTATGACGCCCTAGAAATGTTAATATTGACTGTCGCGGGATCCCTAATCCTCGAATATCAATCCTGCCACCCTAATTCCGCGCGGAATTAATTGCTCGCAGAACGCGGTATCCATCCGCGCTTACGTAACTGAAATCATTTGGGCTGGCGGTGTCGATTTGCGAAATTCCCCCGGTTCGATATTAGTTTTCACATGTCAATCGCGGTGGGCAAGAAAATGTAGCGGTATGACGCTAAATTGAAGTTATAAACGGAGCTGTTGGATGCTTGTGCTAATATTTGACTTTTGACATATATAGCTGTAAAGATTATGAAGCACATGGGGTTAAATACACTCCGCCAAAAAAGTATCGCATAATTTAGTTTTGAATCATAAAAGTATCGCATAATCTTTGTTTGTAGCATAAAGTTGTAAATATACTTTAATGCGCTCTAAGATATAATTTCTATGATTGTTTAAATAAAATACAGGCCAAATAAAAACAAGAACTCATACTTGAGATTTTTATTAAAACAAGAAATTATAATTTTGGAAAGAAAAATGTCATAACAGTAGCTTTTAATACTGAGTATTGCCACCTCTGGCTCTTATGACCGCTCGCATACGGTTTGGCAGAGATTCGATTAACCTCCGTATATAAGCCTGATCCAAATTCTCCCACTCGTCACGGAGAGCATTTGCTAGTCCATGCAGGTCCGCTGGGGCAACATTTTGGGTTCGTATCCGTCTGTGAAGGAGGTCCCACACGTTCTCGATAGGGTTCATGTCTGGACTTACCGCAGGCCAATCTAAATCTGGAATACCAACATCGTTAAGGTATTCCTGGACGATTATTGCAACATGCGGTCGTGCATTATCGTGCATTAACATGAATTCGTTTCCTATAATTGGCGCATATGGTACTACATGTTCTTCTAAAATGTCCGTTATATACCTGTGGGCAGTCAGTGTACCTCTGTCTACTGGTACTAACTCTGTACGACCTGTTAAACAGATGCCTCCCCAAACCATAATAGAGCCACCAGCGAAATTAGGTCTAGGTCTGATATTACACTGCGAATAGCGCTCACCGTCTCGTCTGTACACTGAGATACGCCTATCTGAGGTGTAAAGACCAAATCTTGACTCATCTGTGAAGAGTATATTGGCCCAGTCATTAATGTTCCAATTTACATGTTCTCTGGCAAACCTTAAGCGAGCCACTCGGTGGTTCCTAGTGAGACGAGGGGCTGTTACAGCTACTCTAGCTCTTAATCCACTCTGTCGTAACTGATTCCGAATAGTTTGAGTACTCACACGAGTATTTCTGACTCTAGCCAAGTCGTTCTGCAATTGTCTCGCAGTTACATGTCTTCGACGTAATGCTTGTAGTAGTAAATAGCGGTCATCGTGGCGAGTAGAACATCTTGGACGACCTGGTACAGGTCTTCTACTGTAAATGCCTGTTTCCCTATATCTGGCTACGGCTCTAGAAACACTTGACTGATTGATGTTCATCAAATTAGCAACGTATGCTTGAGATCGTCCATCTTCGATTAAAGCAACTATAGCAGCCACTTGTTCTGAAGTTAAATTGCTCATTTTAGTTTTAAAAGCGTTGGTACAGAACTCTGACTTCGCACTTTAAAATTTGTCCGTACAGGAAGACTTTCAATAAACAACTGAACAAACCTTACACATATGCATTTTTCTAAATGTGTTTTTTTAGAAAAAAAAAAGTAAAAACGTTCCATTATTTTGTTAGTGTTTTTATAGTTCACATACACGAGGCAAACTTTTTGTGAACGTATAAAAATATCTTGGTTCATAAATGCCCTTTTTTAGTTTATGCGATACTTTTTTGGCGGAGTGTATATTAAAAATATCAGTTGAAATAAAAACGAATAGAGCAATCCTTCAAAATACGGAATATTTATTGATACAGAGTAAATACGTACGTTTGTATCAATTGAAAAGTGAAGACCTATATGTACCCTAAATCGTTAAAAATCAGTAAGTGTTATGGAAAAATAAAAGGGTTCGAATTAAGAATGTTTAAAAGTTACAGATGTGTTGGGATGATTCACAAAATTCTAAGGCTAAGGTGTATACGTGTGTTGCACTCCACACATCTCAAGCAACATTAAACCATTCTGCTAATGCATCTCTTAAACATGAACGCTGACAAGGAAAACTCACTTAAAACTAAAGGCACGATATTATGTAGTATCTACATAGGGGAAAGGCCAGTAATTTAGACTAGGAAAACCAAACACAAAGGAATATATTCATCATATAGAGAACTTCAGATAATAGATGTCGTCACGCCGAAGAAACCGCAATAATTGGCCTATCTTTTTATGTAAGAGTTAAAGTGGAATAAAAGGCTTACATTTAAATGAAACATCATCAAACGCTTAGCATATTGTTTTGTCAGTTGGTGATTGATTAATAGACAACCAACCTTTATTAAATAAAGAGACATCTACGTTTCTTTGTTTTGTACCTTCTCGTTGGGGGCAGCTAAATCAGAACATTTGAAGTTGGCAAGTGGTTTCAAAATGGAAAACTCTATAATGTTATTTAGGGTAAGTATTGACTCATTATGAGATTGGTGGAGCACATGAATGTACTCCGTGTAAAACTTGCCAGAGTTTGTTGTGCCATACACACTCTGAAGGTATCTTGAGATTATAAAGCTTTAAAAATGTTTTATTACGCCAACTTTCATTCTTTGATGTGCTATGACATTATTCATTGGGTCTTATGCGTTCAATCAAAAAAAATATTTATACTAAAAAAACGAGCCTTAAGAGCAGTGTTAAATGTACCCCACAGACATTTACGCTTTGTATTTCCATATCGAAAAAAATTTATTATGAACAATGTAATACATGGGCATTCAACTGGACAAAAGAACTATTTTTTTTGCTTCAAAGCATCAATCGGCTAAATTTCTAATAGCATTTGGAGTAAATTGTTTATAAATTATTTAACAGCCTACCGCCACATATCAAAACATAAATGACATTTTTTCCTTTAAAAAACTTGTAAAATATGTTCTTAATACAAATTTTTATAGCTTAAATAACTATTTTTCCAATGTGATTGCTTATTAATATTAATTAATTGGCTTATTTTTAAATGTCTTCGTAATTTTTTATACCTACGTCCTTATTTTTTTTCTTTTCATTTGTTCCTCACACGTTTTTTGTGCATGTTTTTGAAATAAACCATCTATCTATCTACGACTCATAAAAATATGTAATTGAAAGAGGATTGCTACAAAATGCAGAAGAATGAATGAAAATTTACAGTTATTAGCGCCTTACATATATATCATAAAGGTTGTTTAAAAGTCTGCACACATTGGGTTGCGAGCTAACCTACAATTTTGCAAAAAATAGTAGGGGTAGTTATTTTGAATACTCTACCATAAACAATCAAAAAGCTGCTACCTTGAATTTTTTAATACCAATATTAGTATTGCTTTACATATTTGTAAATAAAACTTTGCTCAATTTACGGCAATATGCAAACTGCTAAAGATTATCTAAAAAAAAACCGATTTTTTTCTCGGATTCACTAAAAAAGGAGAAGTTTTACTTACTACTTATTTACTATATTACGACAGTATTTTTTACAAAAATTTTGCAAAATAAATTTCTGCGTACTAAACGAATTTTTGCCTATACAGGTTGTTTTAAAAGTAGGTAGCCGTTTGTGTGTGAAATTAATAAACAAAGTTTTATTTTTATTTAGATATAATTTATTTTGTGAAAACCATTCTTCAAATTTATCTAATTTCTTTTGTACATTGTTTTCTAAGTTCTGTCTGTTAGAATTGCCGCAAACGCATGTAATATCATCCACATAAAGTACTAATTCTGTGTGGTTAGAACATGTTAGAAAGTCATTGATAAAGATTATAAATAGTAATGGCCCCAGAATGGAACCCTGTGGCACACCTTTCTTGAGATATAATTGATTGGAAGACTGACCTTTAACTATTTTAGATCTATTTGACAGATAGGATTCAAATCATTTGTAAGTAGTTCCCCGAACGTCACATCTCTCTAACTTACTCAGTAGCAGCAAGTGGTCCACCATATCGGAGGCCTTACTCGAGTCAATAAACACTCCTGCACATTTATATCCACTATTTAAATAATCGTAGGGAACATTAAGTAATTGTGTGATAGCTGTAGTGGTGGATTTTCCTTTTAAGAAACCATGCTGTGAGGAATTAAAAAAAAATTATATGAAGCAGGTATTGCATTAATCTATTTGAGATTACTTTTTCAATAACCTTCGATACGGCGGAAAGCAAAGACACCGGTCCATAATTCGATACCTCTTCCGAATCCCCACCCTTATACACAGGAATAACACGAGCAGTATTAAACATCTTGGAAATTTTCCGTCATATACAGATTTATTTACTTCTTTCGCTATTCTATCTAAAAGAAATATCGTATAAATTATGCTACTTTTGAATTCTAAATTAAAAAGTAATATGACTTTATATTACATTACTTATCATATCGGTCTCTTTGACAGTAATGTAATTTAATTTTTGTCTGTTCTGCCCTAGTGCAAATTTATTACGTCAAAATATTCAGAAGAATTCCTAATTTTATGCATTTAAATACAATCCTGTGATGGGTGGAGACTGTGGCTTGAAAACTATAACAAAAATCCAAAAGAAAAAGTGAAAAAATCCCTTACCACAAAAATTAAAGATACAAATCTAAATACGTATTTCGGCAACTAAGTTGCCATCTTCAGTAGAAACAAGTGAAGCGACACAAGTAAATAACACTGAGTGTTATTCCACTAGTGATTTGGTGAAGAGCATATCTTCCAAGGTTTACCTTAGCCGAAAACACTATGTTTAACACTGCTCTAATCACTAGTGGAATAACACTGAGTGTTACTCCACTAGTGATTTGGTGAAGAGCATATCTTCCAAGGTTTACCTTAGCCGAAAACACTACGTTTAACACTGCTCTTCACTTGTTTCTACTGAAGATGGCAACTTAGTTGCCGAAATACGTATTTAGATTTGTATCTTTAGTTTTTGTGGTAAGGAATTTTTTCACTTTTTCTTTTGGATTTTTGTTATATTTAAATACAATGTAAAAAATTTCAAAATTGTGGTTTAAGTCGCTTCAGTTCTGTAGCAATGTGCCTAGACTTTCTGAAAACTCAAATATACAATATATATAAATACATAGTCTTCTATAAAAGCTACATAGTGAATGAAATAAGTCTGGTGAATAAATGTAATGATCTTACCAAAATTAGATACTAGAAATAAAACTTGATGAGGTCTTTATTTAAATGGAGAAGTCAATCGAAATATAACCCAATTCTTTCGATGGCAAGTGATGGATTAGATCAACTCTGATTCACATGGTAACTGAATATAACGAAGCTGTGCTATAAAGGATCCTACAATTTTTAACTTACTACTAGGTTATTTTATTTATTATTATATATTTTTATATACCTATTTGTCGTAATGAGTCTACTCTCCGGTAAAAACGTTTATAAATAGTAACAAAAATTGATAAAATAAGTGGTGCACGCAAAATATTTAAAGCGACATCCCTAACTAAAACTTGTGATGCCTGTTTAGTACCGTGTTTAGAATTTCCTCTGTTCCAGCACATGGCACTTCGTGAACATATTAACACTCAATGATAAAATTCTTTATTAAATAGTTTGAAATTAGACTGTACACAGCAAATAAGTTACAAAACTGAATTATAGTTGTTTTATTATCTACATAACACGTAAAATTAGTATATATTTCGCTTTAATCAATAAATACCAACGCAGCAATAGACCACAGATACGTAAAACAAGCGATTCTAAAACTGCTATCTGCACTTAAATGTGAGTGCTTAATGTAGTGTCTCGCTCGCTTTGCTAGTATTACTGAACGTTATGGACCATCACTAATTCGCTGATAGGCCCATTTTGTGAAGCGAAGAATGGTATTTATCAGAAGGTTCGCTATTGAATAGTTGTTCTTTCGATGTTATCGTAGCAAATTGATGCAACAACACATATCTTTTTTTCTTCTAAAATAATTGTGTAACAATAATATTTCACATAAAGTTTATTATTTAAAATAGAAAAGTTCGATATTTTAGTAAATACAGATCGGTGGAGGCGCCGGTCTTATAGCTGAAACATTTTACTGCTTACGTTATTAGACGATAAACAAGCAATTTCACAATTTTATGTAATCAAACTTTGTTTCTAAACCGAATTTTGCTATTATATTCCCAATACAGTTAAATTTTACTGTTGGTACTAAAGCGATAAATTACATTAAATCGAAACAACCGATTTAGCGCATGAAATGACAAAATAGATTTATTTAGTATCCGTATGTATGCATATGGGTCGTATATATTTTAGAAAGGATTGTATATATTTGAAAATATTTTAGAGATAACCAAAATGTAAGTAAAAGCTACACGAATTTACGACTTTGTATTTAAAAATTGGGAAAACATAAAGATATATGTATAATAGAGGTGATCGATAAATGAATTGCGATGCATCACATCATTGCTACAGTGCTACATTTTACATACGTGCAAATATATTAAATTAAAAGGGTATGAATTTAGAAAATTACTGAAAAATTAATTAATGAAAATCTCATTGTTTTTACTGGGACGAAAAGTTTAATTCGATAAAATTGCAAATTTGTTGACCACCTATTATAAATGTGTTAGCCGGATGAGCTCTATATTTTGCTTGACTTAAAAAGAATGAAATGACTCTATACGAACTAATAATCAAGGTATCTATTCAGAAACATGAGCTTTTACACTTCTTCGCTTAACAATTTCGCTTTACGTTAACATTAGACCAACGCTATAAAGATTCTTTATCAGTAGAAAGCTTATGCACAGTTACGGTTTGCACGATTTTTCTACTTTTAATACCCTAGGTAGGCATGGAGTTCTTTATAATTTTTTTTTCTACTTCTTTAACCTTCTGTGTGTTATTACAGATACCACAAATTCTGCTCGGCAATGTAGAGAAATTTGGAAACTTCGTTTGAATAATATTATGAGAGTACACTCTAAAAAAATGGTGACATGTAAAATTGCATGCATTAACAAAGCAAATTCACACCGATATTTGGTGTACTATATAAATTCCTCGGTATTTGATATATAATATTGGTAAAATTAACCAACAACATTATAAAAAGTAGCCATTACCCTTACTCCTTAAAACGTACAATAATCATACCTATCCATAAAAAAGGCAACAAGACAAAGATAGAAAATTATCGCCCAATATGCCTACTTTCCACATTAAACAAAATATTAGAAAAAAGCATACAAATACAACTAAGTGAATATCTATCATGTAATAACATCATACATAAAAATCAATATGCTTTTCAAAAAAACTCGGGAACCATATCTGCTACAATTGACTTAATAAATAAAATAAAGAATGCAACAGAGAAAAACAAGACGGTGGTAGTACTTTTTCTAGATATGAAAAAAGCGTTGACACTATCTCCAAAACGAAATTAGTCGAAAAAATTGATGCTCTGTGGATAAAGAAGGCAAATAGAAACTTAATAAAAACATATTTATCAAATAGAGAACAAATAACAATAGTCAACAAAATAGAAAGCCTACATCTACAAGCAGAATATAGAATCCCCCAAGCAGGGAATATACCACCGATATTGTACATAGCCTATACAAATGACATCTTTAATTTGAAGATCCACGGAGAAATATATGCATACGCAGATGATGTATGCATCGTTTGCTCAAGCAAGAACGACGAACAGTTGCAGCAACACATTATAGAAGATGTGGAAAAAATAGAAGATTGGTGCTATAATAATCTAATAACGATCAATGAGAACAAAACAGAGTACATGGTATTTACAAAAAAAAAAACATATAAAGCCACGTTTAACATCAAGATTTAAACACAAACCATAACTCAAACCTGCCAAACAAAATATCTAGGATTAACCATACAAAAAAAAACCTAAAATGAGATACCCACGTAAAAATTAAAATTCATTAAAATTCTTCCAATTTACTCAATGACCAAACAGATCTTATGTACTCACCGCTGTTCGACACCTTGAAACAACAATAAGGGATAACACGGCTTTTCCTTATTCAGGAATTCCCTCACATTATCCATATCTATCTACCTGGTGTAATAAAATAGGAATTATTTTGTATATTAATCGAATGGGAGGATACGTGTTTAAACTCCATCTTCATCAGGTGGATGAAATTAAGATATTAATTTCATCCACCTGATGAAGCCACTGTGTGGTGAAACAATATTGTAGTGGACTACTATTTCAATATATTTTTTACTCCTTAACATTCTGGTGTTTTATTTATATTTTGTATATATATAAACTGCGAAATTATTCCAACCTCTGTCATCGTTTGAAAATAACTAAGAGTTGAAACTATAGTCACGAAAGTGTAAAATAAATACGTGGTAAAAACATAGAAGGATTTTTATTTTATTAATACCATTAGTTGATATGGATTACCACAGAGCAACGGTCAACAGCATCAACTTCTTGAATATGGTTCCTATTTAAATTGTCATACTGTACAGCATGGATATATGGAGAGATTAAACTTTTACACCTACATTTGCATTAAAAGTAGAGAAATTAGCTAATTTTCACTCAAAGAATGGGGATCTGCTTAAAATTTGAACTTTATACGTATCAGGCTTAATCAACCGAAATAAATCCTTTTGCCTTCTCTTATTTTGGCCATTCTTAATACGGACAGACAAGAATTACTCAATAAATATTCTCCGGGGCCAGTGTTTTCCCAGTTTTTGCTCTGTAATAAACCTGGATTTCCCTCGCCCGCTGTATGGACTACCAGCAAGCCCATCCTAGAGGACTACTGGCGTAATAACTTCATAAGCCGCGCCCGGTATTATATGCATATTGCGTGCGCGGCAATGCGGCCGAGCAAAATTTATCAAAAGGAAATTTGCATACTGTGTGCGGCCATATCTAGCGACCGAAATACACCGGCGGTGCCGCTAAAAAAAAAAAAACATTAAATTTCAACGTTTCAAGCCGCTGTTTTTAGAGTTATATGGACGATGATGCCAACCTGGCATGCGTTTTTTCCACGTTTAAAACGCGAGATTCTTAGTATTAAATTTTTTTATACCTTCCGTGCGCTCTCATCTAAGATTAAAACGATTCTTCCGCGTGAAAAAAAAAAAAACACCTTACGTCGGTTGTAAAAAGTTGAGGGTACGGCGATAAGAATAATTCATACATCCGTGTACGATGAGTGTTGGTAATCTTACTGTAAAATTAAAGTTTAATTAACGTTAGCGGGGAAAAGAAGTCGTTCCGCTTCTACACAAGATAATGGAATAACATTGAGAAGTTTTTTATACTTACTTGTAAGAGAAATTCCTAAGGAAAGTAAACAATGGTTTCACGAAACTAATTTCATGCATATCGATTTCTTAAATGCTTCAACAAACAGATTAGGTATTCAAACAATGAACTCGATAAAATTATCATTCCCTTATAAAATACGTCTTTTATTCCATTACAGGCTGTTATGTTTGAATACTTATACCGAGTCTTGCGTGATAGTTCCAAATTAAATACAAATGCCTCCCATTGAATTATGTATACGCTAGCTTTCTAATAGACGCTGAAAAACTAGAATTTTCCACGCACCCTCCATCTAGAGGACGAGTAGTCCCTTCGCATTCACCAAAGCGTTAAATTATTAATCCCCTGAAATATTTAAATACTCCTTATTATTTAAATTCACTGTCAGAACGCGCCGGAATTTCACGAAGATTTAAATAAAATCCCCCACCTCCTCGGAGAGAATCGCACACGAGGGGAGGCTCGCTTCTCCTTTGTGACTTCGAGGGTGAGAACGCGGCAGATTTCCATATGTGACAGGGGTGAATAGTTATGGAATACGATTACAATTCTATATTCTCTCTATGGAGAGGAGCCGACCGTCGGCGTGCCATAGAACCTTTTATCATCAACATTTTATATTTCCTCATATATCCGGGAATACTTTATATGTGATTCGTTAAGAATTCTTTGAGTTCTCGCGGAAGGATCCTTGAAAGGGATGTTCGATACTTACGGGTCCTGGCCGTATTCGTGCGGATATACAGACGATTCCGAATATGCGAATATGGGGAACCTTTTGTGTTCGGTTGTATGGAAAAGTTGCGGCGTAAAAGCAAAATGTGAAAATCCTCATAGGAAACACTGCCTACTTCGGTATTTACGCATGCAGAACTTATTGCCCACTAAGTACATAGTACATGCATGTAAACGAACATTATCCCCTATAATCCCACAACAATCTGCATTCCCGAATCATGTTTATACCAACTCAAAGTATTGATCATGCTTGCTGACAATGAGCGTTGGTGGAACACTTTGGAAAATAAAAAAAAACAACAGTAAAATAGAAAAGTCAACTCAAATTTCAGCTTCAAAATATGGATACTCACATAGCAACAAAAAAAAAAAAACCTTTTGACTCAGAAGTAGTTCTAACAAAATCCACAACCTAGAGACCATACAACCAAATAGAATTAGATATGTCAGATAGTCTGAAATATACAATATGTCTAAAGGTTCATTCCTAATTGCTAACTTCGCTATTATTGGAAATGCTAAGTTAATTGTAACAACAAGTGGGTGCTTAATATTCTTTGAGATAAAATTATCAAAAAAAAAATAAAAATCACATGCTTTGCCCCATATAAATAAAACATTTACTTTTTGAGCATTTACATAGATTTTTTTTTATATCACTCATGGCTTTTAGCATAATCTTTTAAAGTTTAATATAAGTATAGCTGATATCTTGGACGGATATGGATCAATATTTTTGGAATCTTTTCGATAAAGCAACCGTTACGATATTCGTACATACTTAAACACATACACTGAAATGTTATAAATAGGGTTTGATAAATCAATCATATAAACGAATCATAAGTCCTTAGAGCGTAAAAAGGTTCAGCAATATATTTAAGATATTACTGAACCATATTAAACCGAAAGTGCATTTAATCCCTAAAACAATCATTTTTTATCATTTATATAATAAGACAACACTTATTTAGTCTTCGTGCCAGTAAATCTAAGGCGTTTTCAGGTCCGTACATTCCTCTTTTTGATGTTCTTTCATTGATTCTTTACCACTCTATGCCTCTTCGTCACTTCAATTTTTACTTTCTGATCTTATTTCCTCATTACCAATTGTATTTTATTTTTTCCGACACTTCAGTTTTATATGCCGCGTTCGCCATTTTTTCTTCAAATTCTATCTTTTGCTAGTTCGATTTTCAACAGCCTTCTATATGTTTAATTTTTAATTCAGTGACTTGTCGTTGTTCCCTCTATCATGTCCAACAGCATTTATCGTGCCATTTATTCTTGATTTATGTTTATCTGTCAGTGTTCAACACCATCTGCTATATATACCATTCATCATGTATGTAACTACTTTTTAACTAATACTTCGGCTTTATAGTTTTCGGTATTTCCTTTTTTTCCAAGCAACATGCTTCTTGGCACATTATAAATTCATTTTTCATAATCTTTCATTTATTTCTTCATCCATTTCTCCATTACTTTCAATGAGTTAACCTATATATCTATAGCTATCCGCTTGTAGGATTTTTGGCCTTACTGATATCTGTTCATCGTCAAATGTATAGGTACCTATTCATGTCTGCTTCTGATCTAAAAAACATATGTGTGTTACACAAGAATAATGAAAGGAAAGATAATTAAATAATAATAAACAACAATATCTAGACTAACGATAAAGCCAATTTCATCCACTTCGTAAAATGCGTTGGATGCAATATTTATTTCCCTTCTGGCTTAAATTTATTGGATTACAGTTTCTTTAGGTGTTAGAATAACCTACTAAACAGCTTAAGACCTACAGATGAATGAGATATTTTTGCAATATTTAATTTGTTTATATTGAATTTCCATTTTTTCCAAATGGAAGCCGCAAAAAGACAGATCAAGAGGAAGACCGAAGGCAAGATGGGAGGACCAGGTACTTAATGACATAAAGAACTTAGAAATAACGGACTGGAGAGAGAAAGTAAAGGATAGAGTAACATGGAGGAAAATAGTAGACGAAATAAAAACACACAACAGCACGTAAAGGACAAGAAGTAGAAAAGTGAAGAGGAGTGACGACCCACTTTACTTAAATAGTCTGCAGAGCTCAAAAGAGCTGCTCCAATTCCATACGGAATGTACAGCCGGTTATATATATAATATTGAATTTAAAATTATCTCTACCTTAGTACGGCAAGACTCCACATCTCCATTATTTTTATTGTCAAATACGCAGACCAGTAATCTAAGTGGAAGAAACCGGAATTATTTTATGTTTAGTGAAATAAAAACATGATTCGTACATTCTTTTTTTCACTTCGTAATCTGCTTTGGGTTCATGCAGGAACACCTGTGCAAGATGTTTGAATAAACCCCACAAAGCTATACCATATTTAATTCCAGAAAAAAATTTACTATAATTAAAAGACGAATAATATGAACAGTCATTATTTCTTTTAGAGTCCCAATATTAAATTAGAATTAGAGTTTTGGGCCATGGCACTGTTGTCGTTTGTCACTGCGATCTAAATAGCTCCCCCAACATTAAAGCAACGTTTATTAATTTTCAAGAATCCAACTGCTTGCTGGTAGTTTGTGAGTGTGCAAGTAATACCATATCAAGTGCGAACTAGTAATTTTGATACCTAGTTGTGTTACATTTACCTTCTGATAACTCAGTTTTAGCATTTTTTACTGACAGTAGTGATGCATCTTTAAGTTCTTGTTTAAGCCCTATCTTTTGATGTGAGTTCACTTGATTCTTTGTTGTTTGCTCTTACTATATCGATGCTGCATCTGCGCATTGATTTAAGTGATTGCTTCTATTATTTCTTCAATACTATTTCTCAATATTCCGAATATATTCTCTTATTTTATCCTATTAAAAACCTTCTCTAGGTCTAGCCATAAGCATCGCCCTTTATGCATTCCTTTATTGATTGAATTAGGTACAAGCAAGAAAAGAAAATCAAAAAGTTGAAGCTCATATCCAAATATTTTCTGGAATTATCATGTGACAATATCCCAATTATAATATATTTAATTATTTTCTATTATTAAATTAATTCTTTTAGTAAAATCAGGTTAATACTAAAAGTTCAGCGCACTTACTAGATAATTTGGTATTTTTCTCAAATAACTCCTTACTTTGTTTGTACTTTTATTTAAATAAATAGGACAAGGAAAAAACATATCGACGCAAAACACAATGTTTATATATATATATAAATTTTTAGATGTGATTAATGTATGCGGATCAAAAGATGTTATGCACACTAACGCATTCTGAGAACCTTCTTACACTTATATCCTTTTCATACAGGTTCAGATTAAATAATTTATTTTATCCTTATGTGTTTCTATGTATAAACCTCATTTGGCAAATGCTGTAAAAATTTTATTTTTATTTATCTCAAATATTAATAACTTATTTACAATAGAAACTTAAACAATACGTAAAGAAAAATTAGAAATTATAAACATTTAGACATCTCAGATATTTTAGAGTGATTACCAAATTTTTTTAGAACAAATAATTTAAGAGAAATTTACTGAATTGACTTCAGCGGATTTTGGAATTATTTGCCTTTATTGTTTTTTGTTACACAAAGTTGTTTTAATATTACGGCAGGACAGGTTAATTATAGTATGAGCTTTTTATTACCAAATATGAAGAGTCATTTAAAAAAAAAAGACACACAGCTTATTTTACCGTTTCTTCTTTCTTTTTTCTTTCAGACCTTGGTTTTCTTTAAACAAAATGCACTACGCAGTAGATTAAAATCTTTATGTTTAAACTGGAAAGTGGTGCCATAAATCTCACTTCCTTCTTACGAATCCCTGTACCGCATAAAGCGCTCGAAACGTAAAATAGGCAATCCAATTCTCACGTTTTAACGTCTCCTTCATTGACCACTCGAGACGCAATTGAAATAAAGCCCTTTTTATGATTTGTTTAGTGTCCATTCGCTTAGATTACGTGAGGGAAAAGTTAAGTGCCCGCACGTTCATATTTTCTAGGTAAATAGGTAGGTACAGGCGAAGTTACTGTCGAACGCATCTGTTAGATTGACCTGATATCTCGGCGCCAGCGAACGCGATGACTGTTGAGATAAGGTTTATGTCTCCACAAAATAACCGGACTGCATAAAGTGGACGAAAGCAAAAGCTCACAAACATCTATTAGTTTAAAACTTCACCAGTGGGGGCCCTAAATGAAGCAAATAGTAAATTGAAAGTTGCGAGTTATGAATCAAAAAGTTTTCTGCGCCTAGGGATTTATGTGTATGCTGTTAATCTGCGGAATATGTGCAACATCAACAGATTCTTCATTGATTTTCTTGCTGAAGTGAACTTAATTTCATAATTATTAATAATTAGTTATTTCATAGTATCTAATTAATTAGTGCACTGCTTATAAAAAGTTTAAAGGTTGGTAAAATAAAACCAATAAAACCATATAAACCAATAAAGGAGATTATCACTTGTATAAATGTGAAACACAAACGCTAGTATATAGTTTATTGATCACATCAGTCAAATTTTCTTTTAATACTGACAGATAACGGTAAGATTAATATTATTAGTTAATAAGAAGAACAATGAAATGTTATCTAACGGTTAATAAAGTTCTAGTAAATTATATTAACTTTTTACTCTGTTATAATCACAAACTAAAAAATCTAAACTTGAGTGGTAGTCTGCGATCACCAGCACATAAGTAGATCAGTTAGATCGGTTATTATTAAGTTATAGCACGATTGTAAACAACCGTTCTAACTGTTCTACTTTTGCTAACGCCATAATAACCAACGCACGCAAGTAGCTTCTTTCGTCCCTGTTTATGACTATACGCAATTTTTTACTAAAATGCTGCCAAATATATATGATTAAGGTGAGTGTCAATAAACTGCCAGCAACAGATCCCGACACATCAAAATAACCTTTGAAAATTTTATTTAATGAAATCGCGTCTGCAAGCACCGTAAACTAATGGCATAATACGGAACCCGAATAACCCGAGCGAAGCGTTAACGTTATGATTGCGAGCTTGTTCGCGGTGGAAGTGAGGAAATCATTCACCCAGAAACTGACATTTTCAGGGAGTTATGACAAAATTACCAAGCTGTTATTGTCGCGTAAATATAAAAGCCTCCAGATTCTGTTTAATATGCGTGACGACCCGCAGCAGGGATTTGTTATTCGTCGATGTTTGGATACTTTACGGTGAGCGCTCGATCGAATATTATTAATGCCATTACTTTTTTTTTCCTTCGCAGCGCTCGCTGCCTCCTTTAAATATTAAAGGAAAATAATTTTCAGTCGAGAAACTTTTCTATTAAAGACCCATATCTATTATGTGGAAGTTGTTTTTCACCTCCATTTTATAACTTTGTTTACGAAAGGGGAATTGGCTCTCGACCATAAGAAAATGAAAAAGGCTGATATCACTTAACCATTGGATGGCAAACATATATGAACCGAGGAGTAGATGTTAGCACTCAGATTCTGGGAAAAAAATTAGTTTAGCTTATCATTATTGGTTCACAAATAGACAATTACTTTCACAATTGACAGAATTTAATTTCCGGAAAATTTAAATGGATTAAAATCTGGATAAACAAGTTAATAATATTTTATTAACTTAATGGTGTTACTCGAAATATAACCCTAAATTATAGATACTTATTCAACAAACATATATTATTGAATAGATTCATTTTAACTTTGTACTACAACATAAACAATGAAGTTAATACCTAAAACATTGTTATTTTTTTCTATATTATAATAGTTGCAAAACTATTAACTAATGTTGCATTATACAAATGAAAATACACGTAGAAAGTTTGACATCACATTTAGATACCACTACCATACAGCTAAATTATATATGGAAAAACATTATAATTTAAATAAAATGTATAAATAACAAGAAATATCACTTAACTTTTTTTTTAACTATTTTTTAAGTACCGAAGTTTAAAAAAGGGAATAAAACAGAAAAAGTAAATCGGAAAACCAATGGCATGAGAGTAAGCGTTAAAAAATATAAAATAGAAATGTATTTCTAAATATATAGAGCATAAGAATCACGTATTCCCCAACAATACTGTCCATATTTACCTTAATAGAATCAAAATTAAAAACAAATAATGGTTGTAAGTTATCATCTTGGGTAAGATAAAATGGAATGTCATAACTATTGGTAATCTGACTTCTCTGAATCCCAACCGAGAACAAAATTATCTTGTATTGCTGAATCTTGTATTAGCTGTCTTTCTGATATTTTTTTTTTATGATTTCTAAATCATAAATTTATTTGTATTTGCTTCTTCTGCAAAATATTCCTTGGGGATTAGGTTACTGATATGAATTATTGCAATTGTAATGAGTCATTATTAAGAGATCAGAATGGTTCGAGTAATTATCCCGTTTTGCAGCAAACATTATCCCAAAATTTATTAAAAAAGTTCGTGTCCTCAAAGTAGATCAAATCTAGTTTATTCGGGTGTTTCACGGAAATGACAGCCTTCCCAAATGTGTTGTAGCTGATTTTAATGGCCAACCCTCTAAACACAGTCGAGATTAATTCGCAACAGTTAATTCGATTCTGTACAGATTGACTATTAATAAGTTACATGTTTGTTAGGCATCGTCATTCTTTATATTTTGTTGTTATTATTAATAAACTCTTTCCAACCCGTTCGACTCGTGTTTTACAATCTCCGACATATAGTATACTACTTCTGTTCCAAATGTATTGCAGTAGTTCTTATACCTCGCTACATCTTTGGATACACGAAAGTATTTCTTGAAATTCAGATCCCTGAATTCAAAGGGATTAGATGCATCTCATAAAATTCTTCTTTGTATATTTATGCAGTTCCTGCAATAATGGCAAAATCAAAACAAAGGAATCAAACAACTAACATAATGCTACTTACGTTTCATTTACATCAATAATCTCATCTAGAAGAAATATATTAATTAGACTACAAACATAACGTCAGGTTATTCTATGCATGAAATAAAGACGAATCGGATAAACAAGGGCAGTGAACAATAGAGAAAATGTGTTAAACAAAGATAACCGAGTGGATAACGTTGCCGTAATCCATTACGGGCACGTTAAATTACAGCTGCCAATACATCATACGAATTTTGGTTATATTACGGAAATCTGTTAAAAAGTAGCTTAACGTCGACGTTATCTGTAACAGAAAAGATACATCATCAACCCCATTTGAAGCAAACGAGTTACAGATTCTTATACCATTAATTATATGGTTTATGAAATTTACTTGACTTTGCTACATCACATCTTGTATATTCACGGAATTGTAAATTCATAAGAAATTTACTTTCGTTATTATGCACATTTATTGATACGGAGTTAAAATCGCCACTTCGGTATTTCCCTGGGCACCACTCCGTTTCCAGAGTTAATTTGTCGATTAGGAGAAGTATTTAACTCGCTGTAAGATTCTGAAATATATTATAAATAAGGTTGTTGCCTTCACAGAGAGATTAAACATTGACTATTAATATTTATACCACTTAGAAATGAAAATATGAAGATGATATAACTCCATGTTAATCGCAAGAAGTAATACTTAAAAGTAAAAAAAAAAAAGAAATATTAATCCTTTTAAAAGTGAGATCTTTTATCAAAAATTTGAAGGTGCAAGATATCTTCTCGCTACTGCTAATTTGGTGTAAAGTTTGCTCCGTATAAACTACTCCATAATTTTTTTTCTATGCGCTGTAATCAGAGTTATAATTCAACGTTTCGGTTTTGAAAAATCGGTCATTAACTTTATCTTTATTAAAAATTAAACACGACTGTACAGATATTTTTAGGGCTTTATCAACACCTTTCTACACTATCTATGGTGGCTCTTTGAGTTCTTTTCACGTTATTTGCCGAATAACTAATAACACGGTCCTGGAAATTATTTGTTGCTTCTTACTCGTTTCTAAAATCTATGCCGCGTTTTGCACATTTAATCGTTTTTCGAAGATAGCCATAGTGCTCCTAATAAGGCCCAAAGTGTCACTAAATCGAATCGTTTGCATAACAAGATTTATTTTGTTCAAAGCTATGTTAGTATTTTTATTGCAAATTTGGCTACTTGAGTGCGGAAAACTATACACTTCATATCATAGATATAGGTAAATACCTTATATAGAAACTAAAATCCTGAAAACTTGCGTCTATCCGCCGTAGACACTTCATATATGCTATTTACTTGTTATGTGTACCTTTTCCAACAAATACTGAATAACGGAAGTAACAATGCAAACATGCACAAAAGATATTTTCTCTTTACCCCGAGTTTGTAGCACAAATGGATACGCAGAAAACTTTATATATGTGCATACGTAATAGTTCTCAAAGGGTGCAAACGACGTACGAAGGGAAATAAAGGAAACGTTTCTTTCAATTTAAAAAAGAAAATCATAAGCGATGTACGTTATCTAATATTGATAGGAATTCTCTCGTATTCCACCAGATCCAACTGAACAAAACGAAAAATTGCATTATTCATCTTCAATTTCACATTGGCGGACGGAGTTTTCCCCGTTTTTCTTTTTTTTTATTATTTTGTTTCTTTACAAAGAGTCGCGATACACGAACTCGTTTAAATGCTAATACCGGATTGCGTTTTAAAAATTGATTTCGCGCTTTTGTTTCATAAACGTCAGTTTTATAAATCGATTATCGCATCGATTAATAATGGCGGTGGAGGCAAACGAAATATTACTTCGGAATTCGTTATGCTAATGAAATGGGAATAACGATCGCTCTCTATTGGCGCACATGGCAAGCGACGCTATGCCTTTCATATTTCATCCACTTCGGGTTCATTGAATGGTAATATTATATGTCGTAAGGGCACTACACGTTACTAACAGGAGATTAGCGTGGTAAATGTCACCGCGCCGTTGGATATTGTCCAAGTTTCAGGTGTCGAAAAAGAAGGGAAGCGCAAAAAGTCAAAATGGGTGAAAATATAGCCGCTTCACATGGGAATTTTGCATAACTTCCTTTTCGGCGGCTTTATTTTCCCGAAGTTTTGGGGGAGTTAAAGTTGCCGTAGCCGAAAAGTGTCGTCATATACAGCCTAAGTTCGGTTGTGACAACGAGATACGGGAACATCAGCTAGAGGGAAATAACACAAAGTTAGTTAGGATGAACTGCCGTCGCGCTCAGAGGACTTCGTAAGAAGTGCGAGAGAGGGTGCATTTATAATTGGAAGCGTCTGTACAAACTAAAGGGCTCTGTGTAACTAAATTTTCCGACCTTCGAGATACCAATTTACTAGAAAATTAAAGAGCAAACTTTTGTTCCATAAATCCTAAATGAAAAGAATATCGCCATATCGATTTGCATAATTGTTTCGACTTTGCCGTGTCGAAATTTAATTGCCCGGTTCATTGCAACTCCGGTTCATTAAAATTAATTTATGTTCCGTTTTTGAAATTGTGTGCCGGTGGATTTTCGGATTTTCAATTTTAACATTTATGGTGATCACAGATTAATTTTACCATTTTGCATATATACAAATGGCAATTACCTTTGAAATACTAGTTTATTTTAAATTATCTTTTCACTATTATATATGTCAGTACACAAAAACGTAAATTATCCTATAGTTTATTGCATAGATTCTGGCAAATAAATATGGTTCGTAATCATATTTTAAAATTAATGATCTATTAAATTAAATGTTTGATACAAATTATTACTGAAAGTAATGTGATTTATCATTTTTGTCAACTAATGCAATTTCAGTTCACATACTCCCACAGTAATTGAATCAGAATTGGTTCGAAACCGTGCTGTCGATAACAACGACATGATTCATAGTAGTACTGAGTACCCGATTACCAATAATTAAACACCATTTAATATCGGCGTCTGTATCATAATTTTCCAATTAAAATAGAATAATGAGAATTAAACAAGGTGTACCGTCTACGACGTCGTTCGCGTTTTAAATTGAATTAAGACCGTGAGCTATAATTGACCTAATTATACCACTGAGCTCTATAATTAGCGCACCGTTTATATACTGGACGATTATTGATTTTATTATTTCTTAATCATACAACTTTTACTGTGTTAAAGGCTAAGAATTCACAAAGCGAATATGCTATACTGAAGAATACCTATAATATGTAAATAAGTAGGTAAAATAAACTAAAGCTACACTGAGAGAAATGGATAGTACTCTTTAACATAAATATAGTATACTTTAATATATTTTATAGCTCCTATAGGGACAATCATATTTTATATTACCGGTGACAATATCTGTATAGTAAATATCTGTGAATACTTTTTATTAACTCGTATGGTAAAGTGTACTATATTTGTATTATTAATTTGAGCATACATGTTAGTAAATGTGAAAAAAATGTCTAGTAGCGCTGACTATATTTGATAATAGGTAACTGTTAACAATGAAAACTATAATAAATATAGTTTAATAATTTTTAATTATAATTAATTAATATAATTTGATTAGCCGGTGACAGCCGGGCGAATTGCCGTCGTATCGGGCAGGATTGCGGGAATCAGACCGGCCCGTGTACTGTAGAGTACTACCGGTATTGAAGCGCCTCGTAATTCTCGTCTGTGGGCGATTGTCCACAGTACTTTTTACACGACGTTAACCATGTATAAGCATCATATAGATATTACGCAGCCACATTTACCGATCACAATTTACATTGAGTACGAATTTCAAAGATTATGAAACAAGCGTAGCGCCATCTTTACGACAAAAGCTGTAGTATCACATATTTATGTAGCTAAACCAGTTATGAGTATTATGATATTCCTACTATATAGATATAAAACTATATAGCATTCATTTCATTCCATCTCATTATTAATGCCGTTTTCAATAATCAAAGTAAGGTGACTGTTGCAAGCACCTAACCTAACCTAAATAAACACAACACAGTAAATTTGCTACACCTGTTATTATAACTGTCTTCACTACATTATATGCAATTTATTATATTCACTTGTTGTAAAATATTGTAAAACATTAAACAATTTTATTGCTTTTTTTGTAACCGTGATATAGGAAAATGCAACGCCGTTGTTCTAAAATTTTGCAGAATAGTAGGAATTCTTACTACAATTTCCGTCAAACAGTGAAGTGTAAATATTACATGGATTTTTCTCTGTGCAGACACAAACATGCACCGACACGAATACGTACACCTGTATCACACGTACATAACACGTGTGAGTGGCAATACAGCTTATTGGTCGATTTCTTCGGTAAAGATCGACAATGAATAGAGCAAGGGGTGGGAAGAGCGTTACGAACATTTATGTTAGAAATTGAATATGCATCGAATACCTGGTAACATCCAGATTTTACCTCTTACTATAAGCATGGTAACATCTGGTTATTTTACTCTTAATACCCCACATATTGTCGTTTTGACAATAATTATGTTAATAATTAACATAAAGAGATTTACTATCTAATTTCTACAATCCATTTTTCTCAGTGTACGGTTGCAAAATTGACAATCATTATATACGTTTAAAATCGGGGTCTATAACTTATTCCTTTTTGGTTTTTTTTACTTATGCTTGGAGATGACCATCTTATAAAATGTTTGTCTTAAATCACGTAAAAAATTAAAACTCACACTAAATTACTTTCTAAACTGAAATTTTACCTTAGTTTCTGATTACACAGGCCTGAAAAGCTTTTGCAGTACGAAATATTTTATGTATCTCGTAAGTATTAGTTAATTAGGATGCTCTGATCTCAAAAATATAGATTTCGCATTTCTATATTCTTTGTGTCAGTGGGACAGTAAATATAGAAAACGAAGCGTGAGTTCTAGGAACAAAAAATAAAAAAATACAGTATTATGCTCTTTAATTGAATAACAAAACCTTTTATTTATTAAAATATAAAATTTATTAAATTCTTGTTATATTTTATTATATAATTAGGCATAAAGAAACAGTTTTTCAAAGCATTTCACTAAAATAGCCCTAGCTATCGTTATCTTTGATTGGCCAAAAATTCGCCGACTTACGAAATACGTTACATTAACAGGCAGCATAAAAGTCCTAGAGCTTCAGGCTTGGAATCCTTTTATCGAAGTAATTGATAAATTCCTTGGGCGACTAATGAGCTAAATTGTGAAAACGATGCTTGAAAAACTTAGAGTAGTTGGATGTAACATGAGTCTGAAGTTGCACATCTTCATTCTCGTCTTGATACGTTTCTAAAAAAGTTAGAGAAGCTACGTGAAGAACAACTGGAGAGATTTCATCGAGGTATGAAAGAGATGGAAGTACGATACGAATGTCTATGAGATGTTTCTATTATGACCGATTACTCGGTTATAACCCATGCAGAAAACACAAACGCAAATCTATTCAGCAAACGCTTTCAACAAAACAACAATAAAGTGTCTATGTTTAATATTTTTTAAGACTATTTCATTCATTGCAATATTTGCCACTTTTATTATTAATTTCATTTGTTTATTGCTATTGTTATGAATAAATGCTAATAGACCTTTAAATACCTAAATATTCACTTTGCTACAAAACTTTACCTGATGCGGAAAGAAGCTTGATAGATTTGAGTTCAGCTCGGTAAACTCGAAAACTCCTATTCAACCCTGTGATGCAAAAAAGAATAATTCGCACGTCTGTGTTACTTATAAAATTTATTTTTAAATATAAAAATAACTTAAAACTTTTTTTTTAAATTGAAAGTTTACACAGTAGAGAGAGCAAACTACTCGCTAAATACTATAAGAATCTATGAATGCAAGAAGAGATGATGCATCATTGTGGAAAATGATATTGGGAGTGTTCGATTTTTTTTCTGTTAATATTTCAAAAACTACCAGGAATAGATATACTAGTCGATGCAGAATTTTACGCTGTACTCTAACGAAGATTTGGTAAAATTCCTGTACGGTTTCGGGGCAATTATATTATCCCGAAACCGTACAGGTATTTTACTTGTGCGGGTAAAACTACTTTGACGTAAAAATACACCAAGGAAATTTACTACTAGTGTATGAAAATTACTAAGCAAAATGAAATTTACTGGGTAAATTTCTTAATTGCCCCGAAACCGTACAGGAATTTTACCAAATCTTAGTTAGAGTGTATAAATAGACAAGTTGAATAATACATTCATAACCTCTACTTCAGCGTAGCAATATGACTGCAGTAAACAATACCTATAACTATTTACTTTAACATTACGGTAATACACAAACTACAAATATATTTTATATACCCTGTCGAGGCATATTAATGTGTTTTTTCGGAACACAATTAGGTGTATTGTGTGTTTGTATATGCACAACATGTTTCAACGTTTGTAAATTATGAAAATGCAGCTGCAGGTCACCCTGAGTATTATGAATGTATTATTTAACTACTAGATTTATTTTAAGTTCGTCACTTACCTAAATATGCCTATAGATAAAACAAAAAAAAAAGACCACTGTCACTTCCGTGCGTGCTATGTGTTATCTATCTACAAATTGAAACCATAAAATTGAACATGCGCGCATTATATTATTATATTTGGTTTCCTAAGTAAATTTCCTAACTGTGGATAAAATCACAAAGTAATTTAATAAGATTCCCTGAAAAAGCATCAAAATTTTAGTAATTTTACGTTTTCACGTGGCACTTTTACCTACAATTGAAAAATACTGGCCGATATGTGAGAAATTTCCAAAAATATAGGTAATTTTGCTAAAAAACGTAAAATTACCCATACACTAAAAAAATTACACTTTTCCTACGGAAAACTCCTGTAATGTATAGGGTAAATTTACCAAAAATTGGGAAATTTACTATGAAACTTTAGGTAAATTTTCCAATTTTTGGTAATTTTACCCTACTGGAATTTTCCGTTAGAAAAGTGTAATTTTTTTAGTGTGCAGTTTTTGGTGATTTTCCCCCAAATGTTACTGGAATTTTTAGCAGGAATCTTGAAAAATTTACTAAAATTTTTTAGTATGTGCATTCGCTTCTGCAATGATAAACACCACATTCCATTTGAAAAAAGATACACATTAAAAAATATATGCAATTCCTATGGAAAATTCCAGTAACGTATAAGGTAAAATTGCCAAAAATTGGGAAATTTACTAGAAAACTTTAGGTATATTTTCTAATTTTTGGTAAATTTGCCCTATACATTACTGGAATTTTCCATAGGAATTGCAAATATTTTTTAGTGTGTAGTTTTTATATATTAAAGGTATCTATATTGGACATGAGTTTCTGAACACCTTGTATTACTAGTGCAGCGATAACTACCTATGACCATGTACTTTCATCTACATCAGTATGGTATTTTAATATCTAATACCTTATGAAATATTTCATTGTGTTGGGAAAGTACAAACGTCGAAATTTTTACAAAATTGCGAGTATTTCAAAAACTATTAGGTTTAAGGATAGGAGATATTTACAAACTCATTACAAATAATCCAAGAAATACACCGAATTCATAAAAATTGCACCATTCCGTTTAAAATAAGAAAGTTTACAGCAACACCCTGTATATTGGATAGACCATAAAGCTAAAAATACTTTTTTTAAACACATCATAGTAGGTCATGACTATTCTGCAAGTTTAAAATTTAAACTCTAACCGGATTTTTGAGTCATATGATAGCAATAATAGATGTTAAAAAACGTTTCGGTTTATTTTAAATACCATTTTCAAGCTATATTATTGTAAAAACTATATAAAAATTGTAGAAAATAACAAACAAAATATTTATGCATAAAGACGTTTTATAATTTTCTCTTAACCAACAGATAAATGTTTTAATACTTGTTAAAATTACAATCTTGTGTTAATATTAAAATTAAAACCAAGTGCGTAATTTGACCTTGTAAATTACATTAATTTTGTCGCTTATTTAATGGTTATATGAATTCATAAATATCCAAAAATCTTCAACATAACATTTTTATTTCTCCCAGAGTGCGAGTTGATTTGCATATAATGCACTTCTTACAGTTTATTAAATAATGCTTTTCTGCTAATCACTGTAATTAATGTGAGACAATTTTTGTATTATTTGTTTAAACAGCTGATTGTGCGAGCATAATAGAATTAGGAAGGAAAGTACAACATAAACACTAAAAAATAAAATAATATCTCATCAGAAAAAGAAAAAAAAAAAACACTTTTAGCACTAAGACTTTGTTGTACACTGAAAATAACATTTTTGTAATTGAGGTAATTTTAAGTTTTTCATATATTTGCACAAATTTTTTACTTACTATCTTAAAGCAGTGTGCAAAACTTACACATAGACTGGAAGCGTCTGATTTTACCTTTCATATATAATTGATAACAGATTGAATAACACAGGTAGATACATTTTACACAGTCAATTCTAAATTTTTTTAAAATAAAGAGGGGAATACCAAGAAATCGGTAAAGTATTCATTTATCCACTCCCTTCCCACTCTCCCTAATCTACCGAATAAAATTCAACATCTGAAAACGTGACGAAACGATACGAATTCTTCAACACTTCACAGAACTACGTATTAAACACGCAATAAAGACGCTATAAACACGCGACGAGGAAGAGAAAAGAGAGAATGGACGAGGAGGTGGCGCGCGAGGAACATCGGCCACATTACAAAAACACAATGCAACCCCTCCGTTACTCTTATACGCCATAATAATAAATAATCAGAAGACAGGAAAGTGTTTCCGCTGTCTGGCGGCGTTTCCGTTTAGTTCGCGGCCCACTCCGGCCGGGCGGTTGTTGGTTCGTGATATATTTGGAAATTTTATTGCCGAAACGGAAACTTTCCCATTTACGATCGTTCGAAAATCGGACGCTAACACAAAGGAGATGATGTTAATTATAATAATGGCAAACATAAAGCGTTTACAATAGTCGGTGATTTTTAACCACCCATGAATATTTTAAGCTACAGCGAAATTCGGTGAATCAAATCCTTAGTCGACTGCACAGTTAGTTTTGCTTTTATTACACGAGTTTATTAGCAGGAACTACAATATAACGAAGGAAAGTCGTAGGTTAACATTAAAGCCTCCCCTTCTAATCACAGGATTCTGTACAATTGAACTTATAGGAGTTCATCGTTCGCACCTAGCGCACATAAGAAAGCGAAGTCTATTGAGGGAACGATATATTTCAGAATCATTGCGTCCGGAATTACGGCTACACCTGGCAGTTGTAAATATTAACCCCGCAATTGAATTGGGAACGTGCCAACTTATTACCACTTCAAACTGCCCAGCTCTAATTAAAAATCCTACCTTCCCGAACTTCAAGATGATTTATTACTTTCGGGACTTAATTGGATTACCCGCATTGGCAATGTAGTAGTATTGTGGCCGGTGGCGATCCGTGAATTCAGGCGGTAGGGCGCGAGGGTGTGCGGGCGCTAACAGCGAGAAGAATTAACCGAGCGTGCAATTTTTTTCGACGGCCGCATGCCGGCATTAATCAATGCGTAGCGGAAGTTTCTTTCGGAATTTATTAGAGCTTTGCACGCCTTGCTTCTCTCGCTCGACGTGCGGTGTACATCCTCATAATTTTAGCGAGAGTTCATCTGCGGTATAGATAAAACAATTTGTAACTTTCCCACCTCCGCTATTATTTTCGGAAAACAACAAGGAAACTTTGAAATGAAAACCGTATTTCCATATCTTTCAATTACATATTTACGTTAGCTGCGCCTTCATATTTTTCTCCAGCCGAATGAAAAATCTCAATAGGGATTATGTAAATATCTCTGTTGACGTAGCCTTGGTGTGCATGTAATAAAAAATTATTATCAGGCCTTCTCTTTTAAATTTAGAATAGACATGATGTATAAGGTAACAGTAAAAAAGAAATTATCAATAAAATTCCGTCAAGCACATCTAACGGGAAAAGCCTTCCAGGTGTAAAATTTGTAATTTGATGAAACATGGTAAAGATGTAAAACATGTTAAGATATGCCAGAGTTCTCTTAGTCGACGGAAACCACTTTGAAGGGGTAAAATATCCCTTAAAAGATTTTTTTCCATATCATTCTCGACCAATAAGAAATAGAAGTGATATTTAAATGTAAAAGTTCCTCCATTAGAAGATCTGCTGAATATATAAAACATGTACTTAAAGTTTTAAATAACTAACCAACACTAAACAAGAAAAAAAACACCCAAGAAACACCTCTAGTACAAACCAATTCGAGTAACAAAAGATAGATAGTGTGTTGCACTTAAACATTTGTACTATGGACGTATTTATAACAATATGGGAAAATATTATAAATAAATATTAGTTATACTTTGAACCTGCTTAATGTTAGACCTCCTTGATGGATGTTCTAAAACTAATTGGTAATAGAATTTGATTTTTTGTGGTTTTTCATATAGAAAATGTTATATGTATGGATGCTTTGTTAGCTCTTATAGTGAGTTGTAACAAAGAATATGGAAAATGACAATATTTAGTCTTTGTAATATTCATTGTGTAAAGTAAATACGTATTTGCCTAAGGATATATTTAATCAAGATAAGCGACTTATTGCATTTATTGATGATAACCAAACTCGGTGAAGTAGGTAGTTATTAATACAAAAAGAAATTCTTATATCAAGCAACGAATAAATGCCAAGGAGTTACATTCAAAACAACATGATGGACACGAAAGTTCTTTGTTGTGAGGAAACAAAGTTAGTGGGATCATTCATAACGTTAGCGTGGACACCTTTAGTCCAGGCACTTGAGCTAGGTGCTCAATTCCCCTACTTCCACTCGAGCAGCTTGGTGTTCTCTATAAAGCCCAGTATCTTGCCTAGTGGAAACTTGAGAACCTTCGAGGGCTCCAATAGATCCTTCCTGAAATGTTTCTGCCGCAGTACGTTCAACTACTCACATGTGCAGATTACATGTAAACTGGTTTCCTCCTGTAGCTCACATCTACACACCACGGTTCGCTTACTCGGCCTGTGTTGCATAGATGCTTTTTCAAAGGACAGTGTCCGGTTACCAGCCCAGTAATGGTTTTAACTTCTTTCTTGCTGCGTCTAAGTACGTTATCAGAGAACTTAGCATCCCCATCCCCTATTAGCGCTTTGGCTTGGAGTTGACCTTCAGTCGTCCTCCATTTATTTGTGCTTGCTTTGTCCAGCCAGGTCCAGATCTCCATTTTAGCAGAATCCTTAGTAATCCTACATACGGGCTATGGACCTATGAAGTGTCTTTTAGAGCCCTCCTTGGCTAGTTCGTCGGCTATTATGTTGCCTTTTATATCCTCATGTCCCGGCACCCAAATCAGTTAGTGGGACGTTCAGACTGTCCTGGTTGATTCTCTGCATGGACACCCTTATACGCGAATAAACTTATATATTTAATTGATTATTATATAGATAGCAGCTATGTGCCATTATTTTATAAATACAGTTTTACTTCATAGATAATAAATAAAGGTAAGAATCAAATATGATAATGAATTCATAAATCCTTTCCCTATCCCAAATCCACACACGTCAAGCGGTTCAATTAGATCAGTAACCCTTTTTGTGGTGTTCCGAGTTCTTCGACATTTTTTCAACACTTTTTAAACGCATGATTACATTAGAAAATCTTAGACACACCTATTCTATGCTTAATATCTGATATAGACTTGCCTAGAGATGTTTCTAGCGAGCACACCCACGAATTTGCTGATAATACTTCGTCTATCACATCTACGGATGGTTTGGAAAATGCTTCTACACTTGAAGTATATAAAAACCAACGAAGAGATATCTAAGTGTCGCGAACATAATGGTTTAAAATTGAATAGCTCAAAAATCAAGCTAATGCGTTTTAATAATAAACGTCTGCACATCATCTATACGCGAATTTAATTGGTAAGTCAGATCCTAGTGTTAAAAATTTTAAATTCTGCAGAGTAACAATTTATCATGAATTGCGCTTGGACATCATACTCAAAGGTTTGTGAGTATACTTTAAAATCCTGTTACCCCGCTGTATTTAAACCGGAACAGTATATTGGTATGTCAACTTTAACTTAACGTATGGTTCAATATTTTGAAGTTCAGCAGCCTGTTTTATTAAAGTTTTTAGTATTCAAAAACGAATAATTAGATCCATGGCCACGGTTAACTTTAGAAGTCATTGTAAGTCACTCTTCCAACAACTATGCAGGTATTGCCGCTACAGTGTTTTTATTTCTAGAAATTAACTTCATTCGTATGGAAAAGTAAAAACTCCTTTGCTAAAGATGCTGATGTATACTCGTTTATGAATACTAGATCCACCCAAACATTGAGAACTCCAACACACATAATACCACCTTGTGTGAGAACAGTTCAAGATATAGAGCTATCAAACTATACAATAACTTATCAACTCACATAAAGGAAGCAAAAACGTTAGGATTATTTATTTAAAACAAGAAAATCGACTGAAAGCATACTTAAAGAAGAATGTTGTTATTGTGTAAATGAATGTTTAACAGCTGCACCATTGTAAGCCTATGTGATAGTTTATCGTTCTTATTGGTTTAACTGTAATTGACCAACCGTATTGTGGTATGTACCTTTTATATTATATTTTGCCCAAACCTGTTTTCTTTTGGATCCATTGTAAACAAATACTATTATTATTATTGAAGGTAACTAACTTTACGCAGATTTAACGGATAAGCAATTCTTATTTAAAACATTTTCCCGTATTATTACAAATATGCTCATCCTGACAATAAGAACCAATGGATTACTTGAACCAGTACTGTAGTAGAAGTATTTTTAAGTAGATTAAGTATCTCGTTATTTACTTCAGGAACACCCTATAGATTTCAACAATGGGCAATCTTTATCAAATACTTTCTTTCCGTATTATTCCAAATTGTCTCATTATAGAGGAGTGCAACGCTCCGTATATTCCGCAGTGCCCTGTTATGAAGAAACTTTCGATTTAAACCAACTTTTGTATTCAAACATCACCTATATCTTACCGTTCTAAAATTATACAGAAAGAAACTGAGAGTTAATAAATTTTCAAAGGGGTGTTTCATTCCTCAAAAAAGTTGATTTCAGACGATAAAAACAATTTTGATTTACACATTTTGACCAAATTTCATTAGATACCGAATTTAACACCTGGATTTATCATTTCAGACAACCGATCGGTCTAGTTGAACCAAATCTGAAACTGTAAAAATTCTACATTTCAAAAATTGATGTTTCCAGGCTAACATATGAATTAGTAATTTCTGAATTAAGCTTGTCAGTTCTTAGATTTTCTTCCCAAAAGCGTTGGTTATATTCGAAACTTTACCTGGAAGGATCGTTAGCATTGTATAATTAATTAGGTCTCCTAACCTAAAACAGATGGCATTGGTAAATTACTACTGACACTTCTGTCCGCTTGTCGGATATATACAAATTCAAAATTTACTACCTGTAATGCACCTCTAATGTTCGTCAACTTTTTATGCGTGCATGTTTGGTGGTAGACTTCATTTCTGTGTATAATTTTTTGCGTGGAAAGAGAGAATATTTGAACGTTATTGAAGGACTAATTAATCCTAAAGCACTAAACAAAGCGTCGACGAATATTAAAATGGCGCGTTAAACTGTTGCAACAATCACTTTCCTTTATAAACCTAACATCTTTCAACTGTTCAAATTACAGTACGTGGCAGTTGTAACAATAGCGTGATCAATGATAAGCAACTCGATGTCTTGTCAACCCCCTTAAAAAAAAAAATCAACAATTTAATACTTTTTCAATTAGCACTGTGAACCCATTAATCGTATAAAGTTTCCTTTCGATGCAATATAGCAGCATTTCTGGATATACAGAGATACATAAATTATTGCCCAAAAAAAGTGGTTAATATAACTATTACCAGATTAAATATAACACGAGGCAATGAACTCATTCTCAGTGAAAAACAAAAAACAGTTATTGCTTTTTGATGAATCCGAGATATAATTTAAATTATTACTAACTAAATGATTTATGCTAGCACATAAATTGCACGATAAGTCGACCACCATGGCTTAGGTGCCTCTGTCATGCTTTCGTGTGTGCTAGTAAAGGTAAAGTAACTTTAAGCTCTCTGAAGATTGACCGAAAATTATGAACGGCCGAACAGAGAGCAAAAAGCATAAAATACCCAATATTAAAGTTATTAAGTACCACGCGTAGGATGATGAAATTAACGTCCTGGTACCAAAGTCTATCAATTTTAATTCCCGTGGTAATTGCAAATCTGACAGTAACTTATTTAACATAGCAGATGTAAGATAGGGTGTTCTTTAAGAGAACGTTAACAGTAATAAAAACGCTGATGAAACTTTTCATAATTAAACCTGTCTGTTATTTTCTCTTTATTATTTTTTTTTTCTTACTTCGTCTTCTACTGTTGTGATTATCATGTTTACTGCCGCATATTTAATACTGCACCTTTTTAATATGTGCTTACGCATCACACGTTTACTAATTATGGAGTACCTATTTAAATATTAGTTTTTTGGACTGTTAGTTGAAGTTATGTAGGTATATATTAAAATACATTAATAAAAAATGGTACTATAAGAAAAGCAACAAAACAGAATGGGAAATCGTATAAATCTTGGCGTCGATAAAAAAAAAACACAAATTTACTACAGGATGTTAGTATCTATTTATCATGGGCCCTCGCAGTTTCCGTCCTGTCAACGTAAAATAAAGATCCCTGCCCGCCCTATGACGACGCCGGCTGCCTGTTAGGTTTTGATGTTCAAGAAAATCGACTCCATAAACTTTACAATACTTCGTTGCGACATTAAAGCTATTACGTTGGCGGGTCCCGACCGATATAAAAACAATAATGACGCAGGGAGTCCGCGAATAATAGCTCAACTTACACGAAATTGCTATAACTCTAGGAGACAGAAGTATTATTTTACAAAACATTGGAAGCGGGATTGAATTTCAAATCTCGTCAATTCAGTCACGATACTGATTTTGCAACGAAGCAAAACAAACAATTTGCATCGCAATTTTGTGCAGATTTAGGTACAAGGATACAAGCACATTTTGGGGATAAGTGTAGAATAGAAATGGAAATATTTATTCATGCCGTTGATTAAAGAAATATAAGACAAGTCAAAACAAAATGAGCGCAATTCAAAGAAAAAAATATGAGATGAAGGAATAAATGGTATCAAAAATATAATTAACTGTATTATGACTATTTATCAAAACTATGTGTGGTCATTTAGGTACCATAAAAAAAAGAATAATATGCTTTATCAGCTAAAAAGACTTTAATTTAGACTTAAATAGCAGCATATACTACCAGATTGCCTCTATACGAAAACCAATATGCCTATTAAACGGGATAATCGTGTGAGCAGGCCATTCATGGGCTAGCTCGGCGAGCAGAAGTTGCCTTTGGCAACAAATAAATTACACCAGCTACCTTTCTGGACATCGAGGGCGCCTTCGGCAGGGCGTCCTTTCGGTCAATGAAAAGGGCGCTGCAAAAATGGAAAGTCGAGCCAACAGTGGCGAGGTGGATCGGCTCCATGATAAGAAACAGAACGAGTCATGTATCGCACACCTTTGCAATGCAAAAACAACCGTGCAGCTGGCTGCCCACAGGGTGTGGGGGGGGAGTGCTGCTATGGTGCCTTGTGGTGAATGATGATATCACCATCATGGTCTGCAGAAAGTTTTAGGGCGTGGTATCCGAGAAGGGGCAAGTTGCTAAATGTAAACTCTCGGAAAACGACTATGGTTCCGTTCACTTGGAGGAGGAAACTTCCAAAACTCCAGTGTCAAACCATCTTCGGCTTCAAAATACTTGTATCTAGTGAGGCTAAATACCTAGGTGTTATTTGCCGTGAGCGCCTTCTGCGCCTATAGAGGAATGCTTGGTAAAACGTGAGGACTGAAACCTGCAATGGTGCACTGGAGGTACACGGAGGTTATAATACCTTCTATGACCTACGCCTCGCTAGCCTAGTGGCATAAAGCCAGTCTGGGCTACGCGGTAAACACGATGAGTAAGGTTCAGAGGATAACCTGCTTAGGTACCATGGGAGTCATGTCCTCGACACCGACTGCGGCCATGAAGATCATTCTTGGGCTTCCTCCGCTGCAGTTGGTGTTGAGGTTAGAATCTACTCTGGGAGCATGCAGAGTAAAATGTAGCGAGTTTAAAGAAAAGCTTAAAAGTTAATCCTGCAAAAACAACACTAATCCCCTTTACGAAAAGAAGAAAATCGGATAGTCTAAAACCAGAACAAATGGTACAATTCAGTAAAGATGCTAAATCCTTAGGAATGGTTCTTAGCTCGAAGCTAACCTGGAATCAAAATCTTAAACAAATGAAAAGCAAGTGTAGACAGGCATTAATGAGAACCCACACAACGATTAGGAAAATATCGGGATTAAAGCCTCGCACGATGGACTGATTGCACACGGCAGAGGTGTGACCCATGCTAATTTATGGCTGCCTTTGTATCACTGTTGCTGCAAAATTCACACCAACAGCTGCTATCAACAGCTACAAACCCTATCTTTGAAATGGGTAGTGATACGATCATTGCCAAACTCTCCTTTGATAAACTCTTCAAGGCTGTTTCGGATTGAGATGAGTGGAGAGTAAAGCCAATACCAAGGATTCGAAACAAAATCTGGTCCGCAGGCAGATCAAAAAGAATCACAGATTTCGGAGCTGGTATACATAGTAAAACCTTGAATCATAAAGAAAATATGGCATTAGGGCAATGTATCACCGTACAGCAAACGGAAAAACTAGGATTAGAGACATGGGCTCGGAGGGAATTGGAGAAACAACCAAAGAGTCAGCTGATTCATATCCTATCGCATAGTCAGTTGGCTCTATATGCGTTGGCATCCTATCAGATAACCTTAAAACTAGCTTGGGGCTGTCTGGAATACCAAGAACCCTGGCTAAATACAACAAAGTTACTTTGATATGAGTACCGAGCCACAAGGTAGCAAGAAAAGGCTCTGAAACAGTATTTACTGGACTTGATCCAGGCCTGGCCATAACCAAGTATATCTGGTGCAGTAGCTGTGTAGATTACAAAGAAAACACGATGATGGGATGAGGGGAACGGATGATGGGGCAACCATCACTGCATTTAGCTGCGGATGTGTTGGCTCCCAACCGAGTACAGCTTATGACGATGACGAATCTTCTAACAAGACATGGCTATCTAAGGAAATACTTACACAAAATACATACATCTTTAAGGTTGAGCCTATTTGTAGATTATACAATGAGGTGGGTTAGTTCTAGAATGTGTTGCATTAGAACAGCAGAAATTGCAGGTGCTGAGAGCAACTAACCTACTGACAGATCTGCCCGAAAAAGATTTACTATATAGGCTACTAAACTTATTTAAAGGGACTAACCTATTTATGTATGGAAATTCACTAGGTACGGAATAATACAATAGGCCTTAGGCCGCGGTGTTAAGAGGATTATATTAAGACCCAGTGATAAACCAATCAACAAGTCAATCAATCAACCACTGAATGCGTTCCACAAGGTAACACTATTATCATGTCCATTAGCGACCGCACATACGTGCAGCTATCTTTCCAATCACAACAAATGGTTTGTAAACGTAAGCAGTAGTGGTTTACCCTTGCCTTAACTTTCAGTCTGGCGCAATATCGAGACTGCTATGCTTATACCATTCGAAGTGTGCCTGATGGAGTAGTTTCCCCCAACGGAAGATAAATAAATAAAGATCATGCATTATTTCTTTTCCTTCTACGAAACCTAATGTCCTGTTCACATTAATAATTTGTTCTATAACAACATAATATCCGTGGATTATGCGTACTAGTATTACAACGTATACCTACTTTGAATATCTTTGACGAAATAAAAGTGTAGATTATTATGTTATCGTTATTATTCTTTATATTAGAATCACCTAAATACAAAAATGTTTTCTTTTTAAGATAATCGCTTGTCTTATGGTTATTAAATACATTTCTATTTTGCATAATTTACTTTAAATTGCTGCTAAGAATAATTATTCTTCTATATATAAAACAATAGATGGCGCTGCGTATGAACAACTATAATTTTATTTAGTCGAAGGTGAGAAATAAAATCTCTTAACTTATTGTTAGCATATATGTCTGCGAGTCAGTTAACTGGAAGTCGTAGAAAATATTTGATAGCTTTAGCTCATAGTTAGTAAAATAGTGGTTTTAACCCTGCATTGATAAACTGACCCGTAAGAAGCAAAATTACGATAAAAATTCAACTTTGGAAATTAAATGAGAACATGGTGTGGAGAAAATATTGTTTTAACGAATTTTCTGTTAGTATTATGAGAAAAGTAATCAAGATTGAAACGTAGGTGTGAGCACATTTATTACAACATCCAACTATAAAGAACTACAACTAGGAGAAAATTGGAAAATTAAATGAAAACTGCAGGTATGTATATAATCTTATTCGCTCGGCTAAATAACTACAAAAGCAAATATGCTGGCAGCGAATTTTGTAATAGAGAACCTTTGATGAAGTTAGTGTCCTTATTAGTGTTTATAAAACTAAATTTCACCGGTGAAGGCACGCATCGTAAGTTTTTCTCCTGATGTGGTTAAACCAAGTGCCATATACAACAGACCGACTGTCTGCTGTAGAGTCTCTTCATTCACAAAGAGACACTCTTTCCCGCTATTTATTTTTAAAATTCTTCAGATGTAATTGCCACTTACACGACAGCGAAACAAGATATGGCAGATCTCGTCCGATCTGAAAAAGGAGACACAGAGAGAGAAGGCCCTCAAGCGTGTAATTTAACATCTGTAGTACCTACATACTAATAGTAAAAGTCCCCGACGGCACACACTTGCAACCACACACTAAGACTTGGAATGTGCGGTGCGCGTCTAGCGGAAGTGACGCTCTGCAATTAACGTGAGAGCAGTTGAGCACGTGCCCCTTAAGCACGGGTACTCCTTCTGTTTATGGCCGCCCGCATCGTTACTTACCGTCGTCGATAACGGGTGTAACAATTCTTGTCGCGAACGTCTTCGCTTCGGATGCCTCTCTTCTGTAATTTGTTGTTTGTTACTCTGAACGGCGAGTTTTCTGTATCGCGCACGAACAAATAGGGAACCTTTACAAATACACGGCGACCGTCTCGTCTTTATGGCACCTATCTATTTCCGGCTACTTAAAATTTCATTTCGAACGTTTATCGTACAGACGGCAACTCGGCTTGTTTGTATGTGCCGACTATTAAGTAAAATGCAGTTGTTGGATCAGTATACTTGCCGCATTGGATACTACTTATTTATTTCTAACTTATCGTAGAGTTCTCTCTAATAAGCGTACTTACTGCGTAGTATTTCATTTGCATTTCTCATTTGTCGTTGAACACGCAATTTAAATAATTACAGTAATTTGTTGAGGAAGTTATATCGATAGGCATATTTGTATGACAAAGTAAATACAATTTAATTCAACATTATCGTTCCTAAAAGAGAACTCATATTTATGCTTATATCGTAATTTAATAGCTATATGTTAAGTGCGTTAAGCATGCAGATCGTCTTTTTATATATGGTTAAGAATACGTGGCAAGTAAGAAAAAATAAATTGTGAGTAGATTAAATATTGAAATGCTAAACATATGTCCGTGTTGTACTCTCGTGTAAGACTTGCACATTTTTAAATTTTCAGAATTTACAGTTGGATGCGGGCGAAAATGCGAGAATTCATAAACAAAAGCAGGATTTACCATTTATATATGTATGAATAAGAGATTCGATTTTATATGCTCCAAATTGTGCCACCCTTGACTTGCACAGCGTTTCGTTCTCACCCTCTTCCCTGCAGAATCTACATTCTGCTTCCTCTACTAATCCAAGGCTACTCAGAAGTCTCTCCAGTTTGGAGTATACTCACAAGGTCCCTGTTTTAATATGGGAATATTATTTTTGTTTAGGTTAATTGGTCTATTGGTCTATTGGTCTCTTCCAATTATAAGTACCCAGCGTTTTAAATTGGTTCATAACTTGCCTTGAAAATCTGCTTCTTAAAGCACCGACTCGTGTTCAGAGATTTCAGGAAATCGCAGGGGATGTTCCAGTTCCACCTGCGCCAATTATTTCAGTATGGGGAACTTCGATTGACGCTGCTGTATAATACACTGAACATTTTGAAGTTGTGAAGAAAATTGTTAATGCGTTCGACTTTGAAGAAGCACAAGGTATTTTTAGAAAAAAAAGGTGTCCGTGAAGATTTGATGTTTATTTGAGCAAATCTGGCGTGCATTTGGATTGCAATCAAATATGTGCCCATTACTTGTATCATAAAACTGTGTATCAAGTCTGTTCCAATTTTTTACATTCTGTTTTGCATAAACCAGTAAATTCAAAATAACTATACATGGTACAGTCATTATACCCATTTCTAACACCGGAACACGGAACACCTTTCATCATACGAATTGCTCTTTTCTGTAAGCGAAAAACCCTTATAGAATTACTACTGGCTCCTCATGCAGTTATTGCATATGAAATGATTGCATGAAAATGAGAAAAATAGTATATTTTTAATATAGGGGCATCTACTACAACCCTCAACCTACTCAATACAAAACAAATTGGAGCCAATTTTTTACATAATACATTTATGTGTTCACTAAAGCTTAGATTGCTGTCAATTATTAATCCTAACAATTTTGTATTCTCAACCTGAGCAATGTTAGTTTTGTCTATTTTTACTAAATGAGAAGCAATTCTGTCTCTTTTTGTAGACTTACACATGCAGTTTATGATAAGTTTAAGTGTAGATCATTATTTTTAAAATATGTCGATAGACATATTCACTAGCTGCAGCGCCAAAATTTTTAACATTTTCTGTACAAACAAGAACTGACGTATCATCGGCAAACAAACTGGTATCTGGTCTTACTAAATCATTTACATACAAAAGGTACAGGAGAGGCGCCAGAACACTACCTTGAGGTACACCTCTTTTAGCACATAAACATTGTGAGTGTGCTCTACCTATCTCCACGTAATGTAATCTTTCATTCAAGTAGTATTTAAACCAATTCCAGGCTATTACTCTACAACCATAACTATACATCTTTTCCAACAGAATTTCATGATTCACAAGATCAATAGCCCTACTTAATCTAAAAATATTCCAACACAGGCATTTCCATGATCAATATTATCATATAGCGTATTGAAAAACTTGTTAGGTGCATAGTAGAAGATATAGCTAAACGTTTAATAAAAAAAACTTAAGAAAAATGATTTTATCAATAAATTAAACGATATGTTTTCAAACAATACAGGCTATCAACAGCGAAGAATGTAATAATAATATAATTGAGCGCTCACAAAATACGAATTTATATAAATAGTGTCCTGTGATGTCGGCAGGGTTTTTTCACGCTACAAAAATATTCTAACTGATAACTTTGGAAATTTGTTACACCATCTTGTGGTTAAAAGGAATTATAATCTGTTTAAATAACTAAATTACATTTAACAAATTTTAGTTGTTTTGGTTAAGTTTTTCTAAATAAATTTTAATTTAAAGGAATTCTTTACCTTGTATTGGAAAAACAGATATGTATTGATATAAAAAATTAGTATTTATTCCAATAAAAGTAGATTTGTAACGCAAATATAAGTGTATATTCTGGAGGTTTTTGGGGCTTATTCAATTTTTTTGTGCATTTCTATCCTAAACTTATTATAAATAATTAGTTTCTCAAGTGAATAACTGAGCTAGATAGAACTAATATCAACGCGTTAGTTCTAGAGACAATGAGTGTGCAACTATCTATCAAAGCGGATTTGCTGCATATAACTATAACATTACAGGATTAGGAGAGATGTCGTCTCTGGAGCATACTAAAACGAATTAAGTTAATATTATATTAAAGATTTCACTATAAAATAAAAGAATAACATATTTTTCAAATTTTTAAAAGCATTTTACATACTTAGGTGGCCTATATTTGCATTAATACGTTCAATACTATCAGCTAATAATTAGAAATCGAAAAAACCCTTGTTACTGATGCTGCATATTCCATAGAGTTATATATAAGCCAGTGGAACCGCATGCATACAAATTCTCAATGTTCAGTAGAGCTTAGTGGTTATCGGGACCACCTATTTATGCTAATCACTTGCATTACATTAATTAATATGCACAGTAGAATTCTAAAGGTTTCCAGAAGCTCTCATTAAATGCTTTCACGATCATCCTAATAAAATGCTTCTGAAAATAAGATTATTGTCTTTAATAGACTGTTATTTGCATACGAATGCTTATAGCTATCCGAGTTTAACTACAACAATTTTGTATAGATCTCCTATAGCGGCAAAATTCTCTATCTAAAGAGTAGGTATCTTAATCAAAATTTGAGGTACTATTACATAGCACCTTCTCAGTTAATATCCTAGCATTTATTTATCTCCAATGATTTTACTTATCTGTACCTACATCTATCTAATGTTTGGTTTTAGTGTCATTCTCATATCTAGGAATATCTCAACACATAGAAGTTTACCGTTTATTTTTAAAGCGAACCCTCTGTACATGCACACAACGCGATAACTGCAGGTATATTATTGTAATCCCGAAGATTTATAACGATAATGATAGCTATTTATAGATGGCACCTGGGTCGTATAACTCAAACTATTGGAAGCGACCGAGAAACATTGAGAATATACGGTAATTTATTCACGTTTAAGAACTTACTTAGCTTCGACATGTTGTATAAATAAAGGTACATAAATTTACGCGGTTCTCGTGAGATTCTTCCGAACAACCCGTGCGCCCGTTACGAGTTATAGTCACGTAAGAACTTACACATACATCAAAAAAGAAGAAACTTTTTCCCGAATTATGTCGGAGCTTAAATCGGACATGGGGTTTACAAATGTCGTACGTCGACGTGGAACTTAAGAGTTTAGTGACGGAGACGTGACTAATAAAATTGAAAATCCCGCGGCTGCATACGTTTCGTATTTTTATTACTATTTTGGTTATGGATGGGATATTATTAATGGTTAAATATAATCCACAGGGCTTCGCTTGTGTCTTTATTGGCTATTAATTTATTCCCACGTAAGTACAGAGAGAATCAGTTAAGCTTTCGTAGATTTGTATGAATATAGTGTTATTATCAAACATAATTTTAAATTCCCGGCTTAATAAAAATTAAAAATTCAGATTTCCCACGCAATAATATAAAGTAATTACACTTTATAGCATAGGATAAAAGCTGTCTGTTAATTAATATTCCACTAAATAAAGAGGCACCTTGCTGACTTAAATACTTTAGAAGTGCGCAGGAAAGAAAACATGTGCTTAATTATATAGGGTTTTTTTTAATTAGCTATTCAACCGAAGGAAAATATAAGGAAAATTACGAGCAAATAAACTTATGTTTATTCCCCTACATTAAATTAATTACCGTTAGATAATACATATGCCTAATATATAGAGTATACAGAATTGGTCTGCGAATACCTTGGATGGGGCTTACCAGGCATACATAACTCGTAAGGTGTTCCCAAATCGTATTTACTTTACGTGTATACACTCATACGAACATATCAAGCTACACGTGTGAAACGACGGACTTTAACTTTACCAGTACCATGTTTTTTTTTTTATTTAACATAAGTAATATAGTATTAAAATAAACTGATTAACAAATGAGGAGAAAGCAAAGTGTAAATAAGGACAATGATGAATATGAAGATATACCCTAATAGTACATGTAGTAAAAAATATTACAAAGAAAATAAGTATACTTATGTAATATCTATTAGCATTATTACAAAGGTTTCTAAATAATTATTTTAATGATGCCAATGCAACAAAGAGTGAATATTTACACAATGTTGTTTCCACAGTCTAAAATCGCACAAAAATAAACACATTTTAAAATGTGTGCATGTGTTCATTTGCATTGCACGTGCTATACATTTTGGAGTCAGCTGTATTTGTAAAAAAAAATTATAATAGCTTTTTTAAAAAATATGAACCTGCTCATGCTCAAAATACTAGAGGTAAAGTCAACACGCGATTGTTACCTCCCACAACTCATTTAACTAAGATACAAAGACAAGCGGTGTGGCATTGTATTAGGGTTTTTAATCATCTACCATTAAAATTAAGGGAACGGCCGGTTCATCAATTTAAAGCAAGTCTTAAGAACTACCTGTTAAAAGAATGTTTTTATACTGTAACAGACTTTTTCAAAAAGCCTCTGGAACTATAATTTTATTATTTATTTATCTGTTTTTTGTTATACCTTATATGTACGTATATGTTATATGACTAGCACCTACCATAGGTTGCTTTTGTATTGTTGTTATTTGTAATTTTATGACGTGTTCTACGCTAATCTATGGCATTATGGAAATAAACCTATATTATTATTATATTATTATTATTATATTATTATTATATATATAATTTAGTTAAGTATTAATAGCTAAACTTATGGTCGACTTATATTTAGGAATACTATGTTACCTCCAGTCAATGGGGTCAGAAATCGAATATACAGAGAAAACAAGGTGGGGGGGGGGGGGGGGGGTAGAGTTTACAATAGCCCAGCTCTAGTGCGTAAAAGTTCGAAGGTGGTAGAATATGGTTGACTGTGATCGCTTTGCTCAACCAGAGACGGTCGTTCAGGTCAAAGTTCTTAAAATTGAGCTTACCATTCGCGGCAAGTGATCGTGGGCTGACTGGAGGGCGCCACCCACCACAATACTCAGTCGCCCTTCTACTAGACCTTCTTTGTTGCGGGACCTAAGATATAAATGTTCTGACGTACCAGGATGAGCAAAAGGTAAAGTAACCTCCATCTCCAGAATGGAAGAAAACGCAAGCGAAAAAAATACAATAACAGGGCTTTATTAAGATAACAGGGCTCTAAGTTGGTCGTATGATACGAAATAAATGTCGAAAGCCAGTCTCACAAAGTCACTTGCTTAGCTCAATGTGTTAATAATCACGATAAATTCGAAAATTGTTAAAAAAAATAAGAAATGATGTAGGAATTGAAAATTAAATGAAGTTGACGAATTTATATAACTAATAGTTAATTTCAGTTGAAAAAGTTGATAAAAACCTAAAGCAAGGCTAATAATAATGATAATAATAAGATAAAGTTTACACGACTAGACTCACTAGAAGCCGTTAGATGACGGTGCCACGAAAAGAAGTACACAGAAACCTGTATAAATGATCTTAAATCTAGATAAGATAAGTGTGCAGCCGCCTTTACAAAGTTTGACTTAGCGCAACGTGTAGCCGTCTTTAGGAATAAAAAAAAAATTTAAAGCAAACCGAACGTTTGTTGTTCGAAAATAAGTTAAATTTTATAACTTAAACTGACCCATAACTCAGGAAGGAATTACACACCAGGAAATTTACTTACGTTCTGCGGCGGATCGTGCTTACGTCAGTCGGAGGTTATTACATCGATTGAACTTCTTGATATAACTTCCTAACATAAAAACATATAGAAACGTATTTGACGGGAGCCTACGAAGAACTACGATCATTGTTCTAGCCTCCGAGTGACGTAAGCACCGATCGCCGCTGCTTAAATTAACTCAATCGGTAACTCAAACAATAATAGCAACTCTACGATTAATTAAAAAATATAAAAATTACACCGTTTAGCAAACTAGTTCTTAAAACAAATTAAGATTTCGAAACTTCATGACGTTGAATTGAGTACACTTAAAAAAAGGCTCTAAAGTGACACGAATTAAACAAACTTGGTTAAATTTAAATCAAAACGTGAAACCGACAGCTTCCTAGCTATTCGATACTGATCGGAAGTAAAATTAATGAAAATCTGAAATGAATCTGAAATAGCGCAAGAAAATAAGAATAAACAACTTATCTTGTTGAATAGCACCAACCAGGAGCAGAGTGTCACAGGTTCCCTCTTGAGAGTGTCTCTTGTTCGGAGATGGTGTTGAGACTCTGAAAGAGTTGGAAAATGAGTTCCTGAGTTCTAGGCTGGTTAGTATAGGCTATAATTTGCTTCAACAATCGACATCCACTCCAAGATTTCCTCAAAACGACGTCCGAAAATTAGGAGGTTATATTTTAAAAAATTAGCGTTATACTAAAAACTCTGAAAATAACGAGAAAATCGACATAATCAATGAGAAAAGAGAGAAACGTTAAGCAGCTTTGTATCCACAGACGCGGAGTTCCACCTTATGGTTTTTTTTTCTATAACCGAAGCACCCAAATGCATTGAGAAGTAGCTCCCTAGAAAACTAATCCATATTTTAGCCGTGATTCAATACATGCGTATAGTAATAGCTTTTCATGGGTTCTACATTTGTTATTTCTGCTAGTCTGTATAATATGTAGCATGTTTGAGATAATTGTAAGCATAATTTATCGACATGTGTTGACTCACCCAGATCACAACCGATATGCAAACCAAGAAATTTGGTAGAGGTAACCTGTTAAATGGCTCGTCCTTCAATTCGTAAGAATTGGCTGCATTCAATATCTTCTTTTCTGGGAATAATATTCATAAAAAAAACAGTTTTATTAATATTGAGACACATGTCATTACTTAAAAACCATTGAAAAAATTTATTTATTATATTCTGCATATCGATTCTTAGCAAGTTTGTAGCGGCATAAGTTAAGGCATTATCATTAGCATAGGTTACAAGGTTATTGTCATCAATTAGGTAAGGTGAGTCATTTATGAATAATAGAAAACGAATTGGTTCTAGGATGAAGCCTTGCGGTACTCTAGACTCTATGTGGAGTTCATATGAATATTGACTATAAATATGACTTAAGCCCAGAACGTAAGATCAAAAGCTTTTGACAAGTCCACTAGAAGGTACATATTTTTTAGACCTTTATTAATAGTATCATAGATCCTTTTTAAAAAAGAAAGTAAAGGAGACGTACTGGATAAGCCTTTTAACTGAGCCACGTTTCATTGCATATATGATTTTATATTCATGATTTTGTAAACAGCGAACTCCTACATATTTTATTTTATTAGTCAAACGTTAAAGCGCTTTTAAGTTTTAAACAATGTAAATTGTTCAAATAATTAAGCGTTACTTTTAACTACTTATACATATAATTACTGTGCTTACGCTCCACTACCAACTAGGATAATGCTTCGTACTATTTAATTCATATACATATAAAGAAACTAGCCCGAAATATTAAATATCACTTATATATCATCGTACCGTACGTAAACATATCATACTAAGTATTATAAACCATAACTGGGCATAAAATTACGGATTTACATCGCGAGCGTAATTGTTTTCCATTTGGGGAAAGACTCCCCAGAGACCTCTCACAATAAGCGCAGCTACTCGGTTACGATTTGATGTTTATACTCGGTGGTAATATCTAAACATCCCATAAATTACGAAAGCTTAATTTCATTGTCCCGTGGGATATGCGTCGTTGCTCCAAAAAGGATCAAATGCCAACGTGGTCAAATCCGTCGCCGAAATTTATACAGTAATGCATGTGTACACACTGTACATTAACTTGTGTCTGTGTGAGTCCGCGTGTACACGAGTTCGCCTCAAAAACGGAAATTCGTCGCTGGCCCTTGTTTAAATATCGTCAGGAACTTGCCCGTTGAACAAATAACCAAATTGTAATTGCCATGCACTTGTTAAAATGGGTTTAAAACAAATGTACAAACATTCACGTGCTCGTTTGTTTAAATGGCAAATGGATTTTTTTAAACATCGCAAAAAAAGGTGCGCTTATCTACGTGAATAACTTTGTGAATTGAAATTTTAATTGCCTCACATTTTTTCTGCAACAAAAAAAAAATAAAAATATAATCCAAACAAGTTAAATGTAAAATAAGAACCATATATGTATGTAGAAAAAATGATGCCCTGATCTATACTGAAGTTATTCTTATCCTTCTACAGCTGTCATGCTTCATGACTGTGCGGTTATGTTTAAGCATTACCATTATCCGAAGAAATCTTAAACGAGTAAATTAACTCTACTCAGTGAACAAACATGGTCAGTCGTTCACAAGACGTGCATTTTTATTAAACTGCTAGTGTTTCGCTACAATTTAATAGCATCGTCAGAGTGAGCTAAAAAGGTTACATTTCGGCAACTACACAAAAAGAATTTAAATTAATTTTGAGGTATCTTAGAAATAATAGTATAAGTGCTGAGTTATAGGTTATATTGTAGGTACAGTCGTTGACTTTTGGATTGACCGTCGAAATTGCAGCCAGGTGTGTCTAGCGCATGCGGTGAGCGTAACGCTGCCTCGCTCACATAGTTATAGCTAAGGAAATTAACTATCGGTAGCGAAGACTAGACAGACTCGTGTTTAGTCGACTCTCGGGTCAGCAACACGAATCCCTTCTCCCGAGACGAATAAACACAAGCCTGTCTAGTCCTCGCTATCAATAGATCATTCATTCGTGACGTTAGGGTGGACCTCTTTAGTCCAGGTTCTTGAGCTAGGTGCTCATTGTACCATTACCAACAATAGTTATTCTTACCTATCATGCCCAACACTACACTCACAGCAACTTAGGCCGTCATTCGTAAAGTCAACGACTGTACATGCAGTGAACTGTTGAAAGTAATTTGTAATGCGAGGTAATGTAAATCTGGCTTATTCTTGGTTTATACCTAAAATGTGGTCAATTAATAAAACAGTTATAAAATGTTGAACAATTTAGGTAATAAATAATAACAAATAAGTGTATAAAACGTGAAGCAGTTACAAAAGTCACACACAAGTAATGAATAGTTGATCGACCAAACTGAGAATGACGAGGAGTGTCAAGGCAAACGACTGGAAATTACAAATTAGCTTTTGGTGTGGTGACATGCACAGCAACGATTGGCGGGTCAATCTAAAGTTTTTAAAATATTGTTTAAAGTAAATGCATGATTGATTAAAACAATGGTACTAAGGCAAAATTAAATAAAAGGCAAGAAAGCTGAAGCCAGAAGCATATTTATTATTTGACTGGACTGAAAATTTCTGTTCATAAATTATCAATGTCCTTTCTGAAATTAAACGCATGGTTGTGTGATTTAATATAGCACATCTCAAAAAAAGGACTTTTTTTGCTCTGGTGTTCAATCGCAAGAATCTTAGCTTGGTCGAAATCAATGACGTGGGCAGTTTTGACAGCATGCACGCACAAGGCGGTATTAGATGATTTATTTTTAATGTTTCTTTATCAAAAGGACATGCTTCATTACAGTACTGACAGGGAATACAGTAAATACTATTAAAGATTTAGAAAATTTGATTAGTTTGGGCGTTAAAGTTTTTTAAACGGAATACTGCAATATTTGCTGTCGAGACTGCCACAACCTTCGCTTCCAGTTGGTCTATGTGTCACAATGTTAACCGCATTCGAAAAAAGCAACCTCTTCAAAAATTTGCTAGCCATTTGTGTAAAAAATATTATAAAGCAAATTCAAATTATCTTGGTGAAAATCCGGATGAACAATGTTCAGGATACTTTTCTTTAGACATTTAACAGTATTTAGTTTTTGCACTGTACAGTGCCTAGATAAATAATATTGATACAGTCACAGACAGAATTTAGTGAACATAGTATTAAATTTTATTATTAATGTATTTGTTTTGTAATATTAGTATGTTTTTGGATATTATTTATGTTTAAGTATGAGTAATATTTATTAAAAATCGCTTAGTGTTCACTTAATTCTGTCGGTGACTATAGCTCGTGGAGCTGGTAGATTTGCGATGCGAAGCTAACGTAAGTACTTTATTAGTGTTTCTAATGACTTTAGTTTCAAGGAAGACATGTTTTCCTTGATACTTTTTGTCATTCTCAGTTTGGTCGTGGCCTTGGTAACTGTTGTTATTATTTATTACCAAAATTTATTTAACATTTCATTATTTTATTAATAAGCCACATTTTATAAACCAATAGCAAGTTACTTTTAACATCCCACTGCAATGTACTGCACGTATACTGTTAGGTATTTCTAGTAAGATAACTCAAAATTAATTTGCAACTACTTTTGTCTAATTGTCAAAATGTAACGTTTTAGCTCTGATGATGCTATTAAATTGTAGTGAAATGTTAGCAGTTAATAAAAATGTACCACTTATGAACGACTTTGTTCACTGAGTGGAGTTAATTTACCCGTTTAAGATGTCTCCGTGACTATCCTTCTGCCTATTGCCTTTATCGTTTTCAATGTGCCATTTGCTATTGTTCGTTGTGTTGATAGCATATTTACAAATACATTAAACACTCCCACTGCAAGATTATCCGAACGAATTGTTGTAAACTATTTTGTGGTAATTTGTCTGTAATTGTATTTTCTCATTTTCATTATTCTCGGTCTTAAAATTACGATTTATGGCTGCTTCATCATTCTTCTCACTATTAAATCCCAATTTAGTTTTCAAAAAAAAAATCATAACACAGTGAGTCTAACAATCTTCAGTATCTGCAATCCGTATGGAAGTTAATTGTCTAATATAAGCACAAATAGTCAGTATTTACCGTTATTGAGAAAAAGATGTTAAATATTTTTATTAATTTATTTAAATCTAGCTGTATCCGATATTTACGTATGGGCTATAGCCCAGGGTGCCAAAATTGTAGGGGCGGCAAATATTTCTTTAATTAAAATAAGGACCTTTTTTACGAAATGACAGTTAACTTCCGTTTACAACCAGCACTGGTGGCGCGGAAAAATTTAAGTAGGCCAGGGCGGCATTTACTGTAGTTACGCCACTGATAAAAACTAATTATAAATAATGTTTTTGATGCATTAAAATTTCATATTTATATACGCATAAGCGTGGATAAAACAGGACTAAACAATACACATGCTTTCTCCTTCAGACAAAAATTCTCTGCCCCAACAACCATACATTATTCGATTATAAATTTATTTCTGTCCGTAAAACGAATCACAGCAGCATACAAGAAAAAAGTTATCGCCAACGCAACCCAAAAACAAAAACAAGCGTATCTCTGACACCTAACAAGATCTACGGGCGTGCGTGAAGTGACACGACGTTTCTGACAGTTTTTCAGTTTACCGCTCGCCGATATTTTGATTAGGTGGCCAACCGAGCGACAAAAAGGAACTGCTAACCACCGGAGAGAACGTTAACTATGATAGATTGTGCTCTGGACGGAATAGATCGGAACGCCAGATAAAATAAACTATCCTTCGTTTTTATCTGCAGCCACGCTGTATGACTTCGATTCCAGCGCGTTTTTCTTTTTCCACCTTTCACGCCATTAACATAATCGTGTAAAATACCAAGTAAACTTGTATGCAACAACGATATGTATAAATACATACCATCCGTTCATCCAAACGTAGACGTAGCTGCATCCATGTTGAATATATAAATGTCATGTATATGTATTTAGATACCTACATAACACAAAAAGTATTATATACTAAAGTATATATACTTGCTTGTAAACTAATATTTTCGGAATTTATTCGGTTAGGACCACCCCTTTCAGTCTATCAGCATATTTTAACCCTAACCTATAAAACTTAAGAATATTTTATAAGTAGGTATCTTTTTATTTTGGAAATTATGACACATCATTTTACAAACATTTAATTTTGTCTATTTCACAATACTCTCCAAACTCCAACTACCCGCATTACAATAATTCAAACAAACAAACTGATAAAATCTTTATTTTCTTACAGTAAGAGATAATTATAACTTCCAACATGATAAATATAATGAGAAAACGTAGCTGTTACGACAATGGAGCACACAGCTTTACAAGTTCCCTTAAACAGGGGACCATTGGTTGTACGATAACGAGGGTGGTACTTTTTATTGACGTTAGGTCAATAGGGGTGATTATATATTGATTAGAACGAAGAGGGTTATTAATTAAGTCACATCGCGTTTCTATGAGGGTGCCGAAACAATTTTTTTGGTCGCCGCTTTGGACAATTGTATAATTTAAGATCGTTTAAGTCACGGTGGGGAGAGCAATTTCCCTCACTTGATTTGAAAATTTATGGTATCTCTTATTTTAAACGTTTGTCTGCAAAATTGCCCTTCTAATTAATAAATTACATTTGAAGGGCTTCTGCACAGCTTCTGTGCTATTCTTTTATCTGGGATGAAATTATAATTTGCAATAATATCAGATCACGTTATCTACTAAGCCCTAAATAAAACTTAGCAGTTTTGTGATCAGACTTAAGCACAGAGAGGAATATATCATTCGGATAAACTACACAACTTATTTGAAGGGTGTAAATACTAATTTCACAGTAATTTACGGAAAAAAGAATAAATAACACTATTAGTTATACTTATCTGCTAATTTTAGCAAAACAGCACTGATAGTTTTCCGTCAATGCTCTGCAAAAGAAAACTTAGTGAGAAATCAGCGAAATCTTTTTAGGAACTAGTATTTGATTTACTAGAACAACTTTTATATTTTGCTTGACTATTCGTGTCAATTTTCACACCACTACGGTTTTTCTTTCTCCTTTTAAAAGCCTGACTGTTTTTAAAGTAATTCTCACTACTACATGGATTTTTCAAGAGCATTTTATAAGATAAACCTTTTCGTTTAGTTTAATTTATTTTGATTTTTTTAAAGCAGAAATATGAAATATGTAAAGGATATGCATATCCTCCGATGGTTAGATTTGTGTTGATGCAGTAACAAGGTTGCTTTTGTTAAACACAAATTTCTGAATCAATAACTTGATTACCATTACAAAATCATTAAGCTTCAAACATAAATCGTTGAAACTAAGAAGTTTGTCTGGTATAAGTAAATTAATGGCTTCAAAACTTTCAGCTAATTTTAATTTTTGAGTTACTTCTAGTTTTTCTCTTCGTTGCATTACTGTCCTTGCAATCAGTAATCACTTAGAATTAGTGAAAATTAGCACAAGTTTCAATGATTATAACCATATTTCGTTTAGAAAGGCTTCTAATCTACTTAAGCAGGTATTCTAGTGTGATTCATCAAAAATTGTATTTTACATCGTTCGAAGGTTTATAATGTGTAGAATAAGTATGCAAAAGAATATATTCGGGTCACGTCGGACTCTCAAACACGAACGTGTTGAAAAAAACCTGTAGTCGAGGACATTGAATAGCACAGGTCGTGTCGCAAAACTTTGAAGAACTTTGAAGGCGTGTTTCTCAAAACCATCTCACTTAGATTTGGTTGAAATGTTACCTAAAAAACTAATGAACCGACCAGTATGTCGCTTCGCATATATCTTCAGTAGATGTATGCTCACAACTGTAATTAGAGCAACATTAGAATACTTGTTTTTGCAAAATTTATAACTGGAAAAGCAAGGGAAAATACTGTAAAATATAAAACTCCATTTTCAAAAGATCACCATTATCAGCTCCATATTTTTACTTAATTCTAGTTCCGGCTGCAGCCACAAGCACATTCAGAAAAATTTTTGTTTTTTCGTTTCAGATTATCTGGGAAGACGTTATTTTGCTCACTTCAGCTTTGGAGTTTTGTTTTTGCTATTTTCTACATTTGCATCCTCTAAAAAAAAAAAAACATTATATTCCCTAGCTTAAATGAAACGTTATAAAGAATAAAAGGTTCCACAACGCTAATGTTCGGTCACTTTCTGAAAAAAAAACTCAAATGATACTATAAAATCCGACCCACCAAAATAGAATACCGTCTTGAACTTTATTAATACACTCTTACAAAATGTAGAACATGTTTTCGATTAAATATTCCGTAACTCTATTTTTCTTATTTATTATATTTTTATACCTGCATATATGCACAATATTAAAAAAAAAAAGCATTATACTCGGAAGTTGCTGTGTAGGAACTTCTTTGTTTGTGCCTAGCAAGATTTTGGTTAAGTTTAAGCTAAAAATCCGTGTGTCTGGTTGCCACGGCTGGAAGAGCATTATAATTACGACCAAATAGATGTTTATTAGATAGATAAAATGATATAAAAATATGGATGTACACGGAAAATAAATATTTTGTGTTTTGGGCATCTAATATAACTCGTCAAAAATTTTACGTTATTTGTTTGTTCCATGGTTTTACTATTTCGTGTTACTACTAAGTTAAGTGCGCAATGGTGCTTTTTTATTCAGAAGCTGCAGTGAAATATAATGGGTGTTTCATTTAAAAAACAATAGTTTTAGTGAATATTTTGAAAACGCAATGCTTAAGTGTTTTTCTGTTTTCACCACTACAATCGCCATATAAAATCCCAGAAATATGCTTATTTAACCGACTTCGTAGCTTCAATAATAACGAAGTTAGCAATGGTGGGCACTTAACTTAGAACAACCTGTATAATAATAAAAATTTATTCAGCTCGGCAAATCGGAACTAATGCTACTAAAAACCAGTGCGGTCTAAAAGTTGGAGTTATTTTAACGTTTTTGTTTTACACACTTATACTAAAATATGCAATGCTTTCTCCCAAACTGAGCTTCAATGCTTATTTCTTTTCTTTTATTTAGTATTCAAACTTTCTTCATTATGGAATTAAAAGTCCTTACGCAGTCTTTTGTACATCCCTTGGATAGTAAAATTAGAAATTCTTTACCTAATATACCTATACATTAATCCCTGATTTGTATTTTCATCTGTGCAATTTCCTACAATTTATATACTCACATTGCTTTCCCTGGTTTTTTGTTCCCACATTCACGTTCCTATCTCTAAACGCACCAGTAAGTTAATAGGTATATTATGCTAAATATCTGAAGTTCGAGCTGTTATTGTTCTACTATATTCGGTAATAATCCCTCTTGTATTCTAGACGCATAAAAGGAGTTTACAGCCACGAGTTAGGAGAATGAAGTCTTCGTGAAATAATTCCAAGTCACATTATATCTGCTTGCGGAAGTTTCTCCCCAGACACGCAGATCTACGCAGTACGCGGCATATATCCGGGATTTTAGGCAGGGGAGTTAAAAATACAATTTGTGTTGGTTACCATTTCGATTTTTTTACGGAATTTTAGAATTTAATATTTACCTTGGCCATAGAGAACCAGTTGAGACGGAAAACAGACCAGTTGGTTAAAACTTAATTGCCTTTTTAGAGTGCCTAGCATGGGAAGGTTTAATTATCGCTTTAAACATACTAAAAATACTTGCTTGTGTTTACATTTTCCTTTAAAAAGACATTACTTAATTAATTGGTGTTATAGTTCCGCAGTATATTCAACGTAAAAGTTCATATTTTTTTTAAACGTATCCCCCGGGAATTTATGTTTCATCTTCGTATCATAAACAAACACCGAGCGCCTACATATATATTCGATTTACAATTAGTCTAGCCAGCCAACATCAAAGCTCCGCTGAATTAAAATTCCTTTATTAATTCAAAACGGCCCGGCGTGGTGCAAAGGAGCTCTGTTACTGAACTTTACATATTCAAAATAGTTGTGAAATAATAAATATTTATAATTCAACTCAGACGTCCAGAAGGGACTTTTACTACCATTACAAACATATAAAGTTATATTACCCTGGATGCGTTAACTGTCCATATTTACCGGGCTTTTACAGCTGAAGTTTTTAAAGTGATAGTAAAAGTTATTAGGCGTATCTTGTGCCGTTCGGATTGTAAAGCATTCGATAAAAGGGGGATTTATCGTGGAGATTTTAAAATGTATCGTTTGATGTATGTGAACGATATCTTACTTTATGTGGAGGAGCTTTATTGTCCCCGACTTTTCGAAATTAATAATCCTGAATGAGAATTTATTTCGTCCCATAAAAACATCCAACGCAGGAATTAAACTCGTAAAAATAATTGCCACTCTGATAGAAGATCTACACCTCATTGCAGAGGATCCAATATAGGGATACAGGACAAACCTGTTAGTCAAAGTTGGTTTCTTGCTACTCCCCATGCGTCAGCATATACCAAGTGAACGCACACGACCTGGGGATGAGCAGAGGTAAAGAGCAATGGATAAGAAACGGTTTCTATTGGATAGAACAGTGGCAGTGCTGTGAAATTCTGTGACTTGTTGCAATTTATCTTACTTATCGACATATGAGAAATCATATCCGCCGCATTAGATTCTATAATGCATCAACGATCGATGACGAAAATTAGACAAGGGCACAGAGTGCAAGTTAATTTAAAAATGAGTTATTAAGGCAGAGCAGAAGCTATTTATGATAAAGTTATCTCATGTTGTTGATTTATTTTCAGTTAACCAGCCCACGGGCCACATTCCTATTCCAAGTACTATTCGTAATACGTTTCAAGGTATATAAGCAACAATTTCTTTAACTAGTGATCAAAGTAACATTGTTCCGGATAACTAAAAAATTTAGTATTTCAAATAAACTGCTCGCGAATTTGAGATTGGTGCAAGAACGGTTCAAAGAATTGTATAATCGTAAATTTTAGTCTTACAAATTGTGACTTTAAAAGAACTTTTTAATAAGTTACCTAAAAACACTTCAGATGCATGGGTATCTAAATTGTAATGAATGGGTATTCTAAATTAAATACCTTAATTTTAAAGCTAAGGCAACTTAAACAATCAGTAAGTCCTAATTCTTAGAATTCCAGTCACAACTGCTACATGGAATTCTTCTTTGGGGCTCCAGCTCGTCAGCCAATGAAGTTTTCATTAAACAGAAAGCAGCAATAAGATATATTGCCGGCATTAACCAAATTAACATCCTGTAGAAATCATTTCATCTCATTGAAGATATTAACTTTATTTGAATTGTATATTTTAGAAGCCGCTATTTACATTCATAAACATAAACATAAAATTTTAGTTGCTAATAATCCACAGCATTCTTACAGTATAAGAGATCTCAAACTGCACTTAATGAAACACAATTTAAAATTAACAGCTGATTGTATTGATATCCTTGGAATAAAAATTTACAACCACCTTCCTGATAGTTGGAAGGAATATAATACATATAAATTTAAGAAAACCTTAAAAACTTGGTTGTTAACTAAGTGTTTTTATTCAATTAATGAGTACTTGGATTACTGTTTTTGAACTACATTTATTTTAATTTCTGTCATTCCAATTTTTACTTTAGTTCTTTTGTATATTTATTTCCATTTTCTTTTGTAATCTCATGTACTACATTGTTTATTTGTATTTTTCTATTTTGTATTCCCCTTCCCGCCTTTTCCTTTTGACCTATTTCAAACTTTAGTCTATGAAATAAAGTTTATTATTATTATTATTATTATCAAAGAATTCAATTTCTCGTTATAGGTGGGGTGGAAATCTATATTTTAATATACCTACCAACTCGAATACAGTATGCGTAGAAAGTAAACATATCCACAAGTATTATTGGAAATGATCTAACATTTTTTATTTATTAATAAATATAAGTTCACGTTCGCTACCCCTTGAAATTTCAATACTTGCATAGACAACTGCTTATTTTTGCAGATGACAATATCTGACCCTTACAATCTAATAAATGTTTATTACCGACCTTTTTAAATATCTTTTGAGCAACCATAGTTAAATTAAAGTATTACGCAAATGTGCAATAACTTACAACTACTCTACCGAGTTTCTCGTCTAAATTAGTGTTCCACAGAGTTGTGTATTAGGGCCCTTGTTATTTTTAATTTCTATAAACGATTTGCCGACGATACCAATCTGTTAGCCAGGTCAGCTGATGATACTGATGTCGTGCGGAGCGGTGTCGGGGCTCAGCGGAAGGCGGAGGACTGGCTTTCCGCAAATAGATTAGTAATGAATAATAATAAAACCCTAACGGTTATTTTCTCCACTTGTGATACCTCAACATGGTGTAACCTGAATTTATTCTGTGATGGGTGGAGACTGTGGCTTGAAAACTATAACAAAAATCCAAAAGAAAAAGTGAAGTGGGCAAACTAGGCGCTCAATTTCAACTCGTTATAAAGAACATTGCACATTTCAAATACAACAGACAACAACAAATCTAGCGTTGCTAGACATATTTTAGACACAGGTCACGGTATGCCTACAGATAGCCTTAGGCTAGTTAAAACTGTAAATAATTTTAGAGAATTAGATAGTTACGAAAGTATTTATATACTTAAAAACAAATGTAAATTAATAAATTCCGACACAGGACGAATACCCGAGTCCAGCTTATACGAATTATTGTTAACTTAATTGCTAGTTCGTCACGTTCCATTAGATTTAGATAGTATATAAGCCTTGTTGTTTGTAAAGGATGTCAGTGTTATTCCACTAGTGATTTAGTGAAGAGCATATCTTCCAAGGTTTACCTTAGCCGAAAACACTACGTTTAACACTGCTCTTCACTTGTTTTCTACTGAAGATGGCAACTTAGTTGCCGAAATACGTATTTAGATTTGTATCTTTTAATTTTTGTGGTAAGGGATTTTTTCACTTTTTCTTTTCGATTTGTGTTATAACCCGAATTTAGTGAAAAACTTGCACATACATTTGGATCCGAAGTTGAGGTGGAGCGCGTAGGGGGATTACGTGTAAACTCAGCTAGTAAAGATATATTTTGTTAAGACAGTATCTTAACATACCTTAAAAACTTCCCACTGTTGCATTCAGTAATGATTAATGGAATTTTGAAATAGGCCCAAGGATCACTGTGGTAAAGGATCTTCGGTGTTTAGAGGAGATCCGTTTGTATAGCTACCGGGTTGCACATCCATGCCGATTGTCGTCAAGCATTTGTGAGTTAAAATATTTTTACTTTTCCGTGTCAATATATTCTCGAGTCAGCTAGATTCTCAGCTAACGAGTCACTTTACAATTACGATACCTGTAATAAGGACACATTATGAGGGAAATACGCGCATTTTTCTACTATTAATAAATCATACTACCACCAACATCTGAAAATGTAAAATGCTAGCCGTAACGAGTATAAAAGTCTAAATTAAACCGCATATGCAACATCTTAAATAAAATTTAATAAAGCCTTTTACTCTGTTGACGAATCCTTTGGTTGCTTTGAGTCAATGCACCTCCAGCCCCAAAAATAACATGTTTTATAATAATTTCAATTGTTTGTTTTTTTTTTTGTTAGTTAAACGTGAGTTGTATCTTGTTATTAAGGATTATTTTGATATATGTTCTATGAGCACTTTTGATATTTATTTTTTTTTATGACGTGTGTAAATGTTTATTGTATGTTAACGCAAATAAAATATTATTATTATAGAAGTTTAACACGGCCATTCCTACTTACGGTCGAGAAGCCATTACTAATATGCTCATCAACAAGTCGACCGCGTGCACATTGTATACTTGAGATGTAAACCCAAAGAAAGCTTGGAAACTATATACTATACTTAACTCAATTACCCAAGATGATTTCAATGATTGCTGAGCTTAGGGATGAGATGAGGTCACTGAGGGAAAGGCAGTCCACTTTGAGTCAGTGCCAGTGTGTTGGTGCTCATGCAGCTCCCGCATCTTCTTTACTTAACACTGAGGAAGTTATCGGTGAAGTGTTTGATAGAAACAAACGAGTAACAAACCTAATTATTTTTGGTTCTGCGGAGTCTGGATCAACCAAGGCGGAGCAGGTCGAGCGAGATGTCGGTATTGTTGAATCTTTGTTAACTGCATGTGAAGTAAACATGGCTCGTGAAGATATTAAACCAATTAGATTGGGGAGGTTTGACAAATCGAAACAATCTCGATCTCGTCCTATTCGAATAAAGTTGACGTCGTCTGATGATGTTCATAATATTTTGCGTAAATTTAAAAAAGTTAAGTCACCTGGGAGGTTTTCTGGATTGTTCGTTTCCACTGATAAAACGCCGCGTCAGCTTGCCTATTATAAAGCAGTGAAATCTGATCTCACAGCTAGACTTGCGAATGGGGAAACTGAACTGCGAATTAAGTATCGTAATGGAATACCTACAATCGTGTCATCGGAAAACTGAATTCGTCCAACGGCGTGTCATCTCAACGACAAATGGATATGACTACCTCATTAGCTAACATTTTAATTTATTATCAGAACTGTAGGGGTTTAAACACTAAGTTAGATACTTTCTTAGCAAATGTTTGTGAATTTACTTATGATATTATTGGTATAACTGAGAGTTGGTTATCCGATTCTGTATATAACGGAGAAATTTTTCCAGCCTGCTGTAATATATTAAGATGTGATCGACGATTTGATGACACTGGTAGATCTAAAGGGGGAGGTGTATTGTTAGCCCTCTCAAATACTATTCAATTTATTCCTGTTGATATCTCATTTATAACTGATGCTATTCCTTTAATTGATATTGTGATTTGTAAATGTTTAGCGCCATTTAAACTTACTATTTGTGTAATATATATACCTCCTGATATTAGTGTAGATAATTTAGAATTATTATTTAGTCTATTGGATATGCAACTAATGGATGCGTCTGTGCTTTTGCTTGGCGACTTCAATTTGCCAAATTTTACTCTTGAATCTTCCAACTGTACAAAAACCTCTGTATTTAATCACTTTTGTAATATTATTGAATTGCAACAACACAATAAGGTATTTAATACAGATAATAAACTTTTGGATTTGGTACTTGCATCTAAATTCACTAAAGTTGCCGTAGTTCATTCTGATTCTCCTTTTGTTCGCGAGGATAATTACCATCCAGCTCTTGACATCAGTGTAGAAATTTCAAATAATAAGAAATTGCCTAACTTTCCGTTTGCTGATATTTCCTTCCTTAATTTTCGTAAGGCCAACTGCGATACTCTTAATGATGCAATAACTAGTGTTGATTGGTCTATTCTCCTGAAATTCAGGGATGTTAATCTGGCTCTGGATCATTTTTACAACGAACTTGCGCGTGTTTTTGGTTTGATTATTCCAATTAAGCGATCTAACAATAGGAAACTAATGTATCCAGTATGGTTTACGTGTGACATTATATCAAATATTAAAATGAAAAACTATTATAGAAGGAAGTGGTTGCGTACTAGGAGCGAAATCTACTGGACTGAATTTGTTCGATTACGTACAATCACCAAAGAACTAATTTTTAGAGCTCACAATGATTACTTAAAGCGTGCACAAAGTGACATTAAGGCTGATGTATCCTTGTTATGGAGTTATATTAACAATAAACACGGAAGAACGCGCATACCTGGCACCTTGTTTTCTGGTGAAATTGCAATGGATGATCCACAAATCATTGTAAATGCTTTTGCTAAATTATTTTCAGACACGTTTGCAAAGGATAGCATTATACCTACCATAACTTCCATGACGTACTTACCTACTATTAATCCGGAACTTATTACTGAGAGTTATCTGCTGGATATAATGGCACACTTTTCTAATAAATTCACCGCAGGAGATGATTGTATACCTTCTTTTATTATCAGAAGCTGTAGAATGTCACTTATTAAACCTTTATCTATAATTTTAAATTTATGTTTAACATTGAACGTATTCCCAGACCGATGGAAAAGATCAAAAATAGTTCCTGTATTTAAGAAAGATGATGTAACTCAAATTAGAAATTATAGACCTATTTCTATTTTGTCTAACTTTGGCAAAATTTTTGAACAAGTATTGTACGATTGCATCTATAGGAGTCTTCGTACCTACTTATCTCCCATTCAACATGGGTTTATGACGGGAAGATCCACCGTCACCAATTTGGTTACGATTACGCAGTATATCAGTGAGCATTTGGACAACCGCGGCCAGGTTGATGTCGTGTACACCGATTTAACTCGTGCCTTTGATACAATCAGCCATTCTCTTCTATTAACCAAGCTTGATGCTTTTGGTTTCTCGCCTTCCTTTATGGCACTTATGAAGTCCTACTTAGAAGACAGAACTGCATATGTTTCCTATAACGGCTATCAATCATTTGAATATGTTGTTACTTCAGGTGTCCCACAGGGGTCAAATTTGGGCCCTTTGCTCTTTATACTATACATTGATGATCTGTTAACTTCATTAACTTGCCCTGCGTTAGCTTATGCCGATGATTTGAAAATATATACTGCCATCACCAATGAAAATGATGCGAAATTACTTCAGCATAATCTTAACTTAATTTCCAACTGGTGCAATAACAATGAGCTAAAACTGAACATTACCAAATGTTTCACGATGACATACACGCGAAGGATTTCTCCATCTATAAATGTTTATAAGGTAGGCGATGTTCCACTACAGTCTCTGAAGACCATTTCTGATCTGGGAGTTTTATTTGACTCAGAATTAACATTTGTTCCGCATATAACTGCAATGTGCAAATCTGCATCATCAGCGTTGGGATTCGTTATACGCACCTGTAAGGAGTTCACGGATATTGGTCTAATGAGAATGTTGTATTTTGCATTTGTAGTCTCGAAACTGGAATATGCAAGTGTTGTGTGGCATCCCATGTATGTAACGCATTGTCAAAACATTGAACGTATACAACGTAGGTTTCTAAAATATATTTCATTCAGAATAACTGGGGATTATCCTGCAAGAGGAGCGAACTTGGAGACATTAATGGGTGACCTTCATATTGCATCATTAAGTAATAGACGCGAGCATCACTCGGTTACCTTTTTACTCAAATTAATTGATAACAAATTTGATTGTTCGCATTTGCTTTCCAAAATAACATTCAATGTTCCCCGGATTGCGAGTAGATCAACAAACACCTTTCATTTACCAACAGCCCATACTAATGTATTAGTCAGAGCGCCTATTTCTACAATGTGTCGTAATGCGAATAGGCTACGTCCTGATATATAATGTTTCTAGCATTATATTCGTTTCTTTTTTTTAATCCTTATTTTTTACGTTATTATATATATATATATATATATGTATTTGGACAAGGAGTCTTTGCCGTTGGGGTAAATGAGTGTATGGATGATTTCTTGGGTAGCGGCAATAACTTAAACAATTATTCTATTGTTTCTTTATTTTTGTTGCCAATATTTCGCATCAATCTGATGCTTCATCAGGGCTCAACTACAATATTTATTATTAAATTAAATTAATAAGTATGTAAAATGTATTACTTACAAACGTGAAAACAGATGTGAAAAAATCTTCAACTTAAGAATCTACGTTTCTCACTTAAGGTGAATTTGTAACACTGTCGTTAATTTGTAAAATAAAATTTAAAATTTTTTAAATTTAAAATGTCGAAACGCTAAGATTACCGAGTAAATACACATTAAAAAAGTTGTCACATTACAAAAAACGGAGACGAACAAACTCCACATACGTACGGAACAAACAACAACAGTCAAGTGCGTGAAGTTATAAATTTAAGTAAAGCCCGGTAAATAGTTGACTGTGTACAGTCTTGCACAAAATAAATTGAATTTATGATAGAGAGTATAAAATGTGTTATTTTGAAAAAGTGAATAAAATGTTGAATGAATGTATACTAGATTATTAAATTTAATGAAAGATTGTTTAAGTTATTTTTTGTTTAAAGTTAATAAGAAGGAATAAATGATGTGAAGGTTGTCTGTGTCTGACCTAAAGTTCATGTTTTTTTCACATTTCTTAATTTGAACCATCTCTAAAAATTCTCTTGCTCTCTTGTCTCTATTAAACTGTAATATTTTGGTATTGTTGAAATCTGGAGTGTGTTTATTGACTGTCATGTGTTGGGTGAGGGCACATCTATTCTTTTTTGTTTTTATGTCAGAGGAATGTATAGCCAATCTAGTACGTAGCCACGTACTAGTTTGACCAATGTACTTAAGATCACAGTCCCTGCATGGGATACTGTAAATTAAATTAGATTGGAACATTTTGTTGGTTTTATCTTTAGTGTTTGTGAAGAAACTGTTTACTGTTTTCAAATTATAGTAAGCAAGTTTAAAGTCGTAATTGAAAATTTTAGATATTTTAGTAGTTAGTTCAGGTATGAAAGGGAATCTGAAATATTTAATCTGTGTAACTGTTTCGTTGTTAAGGTTGTCATTAGACATGGTACGGTTGATATGGTTTTTATTAGTAGAAGTATTGAAAAATATTTTACGCAATAGAGACTCCGGATAGCCATTATTTTTAAAGATTGTGATTAAAGTTTTATAATTTTTAAGTTTTAATGTGGGGTGAGCAATTTTAGATATTCTGTTTTTCATGGCTATTACAGTATTAATTTTCTGTTTAATGGGGTGATTGAGTGAAAATTTAGAGAACGACCAGAATTTGATGGTTTGGTATACCAGTCAATCATTATTCTGTTGTCATGAGTTCTAATAGCTTTCGTATCTAAAAACGGAACACTGTTATCAGTCTCCCTTTCAACCGTGAACTGAATATTAGGATGGAAAGAATTCAATATCTGTAATGTATTGTCAACTTCATCATGAGGCAAGGCACAAATTATGTCATCGACAAACTTCGAAATGAAGGGAAATTGAAACGTTAAGACTTTATTTATATTATCTAAGATGTAATCCATAATTATGTTGGCAAGAATCGGGCTAAGAGGACTACCCATGGGTAGACCAAATATCTGTTTATAAAATTGTTCATTAAATGAGAAATAAGTATTGTCAAATATTAATTCTATTAGCTGTAAAAATTCATTTTTATCTAGATTGGTGTTATCTTTTATTGTGTGCCACTTTAGGTCTATAATGTGCAGAACCAGGTCACAAGGTATATTTGTAAATAACGACACAACATCAAACGACACAAGAACAAAATGGTCAGGTAATTGAAAATTCTGATAAGTTTCACTGAACTGAAATGAATCTGAAACATCATAAGTACTGGTGTTAGTAAATGATGCGGTTAAAATGCTGGCCAAGAATGCAGACAAGTTATATGTGGGTGATTGAATCGAAGATACTATAGGTCTTAGTGGAACATCAATTTTGTGAATTTTTGGTAGGCAATATAACTTCGGTGAAACAGAATTATAGATAGTAAGTTTCTTATATGTATTGTCGTCGATTTTATTTAACTGATGTAATTCTTTTAAAAGACTATTTATCTTATTTTGAGTAACCACAGTGGGGTTATTACGTAATTTAGCGTAGGTGTTGTTGTCTTTTAGTAATTCCTCAGTTTTATATATGTATTCTGTTTTATCCATTGCTACCGTTATTGCTCCTTTGTCCGCTCTAATTATAACAATATTGGGGTTGTTTTTAAGAAATATTTTGCATTCAATGCAAGCATCACTCAACACATCACACCTATCATTTGAGTTATGCAAATAGTAGTTGGTCAAAATATTAGTTAACCTCGATCTACACACCTCAACCCCAGTGGCAGGTACGTTTGTTAAAATCTGTTCACATTCAGCAAGAAGCCTGCCGACATCGACCTCACTCTTATTAACAGTCAAACCAAACTTGGGACCTAGTGATAACAAATTCTGAATTCTTTCAGGAACACCAACTGTTGTACGGTCAATAAACCAACCCGTATTGTTGAGAAAAAATTTTTTTGTTTGATTGCTATTGATTAATTCTTTGAACTTTTTTAAATTTTTGTCTTTAACTATTTTGAAACATCTTTCATATTTACCTTGAACAAATTTCTCATAATCAGAATAAACATGAATCGGTACAAGAGATAGAGCATGTGATTGAAATTGAGTTATTAATTTTTCTAAATACCTTAAGTCAGACATCGTAATACAAATCTCCATATTTAATACTCGTTGCCCCAACCTTTTGTTTAAATTTTCTGCTCTCTTCATTAATTGGTGGTCCCTAGTTTGTAGAAGATTGTTGATGTTCTTTGATCCTTGAATGACATGTTTTGGCGTTATTCCATGTTTTCTGCACCGTAGTAAAAATATCCGTCGATTCTTAAGTCTGGCGATCTTCTCAGATGTTGAAAGCCATCTCTTCAAAGTGGTGGTGGCTTCTGGTCCGTAGTTGTTGGTGATAGTTTGGAAATATCCCATTTCTAAAATGTATTTGGACAAGGAGTCTTTGCCGTTGGGGTAAATGAGTGTATGGATGATTTCTTGGGTAGCGGCAATAACTTAAACAATTATTCTATTGTTTCTTTATTTTTGTTGCCAATATTTCGCATCAATCTGATGCTTCATCAGGGCTCAACTACAATATTTATTATTAAATTAAATTAATAAGTATGTAAAATGTATTACTTACAAACGTGAAAACAGATGTGAAAAAATCTTCAACTTAAGAATCTACGTTTCTCACTTAAGGTGAATTTGTAACACTGTCGTTAATTTGTAAAATAAAATTTAAAATTTTTTAAATTTAAAATGTCGAAACGCTAAGATTACCGAGTAAATACACATTAAAAAAGTTGTCACATTACAAAAAACGGAGACGAACAAACTCCACATACGTACGGAACAAACAACAACAGTCAAGTGCGTGAAGTTATAAATTTAAGTAAAGCCCGGTAAATAGTTGACTGTGTACAGTCTTGCACAAAATAAATTGAATTTATGATAGAGAGTATAAAATGTGTTATTTTGAAAAAGTGAATAAAATGTTGAATGAATGTATACTAGATTATTAAATTTAATGAAAGATTGTTTAAGTTATTTTTTGTTTAAAGTTAATAAGAAGGAATAAATGATGTGAAGGTTGTCTGTGTCTGACCTAAAGTTCATGTTTTTTTCACATTTCTTAATTTGAACCATCTCTAAAAATTCTCTTGCTCTCTTGTCTCTATTAAACTGTAATATTTTGGTATTGTTGAAATCTGGAGTGTGTTTATTGACTGTCATGTGTTGGGTGAGGGCACATCTATTCTTTTTTGTTTTTATGTCAGAGGAATGTATAGCCAATCTAGTACGTAGCCACGTACTAGTTTGACCAATGTACTTAAGATCACAGTCCCTGCATGGGATACTGTAAATTAAATTAGATTGGAACATTTTGTTGGTTTTATCTTTAGTGTTTGTGAAGAAACTGTTTACTGTTTTCAAATTATAGTAAGCAAGTTTAAAGTCGTAATTGAAAATTTTAGATATTTTAGTAGTTAGTTCAGGTATGAAAGGGAATCTGAAATATTTAATCTGTGTAACTGTTTCGTTGTTAAGGTTGTCATTAGACATGGTACGGTTGATATGGTTTTTATTAGTAGAAGTATTGAAAAATATTTTACGCAATAGAGACTCCGGATAGCCATTATTTTTAAAGATTGTGATTAAAGTTTTATAATTTTTAAGTTTTAATGTGGGGTGAGCAATTTTAGATATTCTGTTTTTCATGGCTATTACAGTATTAATTTTCTGTTTAATGGGGTGATTAGAGTGAAAATTTAGAGAACGACCAGAATTTGATGGTTTGGTATACCAGTCAATCATTATTCTGTTGTCATGAGTTCTAATAGCTTTCGTATCTAAAATTTTTTCTCAACAATACGGGTTGGTTTATTGACCGTACAACAGTTGGTGTTCCTGAAAGAATTCAGAATTTGTTATCACTAGGTCCCAAGTTTGGTTTGACTGTTAATAAGAGTGAGGTCGATGTCGGCAGGCTTCTTGCTGAATGTGAACAGATTTTAACAAACGTACCTGCCACTGGGGTTGAGGTGTGTAGATCGAGGTTAACTAATATTTTGACCAACTACTATTTGCATAACTCAAATGATAGGTGTGATGTGTTGAGTGATGCTTGCATTGAATGCAAAATATTTCTTAAAAACAACCCCAATATTGTTATAATTAGAGCGGACAAAGGAGCAATAACGGTAGCAATGGATAAAACAGAATACATATATAAAACTGAGGAATTACTAAAAGACAACAACACCTACGCTAAATTACGTAATAACCCCACTGTGGTTACTCAAAATAAGATAAATAGTCTTTTAAAAGAATTACATCAGTTAAATAAAATCGACGACAATACATATAAGAAACTTACTATCTATAATTCTGTTTCACCGAAGTTATATTGCCTACCAAAAATTCACAAAATTGATGTTCCACTAAGACCTATAGTATCTTCGATTCAATCACCCACATATAACTTGTCTGCATTCTTGGCCAGCATTTTAACCGCATCATTTACTAACACCAGTACTTATGATGTTTCAGATTCATTTCAGTTCAGTGAAACTTATCAGAATTTTCAATTACCTGACCATTTTGTTCTTGTGTCGTTTGATGTTGTGTCGTTATTTACAAATATACCTTGTGACCTGGTTCTGCACATTATAGACCTAAAGTGGCACACAATAAAAGATAACACCAATCTAGATAAAAATGAATTTTTACAGCTAATAGAATTAATATTTGACAATACTTATTTCTCATTTAATGAACAATTTTATAAACAGATATTTGGTCTACCCATGGGTAGTCCTCTTAGCCCGATTCTTGCCAACATAATTATGGATTACATCTTAGATAATATAAATAAAGTCTTAACGTTTCAATTTCCCTTCATTTCGAAGTTTGTCGATGACATAATTTGTGCCTTGCCTCATGATGAAGTTGACAATACATTACAGATATTGAATTCTTTCCATCCTAATATTCAGTTCACGGTTGAAAGGGAGACTGATAACAGTGTTCCGTTTTTAGATACGAAAGCTATTAGAACTCATGACAACAGAATAATGATTGACTGGTATACCAAACCATCAAATTCTGGTCGTTCTCTAAATTTTCACTCTAATCACCCCATTAAACAGAAAATTAATACTGTAATAGCCATGAAAAACAGAATATCTAAAATTGCTCACCCCACATTAAAACTTAAAAATTATAAAACTTTAATCACAATCTTTAAAAATAATGGCTATCCGGAGTCTCTATTGCGTAAAATATTTTTCAATACTTCTACTAATAAAAACCATATCAACCGTACCATGTCTAATGACAACCTTAACAACGAAACAGTTACACAGATTAAATATTTCAGATTCCCTTTCATACCTGAACTAACTACTAAAATATCTAAAATTTTCAATTACGACTTTAAACTTGCTTACTATAATTTGAAAACAGTAAACAGTTTCTTCACAAACACTAAAGATAAAACCAACAAAATGTTCCAATCTAATTTAATTTACAGTATCCCATGCAGGGACTGTGATCTTAAGTACATTGGTCAAACTAGTACGTGGCTACGTACTAGATTGGCTATACATTCCTCTGACATAAAAACAAAAAAGAATAGATGTGCCCTCACCCAACACATGACAGTCAATAAACACACTCCAGATTTCAACAATACCAAAATATTACAGTTTAATAGAGACAAGAGAGCAAGAGAATTTTTAGAGATGGTTCAAATTAAGAAATGTGAAAAAAACATGAACTTTAGGTCAGACACAGACAACCTTCACATCATTTATTCCTTCTTATTAACTTTAAACAAAAAATAACTTAAACAATCTTTCATTAAATTTAATAATCTAGTATACATTCATTCAACATTTTATTCACTTTTTCAAAATAACACATTTTATACTCTCTATCATAAATTCAATTTATTTTGTGCAAGACTGTACACAGTCAACTATTTACCGGGCTTTACTTAAATTTATAACTTCACGCACTTGACTGTTGTTGTTTGTTCCGTACGTATGTGGAGTTTGTTCGTCTCCGTTTTTTGTAATGTGACAACTTTTTTAATGTGTATTTACTCGGTAATCTTAGCGTTTCGACATTTTAAATTTAAAAAATTTTAAATTTTATTTTACAAATTAACGACAGTGTTACAAATTCACCTTAAGTGAGAAACGTAGATTCTTAAGTTGAAGATTTTTTCACATCTGTTTTCACGTTTGTAAGTAATACATTTTACATACTTATTAATTTAATTTAATAATAAATATTGTAGTTGAGCCCTGATGAAGCATCAGATTGATGCGAAATATTGGCAACAAAAATAAAGAAACAATAGAATAATTGTTTAAGTTATTGCCGCTACCCAAGAAATCATCCATACACTCATATATATATATATATATGTCTTTTGTTATGTATTTTGGTTGGCTAGATTATTTTGTAAATTTATCTTTACTTAGAATTGTATTTTATTTTGTTTATTTCATATCTATTGTCCTGTAATTGGATACGTCTGTTGGACAATAAAGAACTATTATTATTATTATTATTATTATTATTATTATTAACCAACTGCCTTTTTCACTTAAGCAGCTAGCTCCCTATTAAAAACATTTTACATTAATGTGCAATTATATTTAAAAACAGGTAATATTTCGAATAACAAGTATTTTCTACAAAAGAAGGGCAAAAAAGCTATTCTCGTTGTAGTAACATTAAGTAAATTATACGATGTTTTCGTTAAATTCCAAGAATCTTTTAACCACATGTAGTAAACCATAAATACCGCAATTAAGGATTTATTAGTTTTACATTTAATTTGTTTCGTCCACCACATAAAAAGCTGCATCGGTTATCATTGTAAATACCAGTTAATAGTTAACTGCAGGTTATACTTAATTAGCTTTTTTTCGGTTTCCAATTAGTGGTACACGAAAAAAACGTAAAATTTTTTACGAGTCGGAAACATGTTTGAAATACTGCGAGCCTAACAAGTGGCCAGGGTAAATGCAGACGAAAACTATAATATGGTTTTTGTTGGGCATTTTATGAGCATTAGTAAAAACAAAAGGCATAAATTATAAGAAATAATTAAATTTTTAAGGAACCTAGTTCTTTTGTGAGACACGTTTATGATCCTGCAGGTTGCACGAACATAATAGTTTCTCCTGTTAAGTCTAGACTTGATGGTCTAAAAAACAAAGGTTTAGATGCAGACGATTTTAAATGTTCCTAAATAGCGTTTCTATTAAGTCAAGATGTAATAATAGTACAATATAACCACTAACAAAATTTGTGACGGCACCTTTGATGCTTTATTGGCAGTTTTCTATAGCCTCTAAATATAGAGAATAAAGCTAGAAGCGTCTTAGTAAGATATAGATATGCTACGCCCAATTTTAAAAATTGCAAAAGTAGTGTTTTTTTTTTGCAAAACAAGCAAACGAAAGGACGAATACATAATTAAATAGTACTTACAACACTACAGTATTACATTTATTTCACCTAGTTTTTCTAGTAATTGCTTATTTTAAACTATCAATTAGATCTTTAAGCGAAATTAAGTTAATGTTAATTACATAATATTCTCAACTTAAAGAGAGATGTATTAGTGAAACACACATAAACTAGGGTAAGTAGTTTTCTTTATTTACGCGTGGGTCTAGTGAGTCTAGTCATTTTTACCATTACTTATTACATTTTCTATGCTTCTTTGCTGTGGTATCGATTTAGCACGTATCAATAAATTATATTTCTATTTCACTCTTGTACTTCTCTGAAATGGGAATTTGGTACTTTGATTAAGGCAATCGACAACTATATACTATAAACTCACAAATTATGTTAATTCTATTCCATATGCGACGTTTCGTTGACTACAACTCGTCTTTATCAAATTATAAAGCTATAATAACTTATTTATAAAGGTAACAATACAATAGAAAATAAAAGCAATCAAATAGAGTAAATTAACAAACGACTATGTAGTATAGAAATAAAAATGAATATGTTGGGATGATAATTTAATATGAATTTGATGTAGACAAATCAGTCAAAAGTAGAACATACTAAATGCTAGTTATCAAGTAATATGGCAACTACTGAATACAAGGTAGAAATAATTGTACATAAAATTGTACTCATAAAATATAGGAAAAAGATAAAAAGTATTTAAAGTATATAAGCATAAAAATATATGTACCTTACAGAGTACGTTTGCATCCGTTACGTCCGTAATACTTTATCATCGTTTCATCGTATGATAAGTCTTTAACAGGTACAAAGTTCCTCAAGCATTTTTCTTGGTGGATAAGTCTTTGTATGGTCAAGAAACGATTTCTTGTCATTGCATTTGATATCATGTTTTTCATGTCCACCTTCATGTCTCAATATTTACGTTTAGCAGGTAGTGTATTGTACACACTTATGATTAGTATACCAATAAAGCGCCGTAATTCTGAATCGGTAAGGTGTGGATCGGAATGGTTTTTGAACTGCACAGAACGTTTCGTCTCATCAATTATATAGCTTATTGTTTCTTCATCAAAGAATGATTCGAAAATTTCAACGCAGAATTTGTCTGTATAAAAAATCGGCATTTGGAAAACCAAGTGCAGATGATTCTAAATCCCCTTCTATTTAAATAGGATCTTCTTTCTTTGATAGTATGTTATTTATCCAACCTTGGTAATCTACTGCTGTCACATCTCGATCGTTTGGTGTAACAGATAAGCGAGGCGAATAAATCACCAGAGTGAAATGAGAACTATACGTACCAAACCATTTTCTTCAATATTACCAATCCTAAGATTATTTGATAATTTTATTTCAGCTTATGCTCGAAGTTGTCGACCTGTAAGTAAATATGTGAATGTGAAAGAATAGTTAGGTATAAGTTCTGATATTCTGAATGTAAAAGTACATATACCTGATAAGTTATTTACACAACCGTCTTGATTTTCTTCATCCGCGGAATTCTCATCAGTATAAATGTGTGGTTCCGGCGGTTCAATATAGATATCTTCTACTTGTCCACCAATGTCATCGTCTTCATCAAATTGAAACTGCTCAAACGCTCAGTGATACCATTTGGTATCCGCTCAAGTTAGGGCATCATAGCAGTGCAATTTGATATTAGGATTAGAAAAAGGTAAATCATAAAGACTGAGAATGAGGTTGGTTTTTTTTCTAAATCTTACTTACGCTCAACGAATGTCCATTATATTAGAGTGCACAGCTCAACACTATACAATATAAGCACTTGTAGCATAAGATGTAGTCTACTCTCTTTTAGGGAGTTTATAATTATGATGACGGTTTCTTGCAGTGTATTAGCACGAATCTATTAGATTCTAATAGAATATCATCTATTCTATTCTATTCTATACAATATCCTTTTATTTTGTTTCTAGTTTGTGTTTTACTTTACTATATCTTTGTGTACTTTTGTGTTTATAACAACGCTTGTTGATTTTGTAGGACTGGACTTTAAATTCCAAATTCATGCGTCACAAAATGTAGGCTACTCTAGTTTAGGAATTAAAAAATGGTCTGGTATTAAGAAAGACTATACATTGGTTTATTATTCGTTTAAAATAAGTGTCTAAGGAAAGGATCAAATGGAATACTTACAATAAACTTTTAATATCTCACTTTAGCAGAAAACGTCTACGCAGACACATACGAAACAGAAAAAAGGTAATGGAAGTTGAAGTGTTTCCGCCTAGCTCTCCCCATTTAAAGATCTGAGTAACTACAGTACACTCAGCCCTGTGCGATAATTCAAGTGTCTAGGAACACTACCATGCATCACAGTGCCCTCAAAATGTCGACAACATTCACTGCCTACTAAAATCGCCACTATCTCAAACAGTGGGCAAGTTGTAGCGGTGCTTTGTCGACTCTTGTAGCGGATGAATTATAACCCGTAGATAACAAGCGGATTCTATTGATTGAGGTAATCACCACCATCGCAGTATTTCTAGCGGTAATAACTTTTCCATTGTTATTTTTCATTAATCGTACTGAAACAGAGAGCGAAAAAATACGATCAAAAACAAAAAAAAATCAGAGCCTAGGATATATCGCCCGCTTTGGTAATGACATTCTATTGTGCAGAATGATAACCATTTACGACAACCAAAACCATAAATCTAGAAGTTACGATTTTGAAAGGGAGAGAGCAGAATTGTATTTGCGGTCCGTTTTTTTTTTTTTATTTAATTGAAAGAATCGTTTGTTGTAGCAGGAACGACGGGCCCTGGAAAGCAGAAAAAAGGGTGTACCTACGTGGTTATAAGCACTATTTCACGTGTTTACGTGTGTGAACTCGTTCCCCGGAGAAATTCATTTCGTACCTTATCTACCGTGACAATTAATTAAGTCTTTCAACAGGAAGTCTAGCCTATATATTACAGCGTTGTGATTTATACGGAAATAACGCTTCCGCTCGAACATGTAACGGATGGACGTAACACGGATAAAACAGCTAGTTTAATTTTATCATTTTTTTTCTTTTTTCTTTCAAAAAGGAATGCTGATATATTTCCTCTTAGTTTTGCATTTTAGCTTAAAATAATCTAGCTGAGCACTAAATCTTTTCGCCAGCGCCCAGTTGCATAATTACTATTTTTATAAAGAACAAAAGGAGGACCATATATTTTGCTTCGCTCTGGCACTAAATAAGTGCTATATAAGATACAAAATTAAAACAAAAACAGAATGACAAGGCATCTCATGATGAATGATTTACATTAAACAGGCACCAGTAATTTAATAGAAAATTCTATTTAAAGTTATCTTAATATATATAATGAAAATAATACCATTAGATGGATAGCCGCTTATTCTAACATTGTTACTTATCATTACCAGGTTCCGTATTTGCTTAACTCGTTCAACCTTTTTGTTTATTGTGGGAGCCATTGCAATGAAGCCTCCGAAACACTGCAGCCTTTTGGCTGTTTGTATTTAATCTCCCATTTGTTTTACCTATTGAGTGATACCAATCACTCCAAAATCCTAGTATCGTGCACTAATCTGTACAGATCTCTGGCTGGTTAATCGAATAACCCTCTTAGTTAGTTTCTGACTTACAAGAATTGGCTGGCGTTTTGCGTTCAGAGCCTCGCAAAACTTCCTCCAGTTGGTTTCCATATCCCAGATAGTGACATAACGTTGAATATACCAGCGAATAATAAACATTTGTCAAGATTTGCTGGTTTAAGACACTTTTCAGTTGCAAAATGGCATAATACGTTTTTGTTTATATATATGATAGGTTTCCGTTTATGATAATAAATTATCAATTTATTTTTACTGTACCAATCCGTCACGTCTGTAATAGTTCTTTCAATTTTGTATTTTGTGTCATTTATTGTTTTACCTTTTATAATTATAGATATTTCTATAGTGAGCAAATAAAATCGGGTATCCGCATGTTCTTCTTTCGGGCAAATCATTAATGTATAGTGAAAACAATGGTGGACCCAGAACTGTACCTTGGAGAACACCTTAGTCAATGTGGTATTCCTGTTCAACTAGTTTTCTGTATTCTGAAAATGACAAAAATAATCTAATGGGAACCCTTTAAATCTACTATACAGTTTTTGCGCGTAAACGGTCTCTGTCACCCTATTACACTGGATTCAAGTGTTTGGATACTCCAGGAGCACGTTCTGGACCTATGTGTCTCATAGACCTTATAAATACAAGGTCTATGATACCTTCCTAACTAATACATCGGTTTTTCCGTTTTAATTTCGAAATTTGTCAAGGTATTCACTTCTTGTAAACATTTCTAAACCAGTCTTGTTGTGCCTTGGGGTTCACTAATGTTCTCAGTATTGCACTATCTGATCTACTTGTTTGCTTTTCCAACTATACGTATAACTTAGTAAAAAACTAATATCATATATGATATATAAAAACATAATAATCCTTATTGTCCAACAAATGTATTGTAATGTATTTGGGAGACAACAAAATGCAGTTTTGCAGTGTACAAATTACTTAATAATAAAAAAATTAAGAGACACGAGGTTATATAATCCACTGTAAAAAAAAAAACAGGACACAACCTAAAAATAACTCAACCCACTATACAGTAAAGAAAAAAATTCACAAGTCAAAGAAAGAGAAAATTATCATTAGAGTAATAGGTATATGTAATAGTTTGGGCAAAGTATTACTTCGGGCTAAAAGGAATGGACAAGATATATTGGGTAGATGTCCCACATAACACATGGTGATTAGTGTGAGCATGTTTTGCACAATATACTTACTTCTTATTCAAGATGTCACAATAGATAGCACGTTGGGTTTAGTAGTATTTTGTTTTAAATTACTTCATTAAAGTTTTTAAATAGCACGAAAGAAGGGCATTGTACATTGAAACTCATTCATCATATATTATATTAATGTTTTTAGATTAGCGCTACTCAAGTAAATCTTATAAATTCTATAGTCACCAAAGAATTTTAATTCGCAAGAGTTTTAATACCTTACGAGGAAATCATCACTATAGTTTTTGAAATTTTCAAAGTACTATCGGTCCTCATTCTCACAAATATTTATTATTATTTTTTTTTTGTTATATTTATACTAAAGCTAAAGTTACAATAAACAATTAACCTAAGCATGCCACCACGGCTCATGGTCTCTTGTAATCGCCGTACCAGCAAAAGCAATGAAGTAATAGCACTAGAGATGGATTCCAGTTTCTGCTTAACTGGCGTCATCAACGTCACTCCGAGTGTAAAACTCCTTACATCGGTATCGCATCACAAGCTTTATCCGCGATTGGCAACTAAGGAATCAATAGTTTAAATGTGTGTCCCCTAGAGGACACAAGGCAAACTCATAAACCTTTTCTGGGGGCGCACATTTAAACTTTTGATTCTTTAGTAGGCAATCGCGGAAAAAGTTTTCCCCAAAAACTTATCAAACCATTTTTTCACTGATAACTCTAAAAACTTAAAAAATAACTGTAGGTTGAATTTTTTAGTGGGATTTATTGAAAATTGTGCAGAATTATATACTGAACTTTGTGATCAAAACAATATTCTTCTCATGAGTATACAACCCTCTTAAAATATTTTATAAACGTGTAATAAAAATAAAATGTTTACGATTATATTTGGAAAATTCCACATCCAAAAATAACTACATGACACCTCTGTGCGGTAATAACGAACTTCTATACGGTTCCGCTTGTTTGGTGAAAGTTACAAGTGGGACAGACAAACACAACGGGATTATAATTCGTTCGAAAATGATGAAAAGAATATAACTTTAAAACATGGACGCCAATAATTGTTTGTATAACAGTAATCATAATTAAATCAACATACAACTTACACGACCGCTAAACAGCAAACGAAAGCTTGTATTTAATTTGAAGATTACAATCATCAATGGATAGAACTGCAAATCACGATTTCGTAATTGATACGTAATGTACACGACAAGCCCTAGGCCTACACGAGGTATCACGCTAATATAATCTGAATTAACCATGAGATAACATGTTAATTGTTTGTGTGTTATGCTTATGCTAACTAAATGAATGATTTATATCTTCGGTAAGTTTAATTATATGCCATGACCGTTTTGGACGATAAACATATTTAACTGCAATTAATTTGCATTAAACGCTGTGATGTTTGTCGCTGGTGGAAACAATGTTAACACCTTTCACTAATGTGGTGTTGCAATAGTGCTAATTTGAATCAATCAAATATGTATACTTCCCTTATCAATTTAAGGTATGTTTAAAGACATCATGTAATTTAATTTGTTACATTTCTACCCTACCTGTGTGTTCAATAGGTATCACAATCAATGTCAAGGAAATCTATTATTACAACTTCATGTGGGGTAGACATACAAACATACCTATATGTTAACATAGAAATATTCCCTCTGCTTTTTTCTTTACAGTTCCGTGTTAAGAAAATTATTATACTAATAATAGTAATAATAATAACAATAATAACGTAGTTGGAAGTATTTGGAACCCCACATACAAGTTTAGTTAACTTCCTTCTCGGCAAAGATCATTTACCGTACGTGAACTTTCACGGTACAGCAAAGATCTCACTCTTACCACTTTGGGTAATTTCAGCGCGTGGGAAATGGTCGGGCTCGTGTCGATGGTGTAAGTGCTAAAAGTATCTACGTAAGATCGCACGACTTTATTTCGCCTCTATGTTATATGCGTAGAGGCGTAGTGGCAGTATATACTTACATACAGGAACGTACGAAAATAACTGCATTATGCGGAGGAACTAATATTTTATGCTAATTATTTATGAAGAGGAGCTTACAATAGAAAAGAAAAAATACTAGCAGGAATTACTTTTTAATAAGAAATTAGAAAATAAGATTTTTCCGTCAAAACAAACCAGTATACGAAATATTGCAAGGATTTAAAACTATAAATGTGTCACAAATTATTGAAAAATTAAAAGAAAGTTTGCTCAATAAATGTAGGCAAGTAATATGAAACTTTACTTTTAAGCATGGTGTTTCAAGTTTATGGCGATTTTGAAAACGACCAGTATAGGGCAGATAATCGACTTATATCTTGTAACTTGTTTGTGATATGGTTTATAAAAAAATGTTAGTTTATGAACGTGAATTCTAAAACAGCAGCCACAATGAATTTAATTGAAACTAAAACTGCGACCATACGTAAGCCCATAAATAGGTAAGTACTTCAGGACTGTGCGGAAAACAAAAGGTTTATTTGATGAACAACTGAGTAAATACCAAAAATATGGCAATGATTTATGCAATGTTAAGACTTTTACTAGAAATTCATCAATTTAGCAAGCCAATCTTAGACGGATATGCACCCAGTAGGAAATCAAGGCAACACACTGGCTGCTCTTCGGTTCTCCGGTTCTCTGCCGTGTAGAAAGTTTAAATTACTTGACGTTTCGATCATCTTGTCGTGATCTTCACTTCTGAAGAAGATCACGACAAGTAATTTAAACTTTCTACACGGCAGAGAACCCAAGAACCGAAGAGCAGCCAGCAACGACGGCCGTGAAAGCCTAAAGACTACTTTAAGGCAACACACTCTTGCAAAAATGTTGTTGATACCAATATGTGCGTGATACTATTGAATTCCTGGTTCTATATATGAGGTGGGTAGTGCTGGCTAACCCCAGGCGCTTAGGTGACTCATAAGAGGCTCACTGTGGTAGATGAAGAGAATAGAGAAAAGATATCGGCTTCCTTCCATCACCACGAACGAATATCTTTCCTTTTCCTTACACAATCTTTCATCGTTCGAAATCTTTATTCTCCCAATATATAAGCTAAGCAGACTTATTCTCCAATAGATCATCTGAGCCAAATCTAATGATACCTAAATATGATATCAGCAATGATGAAAAATTGGATCCTCTGGTGGCCTGGGTAAAAATAGTAACTAGGTATTTTGGTTTCACATAACACTTGCAAGCTTACCTAATGCAGGTATTGGGTTGGCATATCAGTAAGGCAATTACAGTTAAAATCTAAATTGAATCTTAGTGACGTGCCCTTGTATTTGTCCAACCAAACGCTAATGCTCTATAGGGCAGATTGCAATATCTTTTACCGTACACTTTGTACGAAAGATGTAAGTAAAATCAGTAACTCATGGGCTCAACACATTATAATAAATAATAATTAAAGGATCATAATGATTAGTTGCATCATTTTGTGCTTTTGCTGTAATACATATCATTTAAGGCCCTAATTGCATTCCGGGCTGATGTATCTGCCCAGTGGCAGATCCTGTGACAGATTAAAGTAACGGTGGTATATTTTAGTATTGAGAAAGAAGTCTTCACCATTATTCAGGGTAAACTGTTCGTATCGTAATATAGCCTCAAGCTATGCATTAAGTAAATATTTCACATTGTGGTTCACGAAAATAAACTGGTAGCATTCTTAATAAATAAAAACAACATTTTTAATAAGTAATTTAATCTAAAACACAAGCACATTTGAATGATCCTAGTAGTAAAGAAGAGTGGAGCGTATAATACAAGTACAACTGCACCAAATTTGATATTTCTTGACATAAAAAAAAATGTTTTTTTTTAACCTTTTTTTTTCATCGAGAGTGCTTTGGAGTTCTTAAAATACACAGATGTTACTGCATAAACATGATAAGAACAAAGTTTTTCGTTTTTACTGTATACACAGTTTTCTACGCGCATTTGTATGTCCAAAATTTAGTTTTTATGATTTAATTTAATTTTTAATGGGAACAGGTTGGCTCACTAGATCATCACGAAAGAACATTGGAGAATCTTCATTTTGGACCCTACATTAATATGCTGATCGAATGTTTATTAAGTATTTTATAGTTCCATTAAATGTAAATTTTCTTGGGCACAGTACGTTCTGTTTTTCTTATTAAACATGCCTGCATTCGTAAATCGACTTTTGTCTGTATTGTTAATGGAAATCTGTTATTGTCAAAATACTTTTGAAAAACCAATTGCAGTATTCAAGTCTTCTTGCATGGTCGTCTTGGTAAAGATGCTGATGTAATTGATATTTGTATGAATGATATCTATGTTTATGCAAAATTCTCCATACGATGAATTACTAATTTGGCAATCTAGAGCACAGAACATTGGAGAACATTTGATAGGCATATTAATGTAGTGTGTAAAAAAGAATTCTTTTTATGTCAAGAAATATCAAATTTGGTACAGTTGTACTTAAAATATTATCGCGAATCAAAAAATTGAAAAATATACAGGTAGTTCAATTTAAAAATCGAAAATCAAAGTCATTTCCGGTAAAGCCGAAAGTAACAAAAATTTATTTACTACGTCAAAAAATATAAATTTATGCCCCATACTTAATTCCCAAATTTCGTTTCTCTATCTCAAATACTTCAGAAATTATAGGGGCGAGCCACCTTCCAGAAACACCCGGTATATTGCAAGGTAACCCATCCTACATTCACAAAATAGTTTTGGTTAAAAACCTTGCAATTGTTCTATTATTAAGCAATTTCTGTGTATAGTTTTTCTGTCAATTCAATAACTTCTATTTTTTGAGTTATATCAGGGACAAAAAGAATGCTTTTCAAGACGAAATTCAACCTAAATAATAGCAAAAAGAATATCTTTCTCATCGATGAAATACATAGTAAAGGCAATGCACTCGGTACATAGGTGCTTCGTGCGTACGTAAGGTGTGAGACTGTAGGCATTTAAAAAACCGAACCTGAAAAATCAACTGAATCTTCGTGTGTTCCATCTCTCCGACATAAATTTAACCTTTGTGGAGTGTGTAACCTTTTTCCGCATATGGCAGAAGCGCGATGTACACACGCGAGGGTTAAGGATAGATGGGCCATTACCGGAGGAGCGAGAGCGGTCGGGATTGGAGGTCATGGGTCACCTTCCCGACTCTACGGGATGTGCGCGGCGAATATTAGATACGAACGAAAGAAGTAAATCTCGCGCGAATGGACGGACCGTCGTAAAACATATCCGTACTTATATATTGCGCTCGGGTGTACGCATATACATGTGTGTGTATATGTACCGAGTTCCGGACTAAATTAATTTTATCTACACATATATTAAATACGGGCGCCAGACATATAAACAAACTTGAAACTAGGATGAGATGAGTGGAGAAGAGAATAAAGTTTGACGGAAGCATTGCGACCGACTAAAATTTTGTTCCAGATTCATGGCGTGCTTCTGATTTATAGCAGTAATCTGTACATTAGAGCAGAGCATTTTCTCGGCCATTTCATGTAAGCGCACACACGAGGCAGTTTAAAAATTCGAATTGAATTAGTTTGAAAGGGTTGTAGGTAAAGTTGAAAGTAGTATACTATGGACATTGCGTCTAATATAGTTATTAAGAGGAAATCCAAATACTGGGAGAATCTTCAGCGGATGAGACAAACTAAAACTCTTCTGGAAGAGATCTATAGAATGCATCACCCTAAGTAAAAATAATATTTGCATAATGACAGGGATACTATCGGGGCGTTGTAAACTAAAAGGGCATCTCAGAAGACATGGAATAGCAAAGGATGCCGAATGTAGATTTTATGGGGAACAGGATGAAACTACTACCTCAGATAAGTAAACAGATAGCTCACTGAAGCAGAATTGGCCGAACTACGCAGGTTGCATAAATCAAAGGCTGCAATATTACAATTTTATGAAACATAGATAGCTGCGGGGAGCACGGTGCGCGGTCGGAAAACGGACGCCGGAGTGTGGGAGGAGTACGGACTCGCTAGTTGTTTTTATTTAAAAAATATGCTTCTTTGCCGCACAGCTATTAACGTATGTCACATAAGTTTTGGGAAAATTTTCGTCGGCGTAAAAATAACTGTAAAGAACTTGCAATCTAGTAACCATGATAAACATATGCTCATTAATACTCAAACTTGTTATGACATTTCATAGTTGTCAAATAATTTGTCCAATTATGTCGTACAAACTTGAAATACGGAAAAGCATTTACAGCCTGGTTGGACATGTACCCAAGCAAGAAATTGTAAACATATTTTGGAATCAAAATATTTCAAAGACAACCATTTATAGAACAATTGCAGAATGTGAACAAGGTATACCATGCCTCAATTTACCAAAAAGCGGACGTCCCGGAATGTTGACCGAAAATCGCGCCAACCTAATCTGTGAAAGTGCAAAAGACCGCGTTGGAACGTCATGCCGAAAGTTATCCAGAAGATTTAATGTTTCTCATGAAACTGTAAGAAGGGTATTGAAAAAAAGGCCTAAAGTTTCGTAAAAGACGTAAATGTCCACGTTATACAGAGGACCAGTTACGAAAAATTCCAATGTGTTGTCGTAGATTACGCCGAACTCATTTTGCAAACAATAAAGTGATCATCATGGACGATGAAAATTATTTTACGTTCTCTCACTCAGAAATGAAAGGCAATGATGGTTTTTATACCGATAATATAGAAAATTGTGCAGATAATGTTAAATACAAAACCAAAAAAAAATTTGAAAATAAAATTCTAGTTTGGTGTGCCATATCGGAGAGAGGAGTTTCACGACCTTATGTTGGACATGTGAGGGGTGAGGCAGTTAATGCCAACATTTATACCGAAAGATGCCTACCGAAGTTGCTACAGTTTATTACTACGACTCATCCACGTGAAGAAATAATGTTTTGGCCGGACTTAGGAAGTTGCCGTTATGCAAGAACGACTAGAACATGGTTGGAAGGTCACAACATACCCTTTGTGCCAAGAGCAGACAATCCGCTAAATGTGCCACAAGCTCGACCCATCGAAGATTTTTGGGGAATATTGACCAGAAAAGTATATGATAATGGGTGGGAAGCTCAAAATGAAGCTCAACTAAGGCGAAGAATATATCAAAAGATAAGAGAAATTGATATAAACATCGTCCAAAACATGATGGGACAAGTTAGACAAAAACTGCGTGCCATTGAGGACCATGGCCCTTTGTCATTATTTTAATTGTAGTTTTAATTAATTTAAATATAAGGTAAAATTTTGGTAAAGTGGTCATTTGAATAAATTACGTTACACTTACTTTAAAGAATTTAATTATTTTTCCCAAAACTTATGTAACATACGTTATTTACCGAGAATAGAAAATTGGAATTTTATACCACCTTGAATGTGGATTACGCTCTTATTTAGAATATAAATATTTTATATAGACTCTCCAGATTGACTTGCAGTGCACGTAATGTATTTATTCGTATGTGTCTCATAAGAATATATTTTATGGTTGCTGTAATATATGAAGTTTTTTCTTGATAGTAACGGAGATAATGAATAGTCATAAATAATTATACTAATTATTATGTAGTCGAAACGTTATAAATCCGATTTAAAGTCAAATTATCATTTTTTATTTTCCCCAGTAACACCTAATATTTTTTTTTTTAAATCTTTGGATCTTGACCATGTATATGTTTAATTTCTTTTTTTTCTTGGTTTTTAGGTCCCAAATAATAAACAACTTGAAAAAGCTTTTAAATAAAGCGAAACGTCGTTAGTCATTCATACTTTTATTATTTGGGACCTAAAAACCAAGAAAAAAAAGAAATTAAACCTAATATTTTTAAAATATGTAGTAAATAAAAGTAACAAATATGATTGCCTTTACTATTTTTTTTTTTTTTGTTGGATTGATTATAATTTTGGTTAGTTCAATAATATTTAGTAACAAAACCTGTTTTCTTAATTTAATACCTGTAGCTACCTCAGTGTATCATGTGGTCACTCCTTTTTATCATTCATTGTAGGTGCATTTAGATTTTGCTGTTATTAGTTTTTGTTAATATAGAAATCAGATCATTAATTCCGAAGATATTTCGGAAAATTGAGAAGAATCAGAATAGTATGTTAAAACACAAGTGTCATAATGACGTTTAGGTAATTGGGAGTACACGTTTGAATAACGAGCCGCGTAGCGGCGAGTGATTCAATGTAGGAGCATTACAAAGTCATTGTGACACTAGTTTTTTACAGTATTTTTTCTAATTTGCACACTAATCGCCCATATTACCTTTTGATAAGCGTCTCACCAGTATATCTCATTACAGCGCAGTGTGCGGTAATAACTATTTCAGCACTGCGTCGTCGTTTGTTTTAGCTTTATCGTAACATCCGATTAGAAAAAAAAAATTTTTCTTCTGATCGCACGATAGGTTTAAAAAATACAAACCTCTCACGTCATTAAAACAACCTGTTTGCGACGTCGGCCTCGTTCCTTGAAAAATTCAGAATATGAATCCAGCAAGAAGAGCGCATTCTACTCTAAGTACTATGACACAAAAACCAGAGGTGAAAAAGGAAAAAATTAATGCATTGACAAGTTAGGGATAATAGAACCAAATAAAAACCGAGGAATTTATAATATCATCAGATAAAATAGAAAACCTTGAGAAGCACACAATATTATTGAAAAATCATCACAGAAATAGAATATGCAGAAACATTATTCTTTGAAACGCGAAACTTTAACCTTCGTGGGTTTCTATTATATATATATATATATACCCTACGAGCCTAGCAGGCCCATAGCTTAACTGATTGTTATTTTCCAGGTCTTTCTATCCTTGGCTTTTTTCCTCCATTTCACGATCTTCATTGTCCTTAAGTCTTTCTCTACTTCAGTATTCTCTTTTCCTTCCTCCCATTCCTCTTTCCGTTATTATTTTTGGTGTTCGATTTTCTGACATTCACTCAACATGCCCTCGCCATCCCATCATCTGCCCTTTCACTACTCCTATGATGGTTGGTTTCTTGAAGAGATCTTTAATTTCCTGATTCGTTCTTCTCAACCATATTGTCCCCATCTGTTTACCTCCATAGATTTTCCTCAAGACCTTCTTTTCCCAGACTTCTAACATTTTCTCTTCTGCTTTAGTTAATACCCATGCTTCGCTTCCGTACGTAACCGTTGGTCTGATTACCGTCTTATATAACCTTATTTTTGCCGCGCTGGAGATGACTTTGGACTTCAATATTCTGTTAAATGCATGTATGCATCTATTCCCTGACATTATTCTTTTCTGTATCTCTGCTCTAATTTCTGGTTTTCACGTGAACGTTCTTCCTAGGTATATAAATGTTTCCACCTCCTCAAACTTATAAACTTTCCCAGAATTCGATGTTATATGAAGCATCCGTCCCTCTCTGAAATCTTCGTTTGTCCAAGTCATGCATTTGCTTTTATGTTCATTGATGTAAAGTCCCACCTTCCTGCCTTCTTCTTCTAGTCTTTTAACCACTTCCCTAAGTTCTTGTTTATTTCTAGTTACGATTACTAAATCATCTGCAAAGACTAGGCATTGATGCTTTCTGTGATAGACCAAACATTCTCTGTTTATATTGGCCTTTCTTATAGTACTTTCCAAAATGAGACTAAATAGTATGGAAGAGAGAGAGAGTCCTCCTGTCTAACTCCTTCGTGGACTTCAAACATATCTGATGTTTTGTGTCTGGTCATCCTTATCATTCGTATTAGTTTGGGGCTAATTTCTAAATCTTCTAATGCCTTGTACAATTCACTCCTTTTTGTTCTGTCGTAAGCCTGTCGGAAGTCTATAAACAGTATCCATGCCTGGTTATTATATTCGTAGCTCTCTGCTTGTATCTCTTGCAATGTATATATTTGGTCCATCGTACTTCTCCCCTTCCTGAAGGGTTTGTATTAATAATTTTTATTGAATAACTTAAACAAATACCGAGGCTTTTGAATCCTTCAAGTCTACCCAGATTATTGTAAATGCAATATTTTAAATTTATTAAACTAATATAACACCTCATGTATTCAAACGCCACGTCATGAATAGTCATGGTACATAAGAATTAAGTACTTAAGTACAATAGTTAAAGTTATAGAAATTCTTAACGTGGTCGTAATTTTAATGTACTGCTTAAATTGTACGTATTCTGCCAATTGGTGTTGATTTAACGGACATTATAGCATTTATTATCCATATATTGCTACCTCTAAGTTAGTACATTGCATTCCTTGTGCATTACCGCTCATATATTTGGGGACGACTAAGGAAAACTCGAAAAAACAAACAAAATTGAAATATTAACAATTAATTCTGTTTTACATGGAAGGGTATACATTTCTATATATATGAACATAATTTACAATAGTATTATTTTCTATCTCATAATTTACAAATAACTGTGTGTTTTTATTCTAATTAAAAAAAAAAAAACCTGTATTTTTAATCGTGCCCAAATATATATAACGCTAGTGTATATTTAGGTGTACTCTCTGAAATTTTCTATTCATATAGTTACCCACGCACAATTTCACTTAAAACTTAAATACAAAAAAAAACATATACGATTAAAAATGAAAATCTACAGTATGCTGGGAAATTCAATTCGCGACCTTTTTCTATTGGCCAAGCGCCGTTACTATAAGAACGAAAATACAACCAGCTATACAAACAGATCAAATATGAAGTGTTCACACATATGTACGATAATAATACGCACTTCACGCCTAAGCGGCGCTCAGATTCATTTCCTCATTGTTTGTGGAACGTGAATTGGGACATCTATTTAAAGCGCTCGACAAATCCGCGCGGTTTGAGAAAATACAAATAGGTGCTGCCCGTCTGATATAATCTCGTTGTGCGTGTTTTATTCACGGCGTGCGAGGAATAACGCGCAAACGTTCGCTGAATCAAATTTGAAACAAATCGAGTTTAACGGACAAATTGCCAAGAAATAGCGTTCAAGCTGTGGACTTGAATAACCAACTCTACCTGTAAACTAAACCGGACAATAAAGAACGTTGAAAATTGGCAGAAATTGACACTTCATTAGTATTATGTTGAACAATTAGTTAAAAATAATAAAAATGAAAGTAAAAAATAGCTTATGGGGAGTTAATCAAGGATTACTATTTAAAATTTATTTCTTAGGATATTATAGACATTTAAGTTAATTACCCAATCTCTTTAATATTTTTATTTTTCCAAAAATAAAGAATCTTAGATATTAATTATCGATTATTATTTAAACTGCACTTCTATGGAAAAAATCTTTTAAAAATTATAGTATATTGATACCATATAGTGTTAACTCAAATTCTTTTCTACTAGATTATATTATGAATGTTTGGATTTTCTAGGCAATTAGCTTTATTTATGAGTTCAAAAATAAATTGCAGTTGGGGCCACAACAAAGATATTCAGTCACTCTAAAGAAAGAAAGAACATAAACATTATTTATTATCTTCATACTGCCAGGTTTACTAAACACACCTCTGAATTAATAATAGTTCTTTATTTAAATCTATGAAACACATTAACTAACATCAACAGAAAAACATTAAGACACAAATAGGTATGAGAAGCGTGATATGTGATATATAACTGCTAAAAATAGTCATTAATGGAATAAGAGGACAAAGAGCTTAAGTTGCAGTAAATGTATTCAATCTTGTTATTAAACAGCTCATAATGTACTTATATGCGGTCGCAGCAGAAAACTCCAATTTATATTCAAGAACAAAATATAAAAATTTTTAAACAATAAGATACAATAAAAATTGATATTTTAAGGTAAATAAAAAGGTGTATTCAAAAAGCAAACTTCAATACGACGCGTAGTGGTTTTGCAATAAAAGTATACAATTAGCAGCACAACCTGATTTGCTGTAAATTACACCATAAGTCATTATAAGTCGCGCTGCAATGTAAAATATGCATAGTTTTCTTCAATTTAATTAGAAAACGCATTCACCGGTATTTTTATTGCTTTTTTTTTTTAATTTTTTAATAATTATCGAAAAATCATCATAAAAAGATACACTTCCATGTAGACAGTCAAGTTATCAAAATGCAGTAGTAGATACCAGTCCACGTCTATTATTACATCACATTTTTCTTAAATACAATTTTCTAAATATTTTCTGGGTCAAAAAAAATCTAATACAAATATCGTGCGTTAGGTCATTTACAGTGCTTCAACTCTTACATTCAGTTGTCGCGCTGTATATAACACCTACCGCACTCTAATGTAAATAACTATTTCCAAACTCCTACGTTGTTTACAATCCGTTTCTACTCTGGAACTTCAAACCACCCATATGAAGGTGTTTTGAATTCCGGCAAATACACCTTTATTCAACGAAATAAATGATGCAAATAAAAGAGGCACACGAATTCCATTATGGCCAGATGTTAAAACATTAAAACATTAAAAACAATTTTTTTTTACTGTTTGTTATTAATAAAAGTAGTGTTTTTAGACGTTTTTGTTTTTTTAACGTATTTACTGCCCACCAAACAATTAAATAAACGGGCATTACGATCTGTGAGTGGTGGAACACACAAATAATCAATAACATTTATTGAACAAAACTTATATTTACGGAATTTTATTAATTTGCTTTAATAAGTCATGACAGAATTCGGGAGCAGGTTAGTGGTGCTCAAGTACCTTCTGGTAATGGAGTTCAGATGCACCGCGCACCGCAAAATAAATAATGTTTTTTCATTAGGTAGTCGCGTTCCTTTCATTGGAAAAATTCTTTTAATTTTTTCAAAACTGGGAGGATTGATATAAGATATGTGTTATTATTGAGTGAAATAAAGTTCTTTTTACCCTAATACAATTATTCTTTTCAGCTAAGATAATTTTGTTTAAGAAAAAAATCCTTTCTGTGAGCCCTTTTGTTCCAGCAATACTCCCACCATAAAACGTTAAATCAAAAAAAAAAAAAAAAAAAAATTAAAAAAAAATTTAAAATTGTGGACTTTGTACAGAAAGAAAAAATTGTGAAAGAAAGTGATTCGGTCCAATTCACAAATATATTTTTATTACAAAAACGACCGGTTTTGCGCAAACAGTTGGGCATCCTTAGGTGTGAGATCTGAAGTGTTCCAATTAGTATTAATTAAACAAAAAGATACTAAATCGTGTACTTACATTAATAATATTAAGATTTGTCAAGTGTGTAATTTGACTATGACTTGCTTAGTTATATAACTATGACTTATGACAATTATTTTATTTTATTTTTATTATTTATTTTTTTGTAAAAATTTTGTTTACTTTATGTTAATTGAAGGTATTTGCACAAACCGATCATTTTTTAAATAAAAAGATATTTAGTATCTAATTACTTTAGAAAAAAAAAATAAGAAATCAAGTACATCAAGGCATCGTCACAAATCTAAAAAGGTCTTGAGCGAAAATCGCACATTAAGAGACTTTAAAACGCGTAAAGTCTATCCCAACTGCGTTCCTGGACGTAATAAGCCATCAAATATTGTTTGAAATAGTGGAAAGTGTAAATTCTTCACAGAAATATATTCTTGGCCTAGGAAAATGTTATTTTTCGCTTTTTGCAGCAACGCCTACTTATTATTTGAAGAATAACGTTGGAGCTTCCAATTTGTTTGTTGAGATAAACTTTGTCAAGTTTGAACAGATATCACCGCGTTTCAGAAATTGCACTTTGTTTTAACAAAAATTTGTTTGTATAGTCAGGTATAAGAACATCGTAAGAGTTAGTCTAAATGCTTTAGATGTTCAGAAACTTATTTAAGGAAGCGGTATTATGATTTACTGCGCCGAGTCTGGCTATAAATCAAAAGTTGTTGGTTTAGTTTGTGTTCGTACGCGATTACTAGCATCTAATAGCAACGAATCTTTTCTCAAAATTTAATGGTAGGCATTACTAGCAACAATACTTACATCAAAAAGAAATAAATGATATTATTCAGCATTCTTCTCTTTTTCAAATTACTCGCGTAACTTTCATGGCGCACGGATAAAAGGTAATTCGCATCATTCGCGTGATTTAGAAAAATGACCCTGTCATGTATCAAAATGACATGAGATATATAGACTGGGATTATAGGAAAGGAAGAACACGAACAAAAAAAACGAAACGGGTAAATAAACAATGGAGGAACGGAATCGTGGCATGAACTGTGAACTGACGTGACTTCCGAATATAAACACGCCGTTCTCGTGAACTGCAACTACAATATCGCTACCAGCTACAACGAGTACAAATACAAACACACAAAAACACATACATGCCAAGAGCGCTATTGATTTACGATGAACGTTTCCGCGTGTTAAATTTGCAAATTTGTGTAGAACATTTCGGTCAGGCCGATTCGGCATAGGCGTCTTAATTTAATTAAATCTCGAGGGAGTGTTCGGTTCGAGTTTATGAAATTAGGTCAACTACGAGCACGTACGGTCTAATAGACATACAAACAGATCGGTCCTCGACATTCGTTATAGTTCGCTTTTCGTTCGACGTGTTTCCGCTATTCATCTTTATTAAGTAGAAAGAAGCTAAGTGGCAATTTTTCACACATACCTACTTTCCTTAGAGTGATCATTAAGCATTAACCAACCTTCGTGTTTCCTTAAGAAATTACAATGAAGGTATTGAAAATATGAAACATTTCAAACAAAAAACACAGAAGAAAAACAACATTTAGTTAAACTAAATTTATAAAATTTTATAAAACACAACAAAAGATTGTTGTTTGATTAATTCTAGAATAAGAGCCTGAAGATGTTACAAATCAGTAACGAAACGTAGCGCAAATAATAAAGATAATCAAAATAAAGAAAATGTAAAGTATTTTCTTCCAACCTACATACCCAAAGTAAAAAAGAAAGATACTATCAAAGAGAAAAGGGTCAAATAAGAAAGGACACATAAATAACTTAATTAAATATATTCAAAGCTTGTATTAAAAGCTTTAGTTAACGTCTATTCTACACGCTTTCTCAATATAATCGCACAGTCCAATTATCCTGAAGAAGTGGACAGCGAAACGTCAAATTAAACTTGATAAACGGCAAAATCTGGAGGAAGGTTGTATTGTGACTGTGGATATCTGCGAAGTATTATTTAGTAACTCACGTTCAGGCATCAGATGGTTCTCATATAATAAAAACTTCAAAAACTTGTTATATGAATTTCTCTTGATCTAAAACGTATTTACTTCAAGACAATGCTTTTGGATAGAAATGAATTTTATAAATTTTGTTGTCGGTTTATTTATTTCAATGGAAAAATAAAAGAAATGCCAAGGATTTGGCGCATCCACCAAATTGTCAACTTTGAGCTAGTTAAAAAAAACACGATAGTTTCTATATAATTCTCGTAATTTTTAATACTATCCATTTGCTTCAAAACCTTTATGTAAAAATGAGAAAAATTCTATAAAATCCTATACTTTGTTTAGTGCAATAACAAAGAGACACTCATGACTTTGTGATTCGTATTTCACGAATAGATTTCCAATCACATTTTCTTCCATAAATTTCACAATTTTATACATAATAGCAGACAGTAGCAATTTTCTCTCGTTTATAACTATTTCTTTAAAACACTTAAAAATAATACGTTTTTTTTTTAACGTAATAGACCGCATACAATACTCGGAGTAAGCAAAATCGGAGCACACCAACGCATATTCATACTAAAATGAAATCGAGTACTACAACTGAATTTTTAATATCTATTAATATCATTTATTTATTAGAACTATTAGAAAAGCAGTTTTTAAAACAATATGGAATTTACTCTAACTGTTTCTATTGCAGGAGCCGCTCTTAACTGAATATTATAACTTCATTATGGTCTCTATTTTGCTTTTATATAAACTCATTCATGTTATTAATCATTCTATATTCTATCTATATTTTTAGGAAGAATTAACCTTTACAGCTTTTAGAGCTAAATATTCTGCTTGTTACGTTTATAAATAAAATGCAAAACTCAAAGGATTGTTTTAGAATTACATCTGCATCATTCGATAGCATACGGCTCAATCATTTTGCATAATTTATTTTTTGTTTAAGTTTTGCTGCAGTTTTTCTGTTTTTTACCCTTATAATTTAAACTTGACAGAAATATATCTTTATTAGTTATTTATTTCTGTTTTATTTACTAATGTAATTATGCTGATCTATGGATGAGTTTACTTATTTATTTGTATGTACATATTGTTATTCCTAACAAGAAGGCAGAATAACCAACATATGTCGTGGTTTAACAGTTGCGATTACAACAATTAAAAACATCTCGTGTAGCAGTTAAGCTAAGAAAACTAAGGAATTTGTCATTTTAAGTATACATATATACCTACTGCTGACAATTCATATTTAGAGTAGGAGAAACTATAAGTTGTTTTATATTTCGCAAGGTGTCCATGGGTACAACTGAAAAGTGAAAGTATAAAAAGTTGTCACAAATATTAAATAAAATTAGTGGCACTTATTACTGAGAGAGCCACGTTTTCTTAAATTGAACATCAACGTTGGCTGCAATAATAAGAACTTTTGTTTTATACTATTTGGAACTTTTTATTTGTAGTTTCTAAAAATAAATACTTTGTGTAAAACATCAACATTTATTTAGAGTTCTTAAGTGTAAATATATTAGGCTGCATAAATGTGCTCACCCTTATCATATCATATATATCTAATAGTAACTGGTCAGCTCTTTGTAGAGGTATATATTAGATAAGTAAGTAATAACATTTGTTGTTGAGTAGCCCATGGAATTTGTTTCGTTTGTTTGTTTTTTTCTTTTTGTTACTAGAGATAGATGATTTGTATGCAATAGTCCTTATACCAAGTGAACGCACGCGAGGTAGTGATGAGCAAAGTAAAGAGCGAAAGAACGGCTATACGGTTTCCGTTGTTCCAACAGGATTACCATTATTCTGCTGTTTCAGTGTTGGCTGGCGAATTATTTTACTTGTCGCAGTTTTACCTTACACATCGATATATGAAAAACCCTGTGTAATACATTAGATTATAGTAGCATATCGGCATGTGCACTCAACTAAATTCACATTATCTAGTCACTCGCTTCTGCCCGACACACTGACATACTTCTTAACACAGCACTCTTTGGATAAGTATCAGCTCAGTTTAAGCATAGATTAGTATACGCCGTAGTAGAAATTATGTATAATAAATCAATTTTACAATCTTGCTATGTCACCTCGCAAATTGCCCGCAAAATTGGCATCAGTACAACAATTACTCAGGAGATTTGACGTACTATTAAGTACCTTAGAGAAATTTTTAACTTAAAAAGTATACTTGCGTTACCTTGTATGACCTAACAAAGGCTCTTGATTGCGTAATCTTTCTTATTACATAGGTTCGTAAGATCCAATAATACCTCGTACAACATTAAAAATATCGTTTGTGGCGTACCACAGCAATCTCTCCTTGCTCCCTGTTTGTTTTTGATTTACAATAACAATTTGGATCATTGTGATGTTAACACAAAATTCATTAAATTTGCCGACGATACTGCAGCGTTAAATTTATATTCCTCAGAGGCTGTCCTCATCGCTATTACTGAAAATATTAATTCGGCAATGAGTGACTAGTTTTTAGCTAAGCAAAGACTAATATTGTCATTATTTGGGCTACTGATAATAATTTCAATAAACCCATAAGATTACTAGGAGTTCTAATAGGTTCCAAATTAACCTGGGAGGGCCATATTGATGACTTATGCATAAGGATAACAAAAACTCTTTCTAGTTAGATCACTAAAAAATAAATTGTCTCCAAATTATATAAAATTTGTACACGCAGCTTATTTTCACTCAGTAATGAGTTATACCATTGTGGTCTGGAGTCATTCTAACCATTTGTTTAAAGTATTTAAGTTACAACGGAGGTGCATTGGTTTAATTGCGAATTTAGGCTATAACACTAATGATAGGGTAGATTTTACAGTTTTAAAAATCATAACTACACCAGACGTTTGTATTAGAATGTATTATTTACATGAAATTAAATTTGGATAACTACTCTAAATAATGATTTTCATGATTACCCGGCTAGATATATAGATTATATTAGGTTAATTGAATTGATGTATTAAGAGTTTAACGTAGCTCCCACTACTTACAGTCATCCAGCTATTTATAGTATACCCAACGACAGGTCGACCACGCGCACATTGTATATAAATCGTTTTAAAATCGTTGATGGAAATGTATAACCTTACCTAACCAATTGATCAATCTCAACATTCACCGTATTTTCTTTTTTGTTATACATACAGTTTTCTAAGTGGCAATAACCACCTTTTCATGACTTAATAGTGTAATAATAGTATTCTTCTTCATTGTTTCTATTATTGTATGAACACTTCTGGGAAAATTGTGTTGTATTTTTAATATATGTACATCTCTCGTGCACAAACACTTTATAGACTATGGAGTAATTACTATAATCAATACATATGACAACTCCTAAACTAGCAAGGAGCAGTATACCGGATATTATTAAACTCGCACCTGCTCGAAAGTGTCGGCTAACCTCATTAAAGTAATTCCAATTAATTATAGTGTTATTCATCCACATTCGAGATACCGCTATGAAATTAGTTGTTCTGCGACTACAATACCACGACAATATTCACTCGAATCCACTGATATTATGCAGGTAGTAAAGTGCCTACTACTTAATGTAAATTAGTTTTCGACTTCGATAATTTCAAAATCACGTTTTTCGCCTAGGAATTTACTGCGAGCGCATTAAAATAATTTCAGCGGCTCCGCACGTACTGTTTTATAATTAATGGTGGGGCATTTAATTGGCGTGACAAATTTATTCTGGAATCCGACGCGTACGCACCGCGTTGTTCGACAGTACGGTCACGAAACTCATATTCCGCCTCCATTATTTCCCTCTTTTTTCTCTCTCCTTACCTTTTCGAGAGAAATCGGGATTTATAGGATCTGAGAATGTCGTGCGACGAGGGTAACAGCGGAGGTCGTGATTTTGTTCGATGAACTATTTCCGTCGAGTGGAATAGGGATTGAAAGATCGTGCGAAAAAGCTATATAACCGGCACGTAAAAAATATTCGCTCGTATTCGTCGCTATTTTGTTCCGTTATGAAGTGCAACAAATAAGTTTTGCTTTGTATCAACGCCGATTGTAATAAAGTTATTAATAAGGATAACTACAAATGATTTTTTTCGGCAAACACATGCGAAAGTACAACCTAACTACGCTCATTCAAAGATAGAATGCGCCACTTTATCGAATTGACTATGAATTGAACGGTCAACGTGTCACTTCCGTTACTTTACCGTCCATGGGCGGTAGAGGACAATAAGTACATACCGAATTGAAGTACCAACGTGTCATTTTGCGTTACTTTATCGTACTATTTTGTGAAAATTCTTTTTTCTAGTTTCAGTTGTCAAAGCAGCTGTCAAACAATCTGTCATTCAAATATGAGTCATCTGAATTCTAAACACTACAAATGTAAATAAACTGATCTTAGTAAGTGGTAAAGATGTGGTCGCTGAAAAAATTTTGTACGCACCACGCCTGGAAGGTGTCTTATCGAACTCGTTTCGAGAAAACGTCATTTTCCAACCTTGTTACGTAAATAACTATTGTTAGAAGTGCATTTATTTGTAAGGTGCCTTACACTTTGTGTTTGCCAACACCATGATTTACTTCTATAAGTAGGTATATATAAGATAAAGTTAAACAAATTTTTAGCCTATGTCTCCCTCAATAGAGAATTTAGAAATCCGGGACACATTTTAAGCCACGCCGAATTTCCAAAAATAATTTAATTATGAGGCTTGAATCTTTATTTGTTACAAACCTGAACCTGTTGCACCAAAATTGAAGCAATTGCCTAGATCTGATTACTATTTTAAAACGGTAATAAAAAAATAGGACCATGCTATAAACACTATGCAATTTCTTTTTTCTGGCGAAACACCCCCAGAAGTTGACGCGATTTTTCAAGTTTTAGGAATACCTACGAAATTATAGGAATTAAAAAACTTTTTTAACATAATTTGCAGAAGATTACATGGTCCCAAATATGACATCACCCACCTTTGCACAAAGCTAATAATGGCGGACGGAAAACCCAAAATTCTCAATTTTTTTAATGTCTCTGCTTATCTCTTCCCAGACTACCAAAATTGCAAATATTGGTTAATTTTCTATTCTTGGCCTCTAGTGAAGTAAATGAATAAACGACAATAAGAATTTGTAGTTTGAGAACATTTTATTGAACGTAAAAAAGAATAAATGGCCAAGAGAATATGTTTTCTCTTAAAAACAAAGAAAAAACTGAACCACAAAAAAAATCTTAAAATAAAAATTTCTTTTCTCTACCCAATAAAAAGCGCACTAGAGTATACCTAATAGCCGACAATGTACCATCATAATGATTAGTTATTAACAATTACATCTAAGTCAAATCCAAGTAGGTCTGATTCGTGAATATAAAAAGCAAGATCGTTGGCAACTTCAAAATAGGAATGCTTTCCGAAAAATTACTTCTCCACATGGGTGTTGTTCCTCTATAAAAGCATGTTTAAAATATATAATTTCTGAGTTTTTTTTTTTATTACTAAAACCACTGAGTAAGTTTTAAAAAAACTTTCTTATTTACTGTTGAATCACCAGAACACACCTAATAGATAAACATACATAAAAATAAAAGAAATTAAGTTAAAAAAACAACCTTTAACGGAAGCAAAGATAAATAGTTGAAAGAAATTTGAGGAGGAAATGGAAAGAAACAGCAAAGATAATCAAAAGTTGTTTTACGGAGTACTAAAAATATGTAGAAAAAAAACAGAAATTAACGCACCTAAAAGATAAAAATGGAAATTTGTTAACAGAACAGGAAGAAACAATGTAAAGGTGGAAAGAACATTTCCAAGAATTTTTAGTCGGGAAAAATGCGAAGAGCGAAGTTACAACAAGAAAGATAATAACAAGAGAAATAATAAGAGTGAACTAGAAGCAACGATACAAAATTTTAAGAATGATAAATCCCAAGGTTATGACAAGATAACATCGGAAATGATCAATAATATGGGATAAAAAGCAGAAAATATCATGTTAGATCTCTACAATGAAGTATAGACCAAATGATTGACGCAATTAGCATTAAAAATATAGCTGAGACATTCATGACCAAAACTGGATTACTACAAGTAGGAAGCTGAACCCAATATTACTCATAATTTTGGTGGTCGCTATTATTAAGCAATGCACTAAAACTAGTAAGAGATTCTGGGTAGGACATCTTAACTTGCAAAAGGTAGAAATCCCGGAGGGAGCATTTTGCCGAAAACGAGATAGAATTACAGTGTAACATCAATATATGCCATAAAGAATTGGAGGACAATGGCATGAAATTAAACATAAATGATACCTATAGGAAATGGGCACACAGAATCTTCTTTAAGGGGATTGACAAGGCCTAAGCATCGAGTGCTTATCAGGCACCCCTGCAGGGCCAAATCTTCCTCCTAATCATCATTACGGCCCCCGAAAAAAAAAAAAAACAGTTATCGTATAATTGACTACAGTAAGATTTGAACTCTGGACCGCACGACTGATAACCAAATGCGCAAGCCACTGGAGTATCAGCCGGGCCAGTTAAAATGGATATTCAAGGAAAGAATATACAACAAGTGAATACGTTTAAATACTTAGAACTCAAGTGGCAGAAATAAACAAAGAGATGTAAGAATTAATGGATCTATATTCCGCAATGAATAACAAAATCACAGATAGAAAATAAACATTACAAAAAACCAAAGTTAAAGTATTTAACTCAATATTTAGACTAATACTAACATTTGGCTGCGAATCATGGGTGTTAAATACAACACAAAAACGTAAGAAACAAGCTGTCGAAACGAAGTTTCTGAGGAAATTCCGAGGGGTGACGAAGAGAGATAGATTCAGAAGAAAAGACCGAAAAGTACAATCACGTAGATTTTATTGAGCAAATAAAATTAGAATGGTGGGGACACCTATTGGGTTTCGATGCATCTAAAGCAGTGAGAAGTATACGGGAAACAAGAGTACAGAAAAACAGGAAAGACAGAAGACCTAGACAAACATGGGATGATGAAGTAGCCAAGATATTACAGAAGAGAAATAAAGGATGGATAGGAGCAACAAGAATAGAAGAAGTTTGTTCATAGTTAAAGGACAAGAACTATTCATACATCTTGATTTGGGTAGAAGCAATTATTGATTATATATATATATATACTATGTACACCTTCGCTAATCAATGACAAAAATAAGAAGCAGCACGATTCAGTTAGACTTATTGCGTACGTAGAGGTTAAAAATGAAGAGAAAATATCTATGCCTTACGATCTCTGATTCATGCCAAGTATGCCTTCATGAGATACCTAAAAATTTGGCAACAATTCGACTACAAAATTTTCACAACAAATATGTGAAATAACAATTTAATTACAACTGAAGACAATTCGACTTAACGACCCCACTAGCACTGGCAGTGAGGGGTAGCATTAATATGGCAAGAAGCAAAGGAAAGAGACACAAAAATTGTTATCCTTCAGATCGTTTTGGAAATAAAATATTTGAAACATAACAATCAAACTTATTTCATTTGAAATCTGCAATATACATAATAGATTTCATTTCTATTGAGATGTTAGATTAGATTAGACATTATGCTAGACATTATGCTAAGAGATGTGAAAGTCGGTAAATAATTTACATTAGGTGGTGACATACAATACGATCACACCAAAATTGAAAGCACCTGTATGAAATGAAAGGCGCTATTATGAATTAGAAAAATTAAGAACGATTTCAAATTGTTTTACATGCCTTACACGGTTTTTTTTTTTTCAAATAATGATTGCTCGGTATCTTACTTAATTTACGACCGAGTCCGGCACAGGAAATAATTACAAACAGTTAGAGCGCACTACAAATCTAAATGGTTAATATTGGATAACGCTACGAGGTAAAAGCAACTATGCCTTCTATTTTCGACACACGCTAAGCTGTTTAATGTTTCCTGCCGTCTAACCTAATCCTCATTATGCAAACGGCACTGTTATGCAAAACATTACGTCGAAGCTCCAAACTATTTCTTACATTTGCAGTGGTACATTCCTTGCAAAACGGATTGGAGAAACGCTAGGCAACACCCGATTATGGCAGGTCCTGACATCCGCGCTTTGTTCGTAATAAGCTTCACCTCAATCGAGCCAAGACAATGCCGGAATGGCGAGGACCGTAAGTGATACATAAAACGAAGACGGATTGGGGTGAATTGATCTCTGGAAAGCTCCATCGGGCTCGATTATGGCTGGAAGATTCAGAACAGATGTTTAAGTGATTTCGTGGATTTATGTGCACAGATTGAGATTGTGCGGTTAGCACGAGAGACCGAAGGAGTTTAATTTTATGCACTCGCTCGTCTACTTCGGTGATATATGTATATATATAAGCTTATACTATATACATAGACCTCGCTCTGCGAGCTCCGGTTTAAGATTAAGTAACTGGTTCTTATTGACGAGTCTTCGCCTAAATTACGGCTGCATTTTAGATTGCTCTTAATCTGTAGGCGTACGATATTAAATAACAACATGTATCCTTCGGTTTTACTTTTTCTGAAATGTGTACAAATGCAATTAGCTGTAGATAAGCTATCTGAACATGAAACGCTGTTAATGCGTTTGCTGTGTCGGTTAAATGATAACTGCTCCGGCTCTGTGAAAAGGAGTCGGTTATCCTAACAGCTCAATTACTAACATTTTGAGTACGTTATCTTCCGAAACGATTGTATTACACGCAATATTGATATAATTTAACCTTTAGCTCCGATGGGGAAATTTAAAGCACATATCTGTCCAACCTTTTTGGCTATAATTTGAAACATGTTTCAGATAAAGTCTCTAAAGAGATCACGGAATAAAATATTGTCGGTATAAAAGATAAGTAACAAACATATTATGTTAATATTGCAAGATTCTTTCTCAAGGAACTTCGGAATTGATTTAAAATAGAAAGTAATAATTTTTCTTATATACAGGGTGTGCCATGACGTGACTGCCAGAGTTTAAGGATGTGCTGCTGAAGCAATTTCGAGACAAAAATTTCAAATAAACATATGCCCGAAACTCTTTCATAACTGAGGTGCAAGCACTTGAAGTTTTAGATAACCCTATAGATACTAATGCAAGTATTAGGTACCTGCCGCTCTTGATTTGGTTGTCATTAAAACATCAGGGTGGCTGTGATCATCATTATTTATTATTTGTTGTGACAACAAACGTCAATTAAGTTAATTGGACGTTAAATAGAACTATAACCATGTTAATTATTTCGAATGAAGAATACGACATTCATTTTGTTTATGGATTGTGTAATCGGAAACGGACGAATGGCTGTTGATGAATATCGTCGGCGATTTCCCACTCGTGGAGTGCCTTGTAGAACCGTTTTTAGCAACGTCCATCGCTGTTCAAGAGAAACAGGCAAGTTTCCTGCTGCTACTTTGGAACGTCCCGCACAACAACAAATTGCTCAAGAAGAAGCAATACTTAATATGATTGACGGTGAACCTTGTCCGGTGTCCGAAGAATAGCCAACAGACGTAATGTAGGCCGCATGAAAGTATGGAGAACTTTACACAATTTCGGTTTGTATCCGTACCATATCTTACCTGTACAAGCTTTAAAACCTGCCGACTACGTAGCAAGACTTGAATTTAGTCGCTGGTTAGTGAGGAATCGGAGGCTTCTTCGGAAAATATTGTTTAGTGAAGATGCCACCTTCACCCGAAACACCATCAATAACAGATGATATTCACATTGTTGGGCACTTGAAAATCCACGGAAAACTAAAGAAGCCCATTTTCAAGATAGATTTGCGGTGAATGTTTGGTGTGGAATTTTGATGACTGTCTCTTTGGTTCATTTATAATCAAAGAATGTCTCACAGCCGCCCATTATTTACGTTTTTTGGAGAATGACTTTCCAACATTACTAGATGACGTTCCTCTTAATATAAGACGACAAATGTGGATGCAACACGACGGCACACCTCCCCATTTTGGTAGACAAGTAACAGACTTTCTTAATCATAATTATAGGAACCGCTGGATTAGAAGAAGTGCAGCAGTTGCTTAGTCTGCCAGATCACCAGATTCAAATCCTCTGAATTATTTTTTATGGGGCAGGCGGAAAAGTATTGTTTATGCAGAAATACCGGAAACTAGAGAACAACTTGTTGCCAAGATTATGGATGCCGCAGAAATTATTCGCGCTGAACCTGAGACTATTAGCAGAGCTACGTCATCAATTCTAAGAAGAGCTCGAATATGTATACGGCAATTGGACGGACACTTCGAACAATTCATTCAATAAAGCAACTTCTTTTTAAATGAATTGTAATTTTTTTTGTCTATAGGGTTATCCAAAATTTCAAGTGCTTGTACCTCAGATACGAAAGAGTTTTGGGAATATGTTCATTTGAGATTTTTGTCTTGAAATTGCTTGAGCAACACAAACTTAAATTCTGGCAGTCACGTCACGGGACATCATGTATATAAGGGAGGCGCATAAAATAATCTTTTGAAGTCTACCCCTACTACAGATCAAGTTTTTATTTAAACCTTAATACTGGGGTCAATAGATTTATTGTATTATCTTATGAACCTAGTTAGTTCGCTTTACATAAATATTTTTGGCAGATTTTTTAACCAATTTCCGCTGGTTTAATGCGACTCATTCAGAAATAATATGGAAGGCTGTTTCTTTATTCTTGTTACATCATTTACATATAGAATCATCTTCAACCTGCTCTTATTCTGCCTGCATACTTCCTTGACTTCCTTAGATATCTAAATCCTATTGCCAGACTATCGTTTTAAGTTGTATTCAGTTGAGAGCTGACACGTCCACGGTCAACTACTGGAAAGCTTTTCTCGTCAAGAATTTACTATATTCCTACTCATCAGCATCATTCTAGAGAAGCTGTTGCTTTCTTGGATACATTCGACAACTGCACTACGTATCTTAGATGTGGTTATTTTGGTTAAGACCTTGTTCAGATCCAGTTAAAGTTGTTCAGTGCCATCTCATCCTTGCTGATTTGCAATTTCATCCCCCGTTATGTTTTTATGAACCGGCACTTACACCAAAGGAACTTAAATCTTGCAAGCATTCCCAAATTGGTTTAGAAGTTATAATAATAATAATAATAATAATAATAATAATAATTCACGCCTTTACATCCCCCAACAGCTTTCGCCAATTACAGGGGGCATCGGCCGGCCATGAGTTATTATTACGCCTGCGCCCGTGGAGCGACTTAAGGTGTTTGTCTCTCAGCATTTGCCAAGGAGTGAGGAAAACCACGAAAACCTCACTCTGAGAGCAGGCCCTGGGATTCGAACCCCGGACCCCGTGACTGATAGCCAAGCGCGCTAGTCACTCGACCATCAGCCACCAATATCTGATGCGATGTTAGTATCAAACGGCTGTTTCAGTACCAGATGAAATCCGAATCAATGGACCCTGGAGTTGCTTTTGTGGCACCTTGATGTCACAAATTTACTTTGTAGTTATATGTAGATAAATTGCTGTGGTGCTACGTATTCCTTATCGTTAAGACACCAGAACATATGCCTCTTTTCAACCCAATATTATACTACTACACAAAGCCCTGGTTTCTGTTTATCTTTTCAATCATTCCAACCTAATATTGTATTATTCTGGCGCTACATATGTATCTGTACGCCCCCATTCTTGCCTATCGCTTGATATAAATAATATATCCGATAGATGGAGGTTAAACATTGTTTCCATACCGGCTGTTGTTGAACTTTTGTTGCTCCAGTGACACACAGGAAAGTAAACGCTTTTGAGAATTTCGTAATCACTTGCCTCTGTGTAACTTAGGTCCTCCAACTGAGACAACCATAAGTTAACATAGGTCTTATCACTCTACGCATATTTGATACATCATGCGTAACTCAAATCGTCATGCTTTCGGCAGGTTGTCATTAGAGCTTGTTTATATTTATTTATCATCTTTTCAAGTTCGAGTCAAGGAATGTTGCTAAGAATATGGATTACTAAATCGTACACTTTCCATATGATGAGTTTGTGGTTTTAAATCATCAAGTTTTCTTCTTTTTCTAAAGGAAGCTAGTGTCGCTTTCTTCCTAAGGTTCGCTGAGATGCAATTAGATTTTCGAAAACTCTTTACCACAAAGCATTACTATACTGAACATAGGTTTCGATAGCTAGTATTATCAACAGTAAAATTAACCTGCAATGTAGTGCATTTTAATTGTAATAATTATAGTGTGCATAGCACAGTGGAGGGTTTGATATTAATACGAACCAAGTTCCAATAATTTTAAATTAACGACAGATAAGAAATTATTTAATTTTAAATGTGTTTTCTGGTAAACACATTTTCCAATCTCAATACATCGTAAATGCAGCACCCTAAAACTTCCCCCAGAATTCCAGAACAATTTATTTTCCCCGTCTCTGCGCTATATATAGTAGCCGAGAAGGTTTAGAAAGATTGACGCCTACATAAAGGAACGACTGCGTCTTTACCCAGACTGCAACCAATTAGAGAATCCTGGAAATTCCACATTAGAGGATAAATTTAGAATTACCTTCTTTCCCTTATTAGATTCGCCACGACGGCAGATCGGAATTAACTTCGCAAATTGCTCACGACACAATTTAAATAAATTAAACGCTCAGTATTTACTTCAATTGTATTTGAAGCGAAAAGAGTTCCAGCCGCAATCTAGTTAGCGTAATTCTACTTTGCGAAGACGATGAACGAAATGGATTTTTCATTAGTCGAATGGAATTTTAATGGGATGATAGATAAGCAAATTATTTGAGTGAACATTTTCCCCGAAAAAAAATATACAACAAAATTAAGCAACACCAGACAGGTAGAATGAGTTGGAGATCGCAAACTTGAAGAATATTATTAATTTAGGAAATCAACAAGGATAATAAACCGATAATGATCACCCCAAGTGCAGTAATAAATACGTTATTACCCATTTTATTAGACATATAAATTTACGATACCCCATGCCACACTGCAATCTCCGTATTAAAACGTGCATGGCACAGATACAGACGTTCCTGCCTTTATTTATGTGAAGACGGCTCTAATATATTTATCCGGTCTTATTTATAGAAAGGTATAAACAAACTGCAGATCGTCCAGGTCAGTGACAACTATGCAAGGCAAATCGGCAGATAAAGACGATGCGAGTAATATACACATACACTTGTCAGCGGCGTAAAAGAAAACAAACTCCGAAATGTTACCGAGAGACATCTGCATGAAAGAAGTGTTAATTGCTTAATAAGTACCGCACAAACAAGTTTGTTTTCAACACAAATCCGTTTATATTCATACGTATACAAATCATGCAATATTTTTCCAAAGGATTTGTTTTAAATAAAAATAGTCTGCAGGTATGTGTCTACCAAATATAAGGATAATTTAGAACAATATACGAACCACTTAAGAGGCGCGAGCTTACGGTAGAGATTGAATGTAACTTTTGAATTAATTAGGGATTAATATAGAGCCCATATATGAAGCACAAATTTGAAATACCTAATTAAGTTTTGTTTGAGTTTCGAGCTATTTGATATCATACGTGAAAATTTATCTCTTAATAGTTTTTGCTTTAGAAATAATTTGAAAGAAAATCCATTTGGCTTATGATAAAGCCACAAAATTAATTGCAGGTATATGAAAATCGGGAAAATTAAAACAATGATGTACCTACTATTTAAGCAAGACAATAACGACAGATAAGACGATTGTGTATGAAATATGATGAAATCACAAAAATTAAAACATAGTAACAAAAAATAGTAGAAGAAAAAGTTTAACACAAAAGAAAATATTCTAATCATCACCACCACACGAATATTTACAATTAGAGGAACGTACATACCTAGAAGTGGTTAAATTTGAACTGCAACTGTATTTTACTTGATTTATCTTGCTAAATTCATCACGATAACTACATTGGATTTTAAAAGCACAACAATGCAAGAAATATGCAATTACACAGAAGCATTCGTTGAAAGAGAGTGCACTTAATAAGCACTTCTTTTGACTAGAAATGACTTGAAGCTGCATATTATGTCATTGTACTATTACTGTGCGGTGTGCAACTGATAACCTCATGCTTCTTCCAGGCTCAGACTAAATGAGGAATGCCGCAATACCTGCCAAAATCGGCTCGTTAGTATTAAACTTTAAGAAATGCTAATAGCTTGAATTTCTTTTCGTAATTTTATCCCACGAAATTCGACCTGATTAATTAACATTTTGTCCTTGTACTACAATTTACTAGACTTTTGGATCACACTGTACCTATACAGAGCGGTATGAACTATGCATGTACATGCGTGAACCCACAAATCGAGATGAAAAAAGACGAACTGTTCAGACAATCCACCTGTCATCGTCGCTCGACCAGTCAGTTCGAGTCAATTTGGCGAACGCGATGCGTTGACAAGATCCCCGCGCATCAAACAAAAACCGGTAACGATGCCGCTAATGTTCGGCGCGCGTCCGTCCATTTTCGAATGCCGTATTTGTGTGCGCAGACGGCTCGCCGTATCGTGTAACTTGTCATAGGCCTACGTGAGTACGCGAGAACCCACAATATGCAATTAGTAAGCCGCGAACATGGAGAACCGTCTAGCGCACGTCACGTGCAAGCCACGACGGTGTCATTCCCGCGAAACGAGACGGCTGACGGAAGCTTTGTTAAAAGGGAGCGCGCGCGATTTAGACGTAATCCGCATTTATTTCTTCATTTTAGGCGTTTTTCAACAGCGTCGAGACGCAGGCTCGCGTCCTTACAGGATTATATGTAGAAGTTGCTGTTATAAATTCGCTATATCTGTATTACGCGCTCCCTTCAGGAGAAGCTAGAATGCACGTTCTTCATTCTGGCTTACTTTAATATTTATGAACGAAAGTTTTACTTGTGCACTGATCTATTGCGTATGGGATATGTAGTAAAGTATTTATATGACAGCGTGTATATTTAACTATTATGGCTTGTATTCCACAAAAAGGATCAATGTTCAATCTAGAATTTTTTATGCGTTTATTGTTTATAAGTCATTGTCATACTTTCAATTGTTTAACACATAATTACATTTCTGCAATTGAATATACATTAAAACAATTTTAAACCTGCTAAAACCCGCTAGAAAACATAGATTCGCAGCGCGTCTTCTACCTAATCTTGAGGATAGGAAAACAATAAGCTTTTGCCTAAATATGAAACCAAAAAGTGATCCAATTAAATTTATTTATAATTTTCAACATGCTCTATTCCTACAAGATATTTAGAAACTTTAGAAAGTACATTATCGTGTTAATGGCCCATTTTCGTCTGTTGTTCGTTTTTTTTTTCTCCGATTAAAATCCATACCTTTGAATGGTAATACCACATGACTACATACAAGTAGATAATAAAGCATCTTTTTCTAAAGGCGTATTGATAAGAAAGAAAGAATATCCTTTGTATACGTGCGTTGATTATCCATACCTGTATAAATCGTTTTCTTTTAAATAGTCGGTATATCACTTCCAAGTGAAAAAAACCTAAGAGAATCGTAAAAAATGGTAAGCATGGTTAGTTAGAAAATTTAGGAGATTCATACCCAAAGATACTGAAGAAGAAAAAGAGGCATATATGCAAGCACGACTCGACATTATTATTCGTCGAATATGGCGGAAAGAAAAATGAAGCAGTGAATAAAGAGATATGAAGGAAGATCTGAGGCAAGCATGAATAACAGTAACATCGACAAAAAATATCAAATACTGATTTACCCTGACTTTCTATTTACTTAGGGTAATCTTTTCATTGGAAGAGTGTATTTCAAGAACAAGAGTTTTAGGAAGAAAAGTAAAGGATTGTAATGCAATTATCTATATACCATAGATGTCTGCCATTCTTTTACAAAAAAGTGTGGTTGATGCTTTTGAGCTTCCATCATTAGTTTTTCTCTTTTGCTTTTGTCTTTTTCTTAATCTTCTCCTACTTACTCTCGACTCTATTAAGAGCTAAATTAAAAGCATTTCAAAATTAACTCTTTGAAAGAATAAAATCAATAATAGTGTAATTCCATATTTTCCATTTACTGTGGAGCATCTATATCTCTTAAAGCGTGACAAACCATTTTTGGGCAACCGCCGACCAGATTTTGCAACACTTTGCTTATTACCCTAAAACTATTTATGCTTACAAATACTTTAAATTTCCTTTTTTTATCGCCGAGATACACATTTCATCAAATTCTCAAAACCCATCGAGTAAGTTATAGATATTTAAAAATCCTAAAAAGTAATCTTCTTAAGAAAACTCCTTGTATAACTTCTGTCCTATAATCCGCTCGTTTTTCGTATTTTGGACCATAATTTTGCTTGATGTATATATATAATCTAAAAACCTTATGCTACCCGAAGGTGTTAAGGTGTACATCATAATAATAAAGCTTACATATAAATGAATTTTGCCTATTCTCTTTTATCACTAGCCATTCTTTTCGCTTCACTCCACGTCAGTCCTCTTTTTTGTAGATTTTTCGCAATAACCTTATCCCAAATTCTGCTTGGTCTACTTTTTCCTCTCGTATTTATTGATTTAGCTGACCATACGCTTTTTGGAAGTCTATCCTCACCCATTCTTGTAACATATCCAAACAGCTTCAGCTGTTGCCTTTCAATTGTTTCCATGATTGGTTCCACGTCTAACACTTCTCTTACCCGATCATTTCTCACTCTTATCACGTCTTGTAATCCCCTCTACAGCTCTTAAATATTTCATTTCGGTGGCCTGAATTCTTCTTACTATCAGATTGTTTAGCACCCAACTTTCACACCCATATGTAAGGACAGGCTTGAATATGGTTTTGTATACCGTCATTTTAGTCTTCTGTGATATTTCCTTGTTTCTAATAAATTGTCTGTTTAGCATGTAATATAATTATATTGACTTTTCTATTCGTTCATTTATTTCGGCATCAGGTTTACCGTCTTTATTTATCCAAACCCCCAAATATTTAAATACTTTTATTTGTTCAATTTTCTTCCCGTTCAGTTCTACTGAAGTCTTCAAATCATCCCTCCCTATTACCATTATTTTTGTCTTTTCTATGTTCATTCATAGATTTGTCTTTTCCAAACACGTTTTCCATATTTCTAAACTTTTTTGTAAGTTTCTTTCATTTCCGGCGTATATAAGCAATTTACCTGCAAATGCGTTTTCCCCAATTTCAATTCGTTACATGTTTTTGTAGCCAACTTGTAGTTTTCTTGTTTGTCCTTGTACTTCTTTTATTACTTCATCCGGTACCACATTGAAGAGTATAGGGCTCAATACACCTCCTTGCCGTTGTCCTTCCTTTGTTATAAACTCATCTGATTGTGGGTTCGCAGTTCTGACATAATTTCTCGTAACATTGTATATGCTCATTACACCCTTTTGCAATTTATTATTTACTTCTTTCCTACCTAGGGTTTCCCATATTACCAGTCAAGGAACTGTATCAAAAGCTTTTTCAAGATCAATGAAGGCCACATATATATTCTTATTTGCATTCATCTCTGTTAGTTGTCTCAATAAAAATATATTGTCCTGAACCCCTCTCCGTTTCTGTACTATGGACTATGAATGCTCTAATTGCGGATCAATTACAGGGCTTAATCTTGCTTCAAGTATTCTTTCATATAGCTTCCACATTGTGCTAAGCATTGTAATTCCTCTATAGTTTTTACACTCTCTATGGTCTCCTTTATATATATATAAAAAAAGACTGAACTTTATCGCAACCCATGAAGCAGCAAAAATGGCTTATTTCTCCCTATTTCACTCCCACTTAAGCTACGGTATACTTCTCTGGGGCTTGGCAGCAGGTGCGAATAGAATCTTCCGCCTCCAAAAAAGAGCCATACGTTCGTTGTGCAACCTGAAAAATAATGAGAGTTGTCGAGGCTACTTCAGGAGAGAAGGTATACTAACCTCTACTTCAGTATACATACTCACCGCTGTTCTCTATGTGCACAACAACAAGTCACAATTTACCAGAAACGGTGACAGTCACGGGTACACCACACGGACAAGGAATGAATTACGACCATCTTTTCATCGATTGTCCAAAACTAAATTATCGGTAAATTACTGGGGCCCGCAGCTATATAACCAATTACCAGAGGAACTAAAAACTCTACCCACCAGTCGATTCAAGACCAGGGTGAAACAGATGCTAATGGAAAAGGAGTGCTATAGCGTGGAGGAATTCATTAACCTGTGATCTATGTTTGACTAGATATATATACTTATATTTATGTATGTATGTATATGTCCTATTTATCTTTTTTATTTATTTATATGTTTGTTCGTCCCACGCTCTTCTGTTTGTTTTTTATACATTTTTATTCCATATATTTATTTATTTATTCATTTTCTGTCTACCATGACAAATGTACATTGTACATAATTATTTAAATCGACACGTTCTGTAGTGGTCTAATTGCAAACAATAAAATTTATTATTATTATTATTATTATTATTATTGAATACTGGCATTATCACCACTATCATTATATCAATTTTATTAAAATTTATGTACATGATGTAAAATTTCAAATTTGTTTTGGGGCTTCCATTAGCAAAGATGTGAGTGACATTGAGAGAGGAAAAAAAGTATGGGCCAAGTACTTTAATCTGAGCTCTTGTAATGAGGGCTCCTTCCCATGCATCATGCGAAAAGTATTGGTGTAAATATCTGAAGACAATGATATGAAAAATTAATATTGTGATGACAATATTCCCAGAAACCAAAAATCATAATAAAGTTCATTAAAGGATTTGTTACTATAGAAAAACAAATTTTAACAAGATAGTCATGCAAAGAATATCTTCGCTATGTTCAAAAAACCATTTTGGAGCATTTAGTATTCAATAAAGTATGAGACCAACATCACCACCTAAAATTGATTATTGTTTAAGAAAAAATTATATAAAATAAAAATTGATTTTTTCCAAAGCGTTTTGCCTCCCTTCTCGTGAAAAGCAAAACATAATAAAATAAAATGTTTAAATGCACGTGTTTTTCAGCAACAAAACATAAAACGAAACGATGAGATGAGTAGATTAACACGATACATAAAATTTTATTCTCGCATACATTCACATGCAAAACACTCCCATTAAAAAGTGACGTAAAACGTCCCACCATATAAAGAAGCGACGGTACTGTTTTAAGTATATTAATTTACGCGATGCAACCTACCATATTTGCGCTTGAAAGATTATCTTAAATTCTCCGACGCGCACAAGCAACGCTTCGACATTGCTGTATGTCTCGACCGTAATTGTTAAACAACCGCAATTACAATGTGAATAATTGTTCCATTCAACTTGATGGGCTGGCGATTACAGTTAAGTTGACGGCGGCGCATGCATATTGTATTCGCAAAAATAATGCTTTTTTCCAAATGGTGGAATCGCGGCGAAATTACCCCAGAACAATGAATGAATGGGATATAATTGCAGATTATGGTAACCTGTTATTTTCTCTTCGAATGCTTGCACATGCAAGGAAATTATGATGGAAAAGTGAGAGATGGCGCTGAGAACTCGCGATTTTTGCAGCACGTAATATTTATTAATAACAGCTGGTGGGATAACCTTATAATCATTCCAGTATGTATAGGTACAATCAAAGCATGAACAGAATCTTAATGGATTTACGCATTATCAAAAGAAACATTTTCTTAGCCTAATCATAATTTGATTTAAGCGAAAGAAAAACATTTTTCTTATTTTATACAAATATTTGTATTTTCAAATATAAAACAAACACCGTACCAACTTCATATTACTAAAACAAAACTTACTTAACCATATTCTATAAAATTTCATACTTCGATTATAAATCTGCAAACACATTCCATAACATGCAGTATTTAGTTATGATCATAAAGTGGGTGATAAAATTGAGGCGCGTCTGAAGTATGTAACGAACAAGGTTGATTCTCAATCTCGCCAAAGTTCTTTAGTCGGCCACATGTGCTGTTTCTCAAACAGCCAAGCAGACAAAGAACGGTTGACTAACAAGGCAGGTGTTATTCTACGCGAGAGATAATTGGCAGGGCTCCCCATATTCCTCTAACATCATACTAAAATTGCAGTTGTATCATTTCTTGAATTTTAGTGACACAATTTGCCACAAATATATGCCAGGCATATGAAGAAGCATTTATCTAAATTCAAACAACCATAGAATCCAAAAACGCGTAAATTCGAGCAACGGAATACGCGCAGTATAAGTATTTACCACTAAAGCTCATAATTTTGACAATAAATGAGATGATGTAGTTTCTACCGGAGCAACTTTTAATTTAGCATTAACTACGGAGACATTAACAAATTTATCTGCATAATAAAACACCATGAATATGGCAACCGCACGACAAGCATTTTCTGAGGGATCGAAACCTGCACCCACAGTTATATGTCTACATAGTAGGAACACCATGGTAGTTATAAGTATTGGTATAGCCAGAGACAATGTTCTTAAGGAGACGGGTAAGTTTAATGGGCCAAAGTGTTAATAAAAATTGGTGGTGACAAGAAATGTTTCTAGATGGCGCTATAAGACCAAATTGGGCAAGTTGATTTGTTTAGGTTGTATATAAAATTTAGGTTGGTGGTTCTGTTTTTTACAGTTGCATCATGGTTGCATCTTGCATCCTTTGTCTTCATCCATGTGATTTGTTGTTTTGTGGTTTTACTACCGGTCTGTCACGTATTTGCTATTTCCATACTAATTATTTTTGTGTTTTTTAAGTATTGGTGGTGTTTCAATTTAATTAACTTATTTACGCTGCGGTGTTTTAGTTTTATATTCGACAAACATTTACAAAGTGCGATATATAGAATAGTTTAGTGAGCATGAACTGAATGTTTGTGGTTATATGTTATAAAGTTCACTAAATATTCTCTAATTTGTAGGTGTTAGTTACACATTATACTTAGTTCTTTAAGGTATATATTTAAGCTACATTAAGTATAATATTAATAAATAAATTTTAAATGTCAGGTTAATTATACATATAAAATATGTACTCCTGTACCATAGATGTTATCTGTATTGTAAATAAAATGTTATCTTTAGGCAAAAGGTACTTTTCTTTATTTGCCTTCTATGTTGAAATTATAAATATTAAAAAATCAAAAATTAAATAAAAGCATATTTTAATATTGTTTTGTTGCGCGCCCTCTACGAACGTTCCTTAGTACTTTAGACGGAAAATATTAACAAATATGTATAAGGGAGTTACCCATCTCCTGTGGTATCTTATCTCTGGTATAGCTACATAAATATGTTATAATACAGAAATTGTCGCAAAGATGGCGCTACCGCTTGCTTCATAATCGTTGAAAGTCTTATTTAATGTAAATTGTGTTCGGTAAACGGAGCCATGTAATATTTATTTAATGTAAGTATATATGCTAAATATCGTGTATAAAATACTGTGATTGACAATCACTCATAGTACGAGATGCTTCCACACCGGCATTCCACAATTAGCGGCCGGTCTGATCACAATCACGCCCAATACAAAGGCAATCCGCGTGCAGTCACATGCTAACTTCCGCGATTAGCCCATGCAATAAACATTCGGTCTCTCATATAATTTCAGATTAATATGAGAAAATAAAATTATACGCAACTATATTAATTATTGCAATAGTGTAGTTGATTTGTTCGGAAAATCTTATTGGCAATTTACTTTTTAATAGATCAGTTGCAATTCTTACCAGTGAGGTCAACCTATTTGCAACAAGTGACCTGTATTTTATACTAGTATAGGTTATGCCAACGTAATTGTTTAACAAAATTGGGCATTTTGTTACAATAAATGTAATAATTTTTACGAATATATGTTCCTATATGTTCTACAATTTTTTGTACTAAACTTTACAATTGTGTGTTAAATTTACATATTTTTTGTGTGTACAGCTATTGCTGAGCTCTCCCGAAATGCAGATATGTGTTGTGATACATACAAATCTTTTAATTTGAAATTTCATTGTGTAATTCTTCCCATACATCTTAACAATAGCACGTGGTGGCTTTGAATCCCAAACTGATTGAAGTAATCGTAATGTTTTATCAAAAGTTTACCATACAAAATAACAAGCGCTATTAATCCAAGTGGATCCTACCTTTTAGCTATACTGACGTATTATCCTAGCCACCAATAACATAATACATTTGCTAGATTTATTTGATTGCGTTTCATTAACTAAAAAAGATAAAGTATCAACATTCATTTTTCACTATAGCTCAAGTACTTCAGAGATTTTGTCACCATGAAGCTTCATATTTTTTGATTTACAGCTATCTACGGGTATCTCTCTAAAAAATTCTACAACATTATCACACCATTTATAATCTGAAAAAAATAATGTTGTAATTACTGCCAACACTGGAAAGTTACCGCAAAGTTTACTACACTCTATGTACATACGTGGCAATTGGCAAGTTTTGCTATTATCGGTAATTTGGAATAAACCGAATGAGAGCACATGTTACGATATAATCAGGGCTTAATAGATATTTACAAAAACATTTCTTTCGCGAACAATTCTCCACACCAATAAAGCAGGGGCGCAGTTTTCTTCAAGAAAATTGCTGACTACAGGATATTTTCGGATATAGAAGAGATAAATACAGTTTACTACAAAATTGAAGAGACTAAATATAAACAAAAACAGGAAAAGTCTATAAGGAAGCAATTAATTAATTGTAAACTGCTATTAAAAATAAAATACCATATGAGCGAAAGTTTATACTGCTTCATGACTAAGCTGAAGCGTGTTTTAGGCGCAAGGCGATGGCCGGGATACGAGGAGCATCTATAAACAGCGTATATCCGCATATAAAATTCCTAGTTCTACGATGCAAAAATTTTGTATTGTTCTTTGTATATACTGCGCTTGCCTACCGCTGTAGCCCGTAGAAAAAAACCGATATCTTACAGTGAAGTTTCTATCAGAAATGGATTTGCCCGACTGGGGCGATAAGAATCAGATAAACAGACTTACTCGACCGCAGAACACGTGCACCTGAAATACATTGGCGATAAAATTACCATTTTACATCGCACTGAATAGTAACGCGCGCGCACAACGGGACTGGGTAGAGTAAATCCGTTCTTTGCCCAAACGCCTAAACCACGCTTCCTTCTATTCATCACAATGTCCACAAAATTCGGCAAGCAAGAAGGAACTTAACGACTGCAGTTTTTTAAAGATGAAACATTTACCTTGCAGTCTCAGGCTGGCACCAAGAAACTATTACCTCAACCGTAAGTGGAAAAAAGAAACACTAATTGCTGGTCTATTATTTCAGTTCCTCCTACGTTTTACTTTAGTTCAGGAAAATCAACACCTGCTGTAATAAATAGTGCTATGGACGAAGTTTATGAGATGGATGGTAAACATACTGCAGCTGGAGTATTCTTTTAAGCTATCGAAGACATTCAATGAAATAAACCATTCGGTGTTACTACATAAAATCCGTTTCATTGGTGTTGGTGGGATTGCTTGCCAGTTATTTGAATCGTATTTTTCCGAGAGGACCGTTTGACGAAAACATGTGTAGTGTGAAGGTGCTGCTCCTAGGTCCTTCCTTGCTTCATAAAATTTAAAATATCACTTGGCAAATCAGAGCCAATAAGTTTACATAATGTCCAGTATTCTCTAAGATGGCCATGATTTCCAAATAAAAGCTACGAATCTAACGAAACATCAAGTCTCTGCTCATATTTCCTCTAAAGTCTTATTCTTTTTTGTAGTTTCTCTATGGTATCATGACGTTTTTAGTTACAGCTCACGTTTTGCGATTTGATTTATTTATTTGTTGATTATTAGTTATTACTTATGAACTGGACGGTCATGAAACGTAGATCTTTACTGCTTGTAAAGCAGCGAGAGAGTAATTATAAAAGTCGACCTGACGCCATCATTAATTGCTAAAATCGGATCCCTTACCCCATTAGCGACGGATACAACTAAACGAGGCGCTCCGATTTTAACCAAAATAACGAAAAAATAATTACTCACGTCAAAGTCGTAAATCTCCGAGCTAAAAATCCGGCGGTGCCGAATGACGCGTACATACCTACAACCGCGTACGCTAGCAGGACGACATGATGCGAAATTCGAAACACATCAAGAATTAGAAATTTTGGGCGCACGTGGTCCGGGGTAGTGAGAGCCAGTGTCGCCTACTGCGATCGCCCGCTTAATGCGACAGGCTGCCCGTTAGCTTGGATCGGTCGACCGTGCCGTTGTCATTAAGGGTGGCGATGGTGGTAACGGTGATGGTAGCGCACTGTCGGCAATTAGCGAGGTCGTAGGGAATTCCGGGGAGGCGAACCGGAAGTGCCGCTGCACAGCGCCACGCATCCCGCTAACTATACGCGGGTCGAACGGCTGGAGTTCCTGCTTTCACTGCCATTGCGGGGTTGCGTAGACGAACGTGTAGGGTGAATGAACAGTTTGTATCGGCAGAGGGAGGTTTTTTATTCGATGTATGAACCATCGCACTTCATATTACACATCAAAAGTGCTGTTTCTACTGATTTAGACCTATATGAAGGGTGTTAATACTACACGGAGAAAAATTTATTATTAAGGTGGCACCAATTGACGCACATTGAACAACAATTTGTGGGTAAATATATGATAACAACAACCATTATTCAATACAACCTAAAACTTGTTGTCGAAAAACTTTGTTAGAACTGCCACAAAATTTGGAAGGATATAATCCCAAAACATGTTACAATCAACCAGTTGCTTGTTGTTTAACGAATCACAAAAATATGGTGTTTTCAACAAAATTGTGTGAAATACAGTATTAAAAATTGTTTATCACTACCAAAGCAATTTGAAACTTCAACAGCAAGTTGTGGATATTTAATAAACAATTGATTTTCCGTCATCATTTTCTACGTTTATATTGTCACTTGATTTTGATTTTTGTAATCGCAATTTCTGTTCAAAGCGAACAATATTTTAGTAGATTCACACACAAATTCGGTGCTGTCTGAAATGTAAGCTGTGGAGGGTTTAAGTAAAATATCAGTATAGGATAACACATTTTTTTATTAATAATTAGCAAAAAAAAATAAACAAGATAAATTCTAAAACTGGGAAACACTAAAAATTAAGATTAAAATTTCAAATGTATCTAAGTCTTATTTTACAAATGTCTCAAGGCAACGTATATTCTAGATCGTTTTGCAACTTTTAAACAAGGGAAAACACTAGGTAATTTATCGAAAGGTTTAATGTACTCATCATTACCAATCTGTACTTCGTACGCATAATATTCCATTCAGCTAGCTTCTCTGTAACAAAATTATCCATATCTAAGAGTCAGTAGACGTCAGAAGTGAGCCAGTTTTCTTCAATTTTAATACACTGTCGTTCTTTTACACAAAACTAATAAGCTAACACAACGTCACAACCGAAAATATATGGCGTGGTCTACTCCGCCTGGTAACTAGCAGACTAGTCTGTTTCTTCAAGGCTATGTAAGACCAATGAAACACGCGGTTAGAATCACGTGATACTACTGTCCATGCCGGGACTTCCCGCATCACAAGTTGTAATATCGACAACGTAGGCGCCCTGTTGCGTCAACTACAATTGTGTGTAATGTAAATATTTCTTGACTGTACTGGTTTGAAAAATTGTGTTTACATCTACTTCACTTCATCGCACACGTTGTTCTGTATTTTAGCTCTGAAATAACTACAACTATAATGTTATCGCCAAAGCGATTATTTGTACCGTAAAATATTTGAACACCAACAAAAGTGTTGTTGGTGGAACAAAACAAAAGTTTTGGAATATACTTACAAAACTTTACTGCAATACCAATTTATTTTTGAACCGATTGCAATGTAAGGACAATACTTTTTTTGTTGGATTTGCAATGTCATTTTTCTCCGTGTAGGTCGTTACACCAGAAAATCGTAGCTAGTACTCATTAAATCAAACAACTTTTCTTAGATCCAATTTTTGTCTATATTTATTGGACTCTATTACTTTGATGCAAAGAAAGTTTTTTAACAAGGAAAATCCAGGGTTAACTTCTCTTATTTTCACAGCAAATAAGAAGGGATAAATAATACATGAAATTCAAATTTATGCTATTTAATTTACAATGACTCACATACAGAGAAAGCATCAGCACGAAAAGGAATAAATTGCAAATTTTACAACTATGCAGGATGCTCAAATACGTCCGAACTTAGCATCTGCGAACGGAATCGTGTTAAAACAACATTCGCTAAAACGCGGTCGTTACATGTTGCAAAATATGTGATTGTTTTGCTATGCGGCACATTGCTCAGCTCTCTACTAGGAAGTATGTATACATTGTATTAGCATAAAAAGTGAATTTAAACACGCTGACAGCGCTCTTGCACTCTCGCTTTTGTATTTTACAGAATGCGCTAAATGTACTAGGTACACAAGCCAAGAATAAACTCGATAATGTAATCGCGTCACTCCGACGGGAATCTTCGATTAGTAGGTGAATAGAATCCGCTTATACTTTGGTGTTTCCCATAAACTCACCCCGATAATTGTCAATTTGTTTGCAGTAAGCTGACGGGCGTGAATATTAGAGGGCTAATTCGTGTAAGGTTTGCCAGAATGAGTGACGTGCATGCCCAATTTGCCGCAATTAATGAAAGCAGCTGTTCTCTTTCGTAATTGGCAGGTGAAGTCGCGAATATTCTAACTAATGAAGTTGCGGAGATTTTGATGAATTGTGCAAAGCGTGCACACAAATTCTGCTACGGATTGCTTTACCAATTCTTTAAGTGAATTTCGGGAATTCGTATGATATTTATATATATCTACTTTTCCAGGAGATTTTGTGCAACACTGTATGTAAATATATGCATATAAATTGCACAAAATGAGGATTAGATATGCATACTTTCGAATTTAGTACGAAAGTGATTTATTGCTTGCGGCATTGTCTCAATGGTTTCCTTAATACTCAAACTATATATTATGCAAATCGAAATAGAAAATATGTAAAAATCCCCCGTCGCTTCTACTTATACGAAAGCACAGTAATATGCAAAATACAACCACATCCTACAAATCCCACACTTCGATATATGGCGTACGAATACATGTAGGCACGACGATTTAAAAGTAAAATAATTTCGCATCTTCTACGTCTACACGGAAAATATTCGATCAATCATGGCAAGCTGAATAAAATAAAAGATAAACGACCAGCGTATCGCCGAGAGAAAGATTTCCATAATGTTGGCAAAGTTTTTTTTTTTTGTCCCCGGAAACGGGAAACTCGGACGGTTTCCCGACTTGTGCAGTTAATGGCGGTGCTGTAAAAGAGATTGCTATTTACGAAGATTACGGCGTATTGAACGGTTTGAATGATGAAGCCCTGGGCGGGGGCAACTTTGATGTTTGGAAAACGCATATAGGAGGGTATCTATCTTATTACCGGCTCTAAATTCTCTGAATAGACCGGACTTACGGATCCAAAGCGCAGTAAAAGCCCACGTTACTTAGACTACCTATTGTACACGTAGATTTAATGGTGTCTGGATTTATTAGTTTTATATTGCTTTTTAGGATTCATTACTCTGACTCGACGAAGCACTAACGTAGTAAGTCGGTTTATTTAACGAAATCAAGCGCTCTTGAACCTTCTTTCTGGATTATTTCTTTTTTCTTCCTCTGATCATCACAACTAAACTATCTGCGGATTATATCAACAAATTACTTTACATTTGGACTGGCTTTTAACCTGGTGAGCCATCATCTGTAATTACCTCCAATGCAGATATCTTTCAGCCAAAACTTCTAATTTTTTAGCATCCTTTCTCTTCCAATCTTGAATTTCAACCCCTCTCGATATTATGCAGTTTCTCAGGTTACCATTCAATATCGTAACACTTATTTACCGACCCCGTTTTTTACATTTCCTTTGGATGTCTCCTTTTTTTTACAGTACTATCAAAGGATACAACAGAAGATTTCCTATCAATGTATGACAACTTTATTTCTTGTCATCTTCTCTTTTATGTTTGTTTGAACTTTTCTGCTTCTTGAATATTATTAGTTACCCTCTACAACTTATTTATGTTTTTGTTAGCACAGCGAAAGCTGAATAATAATACCGGACAGCAAACTTTATTATACATAAGTATTATAATTGCAATACATCGTATATAACTCTTCTAATAAATAGTAATACTTTTATGAATACGCGATATAGGGTTGCTATCTCTTAGATTTTACTATTTACTATGTTTGTAATATGTTGTAATAGCTACTTTTCTCTGTGTTGGCAGGTTTTTGCTTTATTATACTAATACTCCACACTAAATAAATTTAGTTATTTATTTCTTTCATATTCTTCTTACCCTTACGACTTCTTAGGTGTATTGCTCTAGCTTTTCTACATCGCTCTCTAAATAAGAAACACGACCTACTCCTTTACATTTCACACGTCTTCGGACGGTACCCCTTCTCTATTCGTACCTCTTAATTGTTGCTCTCTTAGAGTGCCTGATAAGCATCTACATGTTTAGGCTTTATGAACGCCCCTTAAAAAATAAATATTTAACCAGTAATAAACATTTTTAAAATTAATTTTGTAGTAAAGGTCAATCTAAAATTGTACTAGATTTTTTCCGGTATACAGGATGGCTACTTTTTAATAGAGACATTATTGCTATCTTGGAAAATGTAAAAGATACGAAGTCGGTTAAATAGGGAAAAAGTTGTGTATTTTAGTCATAAATAAAGTGCATTAAGTTAATTAAATATATTCCGAATGGTTCCGGAGATATACGAAAAATGCGTTTTTCTTTTTTTTTATGTAGCGCCTTGATTTCAAAGATAGCAAAAAAATTTATGAAGGTTTTTTGTTTTAAACTATATTAGTTATAAGGTATTATAATGAAACCGCAAGGTTTCGGTTCAGCAGTACTACGATCAACTTCATTTTTTTCAAATACGGGCCTGTACTTTTTTTTCATTTCTTGATGTTTTTCTCTATTTTAAATACGGATGATACTATATTTACATTAAATGTTTAGCCAGTAATTATTGTATTACTAATTGTAATTGAATACGGCTCTGAATAAAAAACTACCTTCTATTTGTATAAATCATTTTGTTTTTCATTTTGACTCAATGGCATAATAAGGAAATGCAAAAAATAGGTAAGCGCAAAACAACGAAATATTTACGATGATATAAAATTCAGTTATAAAAAGACAAATTAATAAAACAAAAAACTATATGTAAAAATTAAATTTATACATCAAACTTGCTGAAAATGTCCGCCATTATTTTCTATGCGATGTTGAGTTCTTAAACATATTTGTTTCGTAACTCTGGCTATAATCTCTGGTGTAATTTGGCTGCAAGCATATACGATTCTTTGTCTTACTTGGTTCACATTTTGCATATTATCGTCATATACTTTATTTCTTTAAAGTAACCCTTAGGAAATAATCTAGTGGAAGGAGAACGAGGTAGCCATTTTATTCTTCCATGACTACCAATCCATTTAGGAAAATTTCTATTTAAAAAATCCCTGATATTCAGGGCATTATGGGGTCCACAACCATCTTACATAAAATAGTGTAATCGTTGACGTATTAGCAACGGAATTGTATCCATTATTTCTTCAAAAATGTCAACGTAATTCCTACTATTCAAATTGCTATCAATAAATTTTGGCCCTATTATGTTATTATATGTCAAACCACACCAAACATTTAAAGAAAATCCTACCTGTGGTCGCACTTCTTGCGTTAAGTGTGGGTTGATTATTGCATAATAATGTTTGTTTCTTCTTCATAAATAAATAAAATAAATAAAATAAATAAAATAAATAAAATAAATAAAATAAATAAAATAAATAAAATAAATAAAATAAATAAAATAAATAAAATAAATAAAATAAATAAATAAATTACTTTGACACATTGATAGATGCAAAAACTAAACAATGACAATTGATAACTCTGAACATGATGGTACAAATAATTACAGTGTCACCTAAGAAAATATGAATATTTTGTCGTAAAAAATTATAAACCAACGCTAGAAAAATTACAAATTTAGAATATGTTATATTTTTTTTTATCGAGCTTCAAGGGTGAGCCAAAGCTTAGAAAATTTACAGAAATTTTATTATTTTTGGAACTAGATAAAAATTTGCAGTTTTGACGCGTTAAAATTCGCATTGCGTTCTCATTTTTCTGGATTAATTATAGTAATACCATCGCTTTTGACAAGCTAGTAGATAACGCTATAGAAACATTTAAAGTATGAAAGAAAAACACTATTATTTATGCTTTTCCTGCTAATCACTAAAATTAAATTACAAAGGCAATTTTTACATTTTACACAATTTTTACCTTATGTAGGATTTGAACCTGATACCTCTCGTTTACCGTACTAGCGCTCTGACCAATTGAGCTAACGAGGCCGACAAATTCCTACGATTTGAATTACATCAAATACAGTTCATAGAAAGCCGAGAGTTATTTAGATTATGTAGAAAATTAAAAAAATGCACTATTATTCATGCTCTTCACTTACTTGGTGTTACTCTTTTCTATGAGTCCAAGTTTTTGACACTCGGTTATCATTCACTAAAGTTACAGGGCTTTGCGTATGACAAAAAAATATGGTTCCCCTCACCACTTTGTAATAGGCGCAACCTCAAAGTGTCATGAACCAAACTTATAGGTAATTATGGGTTGCTTATTTTATAGTTATTTTTCACCAACAGAAAATTATTAAAAAGAATAACCAAAGTAAAAGATACCAATCTGCTCCATCTAACGGAAACTTCAGAAACTTAAAAATAGTTTTAAGGAGGTTTTCCTTACTAGTATGTATTAGTATAATTTTCATTTATAAGCATTAGGACCAACCGTTACCGAAGTATGGCCAGTGATCACCCTTTATAAATCACTCAGTGCATGCAAATTAAAACATCGTTGTCGTTATTCATACGATAATTAAGAATTAAATCGATATTACAATAGGGCTCTGTATATGTATAATATACATGTATTGATTTTTACCGTGTGGCCATCTTAATGAAACGTGACTCACAGCAACTGCCGGTTACCTTCCCTTATTACTCCGACATAAATTTACAATTATTTTTCTGCTCCTTTTCACTTAATGTAAGGATACTGGTCTTGTTTTGCCCGAAGTGATAATGTTCCCTGTAAGTAGTCTGCTTAGAACTACCCCTTCAATTTTACAACCCGTGACCGTTCACGGGTTTTCCACGTTTTACTTACTCAACATGTTAGTCACATCCTGCTACTCTGACACCCCTCGCATTAAAAGATATATACGTGTATAATTTCAGAAGAATGTCCGATTGGAATTGGAAAACTTAACAAAACAAAAGGGAAACAATTCAATTTCCATAGCAAATATTCTAAGCGATTTCAATGTGAATGCATATCACATAATTGCTTGCTTTAAAGTACCAAAAATGTCCCTTCTTTTTATGTATAATGTTCACTACAATAGGTAAACATATGCGTGGCAGGTATCATATGGTGTATACAGAGGATTGCACGCCGGCGTCGAAATCGAATACCGAATTTCGAATATGTCCATTACGTGACCTAGGACACAAACGACAATACTTTATAGGTGAAACTCCGGATGAATATTAAATCCGGGAATATTAAGCAGCCGTCCGCAACCGACGAGGTGGATGGATATGGTTAACGTAACGATGTGGCGCGCCCTCTTCATAAAATTAATGAAACTTTGTGAATTAGTTCGCCGAAGGAGGAGAACTATCGATTATCCGGCCTCACAGAAACTAAGCAGATGTCGTCGAACTTCAATTATGCCGTCCTCAATTTTTAATTAAAAAACAGTACGGTGGATGATTACAAATTGATGGAATTTTGTATTTCCTAATGACTGTTTATTAGAAAATTACCGCTCTATTTCACGATATCAACACAATATATATTTAAACTTTATTATCGCTGCAATTGGAACGTAGATGGATCACAATAATGCAGTATACGTGAAAAAGGAATCATATGTACAAAACAGTTATTTAACGAGCGAAGTATAGAAATAATCAAAACGTGATGCAAAATGGTTTTTTAAGGAACTGAAAAAGAATTGTTTTCTACTCTTTCCTAAATCGCAAAAAAAAACAAAAAAACAACGTAGATATGTTCTAAATTAGGAGTCGATTTTATGCACAGCGAAAAAAAAATCTCTTTAGTAATGTTTCAGTATGGAAACCGTACATTCTTTATTAGCAGTGTCCTACTTTGAAATCAAAAATTGTCACTTTATTAATAAATTTAATATATAGAAGCTTCAAATGATTCCATAGTGACCTCTAAGACCAACTTTAGAGCGGGTAAAACAGATTCCTTTCAGGTCCTCAAAGAAATGCAACATCCCTGCCACCGTAGATCCTGTACCCGCAGTCGCGGCTCGTGACTTTTTACCCAGGGGAGACTAGTGTAACCTAACTCTTCCCGGTCAATAAATTATATTTTTATATCTATTACTGTATCATTGGAAGTGTAAAATAAAAATTGACATCAAAAAGAAACCAAAAAGAAAATAAAATTACTCGTCTAGCAAGAACCACGTAGAGATGATAGTGAAATCTTACCTGAATAGGAAAATGGATAAATCGTGTAAGGTGATAGGGAAAAAGCTAATAAAAGGTTAAAATAAACTCTTAATAAACCAAAAATAAACTAATAATAAATAACAAATATAGTAATAACTTATAAAATTTATATAAATAATAAATAAATAAACGGTAAATAAGCAATAAGTTGTTGATAAATGATAATAACAACTAAATAGATCTATGTTTTTTAAAAACTAAAATAAATATTTTAATATTTTTTTGAAACACGGAAAACTATATTGCTACTCTTACCCGCTCGTAAATACATCGTTTTGCGTTAATGTAATAAAAAAATCATTTTCAATTGATATTAAGGATAAACTGCTTAATTGATTTTGATACGGTGGCTGTGGCTTTTAATTTTTTGTTTTTTTTTTTAGTCAATGCTTATAAGTTCACTCAGTTCCGGCATACATTCACATAAACCGCCTGAGGTATTGTCCGGCAGCTATCTCAGGGTTGGTAATAAAAGTTCATTAAAAACAATAAAAGAGGTTCGTGGATAAACTGTTTAATAACACACTGAGTTAAGTAAAGGACAATAATAAAATCGTTATTTAAATGACAGGGGAATTCTGTCGAATGATCATTCGATTCACATTTAGTTACAAACATCAAGCGGTGGCTAGCCGGGGTTAACGAGCAAATGATAAAAGTACAAAGAAAAAAAAGAAAAGGTTAAGTTATTATTTAATTAAATACTAAAAATGAAAGTTGACGGTTCACCAGTATACAGAATGACAAATATTAAATATTTAAAGTTAGGCGTTAAGAAATATTAGAAATAAAAGTTACTAAAATAAAAGCCGCAAAGGTTATTCGTTATGAAAATAAACAAAGTCTTCAAAGTGAGAGACACCTATTGGTTTCGTGGGTAAGCTATTTGAGTGACGTCGCAGTGGTCTGACGTCATGAGTTGGTGACGTAGCAATGACGTTGTAATACACGAGACCAATTTACGCTAACGGCGTAATTAAATGAAATAAAATCAAGATCTGGCCTTTATCCGTTATGCGAGGTATCGGCGTTGATTCGCTAGTGCGGGCGGATGCTCGGCTACGGCCTTTCCCTGATGTAAGCGGGTCGACGATACAATGGCTGGCGGCGTTGGGTTGCTCGGCAAGGCGTGTTCGGGCACGTACAAAGATGATCCTCAGCGAGGGTTGTGGGAAAGACTTTCTTCTTCACAAAATGCCACACGGCACACGTCCCACACGGGATAATAACGAAGATTTCTCACAACTTAATTAATTACGCCTCCCAAATCTTACAGAAGTAAATGGAGTAGAGGGTAAATTAGGTGCGTCCCTTAACCACGCTGACCACGTGAGTGGAGGGGTCCGAAACGCGGGATCGCGGCAGATTGGTGGATACAAAAGGCTTAAAAGGAGCTAAACAAAAGAAATGAAAGACTAAAACGGTTCTTAATAAATTTTAATTGATGAAGAGTGACTCAAAATCCTTAACCAAAAGTAAAATAGCGTGAAAAGAATTCACGGAAGATCTAGATTGAATGGTAGTTCGGCAAACAGCCGAGAGATGACACTACCTGTACTAAAAGATGAAACAATAAAATAAAAGACAATACAGAAGTGCAAATCTAACGTTACAGTTTTTATTAATAAAATTTAACATCTCAGTTGACGTTTAACATTCTCCGAACATTTGAGGATCATGAATTTCGTCAAAACAAACCTATTGTTGTAAAAGTGTTTTCTAAGAAATTTTACGGACAGTTTTTGCAATAAATTAAGAATTTGTCAAAAGTTAATAAATCAAAGAAACGTAACTTGTGTATATCTTGAAATCTAACAACTGCCTGAACGATTAACGTATCTAAAATTTCGTTAAAAATTTGTTTATATTCTTGTATTTCCAATCTATGTCTTTTCTGACTGAGTTCTTTGTCAAAATATAAGTAATTATATATATCATTAAACCGACGATTATTATTTCTGTATTCTTGTAAAGTATGAATAAGAGCTAACAAACGATTCCACGCAAAACTGATGTCAGTTATTCTGCAGTATTGAAAATGTAATCGCATACGTGCGAACTGCGAACGTTTTACGAACGATAAGGCACGACAACTTGCCGATCTCACACGATCTCACCGGAGCCAAGCCTCCGGTCCCATTCTTTATCGCCGTACAAAGTATACGTGATGGTAATAATCACACTTGCGGCTAGCCTGCTTGCCTGCTCTTATAATATGCGTGCAGTAAAATTTTATGCATTATTGGAAATTTGTTTGCATTTTCAAATGAAGTTATGAATAAATATACTATTTATTATAAATTCTTTGTAAAAATTGCTTTGTTATAGTATATAGCCAATGCTTAAACATTGTTTTCATACCTACATAATTAAACACCATTTATTTTATTAAGAATAATAGGGGAGGCTTAGCCTCCTTAGCCTCCCCTGACGAGCCGCCACTGTGTACCCGATCCTCTTGGCAGCCAAACAGCGGCAAATGAAATGTTCCACTATCTCTTCGTTTTTCATACACAATCAGAATTTAGCCACATACATCTTCAGGTATTATCTGAATCTGCGATGCCCAGTAGAATCAGAAACATTCCTTTTTACGATTTTTGTAGCGAAATTCGGGTATATCTTTGGTCCTGACATAATTTTTTTTATCAAGCCAGTATAATTTGTTCTAGTTTTGTAGTGCTTTCTGGTTTACCCAGAAACTGATTTGGATTAGTTTTAATAGTTTACCCGTATAGTGTTCTTAACACCTCGAGAGTACCACTAAAAGTGTTCATTAATTTCCATGTAATGTTTTCTTATTCTAGATATCTCTAGTGCACATTTAAAATTTAAATAGTCTAGGTCCTGAAATATCAGTATCTGCTGCTGAACGTTCTAGCATTTTCCGACTCTTGGATTGTAATAGGAATGCGAATGTTCAGCTGTATTTTTGAATTGTCACAAACCACAAGGTCTTTGCATTCATCAAAATAAAATAATATATACACTGGTATATGAAAAGAAACGAACAATTACGATTTTGTTAATATTTCACTTGCGGAATACGTTATTTTTCTTTCTTATTGCTCCATGCATCCAACAAATCACGTTTCCTGTATATAACTCACATCACAATAGGAAATTTCCTTCCAATTTAGAGTATCGCAGCTGTGACTTCAACAACTTCGAAGTATCATTGACTGGAGTAACCGGTTCACTCATCAATAACGCTACATTATTCAGTAAGGTAACACAACAATCGTATCGAATCTCGTATATTAGGCTCTAAAAGCTTATACCCTCGGTATACTCATAATAGCTTATTATATAATGCATTAAGCTCTTGCCAAACACATTCGCGCCCCTCGTACTGATACGCAGTTCGGTAACCCTCTCTCCCTCTTTGGGAGGTGACAAATATTCGTTCGTTATAGGCTATCTACGTTCTATGAATGTAAATTAATATATTTTATAAGTTGAAATTTTAATTTAGATATTCAATTTAGGCACTACAATTTTACACAAAAAACAATTAAATAAATTATGTAAAATATAATTCTTTATTAAGATAGATAAGGAGACGTCTTATAAAAATGGCTTTAAAATGCCGGGTGGAATCTAAAAATACAATAAAAGATATAAATTTCTATTTATAATGTCAAAGTTGGCCATGAATTCTCGTATAACCGGAATTACAACATTGTTGGTGCTATTTTTTCTCAATAGGTCACAGCCAACAAATTCAAACACTTTTAATGGACAGGTTCCGTGAATCAGCCTGAAAAAATAGAATAATGCCATACGAAATCTTTTTAATGATAAAACTAGTTTTCATATACATATTTTTTTAAAGCAAGTGATCCTTATAGCTTATTTGCAATAAATATATAAAATTTTGGAATTAAGCATGATGCACAACTAATTCTTTTGGCATAATTTACCCTCACCTATGGCGTACCGGATATGGCATGGGTTATTAGGGTCACGAAGTTCAAGTGAGACTAACTGTGTATCTTTTGACATTTTTATACAGGATAACCTTCTCAGTAAAACCATAACAAATTTTGTGTTTTTTTGGCGTAACAAGACACAAAACTATTTCAATTCTAAATAAATAATGTGCTTTATTGTCATGAAAAATTATAAATTAATTTTGTGGACAAATCAGAGTAATTAACAAATTTAACAATGAAAAACTACATATACAATAAACACAGATATAAAGTGTCAGATACACTAAGTTATCAAAGAATAAACCAGAGGATTGCGCTGCGCGCACAAAGAAAGAAAAGGGGAGATGAAAATTTGAAGGCAAAGAAATTTAATGTTAATGTTGCTAGTTTTCTTTATCCAGGGTTCTATACATACTACACCACTAGAAATTGTAGCACAGCAGTTGTTTTAATATCTTGCAATTGGTGACGTAAATCTAAAATTGGCTTCACTAACAGTTTTGTTTAGAAGAAACAACTAGAAGTTTATCTTATTTAGGATCCATAATATAAGGTGCGTGTATCTGTTATGTAATCAGCTTTAAACAGTCGAAACATGAAATAAATGCGAAATTTATGACAAATTATAATACGCTTCTCTAATAAAACATCACAAATGTTAAATGTTTGGGTCAAATTTGTCTGAACTTCTTTTTCTTTCTTTCTTTGCAATTTTACCTTATACGTTACTGGAATTTTCCGTAGGAATTGCATATATTTTTTAGTGTGTACCTACTCAGTGAGTTTAGTTTACTTGATTTATATCTCACGAACAGTGGCTTAACATGATTTAACGCATATTAAAACTAAAAAGAAAATTAGTTCTTTTGACAAGAACGATAAAATATTTTTGATGGCGCCATCTATGTTGCGGTATCGAACAACTTATGTTAATGAACTATACAGTGTGGCAACCGTTCATAGCACGATGCATGTATTAGTAACTACTGGTCGACTATAAATGGGCGTGCCACCTTGAATTGCCACGCCTACTTAGCGGCACGCGGATGGCATTTACAAACGATAGCGGACGTATTATAGGTTACACGTATAAATGTATTGGGGCATATAGGCAAATAAAAGTCTTTTAGAGTTCTATGTTATAGCATAAGTGATTAATAACATTACATGTGGTAGAAAATACTATTCCTGAAAAATAAAAAGCACTGTTAGAGGTAGTGTGTTCCCGATATAAGTAAATATTGTTAGTTGTTTGAAGCATCAGATAATCACTGATAACATGTCAGTGAAGTAATTCATCACAGCCTCATAAACAACATAAAAAGGCAAAAATAAATAATCAGAACTCCGAAACTTTAAAATAAAAACTAAAATAATATTGTTCAACAAGTATAAAATCTAAAAACGCAACTATAATAAAATAATGGAAAATAAAATATTTAATTCTTAAAACAGAATTGTATTCAACATTGCAATTAGCTAGAAGAGAATATTATTCTTAAACAATAATAAAATTTGAAGTAAATTAATTTATTAAGTGATAATAAAATAAATTTAAAGTTCTTTCCAATCAAATATTTATTTTTAAATTAATTGTATCGACCGGTTTCGGCTTGCGCCATCATCTGGACACACACAATATGTCTTGAAGGAAAAAAGGTGCTACGTCAGCTTGATATGAGGAGTTATACATTAATAATTGTGATATAACACAAAACATATAAACATCGACAAATCACAACGACAATACAATACACGTTAAAAATTATTTAATAAATATTTGATTGGAAAGAACTTTAAATTTATTTTATTATCACAATTCCACCAATCAAAACTTCCATTATATCTAATTTATTAAGTGTTCAAATAAACCTCCCTCTGGATAAGAACAGTAACCCAACCGATCATAAAAATTCCGACGAACATTTATTAACATATCTGCTGTGACAGTATTACTGATTTCAATAATTCTCGCGCGCAGTTCCTTTAGGTTTGATGGCCGCTGATCACCGTATCTGTATATTGTATTATGTAAAAAGGACCATAAAAAGAAATCGATTGGAGCTAGATCAGGGGACCGCGCTGGCCATTTAATAGGGCCCGAGTTACCGATCCATCTGTTTTCAAAAACCGCGTTTATAAAGTTTGTTACAATGCGTGTATTGTGTGCTGGGCAACCATCTTGCTGAAACCAAACTTCATTTATATTAAATCGCTCCCGTATTGCCGGAATAATATTATTTTCAAGTAACTGTAGGTATCTATTTCCGTTTAAATTACCGTCAATGAAAAAAGGCCCAATTATATGATTTCCAATGATACCTGCCCATACATTTAGCTTCTGTGGATACTGCGTTCGCGTTGGTATATTTAAATGTAGATTTTTACGCGACCAGTAACGACAAACTGGGCGGTTATGATGCCCGTGTAGGTAAAATGTTTTTTCATCTGTGAACAATACGTTGTTAAAAAAAAATTGGTTATCGCGATATTTATTTATCATTCTTTCGCAAAATTCCATTCGGCGATAATAATCATCGGGAAGAAGTATTTGTGAACTTGTAAATTTGTATGAACGATATTTATTAGTACGTAAAATCTTATGAACCGTTGTTTTAGAGATACCTAATTCGTGAGCAATTTGTCGAGATGACATAGTGGGATTTACTTCAACTAAAGCACATACTCGAATTTCTATATCGCTTACATTCTTATCCGGAACAACTTTATTTTTATTATTTACTAAAAAAAATGTAGTTTCAAATCGATTAACGGTCCTACGAATGGTGCTTGCATTGGGAATTTGACTTTCGCGGAAATTAGCTGCAAATAAATCCCAAGTTACTTCCGCGGAATTACCACCGTAAAAGTGTTTAATCATGAAGAGTTTTTGCTCCGGCGTATAGTATTCCATTTTTAAAATAACCGTTATCTACCTACCAACAACGCGTTTCATTAAATAGTACGAGCGAGTAGTTCTCCCGACGAAATATAAAATGTATCTGACACGCACGTGTGCGACGGCTCATGCGCCTGTGCGGCGACAGCGTAGAAATGTGGATTTCTTGGCAAATACGAGTGCATCATAGCATATGCTAATGTAATCCAGTCGAATATTCCGTATACTTCTTTACCGTTCTAATGCACGGATACCTCTGTGTATCTCGCTTACACTACAGGATCGCTATAATGCGGACAATTGGTATAGGTGGTGCTGCTAATTTACTAAAAATAATAGTACTAAAATATTACTTATATGCTAGGTTTTTTGTATGATGATGAAACTAATATCGGAATTTAAATAAAGTTAAAGTTTTATTTTGAATGGATGGAGATATTTCTGGGGCCGTTGAACATTTCCAAACTCCATAGATATTTGCAAAACTAAGTAACAACGTATTAAGAAACTCTAGAAACTTACGTAAAGCAAACTGAAATGTCAAATAAACATTTGTTTACTAAAGTTCGTGTTTTACATCATCAAATATGGAAATCTTCCTGCAGCTTCAACCCCTTGTCCTCGACAATTACTTAATGGTACAAGTACATGCGTATTCCTACTTGGAAATTACAGCGGGATAGATATTATGTATTTTGCGTGATGAAATTTGTGTAATCCGAATCGAACAGCATGTTAGACTCACCTCAATTAGGACCCGAATACCTAACCCCTTCAACTAACCACCGCGTTCTCCAACTTCGTAACGGGAGCGAGGTTGCTAACAGGGGTTTTCATTTATTTGCAGTCGGTACACAGTTAAGCGCAGAAAGCCGGAAGTAATATAGCCATCAGGTCGGTACTCTAACCGAAATCTAAACAGAGATTTCCAATCCCACCTACGTTAGTACGTAGAAGGGCTACTACTATCTATACACTGCACCGTGGAAATTCGATCGGAATATTTACGTGTAAATATAGAGCGGTAAATTTTTCCGTGCCCGAGGCGGTATTCACGTCTTTCGACGGAATTTGATTTTATATCGATTGCCCTTAACACTTGAATGGAGTTTTTCGAGCGAACGGGAAAGGTTAAAAACCGAAAAGGCATTTATTCGCTTGATCACGTTACAGTGAGTGACGTGATAACGCAAGGTACAAAAGGCGCCAGCACACGTATCTGCATAGAATGCGCGTACGCCTTCTTCTTATATCGAAGGAGAGAATATCTACGTGCGCTCGTTAAGTCTCCTGTATATGTCGTTCGAAAAGTAATTTTATGGATGTGTTCGTGGAAGTACAATGTTCGTGCTGTTTCGAATATTATAGTGGATACAGCAAAGGGTCGTATGATATCAAATTTTATGAACCGATACGTGACAGTGAATTCAATGAATTTTATTTCGAAAATGTACTCATTCTGCTATGCAGACAACACCTGTATTATGATTTTCTCAAAAAACCTGCGAGAATTAGATATTAAGAGTGTTTAACACCAGCTGGTGGAGTCAATAGCCGGCAGACGCGCCCCTTACATTTCCATCCAGGGAGAAAAACTATATTCGGTCAATTAATAATTGGTTCATTCAACAAAGTTCAATTTCACTCCATATGATTTAACCAATGCACAATTGGTTGAACTTTTTTTATTGAAACCACTTTAAGAGAAAATTCGAGCAAATAACATTAAAATATTAGTGCAGCAGGAAGTTTTTTTGTGGCAAAGAAAAGGTAATGTTGTCAAAACTAGTAAAACTAAAACAAATAAATTTCGTCCTATTAAGTGCAGTTTTCTTTCCCAGCAGATCTTTCAACTTACCTGAACATTTTTGAATCGCTGGAGGTTCCACATTTTGTTGTTTTGATAAAATCACTGCGCCTGCAACATAAAATTGATGTCAACATTAAAAATAAATAGGTATATAATAACTTCCATAACAAATACTTACAATTACTGTGGATATTTTCTGGCATTCCTATTGCTCAAATTCCAAGTATCCATCCTTCCTAAAAATACCATAAAAAGCATGCTATAACGATTCAACTGTGGAAGAGATGCATAAACACATCTATCTCATCAACTAACATACCTAAACTAATTATTTTTGATGATAAAACAATACCAAGGCATTATTTTACTATTGTTCAATATAATTATTTCTAAAAGGGGATGAAATATGAGTTGCTGCCAAAATGGAGTTGATAAACAAAAGAAACATCTGTTTGAATATTTGCGCTATACCTCAATCCACCAACACACATAAGAGTTTGATCTAAAAAAATTAAACATAAAGTTGCACGTTCTTTGGAAATAGAGGGTGTAATGAATATACCCACTAATGGACCGAATGAACATATATTAACGTTGAATCAAAGCATAAATGTGCAACCTTTCATGTTTTCTTAAATGAACCACATAAAAAATTGTTGTACCAACAATTACTTACGCAAGTGAAACATGGCCTCTGCAACAGAAACATGAAGGGAAAATCTTAAGAAAAATATGTGGGAAGACCAAATGGGATAAAATACGTAATGAAGAAATAAGGCAAAAAGTGAATCAAGAATCAGCAACTCCTAAGATTGAGAAGACACAGCTGAAATGGTACGGACATATAGTAAGGATAGGAAATAAGTCATTGATTCAAAAGGTGCTGGAAGCAAGAAGCGTGGATAAGAGGAGAAGAGGGAGACCAAGGAAGAGTTGGAACGAAAGAATAGAAGAAATAGGACGGACAAGGGGAAGTGCGCTGCGAGAGACGAAGGAGCTAGCTAGGGACAGGAAAGCATGGAAGGAGTGGATCGACAAGCCAAGGTCGTGACCAACTCATCCGATGCCTATAATGGGCATACGGATCTGAAGAAGAAGAAATTAAATGAACCAATTCCTTTATCTCAGTGCATTGCTATAGTACCTATATTTATACATCCATAAAAATGACGTCTATTAGTTGTGACATCAGTGCGTCATATGTCTTCATTATATAAAAGTATAATTGATGAGCTCACTAATGAGATCGACATAGCAGTTACCAATATTCAGCAAAGTAATCCATACTTCAAATACCCATATACAGGTAGCTAAAAATTTGGGAATGGCTTAAAATAACGTTGAGGTATTAGATTTAAAATATGTAATTTAAGAAATAATTGAATTTTTTCTGCGAAAGATCCGTATGACAGATAGGATTTTTTAAAAATAGGAAGCTATTGGCTTTTATTCAATTAGAAACAGCGGAACCTCTTAAATGCATTTGATGTTATTTTAACCGTGTGGTGTTCGTAACAGCTTTACACGAATACTCTTATTTTTATTAATTTCATTTGTTACTGGCGGTGATTTTTAGTGTGTAAAAATTAAAAGGTGTCTAAGGTGGTTTTGTCTAATTGAAAATGTCGTACCAGTATTAAAACAATAAATAATCTACACTTCTAAGTTTTACAGCGCTGTAATAAAATCTTGTATAGGTAATCATAACTATCAATCATAATTGTTCAATTATTGGAACATACTTAACTTAACTATACAGTGTGATAAAAAAAGGTTGTCGAATATTTTACCCAATTGTAGTACTGGTGGAAATAAACAAAAAAGTCTTAGTCAACATGGGTCCGCAATTCAACTGTTTTTGACATATAGTCGATTGCATATTGTTTTAGTAGGATAAAAATTTTCAAAGAAATTCTGATCGCAATGTAAATTAAACAAATATTTATTTAAAGTAAAACTAAAGAAATTGTTCTACATGTCCACCGTTCATTTCTAAGCACGCTTCACACCTTCTTATGAAAGATCGACGCAATCTTTCGAAAATTCCTGGAGTCCTCCGAATTTCCTCGCAACAATTTACGATTCGTTGCCTGAGTTCTTCCAAATTGTTTACAGATCGTGCGTACACTAATTGTTTTAGATGCCCCCAAACATAGTCTAGAGGTGTCAGGTCAGGGCACCTTGGAGGCCATGCAGTTGGTCCACCCCGTCCTATCCATCTCTCGTTGTAATCTTGATTTAAGAAATTTCTAACTGCGATGGAAAAATGCGCAGGAGCTCCATCGTGCATAAACCACATATTTAATCTGTTAAAAAGTGGCACGTCTTCGGTAATTCATTTCTTAAAAAATCCAAGTATACCTGTCCCGTTAAACTATTAGGGAGAAATACTGGACCAATTAAACAGTCTCCAAAAATAGCAAGCCAAACATTTAGCGAAAAACGGTTTTGGTGATGCAGTTCAACAACAGCATGGGGATTTTCATCTGCCCAGACGTGATTGTTATGAAAATTGAATATTCCGTCTCTTGTAAACCCAGCCTCGTCACTAAATAAAATCTGAGTCGCAAAATTAGGAGTTTCTGCCAGCTTTCGTAAAACCCAATGACAAAAAACCCTACGTGCATCATAATCGAGAGGAGCAAGAACTTGCACGCGTTGAATGTGGTAGGGATAGAGCTACTGTTCCTGCAGAATTCTCCAAATGACTGACGTTCAGTTCTGCGGCAAGTCTTCGGGTGCTAATATTTGGGTTGTCTTCTACCCGTCTCAAAATATCTAATTCTACTGCGGGAGAAGAAACTGATCTAGGTCTACCAGAACCACCATTAATTTTAAATGAACCAGTTTCGGACAGCCGGATATGAAGTCTTGAGAAAATCTTATCACTCGGTAACAACCGATTTGGAAATTCTTCGGCATACATACGCCGTGCTTCAGTGGCATTACCATTCGCACGACCGTACATAAAATGCATATCGGCCATTTCTGCATTTGTGTAGTTACGCATAATTTGAGAACAAAAAAAAATTGACGCAAATGATAAATAATCTGATGACAGATGTCTGACGGAACTAATTTTAAGTCACAATCAGTTGTTTGACAAAGGGAACTATTCTCAAAACCGAAAAATATTTTTTCTTTTTTTAAAATATGCAATCGACTATATGTCAAAAACAGTTGAATTGCGGACCCATGTTGACTAAGACTTTTTTGTTTATTTCCACCAGTACTATAATTGGGTAAAATATCCGACAACCTTTTTTTAAGAGGCTGTATATTAATGCTACCCGCAATATTAACCCACTAATTGCAGTCAAGTTAATAATTTTAGTAGGTACATGATACTATAAAATAAAAACATTTACAATATATTATATAGGTAAAGCGTTTCGGTGTAACATACAAAATACTGTCTTCAATGGTTACTAATGGTTACTTAAAACAACAACAACAGCTATAGATACTATTATACGAACTGAACAAAAATAAACCTTGAATAAAATCCTTAAGACAAAATAAGGGTTGAAATATCCAACCCATAAACAGATTTGACTGCGCTCCTATACACAAATGGGAAACCGTTAAACATCTACAAAGTGCATTGTTACCAAATATTATATGCAAAATAACTTTATATTACTTTCTACTATTTCTTATTATTGAATATCGCATAGAGGGCGCTCAGTACCAGGTCATCATATCTTTTACTAAAATAACTTTTTTTTTTCGTAATTTCTTTTCAATTTCATATTATTGTTTTTACAAACGGCGTAGAATTTATTACTACAGCTTACAATTATATATATAAAACGTGATCACATTAAAGCGAGGATATTTCATAATTTTGTTTTATAAATCAATTCAAACTCCGAGTTCATAACGCCAAATTATATTTTTTTTAATAACGTTTCGTACAATAACCACTAGTTAATATTTACTTAATATTAGTTACGCAAAACAAAATTTTATAGGTATTGAAGTTTATGTACCCAATCAAACGTAGTTCTGGGACTAATGTGTGTGTAGTGAGGTACTTAATAATTTTAAAAACTGATTCGTTCCAGCTTTTGCCACCATCCTTTCCACTAATTTTGTTTTATTCATTTTTTACAGAAAACATCGAGAAGACCCGATTCGATGTTATATTATGCCTTGGAGTCGTGCTCGCTATATTCCTGGTGGTTCTACTGTCTGTCTTTATCGTAAGGGCCTGGCGCAAGAAGGGGCAACATCAATCTCTGTACAACATGACAGCTAATGGTATGTATTTTCAATGAACTCCCAAAAATAGTCCCATTAATTTTGATCAATGGCTCTCGTTACAGATAATTAACTAACGAGTTCGAATTACCTCAAAGTGTATCTACTTTTATTTTTAAGTTCTACCATATTACGTCAGACATTCACACAGAGCTGCGTAACGTGATGCTTAAAGAAACAAACAGCTTTACGCGTGAGAATTTTGCCGGTGAATTGGTTATCGTAGGTGTATGTTTTGCTAAAACGTTTACTTTACATCCTAACTTTTAAAGCTTGATAGATTATGGGAAAAAAAACTATACTAAAATTATTACTAAACTACTTGCTTGCGTTTATTTAGAATCAAACGATGTTTAACCTTTGCATAACAAGTGTTTGGAATAACTACGCAGTAGCGTTCTTCATTTCTAAATTAATTCTAATCTTTTTCGAGACTAAAACATAAGGCTATAGAAAAAATAATAATTATCACGATTATTTTCTTAAAAAACAAAATTAGTTTTGTTGCGATTTTGCATGTTCAGCGATATAAAATCAGTTTCTTTCGATCTATTTCAACCAGATCCTATATTCTGATCATTCGTTTTAGAGCATAATAGTGTGCCTTATTTGTGAAAAACTTAGCCACCACATTTACTATGCCATTTCTGATTTCCAAAGCAACGTTGTTTAGCATAACGATATACTAAACAGTAGAATGTCTGCGCCATAAACATTGAATCAACGTTTAATCCTACCTAGTACACTAAACCATTAAATATTTGCAATAAAGAATTTATCCTCTACCAAAAGTACCTCGGAAACTTGTTATAAAACTTAAGAGATACGCATAGAAACAAAATACATTTAAGTATATTAAAACTTGAACATCGTTGACATTTTCAGAATAGTTTGACAGTTGACTACATCACACTTAAATTATGTTTACATTTACAAATCAAGCATATTATGAAATAATAATTATTGATACCGAATGTCGGTAAATTGTTAGAACGCGGCAATCTACATTTATTTACTCAATATTTTTTGCGAAATGTTTTACTCGTTAATCGAGCATCTTCAGGCAAAAAACGTCAATGATTTGAATTCACAAAAATGATAAAACGTCAAAACGTGTAAAATTTTGTATGATAAAAATTTTGTAATACTGAATGTACTGTAAGATATGACGATATATATAAATTAATGTTGTCTATGTTTCAAAATTATATATATATATTATATTTCTTAATAAAGTGTCCTTTTACATTTAATTACTGACAAAAAATTAACTGGACTGTTTGTTAATCAAAACGAGTTTGCTGCATATCACTCGTACTGAGAAATTTTCTAAAATATATTCAAACATATTGAGAAATTTGGTAATATCAATATCTATAGATCCTATAAACGTATGAAAGCACAAAATATCGAAATTTGTTGTAGGTTTTAATCGCAAGTAGTTTTTTCCGCATTTGGCGAGTTCTGGACCAGTGTGCGCCGTATTTTATATTTAATCTTTTTCTCTTTTATGTAATCCAAATCCCTTATATTTAATCTCACTACACTGAAAAAATCATTTAAAAATTCCAGTTCTACAAAAAGTTACCAGTTTTTTTCCGCAAAAGCGCGATTCTAGACCACTGTGCGGCGCACCGTAATATGCGAGACTTCTGGAATTTATTTATTTTCAGATATGCCTTCTTAACTTTTTATCAGAGTCACATCAAACATTTTGCTTAAGTCAACAAAGCATATGTATGACAGTTTGGTATATTCGATGGACTTTTAGAACATATTTTTTTTTTAACGTATTTCTTCTGAATATTATTAACTGGCACCTCTTAATTGAATCACACAGTAGGAATGTGGCTTGATTGTGTTGGAGTATCATTTCTATACGAAAGCCATAAGAATAACCATATTTATCATCTGCACACATGATGTGCTACATTTAACTTTCAACTTTATTGCAAACGTAAAACAGACGCACCTTAACTGATGTCATGTCACTGTAACTAAAGTTACTGTATAATTCATTCTTATAAAATATTAAAGACACTTACAATCGACCAATTATCTGTATAAAATACGTACATTGTAAGTAGTTATTGAACTTAAATACTTCTCTATTGATTAGTATGAGAAAAAACTCTTCAAATACATATTTCAAGATTCTACAAACTCATTATGACTAATGGTATGTGCATTTCTTCATAGATTTTCCGTTTGATTATATTTACACTTTAATAGGATAATTATTCATGAAGGCAAATACACGGTGGTGTTATAGTAACAAATTTATTGTTATATGTTCGTGAATTAATACATGAAAGTATTGAATGATATATATGAAGATTAAGTAAAGTAGTGTCATCAATATAGTAGTTATACGAAGACGAAAACTATGTGCATTAATTATTGCATCAGCTCGTGTATTGAAAAAAAACACATACGAATTAAGAGTGATACTATATCGGTAGATGTGCCACAGCGGGCACTACGTTCGCTGCAGGCCATTTACTAGGCTGCATTATCGGAAGCAATTTATACTCTAGCGACCCAATTAGATAAAAAGGCTGTATTTCCTGGTTTATACAAATAGTCCACCCTACTAATTCCCATGAATCGCTGTGGTTACATTAATAGTAAATGTTCTCGTAAAAATAAAGAACAATATAATGCAGTAGCAATGTATAAGATAGTAGAAGTTGATTATGCCAATCAAATTCATGTCAACATGCTGAACATTTTAGTGAAGCTTTGCATAATTGAAATGTCAAAATTGGCATAGCATTAGAGAATTAAATGTTAATTGGAAAGTAATTTGGCAATTGTGTTTGGTTAATAGAAAGAATAATTTATAGCATTTTGCATATTTAGTCATTGTTAATACAACGTTCTATTTCGTCGCTTTATTTTATTATTAAAAGCCTCTTTACAGATTACACTATACTCAAACAGCAATCAAATAGACTTCAAAATTCGATGAACAAACGAGGATGAATTAACCCGGCAGTACTCGCGCCGTGGAGTGACACTCCGCACATCCAATCTTTAGCGTTGCTATCAATGTGGACGCGAGTACCGCAGGGTTAAATAAACCCGACTGATATCCTGCTAATATCTAAAATATGCAGATCGTGACATTTTGTACCATTGTAAATAAAATAAAAGTTAATAAAGATGAAGGTTCTTCTAAAATTGTTATTCTTCAAACGATTTCAGCTTTATTTTAAAATCGAAACCATTTAATAAATAAAAATAAATAAAATAAATTTTGTAGTATTTTGTCCTAAATACTTTATCTCCAATTTTAGATTATCTTTGTTCCTCAGACTTTTTTTTATATATTTATTTAAATTGATTAAAATCTTCGTAAGCATATTATATAACATCATACACTAATAAAGTATTATTTGGTAATGAAGCTTGAATTACAATTGCTAAATCGGTTAAGGAGGTAGGGGTTATTATTTGTTATTTTATAAATCGTATAGAATGCATCTATTAGCACAAAATACATTTATATTATAGAAGGAGGTAGTAGTAACAACAACGAACGTCAGGGGGCAGTAGAAAACGTGAAGAGAAGACAATAAAAGACCAAAAGACTTTTCGTTGTTACGAAAAATCGATATTTCCTGAGCTAATACGAGTTAGTGTACGTCTATTGGAAATTTTGTTTGTGACATATATATTTTCTGCTCTAGCATATCATTTATTTTAAAATCAAATACAGTTATATCATTTGTGTTCAATATCAATCAGTTCTCATGATATTGTTTTGAGCAATTTTTAAATTTTCACAACTTCAGTACGCAAATGTACCAAAGTATGTAACCTGTCCGTTTGACTTCCCTAATTTGCATAATAATAGAATCCCCTACTTATTACATTGGGTTTGATTCCCTACCGAGATGGTTTGATCTTTAATTGTGGATAAAAATCAGAACAAGCTTCGTATTGTGGCGTACACTTCCACAATTCTAGGTACTGACATCTATTAATGTATTGTACCATCCTCACTGAAATTTTTCCAAACCTCGAAGTGTTCCAACCCTTGAAAGAAGACTCCACAATGGAAAGAAAACATAACAAAGCCAGTATTTCCGAAAACCTATTAAGTTTTATTTTGAAAAAACTCTACCATGCTCTACCATGCTCTAGGCTACAATGATATTTTCGAAAACCCTAGGTGATGGCGTTTTACAAGCATATTCATCTATCTAGATTGGGAATACAGGAATTACGTGAGTTAATATTTTAAAACCTTCCCAACGATCTTAGAAATTATTGGAAGAAGAAAAATAATTCTCAAGGAGACAAGCATTAACAATATGCAACTCGCAAGGACGTAATATTGAAGACAAGAATCTCATCATGTCAATTTTTAGTGGTTATGACCTAACGACATACTTTCAAACACCTTACCACAAACTTCACTGTTTCAATAGCAAAGCTAACATCATCAATACTTTTACCGCTGATGACGACAGTTTCTGGTAAGGTGTTTTAAGTGTGTAGTATTATCAGTTCCGCAGTTTTGAATATTTTCATCAACATGTTATGTAGCAAACATCGCGCTGACATGGGATCTATAGACGTACGAGGAAAAGGCATTTTCTGATTTTTACCCACAATTGGACAACAAGTGCTCACGCAATGGATTGACCGTTCAGCTACCGACATGGGTTGTATCACAAACTAACTGCCTCTCTGACTTCCAAACGAAGCAAGACGGAAAATGTAGGTGCCTGGAAATCGAAGGGAACCAGTATCTTCTCTCTTGCTCACGCAGAGTCCCGTCGTTGCAATAGTTTTTCTCCAGCTGTATACATACTAATAATGATATTAGCTTATAGTTTCATTGCATCTAAAGTGTATTTCGTTTCACTTAACACTTGACACATATCTCTCAATCAGGAGAATTAGGAAACTGAAAACGCCATAAAACGGGAATGCTGCATTAAACACATTAGCTTGTTGTGGGGAAGTGATTAAATAAATACTACATTGACAAATACATTTTGTTTAAGAAATAAGGAAATAATATTTATATTAAACAAATAATTATTTCAGATAATAGATGTATAAGTATATAAATATATATAAAACCAATAATTAGTAGATGTTATAGAAAAGTTACTTCTCAACCAAAATTAGTAATTATGTATGATTTTAAACCGGCCAAATCTCTTGTGTAATCACTCCTCCTTAATGTTCTTGCATTTTCAAAATCTTTTCTTATTTTTTATTCTCACCTTTTATTTCAAAAATACTTTCCTCCTTTTAGTTAATTCTAATTCCCTTTCTTCTGCATTTGCCTTCATGTCTTTCACTCCATTTATAATTTATATTGTAGTAATTTTGCGTGCTTTTAAGGAAGTAACAACACCTCATCTTTTAAAATATTTCAAATTTCATTTTATATAAATAATTTGTATAGCATGAGACATTATTATGTAAATATGCCAGTACAGTGTATCACAAAATTTTATTCATCTAAATACGTTTGAGGAAATTTTTTTTATATTTATCTAAATATATTTAGGCATTCTTCACCACTATTTTCATAGTGTCTGGAATAATTGTTTAAGTTCTATTTATTTTGAATCTAAAGATTTACTTCTACAGCTACATATTTATGCAAGATTATATCAGAACGCGAGTTTCTACGTTATCCAAGTTGCCAGCGGCCATGCAATCGATAATCTCGAAGAACAAAGCGAAGCAATTGGACCAAATTTAAACGGAATATCAAACATCTGTCTAACGACGCTGTCGTGAAACAGCGTTCAGTTAAACGAACCGTAGGAATTTCTTAATCGGACGAACCTAATTGAAACATAAATAAAAATCTTAACCGACAAAAATACGTGGAAGGCAGCAGGTATACGAGAAGAAGCGGACTACAAAGATATCTGAAACGTTTGTTAATTAAATGAGAGATAAATAAAAACATATTCAATTAGGGTAACGCCGTTTGTATCCTCGCCTGCTTTGTGTTTCTGATTTTCATTCTTTTTTTTTTTTCTTTGCTTCATGGCGTTATTTTCGTTTCTTCCAACTTCGCTCCAGTTACTTTGGTAGCTGTTGACGATTTCGCTGCTGTTTACGTGGATTCGTTTAAATTATATTCACGGGAGTGTTGCCGGAGATGGAAACCTAAAAAGCCTTTTTCCAGGGTTGCAAATATGTCGCACAGGAGGTATATATATGTGCACTTCAGGATATCTGAAATTTCATTTGCTAATTGGGAATGTACGAAAACTCCACCTGCATTAATATATTATGGCAATTGCAATTAACCTTCTAAAAGCATGTGACAGTGCCAAATTTGCTCGAGAATGCCATAAGTGTTTGTTTGAGTCATGGAAACTTTCTGTGTAGTATCTCGAGTATATTTAAATTTCCATTTCAATATTATGGTTGCCTTTGGTTATTAAGACAATTTTAATTCTTAAGAATGAACTTTTATAGACGAAGGGATTTTTCCAAGATATAGCGCAATAAATTGAAACGAAAAAATGAAAATGTCTGCATTATAATCCGCGCCACTGGAGAACTAACTGTTTTGTCCGTGCTTTGGTAATTATATAGTGTATTGTGCAGTTGAAACAATAAACACTTTATCAAAAGGATATGAATTTACTTATAGTGGGACAAATTCTCGAAAACCTGGACAAAACTCTAGACTGCACTTTTGTTTCTTAAAGTTTTATAGAAATATCACAAATGTTCTAAGAATTGTGAAATATATACTCAAAACAATAAAGAGAACTAGGAAGGTACTAGAATCACAATAATTGTCTAATGTACTAATAAACGAATTAAAAACAATTTTAATTATTATGGTTTTGTTTAATCTTCTAGTTCTTTTTCCTTACATGGCAAATATACTTATAACTAACAGAAACTTATTGTATGAAACTAAACAAAACTATATTTTGTTTTTTAAGAACTTGTTCTCAGTAATATTAAACATCGAATTCAGAAATATCTAATTACAAATTGAAACAACCCACTTGGAAATCGTAAACTAAAATTGTAGTGAATATAATTTCATATAAATTCTTACAAATAATATTACTGGTAGCTCTTTTACTAGCCTGGTAGCACTCTTGTTTCTAAGAAAAAGATTATACCTTATCCATTCCCTATCGATATAATAGTATTAAACAAGCGGATTTCAGATGCAAATGCGAAATAAATGTATATAATAAAAATGGATGTGAAAACAGGATTAGGCACAGATACAAATTTAAAACACCTACTAAACTAAATTTGCGATCAACAATGATAATGTCCTTCTCTGCTCTGTTTATACCTGTGAATCCGAGCTGAGCCGAAGTGCTTCGAAAATATATGGAAAATAGTATCGATATTTGGGTGTCGCAACGGGGAGACTTTAGAACTGAAGAGCACTGTACGTAGAAATGCATTATTACTACGAATTCATGGATTGTGAAAACTATTGCATTTTTTCCAAATAAAATCAGCTTTCTGTTCATTGAATACTTCCTACATTACAAAATAGTATTAAATTTATCTTGCTGGAATTAAATAAAAAATAAGAGCTGGTTTGATATTAATTATTGGATCTGTTATTCGGATTAAAATAAGTTAGGGTCTGGATGATTTACTATCTACAGGGCTGGTACCTAGCAGTTCGGTAATTAGGTTTATTGATTTATAATAATAATAATTATATTTATTTTCAACACATGGTCATATAAAGTACAACACATGATATGAAAAAGGTCAAACAAAATTAAATTAGTGAAAAAAAAAAACACAATTCGATACAAAGAAATCAGGAGTTGAGAAATTCATCACAAGAATAACAGTTTAGATTTAGCAAATAAGCCCTGGCCCGCAATCTAAAACTAGAATAATTTAAAATAGATTTAATTTCAACTGGAAGTTTATTGTATAACTTACATCCTATAAAACACCATTTTTTGTTGAAAAAAAGGAGGACTGTGTGGGAGCGGTAGCAAAAGTGAACGAAATCTAGTATCATGCAAGTGATTAACACTGGAATCAAAATGTGAAAAATGTTTGTGAACAAAGGAGACCACTTCCAATATATATAAATCGTAGAAAGTTAATAGTTTATTACTTTTAAATACCAGGCGACAAGAATCACGCCTACCTAAGCCATATATAGTTCTAATTGCTGTCTTTTGAAGAACAAACACACGTTGAGCATCAGAAGAGTTGCCCCAGTGAATAAGTCCATACTTCATCCTAGGATAAAAATGGGTCAAAAAATTATTATTTAAAAACAAACCGTTTAGTCTATGTTTACTACTATTTTTAAATAAAATACAATTGGTTTTGTTTGCGGTTAGGATAAGTTTGTTTAACGACATCCACCTCTGTATAGTCATAATATATAGCAGAGAAAATCCAATTACTGGGAGAATCTCCAGGGAATGAGGCAAGGTAAAACTCTTCTGGGTACCTATAACCAGAAGAGACCTGCAGAATGCATCAACCTGAGTAAAAATAATATTCGGATATTGACAGGGATCCTTACAGGCCATTGTAAACTGAACGGACATCTAAGCAGGCTTGGAATAGCGAAGGAAGCCGAATGTAGATTTTGTGGGGAACAGGACGAAACGTCCATCCATCTACTCACAAACTGTGTTGCACTGTGCAATAGTGTTGGGAAATGTCGTTCCTTTTACGGACTAGTTCCTTTCGTACCTTTTGCAAAAAGGAACGAGTCCGCTGAACTCGTTCCTTTGGAACTAAATCAAATATAGGTACATTCGGTATAGGTATCGTTCCTTGCACAATACACTCGCCAGCTCGCCGCTATACGCAGGCAGAGATATGTCGTTCCGATCGGAATTGGTATAAAGAGTGAGTGCGCAATACAAACATAGCATTCATCTAATGTAATCTACATCTACATATACCGTATCTATTATACATGTGCATAAGTTACGTATTAAATAATAAACCCAATATAGACTTTATTTACTATGGTAGATGTAACTTGTCAAAAAGAAAACAAAGAACGTTTTATTTTTATTTAAAAGCACGTCCACAGTCTACAGTCAAGTTATATAAACAAGCTTTCAACACTAGCAAATCGCTTAATAGCGATAAAAGTTTCTTGTGTATGTAGGTAACCATAACACACCGTCTGTGGACCGAATTCATTTCGTTCCGATCGAACTCGGTTTAAATGAACTAAAGGAACGATGTACCGAAGGAACTAAAGGAACGATGTACCGAAGGAACTAAAGGAACGATGTACCGAAGGAACTAAAGGAACGATGTACCGAATAGGTACATTTGAGTCCGGACCCGGAACGATATCGGAACGATATAGCGGACTCGTTCCTTTTAGTTCCATGTGCGGACTAGTTCCTTTGTACCGAGTCCGGTTGGAACGACACATCTCTACTGTGCAACTCAAGGGCGCTGCACCTGGGAGCATGTGAAATCGAAGAGGGAGAGTTACCTAATCTGGGGCCTTCGGACATTCTGCACTTCTTAAAAGGAATCAGACTGGACGGCCAGCTGTAAATACAGCGAGAAGAGGGGACACAATAGATCTTTTAGTTCGCAGTGTACTATCACCCTAATATCACACATACATACATAGTCATAAAAGTTGAACGAAGAAGGACGACATTAATATCATCCCCATAAATCGATAATCTAATGGTTGGTGAAAGACAATGAGGAAAGTAATTTATATAAATTAGAAAAAGTGTAGGTCCTAATATCGATCCTTGAGGAACCCCAGGGTTACATTTGGTGAAAAGAGCTAATTAAATTTATAGGAAGACATGGTTGAACGAGCAGTGGTATTTAAGATATTATATCGTCAAAAATATTTTCATATATCGAATGGATTAAACGGTTTAATCTTTCTCTGCAATAATAAGACAATAATATTGAAGTAAAACCGAGTTTTAAAACTTTTCAACAGGCCATTTTATAAAATTTAATCATTTCCGTATTAACTGGTATTAAAATGTTCAGTCGTATACAATATAAAATTCAAAATTAAATTTAATAACGCCGCCGATACGCCATGCACGATCCAGTAAACCCCGAAAATCGCCTTTTTTCTCGAGCCGCACAAAGCCAACAATAAACGCGCGCGCATCTATATTAAATTTTCTGGTAGACGGCGTAATCCGCACGCCACGACGTCATAATTTCACCGATAATGGGATTAAGCAAACAAGGCGGTCAAATGAAGCGAAATCCATGTCGTAACGGAAATAAAACGAGGTTTTTATTGTGCGCGCCTTCGGCGTCGGTTCGAAAGCGACAACGTCACCTCAACTACACTCGACTATACAAAACGTGAAAAGCGGAGTTTCCTGGGGCGCATCGGCACCGTGTACGTGCAACGGAAATAAAATGCAAAATAAACAAGTGTATCGTAAAAACGTATAACTCACTTTTTACGGCGCTGTAAAATTTACGAATAAATAATCAAACAGTAAAATAAATCATAAAGGCACGCAATTCTACGCGGGGACGCGATGCGCTGGTAATGATGATATTGAATGGGCCGCCGAGGAGCTGTAAAATTATACGTGATAAACAATCTTCGTTTTCAATGAAATGTGTTGCCTCATACCAAACGTAAATATTATGCGTGGGTATGTTGAAAAATTTTATTTCCTTTAAACTGGGATGTCAGTTCATCGTAGTTACTTTACGGTGGATACATATTTAAATTCCATCAATACGAAAATGCATCACTGTGGAAATTATTGAAGTGGTTGCAAAGTATACATAATAGAGAGGAAGGATAAAAAAAAGGATAAGGTTATTGGAGTACCAGTGATGTAGCTTAACAACAACAATCCAAACAGTAGCAATAATAACAATAAATTTAATATAATAGCACTAATAACTGCAAGAGTATTAATATTAACAACAATAAAGAAAATCAAGGTTAAAATATATACACATAAATCAACACCCAAAACCATATCCATCATTTTATGGAGTGAAGTACTGATCTAGCAAATAGAAATTTTTCGTTTTTGTTGTTTTATCCTCAATTGTGGCGCAAACTGTGCAAAGTTTTAGTGCCTAAGGTAGAGCATAGTATTGTATTGATAAACAGATATCATCCACATGGTTTGGTTAATCGTCTCGTCTACTACAGCTACTAGGGCCTATTGCAGAGCGAATGTTATCTTTACAGTTAATCCAACAAGATCAGGCCCTTAAGCTAGCTCAGAATTTCTTTGAATGAGTTCTTTTTCATGTCTTCTAGAGAAAAGTCAACCTCCCCAAAAATCGCATACTTGATTCTCGGTGGGTTAGTGGCAGAAGATGTGCTTAACTGTCTTTTTGTCCTCCAAACACAACATACACTCAGTCACGTCAGAGTGCTTTCTAAAGCAGACAAACAATTACTTCCTTTTTTACGGTCAAGTTCAAATGGTTCCTTTGTTCTGACATGATTAGACGAAATGGACTATATCGCATGTTCGAAACCAGAATAGTTATTTCAATGTTGGAGCTATGCCAATGATAGGTTCTGGTGCCCAGAAATACTTTGCAGCACCTTTTTTCGCAAGAGTGTTAATATGAATGAGTGAGTGCCTAGATATCCAGATTAAGGATAGATTATTAGCCATCTTCACTATATTTAGAGTGTTTTAACAGTTCCAGATTAGCTTTGAGTTGCATTTGCGCGCATCTAGCGCTTTCAGCACTGCCAAACTGCCACGGAAAATTGTTATTAATGTGTGTCTGATGTTTTTATCAAAAATCTCTCTAGCACACATTTCATTTGCGTAAATTTGAGCCTGAAAAATCGTTGTGTGTTGTCCAAGGTTGTAGTATTTTCAAACTCTTGGATTACGACAGAATATTGCTGCTCTGTTTTCGAACCATCCGTAGGCAGCAGGTGGCTGCGTCAGCGTTTCTTCGTTGCATCTCTATTCCTCTGTGTTTGGAAAAGAGGTAGTGAAGTACATGTCGATTATTAGTTGAGTGCACATCATGTTGAATGGCATTCCGAGCATACTGAAGTGATCTATTCCAGCAGCTTGTTAGCCACACAGACATGAGTATGTGGCGATTGATTCGCAATGTGTCATAGGCGGCATGTAGCTAATTTGATCTGTCTTTCCACAACAATGTACAAGAATCGTAGGTCTAAAAGAGTTTCCAACGCCAATTACGGGGCAGAAGATATTGCTCCCGTGGTTGCCATACTTGCAATCATTTGTATGGACGTAAACCTTGCCGTGGCTTTGGCTTGTTGCGCTTTCTGCTACCATGCTGTCGCTCCATAGGATATAGTTGGATATACTACCATATAAAACCATGAATTGGCTTCGGAAATATCTCCCTAAAACTGGCCACATATTCTTCGGCAGGTCCATAAAGATAACCTTACCTTGCGAATAATTTTTGCACCATGTGGATTCCAGGTTAGTGTCTTATCAAGTAGGATGCCTAAATATTTTACTGCATCTGTAAATTCACGTTTCACATATTGGATAATGGGCAGTACCGAGTATCCCCCTCATCTTCCTGGTGAACGGTATGGTCGTGGTTTTGTGCGAGTTAATGCTTAGGTTTTTCCATTATTCAAGGTGTAAAACTTTATTACAGTACCATCCGCGATTCGAGTGACCATACTTTAATATCCTGTGATGGGTGGAGACTGTGGCTTGAAAACTATAACAAAAATCCCAAAAGAAAGGTGAAAAAATCCCTTACCACAAAATTATAATTTTGTGGTAAGGGATTTTTTCACCTTTCTTTTGGGATTTTTGTTATATACTTTAATATAAAAAGAAAAAATTACGGAAACAAAGTAGATGGAAACAAAGAAATGAATAGAAAATATCTGAATTAAATTTTCATGATACTGTTCAATTGCACCTCATAGGAACTATCAACTGATTGATTTATCAGCAACGCAATCTACCTGAATAAAATGAACTCTTTTTGAAAATATATAACTATAGACTTCTATTTGAAGAGGGAAATATTTTGAATCTCTGAATCTTTAAAAAAAAAGCAATATCCTTTCTCCCGTTATTATTATGATCAACAACAGCAGATCTATTCATTAATATTTATGTATTTTTAAATAAAAATATACATAAGGGGCAAATATGATAGCACACCCATAAGACTTTGTAAATTATTATTTCAAAGCAAAATAACTTTAATTAAATCTGCTGTGGATTTTGTAAGAAATTGAATGACGTTATCCGCAACACAATGAAAATTACCGACCTGACGGTGGAATTTGTCGTATATTTACCACAGAACTCGTTTTATAAAAGCGGTTGTAAGAAGCTGGCATCCTTTGCTTGTTAAAATAAAATTACGTAGTTTTCGTCAGGTCAAATAAAATTCTTTTAAGGGACCGAATAAAATAAAATGAAAATCTGAAATGGGAGAAATTAGAATAATTAACTAACTTATATGAATGAAGATGCTTTTTTGTAATCGCTGACTTTACTAAAATGATATGCCTTCTTTTGTATATTCCAACATGTGATCATATTCATGCAAAGAACAAATCTAATTTGATTAAAATATCGTATATTTCTATTGTAGAATTAATAAACTGCTATAATTGTCCATTAAATTAAAAAAAAGCCTTGTTCATATTATTTGTTTTAAAATTAGAATAATTAGAAAAATTTCAATTACTTTCTTGCAAAAGTACGACAATATACTATTAAATGTTTTATTGTTTTCTGTGCAGTGTACTTCCTGTACTACTTATCCTTTTAAAATGACGCTATTTTATATTTCATTCTAACTTCAAAAACTCAATACTGAAATGTATTCCAATAATTCTTTTGAGCTTTATTTACAATAGGTCTAGTGGCATTCCAATTTTTAAATAAAACTCAGAAAGATTGTTGGAATATCGGCTGTTTTTATTCTATATTTGTTTAAAGAATCACATTTGTTAATACTTTCCACAAACAATTGTTGTCTTCCTCAGTATAGGCTACAATAACTGGTAAAACTACTTCCTTAAGATTAAAAATCAATTCAAAACGAACTTATAATTTGCATCAAGTTCATTGAGAATGACAACAAGTATTTCTCGTAACATTTATCAAATATGATTCTTCAAACAAGTATAGAATAAAAAAAAGAACCAATGCTTGAATAATCGTTTTGAGTTTAATAAGCATTATTAAATATTGGTTGGAAGAGTCGCTTACTTGGAATACATATTCCCTTTGATATTCTTGGTTGCTACTTAAAGAATTACTTTTAAGTTACATTTCATGGCAACTTTTAGTATTGCCATAAATTTGACATACCGATATATTTGTTCAAACTTCAACTATTTATATATCTTTGTATTAAAATCGATTTTCATTTAGTACTTAAAATACGTTATATCTGTTATCTAAAACTGTTGCATTTTTAGGATTTATCCATTTAAATATTTTAATATGAAATAAAGGATATTCGGTAGACACTTTTAGACTTGAACGAGACCGTGCAGCTTTCGACGTCTTTAAAGTCAAAATAAATACAAGGATTTGCATTTAATTATGAGGAGGCTTAACGACGAAACGCTGTCGTCAGAAGCTCTCGATTTTAAACTTCGCAAGCGAAAACCATTCCCCACCATCCTAGCTGCAGCACCCTTTGGCTTCTCTTCGTCTCAGACGCAAATGCAACAGCTGCAGTTCGACTTCTGTTCCTCGCGGCACATTAAAGAATCCTAATACATTTCGGTCGCGCGCGGGGTGAACGGATAGTTTGTATTTTAAAACGAGTATACTTCTAATAGAATAAATAATGTTTGTTTTCGATATAAGAAGACGTCTACTAAACACTGTGCTCCCTTACAAGCAACACGGTTATAAAATCGGCCGTTCCGAAGAGTCGTTAATCTCCGCGGACGTCTAAATCGTAACTTTAGGCTCGCGTCTTCGAACATTCTCATTTTCGTTTTAAACGAAGCGCGCGTTGCCGGTTGCTGTGTGTTTTTCATTATTCCTCTTTCTTCCCCACTTTTCGGTTCGTTGGTATTCAACGTGGGCGACGAGGAATGAACGAGCGCGCGGGATCAATTGCGTTCGCTGAAAGAACTTAACTCATGACGGAGACGCTTATTTCCTCCCGTGTGAATAGCGCAGGGCTTGGAAATTGTTAATTTTCTAAAGAGATCATTTCGTTTCGGGCTCAAAGGTAGAGTGTGATTTAAGATTCGCGAAAGAGATTTTAAATTTAGTATTCGATCACATTAATGCAACTTCAGGTAAATTGTTCTAGACTTTTCTAGATTATATTGCGTTAATATTCTATTCTCTACTACAAGAACAAGGTAGTAATCAAAACTGAAAGAATTAAAAAAAAAATAATTAAAGAACAATTCGAAAAGAAACTTCTTCCTGAGGCAACTGATACTGGTACTGATAATGACATTTGGAAAAGCATTTAGAGTTTTATTTTTATATAAGTATACTTACAGCTAAAATGGATCTGTTGCTTCCGTTATATGAATCTTTAATGAAATTTGCAGTATATCTATATCTGACTTATTTCGAGAAATGCCCCACAATTTACGTCAACGTTTCGCTAGACCTACTCAGCGTATCCTTTTTTGGTTAATTTCATTCCTATATTTTGTAACAGAAACAACATAGAGAATTATTCCTTTTTTATAAATGAACTAACTGTGGGGTATATTGTTTACAGTAGACAATACCCTTTTCTTTAATAAATTGGGCAACCGATTTCGCCCGCATCAGGACATCACCAGACCAGCTAAGAGCAGACAGAACGAAAATGTACATTTTTTAATTTTAAAATAAAAAATATAAATTTAATTAATTGAAATGTAAAAACTAAAAATAAGAATAAACTTCAGTACAATCCAACAATCAAACTTGAAATTCAAACACCAGTTTAAGATAAATGTTAATTGAAATGAGTTTCAGATAATTGTAATATATAAATACAGAATTAAGGTATTAAAAAAAAACGTTATAAGTAATGATGATTTGAAAAAAGTAATACTTACAATGATTAGGAGTTAAATAATACAGATATTTGTCAAAATTTAAAATTTAAAATTAATCAAATTGTACAATTACTCAAATACATTACAAATAAAAATTAAGTTATGTAATAAAATCAAGTAAATTCGTTTTAGAGTGCTCTCACCAAAATGATAAAAGATCAGATCAGCAAAGTTAAGTTAAGTTAATGTCTTTTTTTTCACCAAAATTATGTTGAAATCGCTGAATATAATTGTAAGCCAGTTTAAACCAGCAGCCTGGTTCCAACATCGCTGAACAGGTAGCAGGTTCTTCCAATATTAATACATCCGAAGTACTTTCGAGTGGTTGTACATGGAAGTTTCTCTTAAAGAAAAATAAAACAGCGGATTCGATTTTCTCCCTACCATCAACCTCGCTACGAGTCTAAACCCACTTTCATTGATATCGCGTCTCAAGCTTTATCCACGACTGCCTACTAAGGAATCAAGAGTTCAGATGTACGCCCCCTAGAGGGGGGGTTGAGAGTTTGGTTTGTGCACTCTAGGGGGCGCACCTCTAAAGCCTAAATTTCTTAGTAGGCAATCCCGTATAAAGCTTGAGATACGATAGTGATGATGAGTGGGTTTACAATATGAGTTAAAATTTTCTGAAGTACTAGCTTTATTTTGGCTTCGATAATATGAGCTACAAAATATTTTTATTCCTATAATTGACTAGATACGTCTTTCTTTTTTATTTATTTTGTCTTTCCAATTGCCTTCTCCTATAATACGCTACAGATTATTATATATTTTATTAGTTTTGGTTTTAGTTTTTCTCAGGGTTATCTGAATTATTTGTGTTTGGTAATGCAGTTATAAAATCCGTAAATAAGTCAATGGAGTGAATGCAGTTTCGTAAAAAGAACTAGAATTAAAAGTTAAAATACTAACTTATTCACCACAAATAAGAAAGATTGAAACCCAAATATAAAGCACTTCTTATACCAATGCCACCTAAATGTATGGTGTTAGGTATTAGTAGCTATGATATTCTGAAACAAGTAAACAGCTGTACATATACATGCATTAAACTCTAAATTAATGTTTATGTTATTTGAGCTCTAAAACGTAAATTTACATGCAAAGAAAAATCAGTTTACCTTAGTGCAAGCAACAAAAATTTTAAGTTTACCTATATAGATATCAACCTAATAGCATCGCGAAATTGTAATGATACAATATAATTGCAATCATTGTGAAATTGCGTTTAAAATATCTAGTTTTTAATATTGATACAATGATAAGTAAACCAAAAGTTATTCGTAATTTTCTTGTATTATCAGTGTAAAAACACAAATTAAAAACTAATGCTACAAAAATTTGTTGCATCTATATTTTGTAGGTTCATACCTATTGCTAAATTATATACAACAAAAATAACAATAGAAACTACATATGCCAATTCTAATGATATATATGTACATACATAGATCCGATATGCTGTTATGCATTTTGTAGTATTTGGTAAAAGTTTTTTGAAGCAAACTTACAACAGGACATTTTAAAATTACTTTTAGACATTGATTTGACCATTTTTAATACTACTGTAATTTGCAATATGCTAACAATAATAGCGTGTAACAAAGTTACCCGAGATTTGTTCCTGTAATTTCACAAATAATTTTAGAGTGTGATAGAACACACATATATTTCATAAACCACGATAAGAGACCTGCATCATCTGAAAGCACTTGGGAGGGTGTGCCTTATTAAATGAGTTTGAAGGTGTTTAGGTTAGCTCAGATTGGATTAGGGTTGGGGTGGCTTTGTGACCTATATAACTGCAAGCTCTTTAGATCTATTGTCATGCTCTTTGTCCTAGAAGGCGCTCTCTAACTTTGCCATCTTAATTAGGTCTACTTCCTCGTCTTGACAAAATCTGCAGATAGCGCCCTCTGCCAAGCCTATGCTACACATATTTCTATTTAGTCTACTATCACCAGTCAGATAGTAGACTAATCACCAGTCAGCAGACCTACTATCATTTTGACAGTCTTCCTGTCTTTACTCAGTAGGTCTTAAGTAGATATTTATTTAATCACTTAAAGCTAAAATAACAGATAATTTATCTAACCAATAAAGGAACTTTTATATATTTATATTTATTTAAATATATGCACTTCATAGAAGATGTGTTTTTCTGTAATAATTTTTAAAGCTTTTAGCCGTACGTAACGTTAGCCACAAGCATGTTTATCGCACTTTCTCTCCTAGGTACGCACGGACCTGAGTGCAAAAACCTACAATATGAACGCTTTTTACAATGAGTATAATTAAGTTTTTCATATCGATTTTATAGTATTATATGTGCTTTTTGAGTGCACTTTGTCTCTAGCTGTGCTTGTGTTACTTCCTTCTGGAACACCATGTATAACTGGATATATGTGCAGCGAACAATTTCCATGTTTCAATATTATTACAAATATTTCCATCACATAAAAGATGCCTTTAAATGCAATCCTGTATAATAGAAAAATGGAAAACTAATCAATCTTCGAATTAATAATTTGAAATTAAATTTCAATCGATAAAAATAAATTTTGTTTACTTATCTAAACATGTTCTACGTCCCCTCTACCCCAGCTTGATCAAAATTTCACTTTGACTCATCGGAAGCTTTTCTTATAACTCTCAAAGTGTATCATTACGTATCACTACTATCACTTATGCAGTTCTCTGTCAGTGCATATCAGTACTCGTTTAGAACAAAAAGTGTAATACATACATTTAGTGAAGAAAGGAAAGTGAACCAAACCAAAATAGTCAACCAAATAAGAATCTTTCCCTCGCTCTAAATAAAGCTGGTTTGGATTGTTAATTTTAAGGTAAATAAAAATTCAGTAACAAATATTCTAAGAACCCAATAGAAAGCGTTTGAATTCTTATTTCATATAATATATGTGTGTGTCATACTGTGAGTTTTTACTAAAGTACCGTGTAATTTCCATTCCCAAACAGCAAAAACTCTCCCTTAATCTATCACCCCTATCCAAAGTCTTATACACCCGTAACTATTTCTTCAACTGTAAGTTCTATTTCTGTTCCTTGAATCGTTCCACCCCCAACCAGTATACAAGGGGAAGAAGCGCACGATTGCAGTCAAGGCACTTCTTCGAAACGGATTAAGGACCGGGGTAAAGAAATTGGCTCATCTCCGTGATGAATTATTTCAAACGCGAGTAATAGAACGCCCATGATAATTCATCATCTCAAGATGCGTCCTGCGCGATATTAACGACGCGACTTTGTGTTTGCTAATTGTGTGTGATATTTATTGGGAGCGAGATGCCAGAAGTCGGGCGCCAGACCAGACATCCTGCCATTCTTTTCGGGTCGAATACGAGGAATTCATTAACGGGAGGCCGCCGAAAACGCCTACGTAATTTAAAACGCTTAAGCGAGATGAATAATTATTCCAATGTGTTGGGAACCTAGCGAGCATAAATTTTAAACGGAAATTAAAATGACGTACATACCTATGTATATAAAAGTTGTCCCAGTTTTTAACGACGCAATTAAAATTAACGCAATCACTTCCTCTTTCTTTACCATATAAACTGTTACAAATATCTAACTTTTATATATTTTCAGAATATCATCCGGAGTTTTTTCCTGAACACGATAAGAAATCCTTATCTCTGCAACCGGATCTAACTCAAACGGTGCCCCCTTGCTACGAATACCCGTACACAACGCCAGCTACCTCCGTTACGAGATCTGTTTCCGAACATCATTACGACGTACCGCACTTGGCTTCGGGGAGTGACATACAGATGTCGCCAGCCACGAGCTCGACGTTGGAGTCATCTAGCGGCAAGCGGAGTCAATTGAGCGGATTTACAAACAACTGTAAGTACGTTTACTTTCTTTTTATGCTGTATTGACTGGCTACTGATCTGAAGAGTAAGTAGAGACATCTACAACTGAATTTCTTCATAACATCTGTAACGCATGGAGATTCCTTTTGCTTAGTGTCTCTATTAACATCTGTATCATTCCATCTTTTGTCTTATGTCACAATTAATTAATGTTTTACAATAATTTACTTGGTGACAGCTACAATGCGTCAGGCAAATTATAGAAATTTTCTAACAAACAAAAGTACTTCAAATAGGAAGTAGTACTAAAGCTGTTAGGTACCTACATTGTTAGAACGAATTCTTTTAATGTAAAAAATTTTTTTTTTGTTAATGTTTCTTCATTCCGATGCAATATTGCTGCCTTAATAGACACTTATTGAAGAAAAATTTCCGACTGCTCCTCTAAATGCCCATACTACCAGTGTTGGAAATAAAAGTTATTCTTTGATATTCTTTATTACTTATGTACTATATATGAACAGCGACCGCGGCAGTTGAAGGTTTGAATAGTAATCTCTTTCGTTGATATAGCATTAAATCAAAAAACCAGAGAGCGATGTTAAATTTAAAATTTTTATTTTGCAAATAAAAGTTAAAATAATTAACAAATTTTAAATAATCATGTGATTTGGAAACGAACCTAAAACGAGGTAGATAAGAATTAGTACAAAAGAATTAAAGAGCAACTTGTGCCATCAGTGCCACCCACCCTTGAGTAGAACGCTTAAGGCTTTATTTTTTTTAATAAATTTTAAACTTTTGTAAAATTCACATTTCAATTAATTTTCCGTTGAAATTAGGTGTTGTGGTGCACTGCGCGTCATGCTAGTACCAAATTCTATTTCGCAGACCAATAAAATTCTTGTCTAATAGATTCTCAAAGTTTTTCTTTTCCAAAAATGTTAAGTTTATGCCAGCATTTAAGCGGTTATCCATGACTTCCACATGATTATCCATGACTCTCCATGATTATCCATGACCTCCACATGATTATCCATGACTCTCCATGATTATCCATGACTTCCCATGATTATCCATGACTCGCCTTGATTATCTATGACTTTCCATGACTATCCATGACTCCTACATGATTATCCATGACACTCCATGATTATCTATAGCTCCCACATGATTATCCATGACTTCCTGCTTTTTCTGTTCCCATCACTTGAATTATTATATTCTAACAGTTTCAACTCAATTTGGATATTATCGCGCATCTAATATCTCTTTTCCCCAAACTATACTTGTTTCCCCGTATATTAATTGTTGCTAATAAGGTAAAGTATGTTATGAAAATAACAGTTGGTATTTCAAAGAAATGTCCAGAAGAATAAAATATTAAAGAGAAAACAATTGCTAGCGTGTAACGATCATATAAAATGGTTTTTTGATGAATTGGCAAAATATAAATCCACACATTTCAAATTAAACATCTTAACTCAGTAAGTGAACAATTTGTTTTATTTTCTTCCTTTAGATATAATTTCAAACTAATTTTAATTCTTAAAAAAATATTCTAATCATTTCCGAGTACAACAGGCCGCCTGCACAAGACCTAACCACTACACTTACATTTTCTTGGCTAAAGTCTTTATAGGCAGGAAAGGAGTGAGATACTTAAGAGCAGTGATACATAGACTGGCAGTATAATTAGAAATTTTTTAAAGAAATAATCGGTATTACATTTGAACGAGAATAATATCATCAAGTACAAGAGATACTGAGAGATAAAGATATAATAGGAATAATACAAGCACACTGATTGTAGTGATACGGTCATATATAAAGAGAAAAGAAATAGAAGTTGCACACAGCACACTGCACCAAAGCTGGAAATAAAAAGAGCAATGTTGCATCAAACAGGAAAATTCTTTATTTAAATCATTAATAAACTACGCAAGTTTTAAAGGCGACTTTAATGTCTGCGTATTAAATTCCGTACGCAGGAAAATATTTTTTCGCATAGGTAGATGTCGCAAGAAAAAATTCATCCTGTATAAATAAAATAGGCATCAAACACGTATAAGCATATGGGCATCAAATTCCGTACACGAAAATAATTTATTGTAGGTACGTGTCGTAAGAAAAACACGTCGTTTGCAAATAAAATGAGTGCCAAAAAAGTGTAGGCGCCAACGCCAAGGGCGCCTTATAACGCCTTTAACGTTTCTCAGACGTCCTTGCCGGCCTAACGCCGTCGGTGCCGGGTTTCTTGACAGTTTACGCAGACCGCCTCTCAATCTTGGTCTTAGGCGGTGTAATTATCCATATTATAATATGGAATAACAAAATATCTTCTTTTTTTTTTCGTTTAAAAATTTGTTGTCCATACTATTTCCAAAAAATATGTCTAAATAGCTTGTGAAGGAGACACAGTTCTAACGAGCAAACTAATTACAAACAACTAACGTTTTTTTTATACATATTTAACGGAGATAAGCTAGAAGTTCATTACTGAACTAAATAAACATTAGAACTCATTAAAAAATCATGTTTCTTTCATTGAAAAACTTTGATTGAAGTATTTTTTCTGTACCTTAATTGAATTATTTAAGAATTTTTAAGAAACAAATATAAATTTAATCTATGATCATATTTCGACACAAAGAATTGATTATCTTTTGATTAAAACTAATTCTTAATGTAGTAATAAAAACAATATTTTTTTTGTTTTAAAAATGTATTTGTTTAATTCTATCTATTTGAAACTACTATTTCTGTGAGATAAACTATCTGCATATTACTGTGAATGCGAAGAATCATGGTGCAGATTTTCTGGATTGATTGTCATTGCATATACTTTTTTTTTACATGCGATACATTTTTAAATTATTTTGCAGGATTGTTATTTATTCATAAGTCTTGCCACAGTAAGGTTGGCCCAATCAACAAAAACTTTTTTCGCGTTACTTATGAAAAATATATGCATTTTTCTGGCTTTTGACGTCGTGACGTCTAAGTTACAAAGACGAAATATTTCAGAAAATTTGTAATAGGTACAGTCGAACAACATACAAAAAATTAACAAAAATTAAATACAAGAAGTTGGGGCACATTCACCGAAACAGGTATCATATAAAATTACACTTGTCAAAATTCTTGCTCTTTTACATGTGCATTTAAAAAATTGGTTTTCCTATGCAGAAATTGGCTTCAAGTGTGTTTAAATAGTAATACATAACAGACCAATATTTGTTGCTACTGCATTTTTTTTTATATTTGATGTACCTACATTTTATTATTGTTTGCATAAATATTGAAAATAAATTAATATGTGTGTAGTATAGGTGTAAATAAATTTACCATGACTATGTCAGTTTCTCCCTCTCAATTGTCTCTTTAAATATTGTTAACTTTTCCTCTTTCGTATCACCCCTATAACATAATTGTTATTTCTTGATTAATATTATAAAATTTACTTTGAGCAAGCAATAATATTTTTGTCTATTTTTAGCTGATTCAACCTACGAAGTGGCTACAGAGTCCGTCACATTACCGCTGTCGTCTTTACCGGCACCCTACGCAGTAACCCCTACAACAAGCGGGAACTACACCAGCGCTTCCGTTACATACGCTGGGGCCTATCTGAATCTCCCGGAAAGCGCTGTCAGTCTCCTGGTACCAGAGGGCGCCATTCCGAGGTCCCGCAAACAGGATATTTTTCTATCGATTCTCAACGAAGACTGCTTCCGGCCTAAATTAGCAGAGAACGTTACTCAATTAACCCCAGTAGTTTCCTGTGGCCCTAACGTTTCGGTAAACAAATCTGCCGTCCTAAAGCTTCCCCATTGTGCCGACCTTTTCAAAAATAATTGGCTGATAACGGTACTACAGAGCGACTGCAGCGACTCCCTGTGGCAAAGAGCTGTAACACTGGGACAAGAAACGATCAATACTCAAGTCTTCTGCCAGCTGGATAGGGATATCGCCTACTTAATCACAGATAGCCTCTCGAGATTCGTGCTGGTTGGGCAATCCATCAACGGATACGCGATAAAGAAGCTCAAACTGGCCGTATTTGCGCCTAAACTCTGTTTTCAGACTTCAGTAGATTATAGTGTAACCGTATACGTTTTAGAGGATACAGAGAGTTCTATGGAAACGGTGTTTGGGCAGGAGAAACGCTTAGGTGGCTATTTAATGGATGAACCGAAATCTATAAGTTTCCAAGATGGCGGTAACAATCTCTGTTTAAATTTAGAACACATCAGCGACGGATGGAAAGCGAAACCCTGTTCTAATTATCAAGAAATTCCATTTAAGCATATCTGGCAAGCCAGCAGCAACAGCTTGCATTGCTCGTTTACCTTAGAATCGTTTGATATAAACCGTAATCTTAGCTTCAAAATCCGCGTTAACCAAAAAGGTTTCGATAACTATCAAGTATTCGACATTACGTGTAGAGATGACTCCGAAATTTCGAATAGAACGAATTCCGCGAAAATGTACCACGAACTAGTGCCAAAAGTATCCATACAAAGCGAAACTACACGATCAGCGAACGAGGCGTTGAAACCTTACAAAAATCCTTGTCAAGATGATTATGCCAATCCGCATAAAAGTGCCAAAAACTTTAAAGTAGCGCCTCTAGATGAAACCAATGCACCAAAGCTAGCGAAGAATTTAATATTAACCGATAGAGGAGTATCCACATGTGATGATTTCGTATTTAGGTTAAGTAGAAATGTAAGGAAACAGTTGTGTCAATGTCTCGACCCACCCACTCAAAGGGGTAACGATTGGCGGATGTTGGCTCACGCCCTGTCAGTGGACCGGTATATAAACTTTTTCGGAACTAAGCCATCGCCCACGGATTGCGTTTTAGATTTATGGGAAACTAGAAATAGGCAAAGTAACGCCATGACTGAGTTAGTTAATATTTTCAAGGACATGGAGAGGCACGACGCAGTTAAGATTATGGAAAACATTCTAGGTCCAAATTGGTTATAATTTAATAAATTTTAAACTTAAACGACGGCCATATTGTTTTATACTTATAAGTTTATTTGTAATATGTATATAATTTATAAAAAAAGAAATGCTACTTGTTTAATTTATTGAAACAAAAACGATTTCATAGGGGTAGAATATGTTGATAAAATCTAAGAAAAAGCAAACGCTAGAAGTAACCTTTCGGGACCATAATTCCCGGATCTATTATAATACTTGTGCAATTTTTGTAAATTATTATGAATGTATCGCAAGTAATGAAACATGTTCACCACTTGTTAATATGGGCACTTGATAATCTATGATAAAATATATAAAATATATTCGCTAATGTGTATACGTGTAACACTAGAACACGAGGACACAAAAATATACTTAACTATACAAAAGAAACGAATATTTAAATGTAGAGTTTTATACAGAAAATCAAAAGTAGTTTTCTAGATATTTTAGACATGTTTTGTACAAAGAAATATTCATCCATCTTGAATTAGGATTTACACTTTTCGTTCAAACAATGTACTATCTATTTTAGTTTAACGTTCGACGTGTATATATATACTCAAAAATATATATATCATTTTTATAAAAAAAAAGTATTGCGTTTTTATTACTACCGCTACCTCCACCATTACTTTACGGGATCCTTATGATTTCGTAAGAAAGACGTAAGATACGTTATCGGAAAGTGTTCCGATGTTACATCGTGGCAAGCCCGAGGCGGTCTTGCCAATATGACAGCAGATAAAATAACTGTATGTCCATCTAGTAGAGTAATAGAATTGAGATGGCCACCTTCGATATAAAATTGCCAAGGGATTTCTTTTGGGAGGAAATAAAACTTCGTTACGGACGGAACGGTGATATTTGACAATTTTATTAGAGCTTCCGACAAAAAAAAATGATTGTTTAGTTGCATTTTTATTGATAGCTCTTTAAATACTTGTCCACCTAATTTAGGATTTATAGCGGCCTATGGCAAAAATAATTTTACAAACGCATCTGTTTAAGCAAAACGATTTTTCAACATAAAATACGTGTTTGAACAGACGCATTAACGTAGAAAACATAAAAGAAAGTATATTTCCACTTCAGGTATTACGTAGTCAATCAAATCGATTCTTGTAATCAGCCAGTTTATTGGTTTATTGTGACATTTAAATATCTTAACACCAATCTTATAAAAATGGTTTTAGATAAAGGGTTTAATATATATAAGATCCATACCACTTGAAACTACACTAATAACTATAGGCACATATCCAGTGACACGTTAATTTTAGATTGTTTTTAATACATACGGTAATTGTCACAGTCTAGGTGTCAAATAAAAATTATTCAAAATTAACATGTCAGTGTATGCTTGAGGCGTTGTGTTATTGTTTCCGTTGCCCAAGAAAGGTTAATATACGATATTTTGAGAAAGTCCATTCATAAAATTTGTAGATCCGTAAAATACTAGGTGATTTAATAATTCTTTTCATCAAAATTAGATACTCCTTCAATAGTCTTTCGGTAAATGTTTTATACGAAACTCTCGTGTATGTTTGAGAGCCTTCACTATTTTTCTACCTACATTCAGAGTATTTCTTACATGACGTAACACATTTTTTAAAATAGAATGATTATTCTGTGATTGGTGGAGACTGTGGCTTGAAAACTATAACAAAATCCCAAAAGAAAGGTGAAAAAAATCCCTTACCACAAAATTATATATATAATTTTGTGGTAAGGGATTTTTTCACCTTTCTTTTGGGATTTTGTTATAGAATGATTATTAAAAAATGATGCAATTATCTCTAATGCAAGAGAGCTCCAAAAGTTAAAGAAACTGAGATATGAATTTTTAAAGTTATTTTTAAATATTGTTTCATTATTGAATGGGAAGGCAATGCATACCTTCTTTCTTTCTATAATCGATAGCCATAAAATTAATTATTGTATACTCACTACGTCGTATATAACATTGATTTGTATTATTTCAAGCAAAATTGGAAAACCAAACATTTTTTATCATTCTTTTAATATTGGCGAAACAAGTAAATAACATAATCCTCTTATAAATCTGAATAACATACCTTTTTCTATTAGTTGGCTTTTAACATTTTGTGTGCAAACATGGTTTGCAAAAAGCATGTGTACGAATATAAACGGTCATCTTGCTGTCGGTATGGTTATCAGTGACCAACACACTCATGGATTTTAAAAATAAAATTACATTTTATTATTTAGATACAAAAATTAACTCAGAGTGTTATCAAACTCACAAAGATCTATTCTTTTTTTAGCGGTAAAGCTAAGAGTTAGATATTCATGTTGACTGGCAATTAAGTTACATATATTGCACAGATTTAGTAGTCACAAATCTAATGGAATTTATGCAGATAATAAAAATTAATAATAAATAAATAAATTAATAATTACTCGGAAGCAATACCTACTTCAAGAAAATTTTCGAGTCAGTAGAAATACTTTCCTACACGCAGAAAAATGCATGCTTACCTTAAATAAATTTGTCTTTCATCAAATAAATCTACGTTTTGAATATCCGCAAGACAAAATCTTCTTAATGCAAGAAAAAAATTGTCTTTACAATGTGTCTCAATGTCTTGTGCAATGACTGTTAGCAGTCTTGGATGAAACCACTTTTAGTCTCCACTTAAGAATATCGCTTACTTGCACTAAAAGCATTAGACTTGGAGCAAAATGTTAGAATTTTTGAATTGAATCACTTTTCATATCTTTTTAAGAATAGTAAGAGTTACCTTAAAGTCATAACGCTAATAAAAGTACTTATTATTTATGTGAAATAAATGCTTGGTTTGAAAAAGTGTTTTTCGAAACATGAAGTAGTTTTAACAGTGCCTTATTAGCAAATAAGGAGGAAGTTTAAAAAATAATAAAATATGGGGTATAATATTTTCAGAAGTCTCGCCTTATTTGCAAATACACCGCACCATTTATGAAATGAATGCAGCCGCCATAGGTTTTATTCTTCCAAATGTTCAAATCAAACTTACAAACACTCTTTCATTGTTCAGATCTAAGAAAGTAGCACTAGATGCACATGTAAGGCTTACTCTCTAGTGCATGTACAAATTGTCGAGCTCCAGGTCTAACAATTATTTTTGTTACGTTTACTTGTTCTATTCACTAATCTTTATAAAAATCAAAAGGTCTCAGTAAAAGAACCAACATAGTTTATTGCACAGCACTGTAAGAGTCTCCATTACAACATGTATGTACTTACAATGATTTAGAATAGAGTTTCTTTAAAGATCACAACTACTAAAGTACCTACTTACAATCGATCTAAATTTTAGAGCCTTTCAACGTAACTAACTAGTCCACAATGCGTTAAATACTGCTTAGAAATCCCTCATTCCAAACACTGGGTTGCTTTTAATGCTAGTGCCCCCGAATCTTTTCTTGAGAGATGTATTTATGCCTCTACCTGACCACTAAAATATGCATATGAGCTAGCTGTTTGCCTTAATGGTATGTCGTAACTTACCTTGCACAATTGCACGTAAATATTATACTTGCTAAGAAATGTTTTTATTATCCCATATATAGGAATTAATTCCTTTGTCATTTTCGTCCGAGCTTATGAAGTTGGCTTCATCAATCAGATTACCGCAAAAGAAAGTAGTTTCTTATTATTAATACCTTAAATTAATAAAACATAGGTTGAATGCGATGAAAAATACACGCTATTAGAGGTTGTGCCACCTCAATATCTTTTCGGTTCCATAATTTATTATACTATTATACATATGCATACCAGTATACCGATAATACTGGAATGTAAAAAAAAAACACTTGCGTTGAAATATCTTTCTGAAATCTTCCAACAAATCCAATTCGAGCAGCAGCTTACTTGCCTACTTCACCATTAGTATTATTAGGTAGATTTATCGTTATATATATTTACCAACCTTTTTGCCATATAATTAGACATAAATACGTTGATACATGTAAAACTGATAAGAGTCCATTAAACAAACAATTTTCCTAAGAGAAATTCAGACAACGAACTACTCTGTAATGTAAACAACTATCAAACAATTGACCGACATTGCAGCGTTTTGCTGCTGCACTCTAAGCGATTCTAACATTTATTTATTATATTAAATAAATCCCACGTATTGCTAAGCATGTACAAAGCTGGATTCTCTATTTACTTGCACCAAGCAAATATATTCTCTAGTTAAGAAAATTCATCGAAACAAAAGTTTTCTTGAATTAAAGCATTTTTTCTTAGTGGTAAAAGATTTACTTACAACAAAATTATTTCATTTTCTCTATAAGAAAATTGTGTTAAAACAATATTTTGTTTTCAACTCAGAATGCATTTTTCTATGGATATATATTACCTATACATTCAATAGATTTTGAAAATGAGGACTGGTATCATGGATATATACTATTAGAAAGACAAATGAGAAGAAGAGCAAAATAAACGTGATATTATTTGTCAGCAACTGTAATAAATATTTAAATAAAATCTATGTATTAAAAATGTAACTTTACTCTATAAGGAATATGAATGAGAAAATAAACTTACCTACTGTGACAAAGCACTATAACCTGTCACATTATACATTACTGTGACAAAACCATTCCGTTTAAAAAATTACCCATGTATTTTCAGTTACCGCTCTTTACCGCGAACTGCCATAATCAACTGTATGATTGATTTTTTAAATACACTATTAATAGGGAATGACAGTTACAAAATGTTAAACTCATGTTTTGGCGAAGATTTTTACTAATTTCCCAATTTCAATTCACGATTATGCTCTTTTTAAGAGTTTAAGAGTGGATGCGAGATGTTTTATAATATAAAATATTGGGGATCAAATGCACTTTAACTGATAAAACTACATGTTGAATGTCTCTCTTGTGTTAAATATACTCCTATTTTTAGAATAAGTGGTTCTTTCATATCACAATACTCCATATACTTCCGAAAAAAACCATAAACGGAGTTTTTGAGTAAATTCCGACACTTTGCAACAAAATAAGGTGCTAATGTAAATAATAAAACAATAAAGATCAAAAAGAGAATACAACTTGGATATAAACTAACAAACACGTTAGGTAGGTAATAATAAAAGAATCAGTGAAAGCGCCAAACTGAAAATGTGCAAAACACTAATAAGGCCTGTGGTAATCGATGCGTCATATATGTATTACTATAGAAAGAGCAGCAACAATTGATAATATTTGAGAGAAGGGTACAATAGGGTGCAGATCTCTAACAAATCATAGAATTGAATCTGATGTATGACAACAGAACATTGAACGAGTGATATAGACTCAGAGATTAAGATAACAGAACGTTTATCTATACTATTTTCTTGGAAACGATTTAGTGAAATTAAAAGAGAAAGCGGAGCACGGTTTTTAAAACATCTGGTAACACATAAAAATGATAATTTGAGCAAACACACTATAGTACGCTGTTAGGAATACTTCCTAAACTTAAACAAAAGAATAATTTAATAGAGTGTTTGTTCTCGGCATTTATGTGTAAGGAAGTTGCAACTTTACACACTATGCTCCGACAGAGAGGTTCAGCTGACATGAACAAGGAGTACAGTGATCAGTGGATGTCGTAATAAAAATATTGATTGATTTTATAATAAAATGCATATTTAGCCTACATTGTAACAGAATAAATCTACTGCAAAGTTGATAACCTTTGCCGCCATCGCATCTTTACTTGTAATCGCTGCACAGGGAATTAAAATATACTGTTGTTTTACTTTTTGTTACTATGCTGATAGATGCTTAGAAATCTACAGAACTATATTGTATTAAAATAAGTTAGAAAACCATAAGTTACAAGTCTTGATTTTCAATGCAAGAAATCTACATATAAGATCACCTATTAAATCACGTAAACAAATGTGGCTCTCTTACGTGCAAAAAAAATCGACAGTTATGTAAACATTTTAGACCAAAATGAAGACATGAACGGCTTATAATATTTTACGGTATAATCTGTAAAAGGTGTACCTACTGTTATTTAATAACCAAATAAAACAGTTAAAAGAATATTCCTAAAAAATCAATTTGATCGTAAATGTTCGATTTTTTTCAAATCTTTAGTTCAAATGCACATCACTTTAATTTCATATTTCCTATCTATTCAGACACCCGAAAGGGCATATCTGCAGTTACATACAATTTAAGCGAACCGTAATTGCTAACTTGGTTAGTTAGAATCGTCGACGCAGACATTTTCGATGATAAATTTAAGAGAAAACTCCGTAACTTGCGGTAGAAATCAACTTCAAGTTGAATGCCGTAATTTATGGCCAACGGAAGGGAAGGAGCTATAATCACGAATGGTAAAAAAGATAACAAAATCCGATTTCCTCCGACGCTCCTCTGTTCAGTTTCAGTATGCTTGCACGGATCGGCTGTGCGCCGATGGTAATTTAATTTCGGGGTGTCTCCGTATTTCGGACTTCGTGAAAGACATATTTGAGATTGTCGCGATTTAGTTCAGGCCCTGTACGAATACATATTTATTGTGATATAACGATATATCGGGTGGTTACTAAAAATATTGCTAAATATTAAAGCTATGTGAAAAACCATCTTTTAAAAATAAAGATTTCAACGAGAAAAGCTCCGATAATAACGGAAACTCAGATGTGAGGTTCTCGCCTTATCCTTCACAACTATCTCATAGTTGATTTTTAAACAACAACAGCAACTTAGACTGTCAACGTAAAATTAATTAGGGGGAGACATAAGATGGGTGAATTTTCTTGCTCCTTAGTGGATTTCAGAAATGACACTGCATAAATTAACACCCAGGCAAAAGAATAGAGACATGTCTTGTGTATTAATTTATAAAGAATGCTGCATTGTGTATGATAATTAATACAATGCGTTCTTGATAAAATTTCTGGATTATTTACTGCATTAATATTTTGCTTACATTTTATTGTTAAGGGTCTGATACTTAGACTACACAAGTAGAGATTATTTCTACTGTGTACGTATTATAATCTTCAGGAAAGTTTTACTTCCGCATTTTAAGAACCAACATACATATTCTCAAATACACTGTGTCCAAATTTCTATGTCACCGTTGGTACCTACGTTATTATAAGTCATCATAGAAACATTTTATAAAATTCAGAACCCGCAACAAATCTCATTACAAATTTAGCCCCTCACTTTCTTAAACTTTAAGATATTTTGAAAAACCAAATTTGTCGATTTAAATTTTCTCCAATAACTCGATTACCCCTTAATGTAATTGCTTCTAAAGAGTTGTTTTTTAAGACCTTTTGTTTTGTGTAAACCCAAATTGTTAGTTTGATAGTCTTTAAAAACAACTTTTCACCGATGTTACAGCTTGAAAATTTTTATTTGTAGGAGAAATATTAACAAAAAGTAAATTATTTTCTAATATTAAATTGGCAGGCCATAGAATTAAATATCAACAAGAAATAAAAACAAAAACATATAAGTATCATGTACGATATTGCAAAATAACAAATACACGGAAAGTAATAAGAGTAACTACTGAAATTTCAGGTTAATTTAAGCTGTCAATATGACAACTGCTCTGTTCCGCAACACGGAGAAAATGCTGGTGTTAAATACAGATTATTTTTGCTGTTATAAAATTGTTGTTGCTTTAAATGCAATAGATTTCGATGAATGTAATAAAAGGCACTACTTTATATATGCAAATGCTGTTGTACATTTACAATAATTATTGGACTTTATACAGCAATCCCTATTACATGAAAACGAGAGTTAAATGTTACACCATTCGGAAGTAATCGCGATATGGATCAGTCATTGCTATAAAGTTTTTGCATTTGCTATAAACAATACAACAAGTTTTTTCCGTGTATTTAGACGCTTTATTCTAACAAAGTTACAAACTACGTAATGTGTTTCCGTTTAATGATCTTAGCATATGCAGAACAACTCTTTGTTTGTCAAAGTTTCTCGCGACTCAAAACTAAGATAGTTCGCTGTTAGTGCTACCCTATAAATAAACATTAACGCTGGTAAACTCGAGCGATCTCGCAGGCCACTGTACTGGCGCATTATTTGAAAGTTTTTTCTCTCAAAAAATGTTGGGCCTCACTGGTTTTAAATTCTGGTCTCATGATGGTAACGATCCTGCTGAAACTGAACGTTTTCATGTTACTAGGATTAATACTTGTCATATTACCTCATTTGTTAGTAGCTCCAAATATATGTCATCGATTAAATTGCAATCAAAAACGGAGGGACTTATTAAGTGATTATTTAAAATGGAAAGAAACTCAAAAATCGAAACAAAATTTAAACAAATTTCATGCCAATTACAATTAACTCGCACCAGACATTAAAATAAAATTAGAATTTCTATTTGCTTTGAAATATAGTTCCAATACATTAACTTTTTCTTTATTTGGACATCAATACCTTTTAATCTTAATACTTAACAGTGAAACTGCGAGCACACAAGGTTTTAATTAGCTCACCTCTGCAGCACTAATTGTACCCTAACATATATTGTTTCACACTGCCGTTTAATTCCTTCTTCTAATTTTATTGGAGTCTGGTTCTTGTTATTATGAAACTAAACATAGAGCAGAATTATTTTTTACTTCTACTAAGTAAATGCGTCACAAGAGGTAGGCAAGGCCCGGTCATTCGCTGGCGTACGATACTGGAGATACATGTTACAGTAAAAACAAAATTTCGTGTTTTGATCGAATAGCGAAGATAATGGGGCCGGCTATATTCTCACATGCAAGTTATAACATTTCTCGTTATTTATTCAGGTGTGTCTCACTCCATTGAGCGCGCTCTCTTGCTATCGCGCATCCGCCAGTGCAACAAAAATCAACTGTTAAGTATCTTGTTATTATTTTAGAGTATTACTCTACTGCTTATTTTTTACTTGCATTTCTCATTGTCAGTTGTATTTAATTTCATAGTCCATCAATTTTATATTAGAGTTAAATTTAAATAAGCATCTTTCGGTTGACAATTCAATATGGCCGTTATATGAAGAACATTAGTCGTGGTTATACCTTGAAGACAAATGATAGTCGGGAATTTCTGCTTACACCATAAAAAATTGTCTCAAAACAATGTTCGAAAACTGCAGGACGTTGGAAGCGATCACATGAAGGGGTAACGAACTAATCGAAGCAAAATGAAATTCACAAATTCACAAAATATTTTAATGTGTAAAAAAATTAAATTTGAAATAAGATCTGTTGCGACTATTAAATTCAGCAAAATATTTTTCATTGAATCGGTCTTATGTCTTTTTCTTCCAATAACCGAGATATAAACAAATAAACAAATATATCGGTAATGAATTTCATTTTAATATTAATCTGTAAATAACATTTGTTCATTAATCAAAATCAGGCAGACAATACAATACTAAAGAAATGTTACCGTTTCTCAAGTATCTGCAATTATTCGTATCTAATACATTGTCATGAAACTCTTCGAAATTTAAGAAAACCCTTTAAATCAGACAGGCTGTTGAACTAAAGACCAGCAGCCGTATCTCTGATTTCAGACTAGGACTGGTCTGATTTCATCAACGACAGTGGCAGTTGACGCCTGTTGTTCGACAGAATGTCCTAAATAGATAATTTTGTGCAAATCAGTCATCACATTCCTTTCCGATATAAAGCTATATAGTAAATTAAAATCTTCAAATAACATATCATGTATAGGATAATTAAATTTATTGAGTGTAAATTTTCAGAACATAAATACCCAAACGTAAATGTGTAAAGCAGCAAAGGCTGAAAGTTATAACTTCCGGACTTATGAAACCTGATTGCGTTAAGAAACAAAATAAAAAAAATCAAGATTTTTGTAATTAGAAATAAGTTTAGTGGAACTTAGTATTGAATTATAAATTAGTACCTACACTATGTAAAGAGACGGTAGAACAAAAATGCCAGTTGGATCGGAAGAAAATGTTAAGTCTGATTATTGTTATGAAAAATAAGATGTTTCTCTAACAGAATAATATATCAACATTTATCTTATTACTTGTAGAAGCCGAATAATCTAAAACATCGAATTTTATACATACTAGGTATTTCATATTTCCCAAATTTCTATTGGGAATTTGTTATTTTAATTCCCTTTTGATTAATTTATTAACTATATATTTTAGAGTAATTTGAGACAAAATTTTCCGAATTTAACGGTCTTGAGAATTATTATTAAGTTATTTTATTCCAAAAATTAATATTTTTTTGTAGAAACACGCTTTTCAATTTTTATCTAATTACAGTTTATTATTTCAAAACCAGCACAGAGAGTGTTTTAGCGCTGTACTGTGAACACGTACTGAATTTTGCTCTCAGAAAAACATAATCTTCCATCCGTTTAAAACTTTCATATTGAGTACGTCGCCATTGCTTGATATTAAATATAAACGTTAGGTAGTTAAATTTATACATATAAAGATTCAAGCTATTTCCTATCTGTAAGAGACATTTCCTTGATTTAATTGAATTTTAGAATCTACTGTCCCATTTCGGAAGATTCGAACGAGTGAATTCTATTCGTACATCCATCCATCCAGAACTACCTAAAACTCCTAGCAACGCTAGAATTTCAAATACAACAGACCAGATAAATCTAGCGTTGCTCGACATATTTTAGACACAGGTCACGGTATGCCTACAGATAGCCTTAGGCTAGTTAAAACTGTAAATAATTTTAGAGAATTAGATAGTTACGAAAGTATTTATATACTTAAAAACAAATGTAAACTAATGAATGCCGACAAAGGACCAATACCCGAGTCCAGCTTATACGAATTATTGCAACTTAATTGCTAGTTCGTCACGTTCCATTAGATTTAGATATTATATAAGCCTTGTTGTTTGTAAAGGATGTCAGTGTTATTCCACTAGTGATTTAGTGAAGAGCATATCTTCCAAGGTTTACCTTAGCCGAAAACACTACGTTTAACACTGCTCTTCACTTGTTTTTCTACTGAAGATGGCAACTTAGTTGCCGAAATACGTATTTAGATTTGTATCTTTAATTTTTGTGGTAAGGGATTTTTTCACTTTTTCTTTTGGATTTTTGTTTAGCTTTCAAGCCACAGTCTCCACCCATCAAAGGACTCTGAATACTTATCTTTTATTTATTAGATTTGCTGTGTTTCGGTATTTGACGCCATTTGATACAAATCGTGCGATCGAATACTAGCACTAGAACTTAGCAGTGCTAGCGGTAAAACTAGCTTATAAAAACATTAGCTAATGACTGCACGAAAAACCAATAATACGTAACTTCTCCACACAATATTACATTCTCAAATTTAAATTTTTATTTTCCGGGGTCGTAATGATGATTAGGAGGGAGATTTGGCTCTGTAGGGGTGCCTGATAAGCATTCGATGCTTAGGCCTTGTCAACCCCCTTAAAGAAAACAAAACAAAACAAAAAAATAAATTTTAAGATAACACATTTCGAGCAAATGGTTGAGTAATTTTGACCACCCTGTATCTGTATTACCGCTTAGGAAAATAAAGAGACTTGGCACACAGGCGTTCTACATCTAATAGATACTAAATCTTCCGGCCGAAAGACACTGGCAGCCATATTCTGAGCGGTCCGCTATATGCTCTCCGACGTCATTTATCGGAGGCAATTTTAAAAGTATCTCTCACTTAAAGGACGCGCTGTCTTCGCGTCTCACCGTACCCCATAGCCGTGAAGCCGTTTAAATCAGCTTAGCGGACCCTCGCGTAATCAAATATATTTCGTCTATCTGACATTTTCCACATAGTTTTGAAAATTGTATTTCGTTTATCAGCTTTCTTGAGTGATAATCTAGTTGACGGCACGAAAATGTCACTGGTGTTGCGACGGTGTATGAAGTTCACTTCCCGAAAATCCACTTTTATTGAAGAAATGAAAGCACATGAAAATAAAGTTCAGGAACTGGACGTGTTTGTCAATGTCGAGAGTAATTATTATATGTTCTCTACATTACGATAATCTGGCAAAATCATTTTAAAATGAAATTAAAAATAAGAAGGAGAATCAATAGACATTTTTCTGATAATAGAAACTTATATGACTTACAATTAAACGGAAACCCCGCTTTTTGCGCATAACTCTGTAGTAAAAGCAGATGCAATATTACTGGAGGTATATCAAAGTTTTAGTTGTTTGTTGCTCTGTCACATATGTGATTTATATAAAAGTTGCCATACATCGTAATTTCAAAACTAACTATTTGATCCCATTAAGACGCAAAACATACTAAAATTTCTAAAAAGTATTTATAACAACACGAAATACATGCAAAATTTATTTAAAACAAATAAACCTGTGTCAACAAAATAGTGTAAAGAATTGCTATATCTATACTGATACACACTGATTTTATGTCATTTATGTATTACTTAGATAGGAAATCTTGTTTATTAAAGATATTATTTACTAAATGAATGGTCATTGGCCCGTAATTTCTTAGAGCTTATCTGTTAGTTTGAAAATAACAATAATCATGAGACCTATACTAGGTTTATGTCGACAAAGTATGTAAAGTAAAAATACTAAATAATAGATCCTGTGATGGGTGGAGACTGTGGCTTGAAAACTATAACAAAAATCCAAAAGAAAAATGAAAAAAATCCCTTACCACAAAAATTAAAAAGATACAAACTGAGTTATTCCACAGTGTTATTCCACTAGTGATTTGGTGAAGAGCATATCTTCCAAGCTTTACCTCAGCCGAAAACACTACGTTTAACACTGCTCTTCTTGTTTTCTACTGAAAATCGCAACTTAGTTGCCGAAATACGTATTTAGATTTGTATCTTTTTAATTTTTGTGGTAAGGGAAATCCCTTTTCATTTTTCTTTTGAATTTTTGTTATAAATAATAGATAATAAAAATTTCAGAGAGGTTTCTAAAGAAGTATAAAAAGATTTCTGCATTAGATATCTTTAAGATATGATTTAGTCAAATAAATCGGTTATCCCCTTAACAAGTAAGTAAACTGCTATTTTATACCTGTATACCCATACGTATTTTCTCTTAAATACCATTATAAACATTTTGACAAACACAACTGATTCCACTATGTACAAAGATGAAGCTAAATGGACCGAATTACTATTTTAGCTAGGTGCCTACCAGAGAAGCAATTTCAGATCCTATGTAAAGAGAATAGAAAAGGCTGAGCAAGGCAGGTGGACTTATTGTGGAGTCTCCGATACGGTGAAGCATGTAACAATGTAAGCATGCGAAAGATGGAAACTGTGGAGGAAGCACCAGCGAAACTGCAACCGTTTTTAGCATCAAGAAGCTTAATCAACCCTACGCTGGTGTTCAAGGAATGCTGGTAGAAGCAAAACTGTTGCAAGTACTACAATAAAGTACTTCCAGTAACCAGTACAAGTAGTTTAGGAATTATTTTTGGGTGCAAGCACTAAGTTGGGAGTACTTTTAAATAGTATTAGCAGTAATAAGTAATTTACTTGAAATTTAAAATTCAAGTACCCAGTACAAAGTATTTATTCTTTTAAGTACGTTAAGTATTTTGACTATTTAGAAGACACAATTGTCTTTTAAGTCAGCGTTTCTCAACCTTTTTGCATTTCCGACCCAATTTTCAATCACAATTCTCATCGCGCCCTCATCCTCTAATTTCACTGAAATCGTAATTGTAATCTTAGTTTCTATTTAATTTAATTATATTTTGACGCTAAAGCCATCCTACGATCTTGTTAAACCTTAAAAATTACCACAAATGGGTAAATTTATTGATATTTGGCAACACCGACCCGCTGCATTGATAAAATCAGAATCGATTGCTCTCTGTCTCACATACACCATATCGGACATCCTCGCTGCTTCGCGAGAAGTTCTGATTTGTCTCGAACATTCTAGACTGCCTGCGCGGCGTGCATAAAGCTATATCTCGTTCCACCCAATCTCAGTCGAGTCGATTCTTCTATCTGTACCTCTACCGTGAATGTGCATGTTGTGATTTCCGTGTTATCTGCAATTTAGGATATTCAAGTAGCTGTAGAATTATATAGTATATATATGCAGAATCATGGATAAATTTTTAAGTGGGCGTAAGCGAGCATTAGACGATAGTGAAGCATCAACAAGTGCACAGACGAAAATGGTTTCGAAGATAAAATCAAGAAAATATTCTCAAGAATATTTAAATTTTGGGTTTATCACTGAAGTAAATGAAGGAGAAAGGCCCCTGTGTGTCATTTGCTCAAAAATTTTGGCAGCAGACAGCATGAAGCCGAACAAACTTAAACTACGTTTGGAAACGCTTCATAGTGAGTACGTTGGCAAACCCCGAGAATTCTTCGAATTAAAATTAAAATCGTATGAAAAGCAAAAATTATTTTAAAAAAACTTTGTAAATGAAGAAGCTTTACTTGCCTCTTACAAAGTTTCCTATCAGATAGCCAGAAGCAAAAAACCTCACACTATTGGTGAAGAGGTTATCCTACCAGCTGCAATTGAGATTGTAGAAACTATGTTTGGAGATAGTTTTGCCAAACAGTTGCAGTCCATACCTCTATCAAATGATACTGTTGCCCGTCGAATTGATAATATAGCTGAAGATGTGCAACACCAGCTCTTTGGGAAATTGCGTGACAAACTTTTTTCAATTCACCTTCATGAGGCCACAGATAGCAATAAAGACGGTCATTTAATTGCATATGTTCGATTTTGTGATGGTATGTCAAGCGGAAGAACTATTATTCTGCAAACCAATAGAACTCAAAGCAACAGCACTTGCATTATTTTCTATCTCAAATGATTTCCTAAATGAGGCAAACATAGAGTGGAAAAATTGCGTCGGAATATGCACTGATGGTGCTCGTACAATGTCTGGAAGATTCCAAAGTGTACAAGCACTTGTGAAACAAAAATCTCCGGAGTGTATCTGGACAAATTGCATGATCCACAGAGAAGCTCTGGCTTCCAAAGAAATGAGTCCTGGTCTGAATTTTGTGCTAACAACAGTGGTAACCGTAGTAAATTATATAAAAATGAGACCACTAAAATCAAGAATCTTTTATGCACTTTGTTAAGACATGAGTGCAGTACATTCAGCGTTACTGTTTTATCGCGAGGCAAGATGGTTACCACGTGCGGCATTTTTGCAACGAGTTTATGAATTAAGAGATGAAATCCCCATTTTTCTAGAAGAGGAAAACCGACCGGAAGCCGAGAACTTTCGGGATGATTTATTTGTGATGAAATTGAGCTATTTGGTCGACATATTCGAGAAATTAAATACCTTGAATCTTCAACTCCAAGGACCAAACACACATGTGTTGGATACGAGTGACAAAGTTAATGCTTTTGTAGAAAACTAGAATTGTGGAGTAGAAATGTAAAGCAAAAAAACCTAGAAATGTTTGCAAATTTGGATGAAGTGTCAAAACTTACAAGGCTGGAGAGCAACATATAGCAGTTATTTTGGTAATCATTGAAAATCATGTAACCATGCTGGCAAAGAATTTTAAAAAGTATTTTCTTGTTGACCTCAACTTGATAGCAAGTTACGAGCGGGTTAGGGACCCATTTCAAAATACTCCCGGAGGTCTTTCAACTGCCGAAGAAGAAATCTTTATAGACTTCACGGCAAGTGGCGAAATAAAAAGACAGTTTCGTAATAAATCACTCTTTGAATTTTGGGCAGGGTTGGATGATGAGTTTCTGCACTAAAATCAAGGGCACTGCGTATACTATTACCATTTTCCACATCCTACCTTTGCGAAACCGGATTTTCTGTGGTGGCTGCTTTGAAGACAAAATATAGATCATAGCTAAATATAGGAAAGGAGCTTAGAGTGTCAATTTCTAATATTAAACCTTCTTTCGAAAACTTTGCTCTAAGAGACAGGCCCAAGGAAGTCACTAATAATTATTAATCCTGTTTTAAATTTAATATTTTTAAGTTAATTAATAAATACGTTGTATTCTATTTATAAGTGCATTATATATCAGTGTAAACGTGCAATTTGTTTTTTATTATATCAGAATGTATTTTCCTTTTCTTTGAGTAAATTAAGTGATCGTTTTACTAATGTTGTTTTCTTATTTTTTTCTCGTCTTGCTCGCGCCCCACTTTAGTTTTATCACGCCCCCCTGGGGGCGGGGGAGGGGCGCCCCACAGGTTGAGAAACACTGTTTTAAGTACTTTGAATTACGTTAAGCATTTAATTTGCTCAAAATAAGTGAATGCCCTTCAAAGTATTTTTTTAAAGTAAAGGGTAAATTTATGTTTGACCACTAACTCCGTTTTAGTTTAATTTTTTAAGATGCAATTTTTATTATCGATTAGATTTCGAAAAAGAAAAATAACGGCAATATTATTGAAAAGAATAATACCAAAGAACTTAATAGCTCAATAACTGTGTTTGTAAAAATATGGGAAGGTACTTCTCAGGTGACGAAATACTTAGGGGGAAAAATTTACTTAAGCAATATTTCAAGTACTTCAAGGGCTTTCTCTTTCAAACAGGTATAAGTATCCAGTATATTTTAAGGTAAGTACTGGTAAGTACCAGTAATTTTATTTTGAAAGTACTGGCATCAAATTATGTATTTAAAATACAAAATTACTGAACACTTTGCTTGAAGTACATTTTTACTGGGAGTAGATGGGAAGGGGATTAGCAAAGTAATCCGAATTATTATGGAAGCTAAGAAAGTGGAGAATCGAGAAAAAAATTAAAGCTATTCGATGCTTTCACGATGCTGAGATCCATTAGAACGGTACGATGAAACGGTATGAGAAATAGTTAAAGTAATTTTAGTGGCTCTACCAATCCGTACCGTACCGTTTAGCGCTAGACACAGACTTGTGATGTTCATAAAGGTCCCTACTGATAATTTGTGCTGAGATAGTAGAAATAAAGCCAGTGATATATAACTCATAGAGCTTGACCATACCAAATCATGAAGAATTTGAGCTCTATGATCAAAACATCTTTTTGGTTTATAGATGAAAAAAGTATTAGAACAAGGAGGAACTGGATGAGAAGAATTGTTGAACATATAGACTTGGTATTTAATAATTTTTGAATTTAATAATTTAGGATATGGATCTATGTAAGTGGCCCTCTAATGTAACTCACTTTGCTAATTTTAAAGCATCAAACAAATGGTCACTAAATTTCAAAAAGGAGTTCCGTAGAATAGTTAATAAAAAAAAATTAATAAATTATAATATTATATTTTTGGTAGCCTTTTTTCTGTTATAAATAATAAATTTCATAGTTGGGAATTCAAATTGTTCACTGATAAAGACTGAAATTACTGTCAAAACGGCTGACTTTTTATAAATAAATTTTGGAATATCAAATACAGCTTATAATTTCCATTAAACAATTAAAATTAATAAATTTGTAAGAGGATATTTATGTGGAACCAATGAAGAAGAATTACTGAAACGCACATAATTTCGCAAATGAATTTAAAACTAAATATAGAATGTTATTAATAGCTCAGAATGCTCAAAATTCTGCAAGAAAGCTGGAAAGAATCACTGAATTAGTAAATGGTTTAAAATCTTCTATACTATTAATAACTATAGAATGTTAGGGGAAAAAATATATATGACGCGAATAAATGATGGTTTTCAATTAGAATTACACCTAACTAGCACCTTCGCTCCACAAGATTCTAAACAAGTCCACGCAATATACAATTCCTGTCATCAACTATACAATTCTATGTAATTTTTGTCGCAAGCAAACCTGTTTTCCCTTTGTTTATTGTTTTAAGGGAAGCTGAAGGAAGATTTGGACGGCATATTAGTAAATCATTGTTTAATTTTTCAAAAGTTGTCGTAACAGCACCCCCTTCTGGAAAATTAACGTCCGGCGTTTTCACAAACTGTTCTAGGAACGTATGTTTGCTAAATAGGGCTGAGTGTTCATTGACAGGTGAGCCAAGAACCTTAAAACAAAAAGTTTCGGCTAATCAAGAAAAAGTATACTTTCAACTCCCATAAAAGGCAACCACAGAAATAATTTAAACTCTGGATGCTTATTGTTCCAGAATTTGGAGTTTGTTTATCAAAAACATTTTCCAATTAACTAATTTTAGCAAACTACGACATAGATCTGCACACGCCGTAATAAAATTACAATCACTTATACATAACCAACTTTCAGCGCTACGATACACACATTTATTCCCATATGGTTAGTATAAAAGTGGATACACCGATGACAAATAGAACCAGTTTGAACCAGGAACTTTTGGTTTTGAAAATACAGAAAACTCCATTTGTCGTAAATGTTAAATTTGTCGTAAATGTTAAATTTGTGGAGACGTAGCTATCATACGACGCTCGTAGTGCAACAAATTTTACGGTCAGCAATCTTTGAACAGCTTATTTTTTTATAGCACTGATGTATTTACTTTTATTACGGAGATGTAAGAGAAAAACTGAAAATCGTACTAACAAGAAGCATGTATTTTTGTAGAAAGAAAATAGTTTTGAATGTATCTTCGGGTACACTACTCACAGGCAAAGTTTCAAATCATTCTGATTTTTTAGGTAGAAAATAGTCCCTTGTTAGAAACAACTGAAGCAACCTTTCTGTAATGACGTGACATTATTCGTATGTAGTACCCGTTATAGGTATGCGAAAACTCTAGGACTAAATAAGAGTACGGTCAGTTCGGCGTGAAACTAAGCGAATCCTTATTGTCGCGTCGATAAAACCCTAAGCTCAACTTTACCAACTGGGGCGAACTGTGGAATAACAAACGAACGCGTTCTAGCGTAAGTGGTTTGGACCGCGACAGATCTAACTGCACGCCCTCGGAATACTGATGTAATCAGGTGTGAATTTGCGGACTGGACATCTAAGTACCTGTTAATCTATATACCGTGACCGAAATAGCAGAAACAGAGACGATTTGTTCACCCACGCTTCTGGATTCTCGCCACACTAAACTTTTCATTAATTTATATATATTATTTGTTTTAACAATTTGAAGGCAGTTTTAAGAAATGTTAACGAAAGCTGAACAGCAAAAGATTCTTTTTCCGCATTACAAAGTACGACCAAATAACCCAAAGGTCTTTAAAAACAATTTGATTTTATGTTTTGTGAAATACACATGAAGTAAATACGTTATTCAATTTATGTTCTATAAATATTCTCCGAAATATATTTTCCATTCCAGCATAAATATCCCCTGACATTTTAAAGCGCAAGTGGCATTTGGAAGAGAAGAAGATAATGCAGGTATGTATATTCCGAACTTCTGAATTTGGCGCTTTAAAAAACAATTACCATGTTGCTGCTGGTCCAAATCAGTTCCATAAATGGCAAATAATTATCTGTCATGAACATTTTAATATTCATTTTTAGAATACCAAAAATTGCTTGCCAAAAGTACGCTGTTAAAGAATCTGCTATACGAAGATACTTCTTACTAAAATTTAGTGGTTTGTCCTTGATGGCTCCTTATGGTCTTTCCATAAATCTTCCTGGTTGTATTGTTCTAGAACTCTTTGTGTTTTATTTGAATGCTACTCCTTGCATGTCCTAGCACTGCATCTTAGACACTTATGAAAGGTATTTTGATATTAAATAATAACAGATAATGTTCGTATTCCAATCCTTTTAATTTAAGTATCTTTTATGTGCTACATGTTTCGGTCAAGCTGACCATCTTCAGGCAACTATAAGACGAAAAATATTTTTATCAATTATACATTGATTTACATTTAAAATTTTTAAATTTTAAATATTAAATTTTACTTAATCTGATTTAATCATAGAATAAATTATTTTTTTATGTTTATATAGTTTTTATAGTTTTACTAATGTCTTTTATTTAAATTGAAATCAAAAAAACTTTAAAATTTTTTTATCTAATGAATAGAAATACTTACTAAAATTGTCAAAGTTATGTTATGTATAAAAAAAGAATGATGTGTCAAATTTTTTAGTTGCATCAAGAGAGTAAATTTAATATATATAGGTACTATTATCTTAAAATTTTTAACTACTTTTAAAAATATTGACGATAACTAAACACATTAAAACGTGAAAATTTTAAATTTGAATTTAAAATATCTCGGAGTATCACAAACACTACGGAGGGAAAACACAACTAAAATGGCCCGAATGCCAGCCAAGGAACGCACTGAAGGATAACATATTTGTAAAAACATTTCAAATAAAACGATTTTATTTTGTGTTGTTTTAAAAGTAGTTAAAAATTTTAAGATAATAGTATATATAAAATTTACTCTCTTGATGCAACTAAAAAATTTGACACGTCATTCTTTTTATACATAACATAACTTTGACAATTTTAGTAAGTATTTCTATTTATTAGATAAAATTTTTTTGATTTCAATTTAAATAAAAGACATTAGTAAACTATAAAAACTATATAAACATAAAAAAATAATTTATTCTATGATTAAATCAGATTAAGTAAAATTTAATATTTAAAATTTAAAAATTTAAAATGTAAATCAATGTATAATTGATAAAAATATTTTTCGCCTTATAGTTGCCTGAAGATGGTCAGCTTGACCGAAACATGTAGCACATAAAAGATACTTAAAATAAAAGGATTGGAATACGAACATTATCTGTTATTATTTAATATCAAAATACATCACACCAATCCCCTGGGACACTATAGATACTTATGAAAGGATTTCTGGGCCTATATATCGTGCTGATGATTTTTTTCTTGTTAACTAACATGAAGTTGGGTCACTTTCCCAGTGTTTACAATATACCGAGTGTTTTCCGAAACAAAGTACCTGGAGCAAACGACGGCTATTTATAGCAAAAATAATGTTGACGTGTAAAGCGGAAATAACAAAGTTCCTTAAGCAATTGTTTAAAATATCCTTCTTTCTATCCTTCGCTAACTGTCCGTTTGTATGGATTATGAGATAATTTCGAGCTGATATTTTCTATTTCGTTTTGATCTTGATACCCCCGCAAAAGGATATTGTATGCTTATATCAGCTGAGCAAGATGGTGTTCCTCATCCAGAAGTTTCTTCATTTTTGTGTGAATATCGGAATATTCCTTAAAGATACTTTCTCTGACAGATGCATAAGACCTCGAGAAATAATTGAATTAATCATAGCGATCTGTATTAAATTCCTCTAGGAGGGATTGTTTAAAAGTAACGTTATATTCTTATAGGTTTAAGAAATAAATGATCTCAAAGAATTCAAAACACAATGAAGAGAAGTAGAAAAGAAGGAAATTGTACACATGTCGGCGATTATCAAATTTTTAATGGGATACGTCTCAAACAACTGCAACAAGTCTTATTACGTTGTAGAAAATTACAATCGTTAACATTTTCAGAAAAAGGCTTTATCTTGTAAACGGTAAGAAAATGACCGACGCTATGGGACAGCATCGTATTCGGAAAGGAGCAGAGAATTTACTTCTGTTGGGCAAAAATGCCACTGCCATTAGAAAAAGCAAATCATGGCTAGAAAACAGGAATTGAAAAAAAAAATTAACTAAAGTCTTTTATCTGATGATCACTGTATTTCCCATATCAAAATTTCTTTTGAGGTTTTGATGTATCTACAAGTTCAAGCTCAGAACATGTTTTATTCATCCCTTGACACTGCAGTAAAAAGGATCTATTCTGTTAGGTACTATGTATGTACATACTTGGTAAGTTTGCTTTATGTTAACCCTCTAACTACACTCAATAGCCTATGCCTACGAAGTAAACCGTTTTCCGGCAGTTCTAGCGTTGAGTCCATTGGCTTCCACAGCACCAAACCCTGCTGGTTTAAGGAAGCACATTTAAAAATTACGTGAAAAGCTATTTGTTCCTTCACGTAACATAGTCTGCATATAAGTTGACTTTTAAAAATCCGTATTTTCCATAGAAACGTTCTTAAAGAGCCGTCTCCAGTTAACAGACTCGTCATCGTTCTAAGCTGGGTTCGGTTGATATCCAATACATTTGCAGCCAAATACTTGAACGGTCTCCTCATAATCCATTTGCTGTATCTCGCCATCAATGTTGCTCCAGTTGAATTATTATGATCTACTCAGCATCATAGATTTCATTGTTGTCAAACCCGATTTAGGTCCACTTTTTCCGCTATAATCAAGTCTTGTCGCAAAGTTGGGCTGAATTCCAGCTCATCAGATCTATGATGATTCTACCTGAAAAATTTAGTTAAATATATATGTCAAAATTATGTTGGCACTCTCCTTCCACATGACTGGCAATACTACTGTGCGGCAATCTTGTATATCTGCGGCAAGTGGTTTCTTGCCTTATCATTGACTGGATAGGAGAGAGCTAAAGGTACGGTCTATCTGCAGCGATTAATCGAAGCGAATAAACGTTAAGAGTAAACGCGGCGATTAGTCGTTCAGGCATGGTCTCTATTCCAACGATTAGTGGAAGCGATTCATTCAAGTGTGACTCATTATTAATAGTAAATGTGTGATGTAGAGTTGTTCTTTGTAATTTGAAAATAATGATGAACAATATGGTATTAGCTGCAATAGCATTAATAGAAGAGGAAGAAGAACTAGCTAATTTTATTGACTACCATCTGTAAACCACGATGTCAAACGAACAACATTTTTCTCAATAGGATAAGCGAGGGATGTTTCAATACACTGATTCAAATGCATTTAATAATCTCATAACCATAAAAGTAAAATCATCAGAGAAGTTTTGAAAGCACTCCGTTACAAGTTGCTCACGATTTATTTACCAAAGCCTACAAAAGCAGATTTGAAATAGCTGATGACTTTTACGCTAGACGGAATTTTCTAATTTGTTGTGGGGCAATTGACGGAAAACATATTCGCATAGTTTGCCCCAAGGGAAGTGGAAGCCCATACTTCAAATATAAATCCTATTTTTCTATTGTCTTATTGGCAATAATTGATGCCAGGTAGAAATTCACATGGATTGATGTTGGTGCTTATGGCAAAGAAGGAGATAGTGAAATATTTCAAAGGACTGTTATTTATCAACTCGTACACAGTAACAACTTTTTATTAGAGCCGACCGTTTTTCCCAGGACTGATATTGTTCTACCTCACGTCATTGTCTGGGACGAAGCATTTAAACTAAGTGAAAATGTTTTAAGACCTTATCCTAGGGATCAAGCTATGGCAAACAGGGAAAAGAAAACATTTAATTATCATCTGAGTCGATCTCGAAGAACTTCGGCATTTTATATCAAACTTTTCTTATATTTTATATACCTATTACAACGTGCCCAACACTCATAGATGACATAGTTATGGTTTCGTGTTGTTTGCACAACTTACTCAGAGGTTCATGTACAGCTAATCAAGAAGAAGGTGATATTGATATTGAAATGCTCAGCGAAAATATGAAACCTTTACGTCACACAGGTGGAAACACCTCGGCAGCCGTATTTCACAACAGAAATGCTTTTAAAGACTATTTCAATAGTAGATTTCGAACTGTTGGTTGGCAGATGAGGCACATTACTAGAATTCAGTAGCCTTTATTAATAAAAGTAATAGAAACAAATTGATAAAAGCGTACTGTCTTTACTAGATATCTGTGCTGCTGAATAAATTAGCATTGCCTTCATAGGATGTTGAACGACTTCGTTAATCAATGTTTTATCTTCTTTTGTAAACCGTAATCTGACCTTTATTATATTTCGCCATATTTAAAAAATAATATCCAAAAATCCAACAGTGTACATTCCCTTCCCACTCTAAGGATATTTCTTATTGCTCCGCTTATTTTCATACACGCATATCTCTGTGTTTTGCCGGGTTTAGTTCGTTGTTGCATCTTTGTTCACTATAGCAGAAAAGCATAATGTGATCGTAATTAACAATATGTAGATACATCAAATACAGCATAATTATGGTTTTAATCACTTTATTTTCCAATAGCTTCTTCTATGTTATAAAAGTATTACTTTCTCGCTGGTTGTGCAGATAAACTTACTAGAGCACAAATTTTTATAATTTTTTTGAACAAATATACACAATGTCTCTTGAATTTATGACATTTTTCACAGAAAATATTGCCATCATGCCCATATGTATCTTGTAAAAAAAGTGAAATTATTGCTATAAAAATATATGCCTAACAAACTAAAGTTCACAAAGGTGCCTCTTTAACACAAATGGGAGCATAAAATTCAGTATATTGCTCCTAGGTAGAAGTTTTGTGAAAGCTTTCCATGAAACATTTAATCAATTCTGTCTATATAAATCTATAAGATTTGATATCCATTTGACAACTATGTGCTGAGTTGATAATATATGAATATTGAAATTAATATAACTCAGAATCTTTTTCCTATACGTAGGTATAAATTACCCTTTTCAAAGTGATAATTATAAGATTCTTTTTAGGAAACTTATGCCTTGTAAACAAATAACGAAGATCATTCTTTTTTTCTTTAATAGTTCTGTTTTCAGAGCTCATATGAATATATTTCAATGTGAAGTATATGGTCCATATGATCTCTTAAGAATAGAAAAAACTGAAACGGAAAAACTCCTCTTTTCTTATTAAAATTTTCTCGTAATCGGATCAAATACAAAGTACGTTAATCTCGTTCCGGAATAACTTAACCGAAAAAACGGCTCTCCCTCCGTTAAATAAGAAAATGTATTCCGGTGTTTAAACAGGGATCTATTATTCACCACTTGGTGAGATAAAGAAACAATTTTATCAGTGAAACAGTTGAACTGCTAACCAAACGCAATCTTGTTTCGAGACCATTAACTTAATTACCAACCCTTTCTTGAAGTGAGATGGCGGAATGTTTCAACGATAATGCCAAAGGGAGACGGGCAACTATCACGTTATGATTTATTAGGTGTAGTGAATATTAATTTGTTCCGTCTGAAATGGAGCAAATATTATATTTAATGATAACGGTAACGCAAACAGTTTTACATTAATGTCCGATTGGGGACCGCAGTTTTCTCTCATTTTATGCTTTAGATAATACGAGCATAATCTTTTCATTGCTGACATTATTTTCCATTGTTATTACCTTTTAGATTATTGTTACATGTGCAAGTAAAACAGATAACAACATAACAATGCGTATGCAGTTGTGATATTTTTATATATAGTATATAGTATACTGATCATGCAGCGGTGAAAATCTAATTAAGCATGCACTTGCATAGATTCTATTATTTACATATTATAGACATTTGACCAGTATATACGAAAATACATCTCCTTAGCATATTTTATATAATGAAGCACGAGGTCCACCACCCAATTTTACAGTTTCTATCTATATACAAAATGCGTCGTGAAAAGGTAATACAAAAATATTTATTAATCTATACTTGTCACATATAAAAATGTTAAGAAAAATATATTTTGTAGCACCACATATTTTTAGGTGTTTTTCGTCAAAGACAATATGCGAAATAACATTCAATCAGAATATTAGTTTAGAATATTAAAATAAGATAAAATGGAAATAATGGTATTTTGAAAACGTATAGTTTTATAAGACACGTTCAGAAGCACCAACATAAGTTTGAAAATGAGTTTCTGAATAAATGACCGCTTTAAATTTTATGTGATTTTTATGCTATCCTCTTAGCACTTTTAATGTCTTTTCTAACAAAAGAAATAAATTTATTATACACACTAAAAAATATTACACTTTTCCTACGGAAAATTTCCCAAAAATTGGGAAATTTACTATAAAAGTTTAGGTAAATTTTCCAATTTTTGGTAATTTTACCCTATACATTACAGGAATTTTCCGTAGGAAAAGTGTAATTTTTTTAGTGTGTAGAGAAAATTATCCAAGAGTTGGTAAAGTTTATAAACTATGCATAAAAATATAACCTCAAATTGTCAAATTTACAATTACGTATCTAACGCGACCAACTAACCAATAATGTTTCGTAAAATTACAAACCGACTAGTGGTTTCGTAAAGTTATACCTACTAAACAATAGTTGCAAATAATCTAAAAGATATTTTTTTTACGTTTTATTTGGCACAAAAGGGTGCATTGTATTGTACTCTAACATGGTTGATGCACAGAAGCTTCTGCTCATCGCGACCGAAGCGATCTATGGTAAAAGATCCTGATCTAGATTTACCAATCAATCACCGTGTTTACCGCAAATCTGAGGGTTTCATTTATTGCTGTCATTTTTATAACTTTGGGAGATACTGTCTCCTCTTCGTAATGTAGCACCCTTTGCCCTGCAATAGCAGAGTATATGCTCCACAATCTCGATTTCGCATTCGCAAAATCAACATACACCAGTCACTGTTTACCCATCTTTTCGAAATGATGTCTCAAAGGGCAATGTCCAGTGAGCAGCGTACCCGTAAATATCGTTGCACGCTCTCAACGCTTACTAGCTTCGACGTTTGAGGTCATCGATATCCTTATAGTAAACAAACAAAATGTATTGTACACGTGGTGCGGTCTATCCACGTATGCTTACGTATCGCAAACAGAAGCGTGATCTACTCAATACATTACCGCAGTTCTCAACAGTTGGGACTTTTAAAAATAATATCGTTTTTACACTTTTTCGTTCAAATTATACACACAATCGCTTTGGCCCTTAATTTATTAATTATTAGTTGACGTCGATATTTGGGTGTTGCCTTTATAATGTCTGCTAGTTCTTTGCATCCTTTTCTTAATGTTTCCCTGGACAGAAACATCTATAGCAAATATTTCTGTCTGTTTGGTTTTGCCTGAAAACTTTTGAGAGACGGTAATTCGGCCCAAAACCTCCGACTCCCAGCCCTTGTATCATCCTGAATCCGTTGTGTACGACAACAGGGACTGCCTTTCAAATTTTGACTACCCCCCTCCCCCTCCCACCCTTCTCCAGGCCCAATCATCTTGACTTGGGATTAGTATCTGGAATGGTGGCTTAAAGTTTAGTGTAACGGGCATAATTCATTTCTAGTGACCTGATCTGAGATCGTGTAGGACTGCGAGGTGTCCTATAAGGTGACCGTCAGGTGTGTGTCAACTTTAGCCTGTACGCACTGAAGACCGCCATCCTCTTAACATGCAGATAAAGGGGTATACCGACATGAAACAAAAACGAAAAATTTTAAAAAAAAATTAAGAAATATTTAATAGGATAACTTATAAGCCATGTTACACCAGTGCCACCAGTTACAAAACACAAACAATAACTTTAAGGTAACCTATAAGAAATTACCTTAATATAATAATGCGAATTTGTGAATATTGAGAAATAAACATGAATCATCATTGACCTAAACCATAAGACCGCATACCCGATAATTGGAGATTTTGATTACTAACGAGAAGTCGAGAAGTTCTTTTCAATTATAATCAGGATATATTAATAACACACCTCGCTTAATTCGCGATTGCTTATTAAATAATGATAATGAAATGACGCAAGAGGATTGGAGAGGGAAAAGTTAAGTTCACAATAGAAATAATTAGCTACAGCATTAAGAAAAGCACTAAGGTGTACACATTTAAACTACTTTATCAGATTTAGTATCAAATATACACTAATGCATGTGCACATTTAAAACTCAATTTTCGTTTAGTGTAAATATAGAGCCACATTTTGATTGAAATCTACCGAAATATAATGAATTAAATATTTGCTTATGATACAATTCTATAACTTTTGTACATATGTGACAGATGAGATGTCCCTATACTATATTTATGCATGCCTACATACATACATATCAAATATCAGTTTTCGACTGTAGTTCGTTCCTTATGAATATAACATGTCTATTTGGCACCCTCAAAGTGTTACGTATCAATAATAATTTTCACGCTTGATACTTCAATAGTACCGTTCGCGTGAGAGAACCATAGCGAAAGAGAGAAAACGGGAATAATTTGTAAACGGATGCGGCTACCGGAGCAATGTGTCCGAAAAGGACGGAGAGACGTTTCCGTCGCTCGACCGACGGAGACCGCTAAACCTTTGAAAATCCAAAGAAAATATGATTCGTTTTGGTTCGAGAATCATAATTCACAATTGAAATACGCTCTCTGAGTCTTTTGACCAATAATGTATGCCGATAAAGACATCCGGGCATCGGTTTCCTATATTTCACCTACAGTTCGGATATATCACCCCGAGAATGTATCGTAAAATGTGAACTACTGCAAAAGGAAATGTATCCGACTTTATGCTCGACGGAGGGAGATATATGTATGTACGATTTAGCATGTATCCATGCTGATACGGTTTATTTAAATTGGAACACTTCAAATCGACCAGAAAAGCTCTAATGTTTTCGAGCAGAGGCAGGAAATAAACGAGGAAATGCACTCGCCGTAACATTTCACCACAAAACTAAAAGATCGATCAATGCCGAGTGTTTGCCTACTATTTGGTTCTCGAAAAGCCGTTATTGGTTAAAAATAGTAAATAGTACCCTTAAAAATAATTTCTTTGTTGTTTATCATATACTTATTATATTATTTATTTAATGCCAATTATCAAGACAAATATAGAATATAATAAACATATGAATGAGATATATAAAACATATGAACAAGACTTTTACTAATATAATGTTTTAATTGGATGTTTTTATATCAATGTTAATATTAGTAAGAGAGATAACATCTGCATGGTTCGACCAATCGTGTCATCCACTGTAGAGCGGATGTTATCAGCAGTTATTGTATGTTAAGTTCATACAATAATTTTAGATCCTTAAGCTAGTACAAAATCTAGTTGAATAATATCTTTTTCAGCTCTTCTATGGTCATGTTCAAGTTAGTTCAGTAATGACTGGGTAAAATCCACTCTTTGGCAAGTATAAAACTAAGCCAATTGTTTCCAATTTATACCGCGTCTTGGTTTGCCCAAAAAACACTTTGCTGGTTCTGGTCCCTAAAATAGTCCTATAGCATTCTTTCTTAGATGTATGTATGACAAGAGTGATAATATTTTGCGGTCAGAAAGATCTATTATGTTCTTTATTCCTGCTGTATTTACAGCTGACCGTCCAGTGTCATTCCTTTAAAAGAAGACATGGGGCCCCAGATCATATGCTTCCAGGTGTTTCATTCTGTTCCCCACAAAGTCTACATTCGCCTTCTTGTAAATATTATTTTTACTTTCGCAAAAGGGTTTAGGCTCTACAAATGGTATTCCAATCACTCCCTAAGTGTCCAGCGTCAAATCAATAAACTACCTGCTTGGTGTTCTGATAACCACCTAGAAATTAACACCTCAAAGTACAATGTCTTGACATATACTCGGAAAACTAATCCGGTTGCGTTCACTTACACTTACCAGTGCGAAGATATCCCACGGTGTAACACATTAAAGGACCTAGGTGTAACCTTTGACGGCAAATTAGCCTTTTCATCTCATACCACTACCATCACTGCTGCTGCCGCCAAAACGTTAGGATTTTTGATAAGGAATGTTTGGTCCATTATATCAATTTATTGTGCGTATGTACGTTCAAAACTCGAATATGCGTCAGTCATATGGTCTCCTATTTACAAAGTTTATTTAAATATGCTGGAAGGAATACAAAGAAAGTTTTTAAAATATCTATATTTTAGAGTCTACACGATAAAGTTTAGACGATACGGCATATATCCACCTCAAGGTTTCGACCATGGATTATTTTTGGAAACTTTTAACTTTCAATCGTTGGAAACTCGCCGAAAGAAAGCGGACATGAAGCTACTCTACCATCTGCTACACTCTGACATAGACGCACCTCAACTGCTGGCTCACATTTCGTTCCTTGTCCCACAGTTCCCTACGCGTGCGCACACAATGTTCTATTGCCCAACTCCTAGAACTAATATACTGCAGAAGTCACCTGTTTTTAGAATTTGTCACTATTTCAACCACATATGAGATAGTAGCATAGACATTCACTTTTCTTCATTGCCACAAATATTAAATGCATGTTCGTGAACTTCACATAAGGTCTAAGAAGCTCACATTTTTTTCTTTTTCTTTGATTATATTCATCATTTGTAGAAAGTAAGCGTGATGATAGTCCCGTATCTTTTGATTTTGTTTTCAATGCTATTTTTTTTTTCGTGTATTACGTGTTAATTCTTTATTTCTTTATATATATATATATATATTGTTGTGACTTTACTTCTTGTCCTATTGTTAGATTGTAAAAATTTGTTGGATAATATACTATTATTATTATTATTATTAATATAAAAGATCCCTACCGCAGGCTGAAACACCACTGGCATTGACAAAGCTTCAGTGGGGATAGTATAATCACAATACATCAATAGATGTCAGTGCCTAGAGGTGTTTATGTGTATTCCCTAACCCAAAGCTTGGAGCAGCACCCAATAGACGACAAACATTTTTAATTGGCATTTAGAAAATTGTAATTTCTACACAAAAAAATGAAGCAGAAATGCTACATTGTCATTTAGAAAAAAATAAGTATAAATTTAATTTAAAGAATTGTCAAAACTGTTTCAACCGACAATATTGTTATTAATAGCTTTCGTAAAATTAATTGACGTCGTAATGTGGGTATTCCAAAGTTTTCGGACGCATTGTATATTTCTTAATTCTTTACAAGTGTTGAATAAGCTTTTATAATGTAATGTTTTTTTTTTAATCTATCTTTAACATGTTAAAGTAAAGTCAAGCAAGTAACAATATCATTCAATAATCACAAAAATTTGAACTGTACAATAAACAGTGTAGATATTTTCTTCTGAAATTAAGAAAAAAAAAACAGAATTTGAATATTTGAATACAACACAATAAATAATAACCGCAAGTTTGCATGTATGTAGAATAAATCTCATATCTCATTCAACATTAAAATAATTTTGAAAGCATTCATCCTTTCCTTTAATTCTTTAATTAAAAATAGACCCACATGCAGCAATATTTCCGAATCCAATGAATAAAATTGAAATATTCACCCTAACCGCATTAGACCCACAACGAGTGACCGTTTGGCCGAAACCAATATGAGAGTGACATAATAAAAAAGTGATTTAGATGCGAATCAACACAGTATAACTAATCTGAGACAAATGTTGAATTCCCTGGCGACAGATTTGTGTTAATATTTTTTAACCTAATAATCTGATGAGATCTTGCTCCTTGTCCGCGCGGCTTAGCTCACAACCCGGAAAATTAAGTTTGCGTTTCGTGACAAAAAAAAAATAACGGACAAGTGTTGAGTTTGGGGCTTACTTTTTGCAGTAGCTCACAGCTGAAATTTCCACCGGCGGTATAGTTTATATTGCTTCTAATAGAATCGTTTATTTGTTCTCAGAAAAATATCTATTTTCAATCACTTTATATGTTGAAGAAGTAGATGCAGAACAAAATATATAGCAGTCTTTATTGAATAATATTCCGCGATCCAGAATAACACAATAAAAAATGATTAAAATGTGCTGGGATATCTTCTTACTTATATCTGAATAGCTCCTCGTTGAAAAACTATTCACAGTCGTCAGTTCCGAACCCCAAAATGATATTTGTTTCCTTCTATATTAAATAAATCCTCCCGACCGCAATCACCGATGACAGATTTATGAAAATATTTGTCTGAAACGGCAGTTATTTTAAATATTCGCAAGAATCATTTGATTATGCAGATACGAGCATAAAAACAAGATCGCGGGCGCGCCGAATTTGTTTTGCGGCGGCCGCCGCCTCCGAATGGCTTCAGATTAAGAAAATTTTCTTTACAAACTGTTCTGTTATTGATTAACCATCCACACTTCCTCTTCAAAACAAACTTAATATTTAAAGTTTTATTTGAATGCGGGAGAAATGTGTTCCAATAAAATCGCTTGAGAGCTTACTTCCTATACTTTAAGTGGTTCCCTTTATTAGGGGTAATTTTTTTCTTCTTTTCACTTCGTTAGATGAAAATTTTTTTTATATATATTTAGAAAAAAAAGCACATTTAACGGTTGCTATTATCCTCTCTAACATAAAATTTCTGGACGTGTAAATCTAAATAAGTGATGATCTTAAATTGCAATTCATCCGTAAGGTATATTAAACAATTTACAATACTTTTGATGGATTATTTGATTTTATTGGCATTCATTTCTTCAACTAAATATATGACAGATTTCAAATAGTCGTATATTGTATAGAATTGCCTACCTTTATAATTTATGCAATACTTTTTTGGCAAACACTTTTTTTTTGCATCAACTTAAACCAAGCACTGATAAATCTGTTAAGGCCAAGAATCGTATGGATAAATTGTAACTCACGAGGAGGTATATGGTAAATGGTAGCATTTATTAGGTATTTATTTTTATGTATGCGTAAACCACACGCTGGCGCAATCTTATATTACCTAATTTCAAAAAGTGATTTTTGTAAAACTTGTATGAGAACGGAAGGTCTACAATTTAAAAATATTTTGAATTATACAGGATGTTTCATAAAAACGAGAGGCAACAAAAATTAATTTTTTTAAATAATATGGGCTAGTTGTTTTTAAACTACAAATTGTCCAAATTTGTAGAAAAATATGATATCCTATGTCCAGCCAAAACTTTCAACCTACACGAATTATAATAAAACAAAAATTGACAGCCAAGAAGATAAACTGGAGGGTTTAAATTAGCGTCTAAATATGTAATTATGTCATACGGTGTGTTGGCTACAAAGATACCAACTTGACGAATTCTAAGTTAATTGAGTACTCTCAAGGCAAGGTGGTCCTTATGATATCCCCAAATCTAATCCAGTGGCTTTATATGATAGTAGTACTGGTGATAGTGGCGGAAAGCACTGCAAGCCAGAGCCACACAAACTTGCATCCATTGCAAGTATGACAACCACGATAGCAACGTCTTCTTTCCCATCATTGGAAACTCTTCTGGACGTACCACCCTTGCACATTGTTGTGGAAAGGAATGCCAGATTAACTACATTCCGTCTATGGGACATTGCAAATCAATGTCCACATACTTATGACTGTGTTGCTAAATGCAGCGAAAAAACATTGACGCAGGTAGACACCTGCTGGTTTACGAACGGTTCGAAAACCGAGCAGGGTGTTGGCCCAGGAAGATTCTATTGTAATCCAAGAGTTAGAGCGAACAGACACTCTTGTGCAACACAATCAATTGTCCTGGTTTCGTGCATGCGAAAGCGGGACTTGACTTGAACTTGACCGTAAAATGTCAAAGTAATTGTTTTTTCCTTTACTGTAAAAATCAGAAAGCGTCTATACAGAAACATACCTTTCAGAGGAAACTGAATGCCTGCTGTGCTTGGAAGGCGAAGAGACAGCAGAGCACATCTTCTGCCACTGCCCCGCCGCACAGTAGATCGAAGTTGGTTAAAAATCTGACATTGCGTAAAAAAGCCAATCTTCCCGAATCATAATAAAATGTGTATAAGTGTATAGTAAAATAAGCTTTAGATATGGAAATCACAGTACAAACAAGCAGATTGGCGGAATATCGAACAAAAGCAACTCTGGAAGTAAATGTTCGGAGAGGCGAAGAGTGTATTTCGACCGTCCTCTTCAACTACTAAAATCTTCGGAATTAGAAACGATACGAAACTGCAATTTGCTCAGAATATACAACAACTATGTGTAATTCAACCGGTGAAATATTAGCAAATCATATTTGTAACTAACTATACAATTACCATTTTTTGATGATGGTGTTCTATGACTCTAAATTTTAACTTCTATGAGCTTTTTTCAAAAATGCCCAAATTTTCCCAAAAAAAGGAAAACTGTTTTGTCATCTATAACCTTCTAGTACTTGCTCCAGCGATTTCAGGTGCTACTTCGTTAATTAATATTTCTATCAAAAATTTGTTAAGTTATTCGATGTAAGTTTCATAGTCTCTTAGTTCTCGGATTAAAAAGGGTATAAACCAATTAGCATAATTATGAATATCGGTCATATACCTACATTATGAGATCGAATATGCTACTTCTTTAATATTCGCTGCATTTATTGTATCGTTGAGATTGTGCTATAATATTAAGTTAGAATTGTGAAATGCGCTGTGTTAGCTTATAATAATCGATAAATAGAAGATACTTGGTATGTTTCTTCGGTTCGCCTACACATTCTAAGAGTTATTCTCCGTCTAGTTGGATTGTGGCTAATATGAACACAATTTATGTTTTACTATAGGTGCACATAAACAAGGAGATTATCTATATCATTATCATAAATGTATTAATGTACCTACTGGTTAAAGGTAATAAAAGTATCACAGAAAATTAACACATTTACTCGCATAGTAAAAATATGTGGAGGAACAATACAAAATACTCTAAGTGAATTGACATTTGTCTCAAAATGGTGATTCGACGGTAGTTCTGGGCTAAATCCATATAAACAAACATTTAAAAATAGGTACTGTGGCAAACGATACAATACATGTTTATATCCAGCTATAACAGCTTCAATAACCATCCCAGATGCAAATGTAATCAGAAGATTTGCGATAATCTTGCAAGTGATTACTACAGGGAAAGGAACTGATTGCGAGAAGGAACAGCTGAAAAATTTATAAATTTACAAATTTTTCAGCTGTATGGTTTGTACTATATGCTAGGCCCCATACATAACATTCTATTGCATGGCGCAGATATCATTCATCACGTTACTTCCTATATTAAAACTTTCAGAAGCTGCTGAAGCTCGAAATAGAGAGCTTAAAAATTTCAGGGACAAAATAACAGAAAATGTTGCCGTTCAGCTACTAACAAAGATATTTTGAAAAGACTACTTATCACATTCGATTGATATATTTCCCATTCAAGACGAAAATTAAACGAACATACAAGAAGTGGGTGATGACCAGAACCTGTAGAATTATTAATTCTTCACCGGCAAAATTGAAAATTGTGTTAATTGAAAAGTAGGTACTACCACGGTTTATGAACGACCTGTTATCAATAGAAGTAAGCGAATTATTTTACTATACACAAAAACGTTTACAACACTGTTTAGAAAAAATTTCTATTTAAATCGGAGATACATCATTTTACATTATATATGCTCTTTATCTCTGCTTTAATAGAGTCGACGCATTTAATCTATTAACATACCAAAGTCCATGTTTCTATCTTAAATGTATTTAGTGATTACAATATTTTCCTGTTGCATAATATTGTAGGCTACATTATAAGTTCCATCACACAGAAACAGCTACGAAACTTATATCTATATCAACAAATACGCTATCTTCGATTTATGCAGTCTCAAATACTATATACTTTTAGCTTCATTTTCACAAACAAATGGTTACGGTACAACAATATTTTTTTTGCTCGATATAATATACAGCCTTGCCTATTCGACAAAATTTTCTTTCGTTGATCAACATTAATTTTTAAACAAGTTACTACCATTTCACTAAATGTCCGCTTTTTACCGCCTGTCTATCCATTGTGCGTGAAAAAGACCTTATTCAAAATTATTTTCTGAGCTACCTCAAGAACCTGAACTTGTTGCATGAACTTTAAGGATAATATGCGCTCCACAATAGGCCCTAGTGGGGTCGCAATGGAACGATTAATCGAGCGGATGTTGTCTTCATTTCAATACTCAATACTCTAAATTAATTTTTCTTTGTTCTTTCTAAATGGGATACGCTGAATCTAACTTTTCTGTTTTATCCTATTGTTGGTCCTCTATCACTTTCATTAAGGTTGTCCCATATATCTGCTCTTTCTTTTTGTTTTTTACACTTCTATTAATTGTACCATGCAGACTGCCTGGTAAATCTGTTGTTGGCTGTCATATTTGTTTCTAATCAATTAACCATGCGTATTAAATAAAAGACTAACGTCAAAATAATGTTGCTCTTTTAGTTTAGATATCTGCTAGCTAATAAAATTATTGTTTTATAAAATATTGAAACTTTAAATTTTAATAATAAATTTTTAAAAAACCCGATTCATATGATTTTCGGTTTGGGAGCTGCTATTGCTCCAATGAGCTGCTTTTCGCTGGATAAATAGATGCGAGTTCATTAATAATTTTCCATTTGTTTAACGTTTTCGGATATTCATAGTTAAACAATAATTGAATTTATCCTTATTCCATGTATATCCAAATTATTAACTACAACTTCTTTACAGAAATAGAACTACTCGACGATAGTTTCTAATCTATTTCAAGATCAAGCATAGATAACCTTTGAATCAAAATAAACAGCACTCGATACTACTTGTTTATATTGCAATTACAATCTGTGTTACGTAAATGTTGCCTAACCACTTTTACCTACTTTTGGCCTGTCTCGATTACTGTACTGTTGCAATGTTTATCAAGTCTAATAATATTGTGAAACATGTTTGTTTAGGCATACATGTATGTATATATGGATAGCATTGACTTGAAGTATTATTTTGGAAAGTAGAATGATAGTTGCTTTTTCTTTAGCGCATTATAATGTGGTATAGTTATTTATTTATGTAACAAAACCTAATTCAGTTCACGATTGCTTAGAATAAATTTTTAGAATACTGTTATAACCGTTGTTTATTAATATCACCGTTTTTATTTCGTAAATTTTTAGGGCAAACAATTTTCCCGTCAATTATATTTTTCCTCTATCAACTTTATAACGCTCAGAATAAAATTCCTCTTAGCGCCGAAAGTTTTACAATATTTTTCACAGTAGTACGGTGACCATAAAATTTCTTTTCCAGTCTTCAGTTCGCCTAAGATCATAACATCTTGAACGTATTCGCCGGTTATCTCACTCTGCTGTGCATTTTTCCTTGGCGCGGTAATGCGGGCATGTGAACAAAACTGTTATTATACAGACGGTCCTTTTCGCGGATTTTGCGATAATAAACGTTTTATAGCTAATTGTTATTGGTTTATGGCACAATATGGCGACTACTCCGCTTTAAATCTGATTGGTCTCTGGGGATTGAAGTTATAAAACGAGCGAATGCTGTAACATGATAGAAGAATGATCACCCAGAGTTGAACAATAAAAAATAATTGTCTGAAGATTTATTTTCTTTATAGTGTAGTGGTTTTGTCAGTGTATCTTTACGACGTAATAATTTTTTGTTCTTTTCTTTAGTATTTCTGTTATTCATCCAATGTGGGATGCGGTAAGATAGTTGCTAATACTGTGACATTACTAAGGCAACTGAATCATTTTTTCTAATTTTAAAGTAGTGCTATACAGTGTGTTAAAAAAAGGTTGTCGGATATTTTACCCAATTGTAGTACTGGTGGAAATAAACAAAAAAGTCTTAGTCAACATGGGTCCGCAATTCAACTGTTTTTGACATATAGTCGATTGCACATTGTTTTAGTAGGATAAAAATTTTCTAAGAAATTCTGATCGCAATGTAAATTAAACAAATGTTTATTTAAAGTAAAACTAAAGAAATTGTTCTACATGTCCACCGTTCATTTCTAAGCACGCTTCACACCTTCTTATGAAAGATCGACGCAATCTTTCGAAAATTCCTGGAGTCCTCCGAATTTCCTCGCAACAATTTACGATTCGTTGCCTGAGTTCTTCCAAATTGTTTACAGATCGTGCGTACACTAATTGTTTTAGATGCCCCCAAACATAGAAGTCTAGAGGTGTCAGGTCAGGGGACCTAGGAGGCCATGCAGTTGGTCCACCCCGTCCTTACATCTCTCGTTGTAATCTTGATTTAAGAAATTTCTAACTGCGATGGAAAAATGCGCAGGAGCTCCATCGTGCATAAACCACATATTTAATCTGTTAAAAAGTGGCACGTCTTCCAACAAAACGGGTAATTCATTTCTTAAAAAATCCAAGTATACTTGTCCCGTTAAACGATTAGGGAGAAATACTGGACTAATTAAACAGTCTCCAAAAATAGCAAGCCAAACATTTAGCGAAAAACGGTTTTGGTGATGCAGTTCAACAACAGCATGGGGATTTTCATCTGCCCAGACGTGATTGTTATGAAAATTTAATATTCCGTCTCTTGTAAACCCAGCCTCGTCACTAAATAAAATCTGAGTCGCAAAATTAGGAGTTTCTGCCAGCTTCCGTAAAACCCAATGACAAAAAACCCTACGTGCATCATAATCGAGAGGAGCAAGAACTTGCACGCGTTGAATGTGGTAGAGATAGAGCTGCTGTTCCCGCAGAATTCTCCAAATGAGAGGATGACTGACGTTCAGTCCTGCGGCAAGTCTTCGGGTGCTAATATTTAGGTTGTCTCAAAATATCTAATTCTACTGCGGGAGAAGAAACTGATCTAGGTCTACCAGAACCAGCATTAATTTTAAATGAACCAGTTTCGGACAGCCGGATATGAAGTCTTGAGAAAATCTTATCACTCGGTAACAATCGATTTGGAAATTCTTCGGCATACATACGCCGTGCTTCAGTGGCATTACCATTCGCACGACCGTACATAAAATGCATATCGGCCATTTCTGCATTTGTGTACTTATGCATAATTTGAGAACAAAAAAAAAATTGACGCAAATGATAAATAATCAGATGACAGATGTCTGACAGAACTAATTTTAAGTCACAATCAGTTGTTTGACAAAGGGAACTATTCTCAAAACCGAAAAATGTTTTTTTTTTATTTTAAAATATGCAATCGATTATATGTCAAAAACAGTTGAATTGCGGACCCATGTTGACTAAGACTTTTTTGTTTATTTCCACCAGTACTATAATTGGGTAAAATATCCGACAACCTTTTTTTAACAGGCTGTATATCCTCATAAACATAAGTAAAGTAAACATGTATTTAATCTTTTGGATTGGATAAAATCATAAATTCGCTTTTATGTAAAAAAAAAGAGACGGAATAGATTTATGAAAATTAAAATTTAATTATAATGAAATATCTGACGGGGCTCCTGGTGAGCGAGTTACGAAAACAGTATTTTAATTGTGCATTAAAAGTTTCGCAAGTAAACCGAGTTATGTATGTTTAGCACATCGGCGCAAATTTAGAACGCAGGGTTGACAACCAGCGCCTGGGGTTATTTTAAATAGCTTCCATTTCAATCCAATAAGCATGTAAAACGCTCCATTATTATAAAAGTTGCCTATAGGATTTCGTGCGTCTCTCCTGCTATAGAATATTATTATATACAGGCATGGAGAAATATGAATAAGTTTCGTAAAATATTTTTTTTAATAATAGACGGCAATCAAAACCACATGATGTCAATATTTTGGTGAGTATTTAAATTAAGCCAAAAACTATTCTTTATTCGATTCATTACGAAATTATAAGAAATTTTATAATCTTTTCATCTAGACAAACCTTACCTAAATAAGAGCAAAAAGGTAAAAAAAAATGTTCTTTTCTTTATTTACCATAATTTGATTTTATTTTGTCAAAATATTATTTAAAAAATATATTCCATATATAACATTTACATCCTATATTTTGTAGTGGTTCGGACATAAGTTAATCCTGAAGGCATAGATACTCTGTCAATTCCTCCTGGGAATAGTTTTTCTGCTTCAGCGTCCGATACATCGGGTACAATCATTACTTTTTCACCAGGCTAAAAGGTAAATATATTTATTTATGGAGTTTTTAATAATTTGATATTTCTAATATCCATTTTTTCTTAATTAATGTTTATCTTATTAAATTAGTTCAAGTCCGGTAGCGAATAACAACCAAATAACTTTACAATGAATCAATAAGTGAGGAATCTGAGAAATACTTCGGATGCATGGGTAATGATTGCAAAAAAAAAAACAAAAGCACTGAATATTACAAAATATCCCGTGGCCTAAAGATAATATATCTACGAAAAGTACGATTAACAGCTCAAACAACAAAAGTTACCAGTGCTGAAAATTTTAATCAAAGAAACAAAGGCAACTGGTGATAGAGGAGAAAATATCTCTACATTGACAGCCAACATGCTCAATGAGTATTTTTGTGGAATGGAGGAGGAAGCGGCACTTGCATGGATAGTCCCCTAATACTTTTCTGCACAACCTCAAGCTTGCAAATCCAGAAAAGTCAGTCTATGTATCACCCACTACTTCAGTTGAAATTGAAGAGGTACTCTAGTACCATCTCAAGTGCAAGAAGACTAGTGATGTGTATGGTATTTCAATATTATTATTCTAGGAAGTATGCAAAGAAATGGCCATACCATTATCAGTTACCTTTGACAAATGTATCGAAAAAGGAATATTCTCAGATTTATTGAAAATGCGCAAAGTAGTGCCAACATATAAGAAAGACCACAGAAACAGCTGTGCCAACTACAGACTGGTAAGCATCGTATCAGCCATGTTCAAACTTTTTGAACGCATCTTGCGTCGATACGGATAAACTACTTTGAGAGTAACAATTATTATATCACCGCTGAAGAGCATGGTTTTAGAAAAATACGGTCGACGACCAGTGGCATGGCACAGACAACGAACATTATCTATAAAGCATTCCACGATGGTTTGTACGCACAGGTTAATACGTTGGATTCGAATAAAGTTTTTAACTCTATCAGTCGTGATATCCTGCTCGATAAACTGGAATATATCGGTATCAGGGAGGTAAAAATCGTATTTAGCAGATAAAGGGTGGCGTGTGGCGCCTGCCTGGTATCCGGCAGTTAACAATAAAAAACTGGTGAGAATCCAGAGGCTTATGTACATTAGGGTCACTAGTGCATATAGAACTATATATGCAGAAGGTGTTGGAGTAATAGCGGGGCTCCCACCGATAGACCTCCTTGTCGAAGAGAGCAAAAACAGATACGATGGGGAGCCAAATCAGAATGCCCGAACGGTTTATTTGATGAAGTGACAGGCAAAATGGAAGATCGGGTTATACGGAAGGTGGACATATAGAATAATCCCGAACATAGAACCATGGATAATCCGACCTCATGGTGATGTCGACTATTACCTGACGCAGGCCCTCTCAGATCATGGCTGCTTCAGGCAATATTCGAACCGGAGAAATATAGTGGAAAGAGATGAGTGTCCATACTGTGGGATCACTAATGACGAATATCACACAGTGTTTGCGTGTCCCAGGCACAATGTAAGGGAGAAATACTTGCAATCAACCGGGATGCACTTCTCTGAAAAGAGTATGATGGCGGACCTTACATCTGCGAAGGAAACCTGGACTAGAGCCTACACTGTCATAAGAGCTATTATTGAGAATAAGGAAAAGGAGGAAAAGTAGTAAGTAGTAGTTTAGTAAGAAATGCGCGAGCGGATTCCGGAGTGAGGTGTGGAAGATGATTGGGGGAGGGGTTTTTAGTCGGTAAAAATCCGACATACCCCACTAATGACAGCTAGGGTGGGCATCTTGATAGAAGATGTTCCCCTCCTCATAAAAAAAAAGATGGATTTTAGCTTGTTTAATGAAAAACATGTCGATCATATACAACAAATATAAAATACGGAGTGCCACAGGATTCAATTCTAGGTCCCCTATTATTTATAATGTACATAATGATCTCCCGGCAAGTATCAGCGAAGCAACCGGAAAGACTGTTGCAAAAATCCCAAAATAGTATTAAGGAAGCTGAAACCTTGATATATCTGAAAATAGAACTAACTTATATTACATAAGATATTTTTTGCATAATTTATAATTGCGAGGTGGCCAGAAAACTGCGGATAAATGTCAGGTAGTGTGAATCTTCGTGTATGCAAATAGGTATGTATCCATAATATTAGTGAGTAAATAAGATAAATACAAAAGAAACATTGTAGCATCATTGTAAGAAGAACCATAATTTAACAATCTTAAATAATTCTTCTCCAATTTTTTTTTTTTTCATAAAACCGGCTGTTTTTTATTTTCTTCGTTTCATACGTATGTTGACGTAATGTACCTACTCTAGTAATAATGTACTACTACTACTTTTCTTTAGGAAAAACAATTAACAATCAGTTTTATATATAAGTACCTAATTAAAAAAAAAATAGGTTCCAAATTTCAATCTGAATATGAAGATATATTTATTTCAAAATATGTTTCGATTTTCAATCAATTATCTTCAGGTCTTCAGCTGAAAACTTTCAAAAAAGGAATTTTCCAAAGGTAAGATGAAGAATCCATTTGATGTAACATTATAAAAATCACAACAGATATTGACATTTTTTACGTGATTATGATTTAAAATCGAAACATGTTGTGAAATAAATATATCTTTATATACAGATTGACCTTTGGAATTTATTTGTTTTTAATCACCAATCTTAAAACTTTATACTTCAGTGTTATGTTAAAATGGACAAAAGAAAAAAATGGCCCTAGTAGTTCTTAATTTTGTACATACCGTCCAATTAGCTGGAGTTACTATCTGCGGAATTTTATCAACCAGTTGTAAAGAATCAATCACCCGTAGCATTTCGCTGCAACATAAAACGATATTTACACTAGAAATGATATTCCGCCGATGTGTGTATGTACGTATGCTATCAAACATACTCGACATTTCTTCCAGTAGAAGCCGGATACTGCATTGATAACCTCAGTTTGTGATTTGGGTCAATCACGTACAAAGCCCTAACGGTCAACGCGCGATCTTCATCGTCCTTATTGTTTTGATCGATCATGTCCAATTTTACGGCTAGTTCTCTGGTCTCATCCGCTATTATGGGATAAGGAAACTCGCCGGGTATATCTCTGCAGTAAGATTTGATATCGTTAACCCAGTCCACGTGGGATTTCAATTTATCGCAAGAATGGGCTAATAGTTTTACGTTTCTTTTCTTAAATTCACCTTGATGAACAGCTATACGACCCAATTCCGTTGTACAGACAGGTGTGAAGTCTGCAGGATGAGAGAAGAGAATCACCCACCTGAAATTTGACAATAATCAAACACTTTTAAGTATTCTAAATAGGTAATGTAGGTGTGACATTAATTTGTAATACAAAATAATTTAATAAAACTAAATATTACTGAGAACGATTAAAATGATACATATTTAAGCAAAATTATTATTCCAATCATATATAGTGTTGCATATATAGGAGATACCGCAATAAATACTTACGATTTGCCTTGAAAAGTGTAAAAATCCATAGATCCTTCTGTTGTATTTGCTTTGAAATTTGGAATAGTATCTCCAAGTCTTAACGACGGCATGTTGTTGTTAACACTTTTCTACACTTTAATAACTGTTGTACTTTAAGACGACGAACCTTTACTAAATTGCACTCCATGTACGCGCTCTTTTATATACGACTACTTATCATTCATATCCATAGAATGTTTTCAAGGCCTTTACATACCAATATGCCTGTATTACCACGTGGTACGGTGATAACCGCTAGGAAATAAAGAAGAATTACCTATTTAAATTGCGATAACAAGTCGTTTTTTTTCGAAAATAATAATTCCTATCAATATTTCTGTAGTTTTTGCACTCAGATGCAACCTTTTCAGGTATTTACACCGATTTACACAATAATTTAACACATTTCACTTATCATTGGACTTCGGGATAGTTCTATAGAAACCATGTTTGTTTTAAAATAAATAATTTAATTGTGCAATGTAACGATATAATTTTACCAAGTGTTGTTTAGGAAAAGTACTGAACTATTACATTGATTTTCTATTTTAGTGAGTATTTGATGCCGCTAATTTAATTAACTCTTTTTATGTTATGAATTTTATGTATATAAAGGTAAATATTTGTAGTGCATCCATATAATCAAGCAAATGTAACTTCTTTTCTAATAATTTTACAAAACGAATGATTGAAAATGTGCATTATACAAAGTCGCAGAGAATATAAGCTATAGCAAAAACACCGTGCTTATTCTTTAATAACATATTTTGACCTACAACATACCCCAATTAACTTTAACCTGGCGAACTTGATATCCCAAAAATAAGCATTTTTATTGCTATTTGTTTGCAGAGAATATCCTAAGCAACAGTATGCATGTTTTAAGTCGGTAGAACATGCGCACAGTTAACGTTGTAGAATAACCGTTCCCAATGCCAAAATAGTTAATGCTTAATTTTAGTTTATACTTATTGTTAGGGCCGGTATTTCAATCTCCTAATAAGAGTACTTAATAACAATTCAGCTAATAAGTATAGGAAAAATGTAAGGTTATTTCAGTTATGCAGTTAATAACTTTTATTAGGAACTTTATAAGAAGATTGAAACACCCGCGCTTAGTATAATAAACGATAAAATCTCGGCACTATAAAACATTGAAATACAATTCTTTATACTAGATAGGATTTAATATTAAACGTTTATCCAACTATTTTTGCATTGTAAGCAGTTTTCCAACGTTTATAGTGCGGACATTCTATCGTTTATTATACCAATTACCTTAACCAAAATTAAATCTTATTCAACTTTTATAGCATCCCTTGAGATTTCATAAATTCTATAAAAGTTTTTTGTGAATTCTTGAATAGTATTTATCATCTCAGATAAAGTTTAGAGGTTTTGTACCACGCTAGAAATAAACTTGCAATTAGTATCTAAATCGTCTTTGTTAATATAAGAGTTTCTCGTTTCATTTGATCCACCTAACGAACTTTTAATTTTTTCGTATTTATCAAACACTGAGAAAAATACCGGCAGTTATATCAACAATCTACATTTATTGAGTGAATTTTCAACGGCAGAACAAAATGTTTCATTCTTATGATAAAGTATTATTTACAATCTGTGATTAAGTAATAATAAGACTCATTAGTGAAACAAATACGTTATAATTACTGTAACAAAGGAACAAGGAAAGTATTTGTTATAATCACTATTTTTTCATAAGTTCAGAAGGTAGATAATTTTGTTAATAATATGAATATGCATCGTTGTTTTTTACGTACAATTTTCATAAAATAATTCACTATATGAATGTAATAAAGTATTAAATGATACCCTCTCCGTTGTTTTAATGGCTTGTAATTTATTGCAAGAGCGAACAGATAAGCTACCTTGATGAAAAGTATTCGTGGTGATAGTTAACGCATTCACTAAATATATAAAGAACACGGCCCTAATGAACAGAATGCAGCTATTCACATTTCTATAATAATTTGTATTCATTGAATGAAAAACTGGTGTTCTTTACAACAATGACATATTTCATTGGGCCAATCATGCCGTCATTTTATTTTCAATGACTGGTTTGATTAATACAATGGATAGTTTATTACATAATAAACTCCTTCGTCATTTAATAAGATCTTTTTTTATTGATTTGATGAACTCGTTCTTCAGACCAATTTCAAAGCACTATTTCGTATTCACGACGCATTTTTGGTCCTGTGAAAGGCAGTAAACACTATCATATTTTTTTATGTACCAAGTTAGTTAATAGTGCGTATTTAATAACACATGGTAATTGTTTTTTTTTTTAATTACAAAATTTACAAAGAAAGAACAAATTTTGAAACAAATGTACACTCCGCCAAAAAGTATCGCATAAACTAAAAAAGGGCACTTATGAACCAAGACATTTTTATACGTTCACAAAAAGTTTGCCTCGTGTATGCGAACTATAAAAACACTAACAAAATAATGGAACTTAGCGTTTTTACTTTATTTTTTTCCTAAAAGAACACATTTAGAAAAATGCATATGTGTAAGGTTTGCTCAGTTGTTTATTGAAAGTCTTCCTATACGGACAAATTTTAAAGTGCGAAGTCAGAGTTCTGTACCAACGCTTTTAAAACTAAAATGAGCAATTTAACTTCGGAACAAGTGGCTGCTATAGTTGCTTTAATCGAAGATGGACGATCTCAAGCATACGTTGCTAATTTGATGAACATCAATCAGTCAAGTGTTTCTAGAGCCGTAGCCAGATATAGGGAAACAGGCATTTACAGTAGAAGACCTGTACCAGGTCGTCCAAGATGTTCTACTCGCCAAGATGACCGCTATTTACTACTACAAGCATTACGTCGAAGACATGTAACTGCGAGACAATTGCAGAACGACTTGGCTAGAGTCAGAAATACTCGTGTGAGTACTCAAACTATTCGGAATAGGTTACGACAGAGTGGATTAAGAGCTAGAGCAGCTGTAACAGCCCCTCGTCTCACTAGGAACCACCGAGTGGCTCGCTTAAGGTTTGCCAGAGAACATGTAAATTGGAACATTAATGACTGGGCCAATATACTCTTCACAGATGAGTCAAGATTTGGTCTTTAGACCTCAGATAGGCGTATCTCAGTGTACAGACGAGACGGTGAGCGCTATTCGCAGTGTAATATCAGACCTAGACCTAATTTCGCTGGTGGCTCTATTATAGTTTGGGGAGGCATCTGTTTAACAGGTCGTACAGAGTTAGTACCAGTAGACAGAGGTACACTGACTGCCCACAGGTATATAACGGACATTTTAGAAGAAGATGTAGTACCATATGCGCCAATTATAGGAAACGAATTCATGTTAATGCACGATAATGCACGACCGCATGTTGCAATAATCGTCCAGGAATACCTTAACGATGTTGGTATTCCAGTTTTAGATTGGCCTGTGGTAAGTCCGGACATGAACCCTATCGAGCACGTGTGGGACCTCCTTCACAGACGGATACGAACCCAAAATGTTGCCCCAGCGGACCTGCATGGACTAGCAAATGCTCTCCGTGACGAGTGGGAGAATTTGGATCAGACTTATATACGAAGGTTAATCGAATCTCTGCCAAACCGTATGCGAGCGGTCATAAGAGCCAGAGGTGGCAATACTCAGTATTAAAAGCTACTGTTATGACATTTTTCTTTCCAAAATTATAATTTCTTGTTTTAATAAAAATCTCAAGTATGAGTTCTTGTTTTTATTTGGCCTGTATTTTATTTAAACAATCATAGAAATTATATCTTAGAGCGCATTAAAGTATATTTACAACTTTATGCTACAAACAAAGATTATGCGATACTTTTATGATTCAAAACTAAATTATGCGATACTTTTTTGGCGGAGTGTATTTTTATTCTAAGTTGATGTGCGTGCCATTAATGAGATTTCCTTATGTTGCCCAATTTACACAAACAACTGTCACGCTAAAGTCATTAAATCAAGTTATATCGTTCTACAAAAAAGTGAAAACGCAAGAAAAGGCGTTTGCTATTTTGGCGACAAGTTGATGAGTTCACTTTAAACTCGGTTAGCTTTGGTTTATTCTTTCAGTCAACCGTTAAACTCACTAACCGATCCAGGAAGCAGAGATTGGAGTGGTTAAAATTTTAAGAAGTTATATTTATATGTTGTCATAAATAGAGACAATTTGTTTGTTGTAAAGTCTGTAACAAGTAGCTATTCCTATTATATATCATTTCTCTATTGTGTACACTGAAATTGTTAAATTGAGATGGTAATTGCTACATATTCTCATAATATGTGTTATATATGGCGTGGAGGGGTCATCCGTAATAAAACAGTTAGTAAAACGTTATAGAAGGTTGATCCAATGACCAGTGCTACTATTTCTTAAATCTACAAGATTTAATAAAATCACATACAATTCTTCATCAATCCTTCTGTAAAACCTAAGCACACAGGAGACCTAAGTAAACTCTTTTGCGAGTATTCGCACTTGTGAGACCTCGGCTTCGCCTGTACTGTACGCACACTCGCACAACTATAGTTTCTGGCCTAGTGATACAAATAACTATTTTTAAATTCTTTTCAATGGTATAATTTTACATTGGTTTTCAACATACAATCCAATTACATAACAACATATAGAGTATCTTATTATAATAAGGAATTATGCTAAAATTCATAATTTGTAGTATAATTACCTAAATCACCTCTGTATACAGTATTTAACAAAAGGAGTGATAATAACTAGTTTCTGAAATTCTATTAAATAAGCACAACTCACGTCCTTCCATATTTACTGTAACACTCTATATATAAATAGCTATGCCAGCTGGAAGAGCTACATTAGTGATGTAAGTGCGCTATTGAAACTTTTTTCCTATCTTTCATCCTTTAAAATTTATTTTAAATAAATGAAATTTGGGTCGAATTTCAAAGTCAAATTGCACCCCCTAAAAGTTCCGCTGCAACGGAGCGTGTCCAGAGTCCACAAACTGACAAGGATTCATCAGAATTTACGGTTTACATTTCATGAACTTCCCTTGTTTGTGGCCGTTATTTGTTTGACGATGCTAGTGAAATTAAGTTTAACGTTGAAATTTTATCATTGGGGAAAACTATAAAACTTCTCAGATATTTTTAAATGAAACTAAAATATAGTTTTTTCTTAAGTCAAATACACAAATTTCGATTTTTCTTATGGAAAGTTATACCATATTTGTAAAATGTTAATGCATTATGGGCTTTAGACGATATAGAGCTTTTTATACATAGTTACTAGATCTGCTTTTCTATACGTACATCATTTTCACATTTTTTTTTTTTTTCACACACCTGAAATAAAATTTTGCGGTAAACGGAAAGCGGGTTTCAGAACTGAGACGATTTTTAAAACAAAAGCCATCACATCGACGCCCGAAATAGCATTGAAAATGTATTTTCCCATTATAAATCGTTTAGCGGTTTGGGGTTATACTGCTCGCCGTAATATACCGGAAAGCAACCTCAGTACAGCCCGGAGCGAACTGATAATGAGCCGAACTCGATCCGACCGTTGTTGCCTTCCCGTTTTCAGCTTCTGTCCTGCTTTAACACGGCCGTCGACCGTCCGGTTATCCGGATAGAATCTGGAGTTTTCGTTTCACCAGAGATACCGAACAGATTACTAAGATTGTTACAAAATTCTTGACAATCAATTCGCCAGGCTACCGTTTAAGTACATTCTAAGGAGAAGATTCTGCGCTTATTTGCCGGTCGCGAGTATTTGCCTTGTCCTGTTGTACTCTTCTGGTATAGCAGATTTTACCTCTTAACGGAATTATATTTAGTTCAAGTAAAGCAGCTTATTTAGTCGGGGATCGAGCTTATATCGGCGATTCATTGCTGCGTTATGTTAGCTCTTGTGTGGTTGGACGTTCTTGTGGATATCCTATTAGTGGTTAATCATTGTAACGTAATCTTATTTCGAACAACATGAGCAATGAAATAAGAAAAATAAAGTGTCTTTGTATTTACAAACATGAAATTTGTAACGATTAGGACAATTACATTATAATGTTATGCAGTTCTGTTTAAAATCTATTGAAAAAGAAGGTTCTCCTGGAGAAATTTAAATACTCTTAGTAAACGCACTGACCGTCCCATATATTTCACGATAAAACGGTTATATTAAATGCAATCTATACACAAATTCTCTTTTTTTGCTTTATACAAAAAACTGGTTTAAAAAATTTCTTGAACAAAATTGTATGCCATTTCCCAACTTTATAAACTGACACATAATGAATTAGTCAATATTTTATACACAGAAATGTTTGTTCAAACTCTAATCGATTTTTTATAGTTGAGGCTTGCATCAGTAATTGTCTTACTTAACAGTTAGGTCATAATGCCCAAAATACTCGAAATGGTGACACTAATAACACTATGCACGTTCAAACACCTTACCACAAACTTCACTGCACTGGTCGCACGTTTCAATAACAGAGCTATCATCATCAGCAGTAAAACTAAACCAAAATTGATTCAGTTCAGTTTTATGACCTATAACTTCTTTATTGCAATATTTACGATAAAAACGTTTAGAGAAAATTTGTAGGAAACTTAACTCTTTACAGAAAAAAAACAGACTTTTGGACATAGTGAAGTGCCATACTTGCGCTCACATTATTTCAATAGGATTAAGCATACTGTTATATGAGGGGCAATGTTTATCTTTTAGCCATGATCAGATATCTTCTTTTCTCCATGCTGGCGTTAGAAATTCTTTTTAAATTTCGGCTATGATATAAAGCAGTGTTTCTCAACCTGTGGGGCGCGGCCCCCAGGGGGGGCGTGATAAAACTAAAGTAACTATATATATATATATATAACTATAATAAAACTAACTTAAAAATATTAAATTTAAAACAGGATTAATAATTATTAGTAACTTCCTTGGGCCAGTCTCTTAGAGCAAAGTTTTTCGAAAGAGGGTTTAATATTAGAAATTGACACTGTAAGCTGTTTTTCTATATTTAGCTGTGATCTATATTTTGTCTTCAAAGCAGCCACCGCAGAAAATCCGGTTTCGCAAAGGTAGGATGTGGAAAATGGTAATAGTATACGCAGTGCTCTTGATTTTAGAAAACTCATCATCCAACCCTGCCCAAAATTCAAAGAGTGATTTATTACGAAACTGTCTTTTTATTTCGCCACTTGCCGTGAAGTCTATAAAGATTTCTCCTTCGGCAGTTGGGAGACCTGCGGGAGTATTTTGAAATGGGTCCCTAACCCACTCGTAACTTGCTATCAAGTTGAGGTCAGCAAGAAAATACTTTTTAAAATTCTTTGCCAGCATGGTTACATGATTTTCAATGGTTACCAAAATAACTGCTATATGTTGCTCTCCAGCCTTGTAAGTTTTGACACATTCATCCAAATTTGCAACATTTCTAGGTTTTTTGCTTTACATTTCTACTCCACAATTCTAGCTTTCTACAAAAAGCATTAACTTTGTCACTCGTATCCAACACATGTGTGTTTGCTCCTTGGAGTTGAAGATTCAAGGTATTTAATTTCTCGAATATGTCGACCAAATAGCTTAATTTCATCACAAATAAATCATCCCGAAAGTTCTCGGCTTCCGGTCGGTTTTCCTCTTCTAGAAAAATGGCGATTTCATCTCTCAATTCATAAACTCGTTGCAAAAATGCCCCACGTGGTAACCATCTTGCCTCGCGATAAAACAGTAACGCTAAATGTACTGCACCCATGTCTTTACAAAGCGCAGAAAAGATTCTTGATTTTAGTGGTCTCATTTTTATATAATTTACTAAGGTTACTACTGTTGTTAGCACAAAATTCAGACCAGGACTCATTTCTTTGGAAGCCAGAGCTTCTCTGTGAATCATGCAATGTGTCTAGATACACTCCGGAGATATTTGTTTCACAAGTGCTTGTACACTTTGGAATCTTCCAGACATTGTACGAACACCATCAGTGTATATTCCGACGCAATTTTTCCACTCTATGTTTGCCTCATTTAGGAAATCATTTGAGATAGAAAATAATGCAAGTGCTGTTGCTTTGAGTTCCATTGGTTTGCAGAATAATAGTTCTTCCGCTACTGACATACCATCACAAAATCGAACATAGGCAATTAAATGAGCGTCTTTATTGCTATCTGTGGCCTCATCAAGCTGAATTGAAAAAAGTTTGTCACGCAATTTCCCAAAAAGCTAATGTTGCACATCTTCGGCTATATTATCAATTCGACGGGCAACAGTATCATTTGATAGAGGTATGGACTGCAACTGTTTGGCAAAACTATCTCCAAACATAGTTTCTACAATCTCAATTGCAGCTGGTAGGATAACCTCTTCACCAAGAGTGTGAGGTTTTTGCTTCTGGCTATCTGATATGAAATTTTGTAAGAGGCATTTACAGACAAAGTTTTTTTTAAAAATAATTTTTGCTTTTCATACGATTTTAATTTTAATTCGAAGTATTCTCGGGGTTTGCCAACGTACTCACTATGAAGCGTTACCAAATGTCGTTTAAGTTTGTTCGGCTTCATGCTGTCTGCTGCCAAAATTTTTAAGCAAATGACACACAGGGGCTTTTCTTCTTCATTTACTTCAGTGCTGATAAACCCAAAATTTAAATATTCTTGAGAATATTTTCTTGATTTTATCTTCGAAACCATTTTCGTCTGTGCACTTGTTGATGCTTCACTATCGTCCAATGCTCGCTTACGCCCACTTAAAAATTTATCCATGATTCTGCATATATACACTATATAATTCTACAGCTACTTGAATATCCTAAATTGCAGATAACACGCAAATCACAACATGCACATTCACGGTGGAACGAGATATAGCTTTATGCACGCCGCGCAGGTAGTCTAGAATGTTCGAGACAAATCGGAACTTCTCGCGAAGCAGCGAGGATGTCCGATATGGTGTACGTGAGACAGAGAGCAATCGATTCTGATTTTATCAATGCAGCGGATCGGTGTTGCCAATTATCAATAAATTTACCCATTTGTGGTAATTTTTAAGGTTTAACAAGATCGTAGGATGGCTTTAGCGTCAAAATATAATTAAATTAAATAGAAACTAAGATTACAATTACGATTTCAGTGAAATGAGAGGAGGGGGGCGCGATGAGAATTGTGATTGAAAATTGGGTCGGAAATGCAAAAAGGTTGAGAAACGCTGATATTAAGCCTTGTCTAAGATGATTATAAAATTGGGTAGTGAGTTTGAAAGGAGTTGCTCCTGAAACCATTGCTCATAAGTATCACCAAAAATTTTGTTATGTAGGCATCTACAGCGGTCCTTTATAAATTTGGGTAACCTTTGCCCAGTCGCAAAACACTTCTCATTCTCAGTGAAAGCAAGATTAGTGAGGAGTAGTTATACATCAATTTGGTTTAATTTTAGTCATATCACGTATTCCAATCATGTAGTAGACAATTGTTTAATTTGTTAAATTGATTGAACTAACAATACAACTGTGGTTGGTGTTTAATGTTGATAGCGAAACCAATTCCTCTGATAGCAGATGGTATAAATAGTCTAATTGTAAATGCAAAAGATGTTAGTTTCGGTCTCTTAAAAGGAAACGTCTATTTCTTAACATAGAACATACTTGTCCACGAATCCCCATATTTGTTATTGTAAAAGTTATGGAGTAAGTACGTATAATGTCTGTACACAATTGAGGCAGGTATGTTTTGTTTGTACGTGGAACCAATTCCCGCAAAAAGCGGAAAAATAATTTGCTGTATGCCTTAGACTTTTCATGGAACAAACGTCAAAACTTAATGTAAATATCATTATTCAGTTTATATAACTGAAAATTATACGAATAGCTAAAAATATTAGCCACCAGATTTTACGCATTTCAACACTTTACGATGGAAATTTCTGACAACGTTGCCCAACAACGCTGGATTAACATTACTTCATTTTTTTTTTGTTCAATTCCTTCCCGCAAGTCAACTAAATTATCCACACGTACTTCAAAAATGCTGTTTTTTATGTAAGGCCGTAAAAAGAAGGCGTCAAATCACATGAACGTAGAGGCCACATAATTTATGTTCCGACTAACTATATGATCGTTAAAAGATTGTCACAACAAGTCCAATGCTTCCATTGTATAATGGGGAGAAGCTCCGTCTTCTTGAAAGTAGCAATTTTGGCTTTCAATATCATCATTCGATATCGTTCAGCATTTAGTCTACCTAAAAATCAATAAAAAATTAAAAGCACTATTAGGCGCATATTTTCCTGTTCCTTTGAAAAAATATTGGCCCACTTATTTATCTGTGACCAAAGGCTATCTACACACCCATATTTTTCAATATCTACAGATTGTTGAATTCTTTCCCGTGTGTTTACACGGCTCCAAATTCTCATGTTTTGGGAATTCAGAAATCCTGGTAGGTGAGACCATGCTTCATTAGTCCAAATCATTCACTGTAATAATTCCACATTATTCAAAATATTATTAACTAACCTGTTATAAAATTCAAGACGTCATGCATAATCCGCTGGTTTCAGTTCTTAAACCACAGTGACATAATAAAGCTAGAGTTCCAAGTCTTCATGTAAAAGCTTATCAATGTTTCCGATGAAGAGATTGAACTCTTGCCTCAATTGCCTAATAGATGTTTTCAATGCATCATCCATCCTTTCGTGAGGATTAGCAACAACTCCTTCAGTATTTTTCTTTTGTACTACCAGCTTTTCATAAGATGCTACCAGTTTTACGAAACAGACTTAGGACTCTACCTAAAGTTTTTTTTAAACTGCCTCTAGTCTGCAAGTCTCAACTGCAAAATTTGGAAACTGTGCTTGATATCCTTCTAAGCAATTTCGGACTAACTAAACTCCTTCTCTGTCAACATTGCGGTGCCATTGCGAAAGTACCTACATAACTTTCAATCAAAAAAGTTCTTTGTTCTAAAGGAAACACCATAGTTGCAAGTTATAGTTCCTTGTTTAGCTATGAAATACAGTTGATTTGTACAAAATGTCTTGAAAAGGCGATAAAATAAAAGAATTAAGGTAATAAACACACTTGAAACGTTAAAGCAGATTGCTTTCCTTGTCAAAACGGAATTATACTGAGAATTGTCAAGTGCACGATTACAAGGACCAAGTTACAACTCCCATTTTCTATTTCATCTTATTTTATCAAAAAATCACAAGTAACTCGATGAGATTTTTAAATGAAAACCCGTTAATTTTCGCTGTTACTAAAGAGCGATTTATTGTTGTTTAGTTTTACTACAGCTAACGGTAGGTACTGAGTTGAAATGAAACTTTATAGCGTATTTGCTTGACCGCAGCTGTATATTCCTAGGACAAGTAGTACGCTTGTTAGGAATTGCGTTAATTTTAGGTCATAGTTAATAGTAGAATGATAATTGTATTATATCATGCTAAAATTGCGTGTTACATCAATTATAGTTGGTAGCCATGACCGTTTTACTATTCTCAAAATAAGTAGATTTGTAATGGTTTTCGTACTATAATACACTAAGAATTAAAGGAAGAAATTATTATCCATTTTATGAATTATTAACCTGTAATAAATCATTTCCTAATAAATAATAGCGTTATAATGGTTAATTGGCACCGAACAGACTTGAGAACAAGACGGTTTTTACCTTGGCTGTACTTGGATGTCGGCCAGTAAGCAATATTGTATACGATAGCCTTCCTACAAGTCCATATTTTCCTGAAAGCTATTTTCGAACACATATTGGATCTTGCTATAAGGTTCGACCGCCCTTCGATATATTCAGAACGCTGGACCCTATTTACATGCATATTTTTACGAATCTCTTGGGAAAAATTACATGTTGTGATTTTCGGCGTGATCACGGCAGCGCCTCAATCTTTTAAAATATCGACCGAGGGATAAAACGAACCCTATTATACCAGTAGTTATATGTACTTACAATGTCCCTTTTGTTATATAATCTAGTGCAATACTTCTTTATGTAGTGTATTCGTACATTAGTCAATATTACAGATCTTATAGAGATGTCATTCAGCATTGCCAAATGTATGTAAACAAACAAACAACTAGTTATCTCGCTGCTAAGGTTATTTTTACTTTTATGTGTAATACTGTCGCATGTAGTACTACTGAAATATCTCATAGATATATTGTAATGAAACATAGATTTATAAGATTTACCTAACTTTGATTTTTACATTTAAACATATTACTAAAAAGCTGTTTGGATAACCTTATTTATTCATTTATAGTTCAAGTTAAGACACACTTATTTACATATTACTCCACATCCAAAAAGTACACAAATGTCTTTAAATATTTATTTAAAAGTATCTTCTTAAGGAGGTTCGGATACTTCAGACCATGCCTTTCCGGCGACTCCTCTTCCCTCCATGATAACTTGGAAAGTACTGAAGCAATCGTTTTAAAATTCATATAATTTTTTTTTTAGGAAAGAATTTGATACATATAGTACGTTTAAGAAAAAAATTTGGAGGTAAACGTTTATGAAAAATCCAATATGTGTAATTTTTCTTCGCTGGTTTAAGTATTTAAAAAGAAAATCAGCTGGATTCTTTCAGTTGTTCTTGAGAAAACGGAAAATGAATATTCAAAATCACGACTTTTCAGGAAAAGTGTTTTTTTTTTGTTTATATTTAAATTTTGCGAAATATAATTAATTCATCCTCTTAAAAATGATCTAAATGATAAAAAAGCAAATAAAAGTATCTATATATCGTTAGGTGAGCAAACAAGGGTTGCCAGCAGGTCACAACTTATCTGACCCAGCTCTAAATTCTATATAATGAACTCGCCCGATAGAAGTAAGCGTTTTGTAATTATTTAAGTTTCACCTGTCATTACTTATTCCAAAATCACGTGTTTCTTTTATTTTCTTAATAGTCTTTACGTATGGCTTACTGATCAGATAAATTTAAACTTAATAATGCCGAGAAGGAATAGGGTCTCTAAAATAATTAAAACTCTTCCTAGAAGATAAGAGACCTTAAGACCTGAGACTGAAAATATAAAGGAAAAGGAGCCAAGACCCAGATTAACGTTTTCTTCTAGTTTCTCGTTTTACCTTCCTTATATAAAAAAGCGAATACTGGATACGATTTGATTCGAGATCAGAAATCGCTATCTCCAAAAATAATTTTTTGCTTATTTCCCGTTGTCGAAAGAATGTGGAACTTGAATCATTTGGTTCAGGATGAGGTCTAGTTTGATAAAAAAAAATATTTTTTTAAGCGCAAACTGTCCGAAGCCCTTAATAAAAGTGAATTCGATAAATATGTATTTGGAAAAACATTATCACGCATACATAACAGATATTTGTATGTTTTCATAGCTAAAAAAATATTCTACATCAGTTGCTTCATCAGAATTTGAATCAAGATATTCTGTGCTCCTCAAATAAATATACCCATTTTTAATAAACTGTAGGTTATCGTCTTGTCACATACCTTGTTCAATTGAAACAGGTTATACTCTAATAATAAGAAAATAAGATCAATAAAATCATTACCTGCTAATTATATGATCAACGTAATTAGGCCATTGTTTTCGTGATACTTGTTCTAGTAAGTTTGGCATATCCATTGTTGTAAAGGTGGTATTATTCATGTCAGTAAAGTTGTATACTTATGCTCACATTTCGATGGGATTAGCATACAGTTATAAGGAGGCAACCTTACATATGACCAAATCTTGCTGCAATTTCATTCAGTTTATATTTGCTGCTTGTAATAATAATAATAAATCCATTTATTCCATAAGGCATACAGCGTAGAATACGTCAAGAAATATAATATATGTATAAATAAAAGTAAAATGTGTAAAGAGAGACTTTGCAAACACAAACATCAAACAAATAATAACGAACACGAGAATGTAAAATATATAAAATATCATCATTGCACTCTATTGTTAACTCGTTAGGATCTGAGTTAAAGATGACAATGTTGGTTTTGTTGGCATTCAGTTTTAAGTTATTTTGTCCACACCATTCCTGTATATACTTTAAGTTAGCTTCAAGCCTAGTTTCAATTTCTTCACGGGTTCGTTCGCGTACTGTGCAGGTGGTGTCATCTGCATATAAAACAGCTAATCCATCAATGACCTCAGGTAAGTCATTGATGTACAACAAGAACAGAAGCGGCCCAAGTGTGGAACCTTGAGGAACACCAAAGTGAATGGTTTGCCAGTCCGAGGAAATTTCCGCTCCAAACGAATCGAAAGCCACCACGGACTGTTTCCTATTTGTTAGGTAAGATCTTATAAGCTCAAGTGCTACTCCTCTTATTCCCATTCTTTCTAATTTAGTCAGAAGATGTTGATGATGTACACAATCAAATGCTTTCGACAGATCCATTAGAGCACAAGCACAAATTTCCCGGTCAGTGATGCCATTGAGAATATACTCCATAAATTGGAAAATTGTTCTCGCCGTTGACCTGTCTCTGGTGAAACCATTTTGATGTGAATGTAGTAAATTATGTTTATTTATAAATTTGACGATTCTGTCGTAAATAATTTTTTCAAACACTTTTGAGATATTAGATACAAGCGCAATCGGTCTGTAGTTATTTATGTCACTTTTGTCCCCTTTTTTATATACTGGTCTAACAATGGTGTATTTCAGTTTGTCCGGGAACATTCCACTTTGGAAGGCCATATTTATTATATCCGCTAAAGGAAGAGCAATGTCTTCTGAACAGTTCTTAAGGAGGGAAGTTGGTATTCCATCAATTCCTGTTGCTTTAGTGCTATTTAAAGTGTTAATAGCTCTGGCAACCTCCCGGTGATCAGTGAGATACAGGGCCAGAGAGTCAGGTATATATTTAGTATTTTCTGTATTTATATCTTTGTTTGTACACGTATATTTACAAGAATCTGTAAAATGATTGTTAATATTATTTAATATAGTAGTGTTTTCTTGGAATTTATCATCAAAATCATTCAAATTGAATGGTTGTTTTTTGGGAGCGCCCTGTATCTGTCTGACAACATCCCAAGTTGCCCTACATCTGTTTGAGGCATTACTTATGTATTCAGAATACGTCCTCCTTCGCGAATCCTCAATTACTCGCTTAAGATGATTACAATAGTCCTTATACACTTGCTTACAAATTTTGTTTTTGCGTACCTCTTCATATAATTGTCTTTTGATGGAACACATGTTTTTAATTTCATCAGTCAACCATCTTTTATCTGACCCAGATGAAAAGGTAACCGTCTTCTTTCTCACATGTTCATCGATAATCATCGTAAGTTTCGTCAAAAAGTTATTATAATTTTCATTTACATTTGTGCTACACATAACTTGTGTCCAATTGGTCAATTGTATCTCATGTTTTACTAATTGCAATTTGTCATTCGTAAAATGTTTCATCTGAACCCTTTTGGCAACATCTAGTGCTTTATTTCCTAATTCCAAAGTTATTCGTTGGGCGTAATGATCAGATAATGCTGAGTCTATTACATCACTTTTGTATCTAGAAACGTTGGTAAATATATTATCAATAATCGACTGTGACCGGCTAGTGACCCTAGTAGGACTATCAATAGTAGGATAAAGGCCGTACGATCGAGTTAGGTCTATAAATGTCTTAGTATGAACTCCATGTTGTCCTAAATCAATATTGAAGTCACCACTTAACAAAATTGTAAACCGAACCTCAAAGGGTACCTCTCGCAAAATCGCCTCCAAAATTTGCAAAAACTCTTCCACATTACCTGTTGGTGGGCGATAAATATTAATGATGATAATTTTTAAATTCTTAATTCTTATTGCGCTGCACTCTAGAACTGATTCTTTGCTTTTTTCTTTCAGTGATATTAATTCATCATATTTACAACCAACAGGCGTAAGTATGCATGATCCTCCATGAAGACTAGAAGTTCTGTTGAAGCAAGAAGACATCTGATACCCCTGAGGAACGATGCTCTCATATGGTTTCAACCAATGCTCAGTCAGTGCAATGACATCAACCGACAACCCTAACTGTTCAATAAAAATCAGTAACTCATCGCATTTATTTCTTAAACTTTGGATATTTTGATGTAATAAAGTGAAATAGCATGGACTTACGCTATTGCATTCTATCTTTTGTGTTTGAATTAAGTCTCGATGTTTGTTACTTTTTCGTTCCAAAAATTTCGAAATTTGTAAGGTCTTATTATTGCATTTTTAGGCCATAATTCGGGTTCAAATAACGCTCCGTAAGCGTCTTCATTTACTGCAACTCTAAACGCCGCTATGTCTGTATTTCTTATTTCTAGTTTGGAGCATTGCAATACATTTATATTATTCTCTGATAAATACTCTTTCACATCATTTTCTGTAGTGTTCTTTAACAGTTGCGAAACAAAAATCCAGCGTCTGTTTTCAGCAGCACATATTCTGGTATCGTCTCTACTCCCACGAATAGTTTTTGTATTTCTATTATTTCTGTGTTTAACTTTCTGTTCGGAATTCACTGTTTTTCCATCTCCAGGTTTCAGCTGTCTAACTTTTTGTTGAGTTGTTGTTGTAAGGTTATTGACCACTGTCTGTCGCAGTTCACTCTCCTTCTCTTTAAGATTTTCCGGCTCGCTCAAGATTTTTGCATACGATTTTGTCTCCTTGGCGACCTCTGATGGTGTTTTCTTTGAACGTGTCGTAGGTCCACGCGAAGATTCCTTCTCATCTCTAGTTTGCTGTAACGAACCAACTTGCGTTTCTAACCTGCTAATTATATTATATTGTTTCTCAATTTTGATTGATTGGTCATATATTACACTTAATAATTTGTCAATTTTGTCGTCCATACCAACAATTTTATTTAGTAAGTCGGAAATGTTGATTTCCTTGTCATCACTAGTACACTTATCACAGCACCATTTCACATTAGTAGTTTCTAATAGTTTTAATTCCGTAGGTTTATAACTACTGCAAGTGTGATGAATAAAGTTCTTGCAACCTCCACCGCACTTTATAATTTTTTCAGATTGATTAGTTAATTTTAGTTTACACTTAACACAAGATAATGCTGTTGTTGACGCCATCTTGAATAGATAATGTATGTGATGCTTTACTTGTGATGCTAAATGTAAGACGTCCCTCCTTAGCATACCTTCATATGTGGCAGTCTGCTTATCATTTAGCCATGCCTAAATATCTTGTTTTCTCCATGCTGACGTTGGAAGGTTTTTAATTTTGGGCTAGTGTATCGAACGTTATCTAAGTGATAAGTCGGGAAGGAGTTGCTCCATAAACATTTTCCCATATGTATCACAACAAATTTGATCGTAAGAATCTGTGGTGTCCTTTTTAGAAATTTAACAAACATATGTTGGCCAACATGTAGTAAGGCAAAGCACAGGAGAACAAGCTACGATGGCTTGTCGCCGATATTGTATTGTGCTATCTACCTAAACTCTATCTGCAAAAATCCAAGTATTTACCCATATCCTACTGTATACCCAATTTTTCGCCCTTCTTGCCTGTATCTTTGAATTATCCTTAATTAATAATATATCCATCTTATTACATCATAAAGATCATTGAAAATACGTAGCCTACTTTGTAACTTTCTCAAAATTAAAACCAGTATAAATAATTTATATTGGTTTGTTTATAGTTGGAAATGTAATTGTCACTAGTAACAGATGTTAGTATAATATTCTGTACGGATGAAATTTTACTAAGAAGAAACTATGCACTTTATGTTGAATAACCAGACTACAGCCGCCTTTTTGAACTCCTTTTTTTTCTTTTAGACTTGTGTTTTGGTGGTGCTCTAGGTTTTGTTTGTTGTTTACATACGATGTAACACGCCACTTTCTCCACCACTCAACGCTAAGTTTCTAACTTTAATAGTAATAGAAACATTAATTATCGTATGAATATATGAAAAGAATACTAAAAATCATTTGTTTCTCTCTGACACAATATACCACTCTCGATTATTATATTCATTGATATTTATGCTTGCAAAATATGCACAATACTTACGTTTAATAGAAAACAATGATAATAAAAAGGCTGTTAGAATAACTAGGTTTATATGATGATTATATAAAGAATAAGAGGAAATAAGAAACACAATAATGGTGTAAGCACGACAAGAATAATATCAAAGATGAACAAGATGGATTCGGGGAGTTGGTAAGTACCTAGCCAAGTTGCAACTCCACCCACAATCAGTTCAAACGGTTTCCTGTCATCATGTGGTCATGAGCAGGGTTGAGATTTCAGTCTCATTCAATCATCCTCCGTACTAAATTATATTACTCAAAATGTCCCATCATACAGTCTTTCGCGTCTCAATCAATTTTTCGATGCTAGCCTAGTTGAGACGCGAGAGACAGTATAGAGGGACATTCCGAGTAATAAAATTTCGTACGGCGGAGGATCAAATGGGCCTGAAATCTCAAGCTCATGAGTAAACAAAATGCCTTAACAGTTATAAGAGCTTGCATTAATTCTTAAAAGACGACACGGTTTAAAAACTTATTCATGGTTATAAGAATAGAATTATGGAAAATTTAATTAGAGTCAAACTTTCAGGTAATAACTTTATATACATATACATTTAGGATTATTAATTATTACCACACTATCACGAAATTACTGCTAATCTTGTTACAAAGGTCTCTTATCTAATGTCTATGACAGTGAAATATATAATCTATTTCGGTGTTTCGCTGTATTGACGTATATGTGCAATTTATCCTTGGCCTTTAAAATTATAAATATTTATGCATTAAAATAACTAGTAACTTATCTCTACTGTCTATTATAGTAGCTATAAATTTGTTATTTCATAACTGCATTATATAATCGTTTGACAAACACTGTATTGCTCTTGAATTTTTGCGGGTGAAACGAAATTTGAAAATATGTAAAACATAAACGGAAGTCTATTTATATCTATATTTAAGAATATCAAATGAAGGTGAAAAAACGTAGAAACAATGGCAAGAACCATTTACGGATTCGTGGCATACCGGTAGATGTATATCATGATGCAGAATCGGTCCAGGAGGAGTCCATGAAAGCGGTTCCTCCAATTACTTCTTCATCCTCATTGGAAGGCAGTCATGAGCGTAGGGCAAGGAACCTTCAGGAAATTCATTAAGTACAACAATCATAAGGTCGCATCTTTATTAATTTGTACACACACGTACATTTTTATATTATAGGTTCTATTTGACTTACAATTAGTATTTTATGCAATTATCCTTAATAGGGTTACACTGTTAAGCATATAGACCATTATTATTATTATTAAAATATTAACAAAAAATTTACTTACAATAGGAAGAATATTATTTATATTTAGGATTTTGGAATCCTTGCAGAGTACTTATCGATGATCCTTGCAACTCGTTTAGCTAATTTAGGTGGAAACGGTTAAACTACTTCTGAAGAGGATTCACTTAAATGCTAGACGTTTTGTAAATTAATGTTTGTTTAAGATGTTGCTCACAGAAAGATTGTTGGTTACAAAAATCGCCAACGAGCTACAAGCGCAAGTTACATACCTATGTTAACTATATAAGTTATAAGAAAACTGAAATTTATAGAATTAATTGAAAGAAAATATTGTGTCAGTTCCAAAAATAAAATAACCACAGAAACTATATTCGGGCGGAGACAAAAGTATGGAAACATTCACGAATCTAAATACAAAGTTGAAATTTGGGGTTATATAAGGTAATACAAGTTTTGTTTTGTGCAGGATGGCATCCACCCGCCCCCTCCTTGGGGCAGGAGGGTGGAGGTGACTAAACAAATTTAAATAGTATGATAGGTCAAGTGAGGGCTTATTTTCTGAACACAAAAAGAATGTTTTTTGAAAAAGTTCGTTACAGCTCTCAAATCGAAAGTAATGATTTGAAAACAGAAATGTGCATGTCCTTGTTTATTGCGTTAATTAATCTGTCAATGTCACAAAAATGTCAACTGCGCCAGTAGTGGACAGTGCGACAGTAACGAATATTGACAATAACTTTCAAATTAAACACCAAAATATTAGATTTTATTGTGACACAATCTGCGTTTACATGGGTCATACCATATGGTATTTTGTTAGTATTTTTAATATTCAGATTTTCTCTTGAGTGCCATGGCTGGGGCCAGTTCAACTATAATTGTTATTCTATATAACATATCATGTGTTCCTAGCATTCTGGAGAGCAGGTCATTCCTACAATTTCTAAAATATTTGCAGTATAAAAATCAAATTTGAAAATTACCTAGTATAGGATATAAACTCAAGATTTTTGAGACGGTCAATCAATTTTCGCCACTTCCGACTTCAAACTGAAATGACCGTGAGTTCCCATTTTTAGCTAAGTATATTTTTTGATATTTCTATTCAAGATAACATTCTAGCTAGAACTGATATAATGTATTAGTAAATTTAACGTTGCTTAACGTAACAAAAAATATTTCAATTTCTTTTTTCTAGCTTAAAAGTTCTTAAAATAAAGAAAACCGTTGTTATATACATATGTTTATACGTTAACAAATAACTGTCAAACAATCTGTCGTTTAAATATGAGTGATATGTATTCTGAACTCCAAACTCGTTCGGCAAACTGTCGCTTCTCGCCTTGATACGTAAATAACTATTATTTATGTTTTTCGCGTTTTTTTTTAACCTTAAAGTTTAACCATATTTTTAATTCGATTCGGTTTCACACTTGTTTTTAGAAATACCATACAACTTATTGGAAGCTATTATATGTAGATAACAAGAATGATATATTTAAGCAGAATATACAGATATGCTCAGATGTATTAGACACCTATATTGTTTCGAATAATCAAAGTAAGGTGAGTACAAAATAAAACTCTTAATTTAAATGCGTTGTAAATAGTATTTTAATAAAGAATCTTAATAATTTGCCGCATTTCTGTAAGATTTTAATACACTTGCAATACTTTTTTCAGTGCATAAAAAACTGACGTTTCAGAAATGTGAACATGCATAAAAATTTAATAGATCTAGGAAAGTATCTATAAAAACTGTTGTAAAACCATAAAAACGAATACCTAACTGCTTAATTTAACTGCCATATATGTAATGCCAAACACGAAATTAATGGTAAACCATAGAGATGTCTACTACTTTTGAGCATAGCTGTATTTTTTGTTTTTACTTTTCTACTTGAATTAAATGTATTAGTGAGTTTATATATACAGCTATGCTCAATTATCATCTTTATGTCAACATCTCTATGATTTACCATTAATTTCGTGTTGTTTGCATTACATCTGTGGCAGTTAATCTAAGTGTTCAGATATTCGTTTTTATGATTTTACAACAGTTTTTATAGATACTTTTTCTGGATTTATTAAATTTTTATCCATGTTCACGTTTCTGAGATGTCAGTTTTTTACGTACTGAGAAAAGTATTGCAACTGTATTAAAATCTTACAGAAATGCGACAAATTATTAAGATTCTTTATTGAAATACTATTTACAACGCAAATTAAGAGTTTTATTTTGAACTCACCTTACTTTGATTATTCGCAAAAAATATAGGTTTGCTAATACATTTGAGCATATCTGTATTAATAACACATCTAGCATGACCTAGGATTGCTTATTAATTGATAACAGAAAGTGTAAAGTTTAAAAAAGAGGAAAGCTCAGTTTACATATACTGTATAAATTAAATTTAAAAACAATCGAGTTTTTAGTTTTCTATTTAAATCGCAAGATTCAGGTTTGTAACAGTATTAAGCCCTTATGAATGTCATTTCTTGGGCATTACAATCACTTTATGCAGCCTTCGTAGCTTTACAAGGCCGCATGATGTTCTTAATGGATTAAGATCTTTGATGTCGGCATACATCAAAGCTTGTGTTATGACCTTACAAGTTCAATTCGAAGAAATCACAACGCTTTAAAAAATATGAAGATTGAATGATATCAATCAAATTCATAAATTTATTATGATTAAAATATCGAAGTTGCTAGGAGGATTGCCACTGACCGAACAACAAAGGTCAGGAATCCGTGAAAAGGAAAAGTATAATGTACCAATATGAATGAAAACAGTAAAGTGGTTAAAAATACAGTTATATTCAAAAATAATAAGTCAGAAGGTTTAAATAACGTCATTATCCGTGATGATATGAGGATTATTATTTCTATTTTTGTCTGAGCGATGCAAAACTAAGTATACATCGCTGAGATTGTTACCATCAGCCTTATTAATTTTTTCTTTTTGGTATTAAAGGGATCTCAGCCCATCAGCCACGTTATGGTTTTGTTTAACTATAAGATTCGAATATTACGTTCTCTTATAAATTGCCAAATTGTGCGGTATATTTGAATACTGTTAAATCTTAAAATGGGTATGACCGCTACGTTCAGGTTTATCAAACTTTTAAATAATTTACGCCGCTGCGATTCATAATTCGGACACTACAAAATGATTTAAATCCGCTACGCCAAAGCCGCACAAACAAGCTGCAGAGTCTACCAGTCCCAATTTAAAAAGGTGTGCTGGATAAACGTCATACCCAAAACATAATCTAGCGATCGTTGTAACGAAAGGACGCTGAACTGTAATACTATTGTGCCATCGAGGATGACAAATACTATCATACATCGCATACTGAGTAGATTTCTCATTGTTTGCCTCTCGCCATCTCAGTTTTTCTTATAAAACATGAGCTCTAATTTTCCCGTTAACTCCACATGTAAATACGGTTCCCTCTAATGGAGGACGACTGAAGGTCAACATAACCTACTTAGACGTAGCAAGAAAGAAGTCAAAACCATTACTGGGCTTGTAACTGGACACTGTCCCCTGAAAAAGCATCTATACAACACTGACCGAGTAAGCGAACCGTGGTGCAGAAGATGTGACCTACAGGAGGAAACGAGTTTACATTTAATCTGCACATGTGAGAAGTTGAAAGTACTCCGGCAGAAACCTTTTGGGAAGGATCTATTGGAGCCCTCGAAGGTTCTCAAGTTTCCACTGAGCAAGATACTGGCCTGTATAGAAAACACCAAGCTGCTGGAGTGGAAGTAAGAGATGGTGTATGGACTAAAGGTGTCCACCCTAACGTTATGAATGAATGAATGAATGAATGACGGCCAACCGACGCTGCTTTGGGCAAGATATCCACCTTTTCGTTGGAGATATTCCCAAATGAGTCTTCAACCAAAACCTCTCTCTGCTGTGCATTCAACTCCGCACAATTTGTTTTTTTTCCGGCTTTTAATAGCTTGTAGCACACTTAAGGAATCGAACATTGTAGCAATCTTTGGTGCTTCAAAGACCTAGCATATTTAAATGCCTCCCAAATTGCTCTGGCTTCGGCCGAGAAGATATTTAATATTGCATTCAGGCAAAAGGATACACTTTCGACATTACCAGAGTTAAAAAAAGCACAACCACAACCGCTTGATGTTTTGGGTGCATCCATATAGATAACAGTGAATCCGGAAACCCTGAAAGCATGCAGCTTTGACCCGAATAACTCGGAATGAACACCTGTATTGGTTCGATATACCGATGGAAATCTATCTTTGGAAATTCTGGATAGGCTATAGACCGGTCTAAACTAGAAAGGTATCTATAAGCTGCAGTTAACAAGAGAGGATTTTTCCTTACCCAGAATGGGTTGACAGTTCTAACACTGAAAGTCTACGGATGTTGGTATCCCCTATTGTCTACAATTTTAATATATACTTGGCTGCAAGGTATTCCCGACGAAGTAGTACAGGCGGCTCTTGTGCCTCCACATATAAAGCCTCTCGTGGTTCGGATCTCATTGCGCCTACACAGATACACAGAGCCTTATTCTGAATCACCCTTATGCGATTCAATTGTACAGAGTACATCCATAATGTAGATGCGATCGGACACATGTACGATAAAATATATTTGCTATCGAATCCCCATCTAATTTTGACAAACATCATAATCGAGTTTCTATTTATATTGATATAATACGTTTCTAAGAATAGTCTTTTAAACCAATTCTGTTTTTAGTGTGTTATTTTGAAATTTTTGAAGTTAAATTTGTGATCATTATTTCTCATATCTTTAATTTATCTAAAATTTCAAAATATTACACCAGCAACTGAATTGATCTGAAGGACCAATTAGAAATGTAGATATATATCTTTTTACTTTTTGGCTGCATCCCCAAATTACAATTCTGAATTCGAGTAACAAATACAAAAAAAAATGCGTTTAAAGTAAAAAGTAAAAGGAAAAGTTTAAACTGTAGATCAATCCAGTTTTATCGAATTTATTATTAAAATCACTTTATTATATAATAACAGTTTCTTTAAATATTTGCGGCAACCTTCTAGATACCTCCCCACAAATATATTGCACATGGTAAAAGAGAACCGTTAAGCTTAGACAATAAAACATATTACATTACCTTAAAGACCCAGCAAGCAATAATATAATTTTACCAACTAACGTAGCGTTGGAGTGCAACCAGTACACGAAAACTTAATATGTTTAAGTGTTGTGTTCACGTCGGTAGTAAATTCGGCGGGGTAGCAAGCACGTACGCGTTCGCGTACCTACAAGGAAGTAATAAAGTAGGGAGCAATTAGTATGTTAATGTTTAGATATGAACAATTAGTCTGAGGAGCCGTTCCGCTTAAGATTGTTGCTAAACCCGGCACAAGCTTGGAATATTCAAACAGTCTTAAACAGACGACATCACGTCTACACTGTTAAGATAACACACTACAAGGAGAAGCATAAGAGCTCCTTACACTGTTCAGGGTGATTGTGGCGGCGCTTCGTTCGCGTAATTGAATTAGATAAATCCGTTCGAGAACCTCCGCACCTTTTTCAATTTATTTTAACAATCTGCCCACTGATTAAGTTAAGACGCCCCCGCTCGGTTTTAAAGCATGAAATTTGTTTATTATTCTAATGGCGACGTTGATCCTGCTATTTATGTGAGAGACAAAGATGTTTCTACGCTAGGAATGTTGAGGAAATTTCTTAAAGTGCGGATTAGCTGAAGCACTCGTTGTCAGTTGTCGTGGATTAACTCATCTGATACAAATGTGCTGGAAGGATTGCAAAATCAGAAACGCTTGATAATTTTGAAAATTTATTTACAATTTCATAACTTTCTTACTTCAAATGAATTTTGTAATTGATTCGGGGATTATAAACGTCATTATGGCTGTTTTATTCAAAAAGTGTTAGGAAGGTACTTGGAATTTAATTAATCCTTCAATAAATATGAAAGTAAAGATGCGTTATGAGAATATTTCTCTATTTTTGACTAGCACAAGCTCACGACTTCATCACTTTTAAAACCGAAAGCCTATAACAATAGCCTCAATCGTATAATACTGTACAGCAGGGTTGGGCATCATTCAATAATTTTTTATTAAAATAATTATTTAAATGAAATTTTCATCTGTTATTCTTTATTCCGTATTAAGTTATTGTTGAATAAAACTATGAGAAATCATTTGAATAAAGAATTATTTCAATAAAACGTTATTTGAATAAAGCTTTATTGGAATGATTCTTTCACCAAATAAATCGTTATTCAAATAATTTATTACTGAATAACACCGAAATAAATTTAGATTAGGTATATGCCTATATGTTTGTGCAGGTAATCATATAAAAATTATCGCTAATGTTAGGAAGTGCATCGGTAGGACGACATGCCAGTAATAATTATATCCGCCGATATCTTCGACATCGTGGGGCGGAAGCAATGTGTTATGACCTATGATGCATCAGGAGAGAAAATTTCATCATCTTGGCGGACAGTGCTGTTTGGTGTTCCTCAAGGTTCTATTCTTGGTCCACTTCTATTTTTGTTGTATGTAAATGACTTGCCAGATGTCATTGATGGCCTTGCGGTTTTATATGCTGATGACACCTCATGCGTTGTACGGGAGAAAACCTGTGAAGAGGTAAAGAATAAGTTGGAATATAACTTTATTAAAACGGAAAATTGGTTAAAAAATAATAATCTAAAATTAAATGCCAAGAAAACGCATATACTACCTTTTAATATTTCTCCTGAAAATCTAGCAATTGAATATAATAATGGGGTACTTGCCTGTGTTACCCATGCGCGCTTTCTGGGTGTTACTGTTGATGCCTTCCTGTCTTGGAGACCTCACATACAGGATCTTGCGAAGAGTTTAAGTGGTTTTTGTTATAGTTTACGCGTCATATCGAGAAGTGTTAGTATTGAGACTGCGTTGGGTGTGTATTACGCATGTGTGCAGTCCCGACTACAGTATGGTATAGTGTTTTGGGGAAATGCTGTAGATGCGAACAGAGTTTTTTTTACTTCAAAAGGCCTGCGTGAGAGCAGTGTTTCAGTTAAAATCTAGGGTCTCGTGCAAACCATTTTTTACCGACAATAAAATACTAACATTAATTTCAATTTATATATTAGAATCAGCAACCTTTGTAAAAAACAACTACAGTGAGCTCTTTAAAAGCTATGAATTGGATCATGAGCGCGGCACCAGAGGTAGAGCTGCTTGTCAGTTGCTTCCGCCTCAGACGCATTTAACTAGGGTGCAGAAACAGGTGGTTTGGCAATGTATAAAAATATTTAATCATCTGCCACAGTCATTAAAAGAACTACCATCTGTAAATTTCAAGGCAAGTTTAAAAAAGTTTTTACTTACTAATGTATTTTATACCCTAAATGATTTCTTCAGTGTGCCATGTTTATTATAGTATGTGCATGTTTAGGAACACCTTTTTTAATCTGTATATACATCTATATGTATTAATTGTTTGTATTGTTATATGCATATGTTCTTTATGTGCACTATATCTACTGACGTTTATTTTTTTTTATGACGTATTCTATGCTACTGCATTAATGAATAAAATCTTTATGAATAAAAAAAAAAATGAATAATCCCTCAAGATTTAAGTATTATCATTTTTCAAACCGATAACCAAACTCTCAAACTTATAAAAATCACTTTTATTTTTTTTGCCACAACTTCCAATGTCCGTCAATGGCGAGTAGTATTTATATAAAAATGTCTGCAAATGTTAGGAAGTGTACCAGTTAAGACGAAATGGCAGTAATAATTATATCCGTCAACATCTTCGATATCCCTCAATATTTACGAGTCATTTCTGAAGTCGATGCACAAACCCTTAAACATATAAAAATTGCATTTATTTTGGTCTAATTTAATTGCTTTTTTTTAATTCGACCACTGGGGCTTATATATTATTCTTTAAACAAGTACAGGTTATTGAGATAGCTCAGAATCTTATTCAGGTCTTCTGGGGAAATATCAGCCTTCGCAAACACCAGATATCTGTTTCTACTGCGACTGATGATAGGTCCTATAATCTCCTTGTATTGCAGATGCAGCTTACGTGCACTCTTATCAGAAATTTTGACCTGCCTAGGTGTTTGCTGATCCACAGTGACCTATAAAAAGACAAACAGTTATTTTAGAAATTTTACTGAAGAGTTTGAGTAATTACTTGGTTTTTACATACTTGGATGAAATGCACCAACCACTTGTTCCAGTGTTTGCTCTGGCAAAGAAGCCTGAGTACTTGCTCCCAGAAACAGGAATCAGGTACTAACTCCGATGAAGAAGGCTCAGGCATTTCCCCTTCTTCTGCCATTAAAGACAACATTCTTTAAAAAAACTACGTATATAGCGAAACATTGGGAGAAATACTGTCCAGTCATGGAAGAATACTGGCGAAAACTTCGTGGACATTTTGGTTTGAAACTAATATTCTTTAAACCAAGGGAACAATTGTTTAAAATGATGGTTTCTAGGTTTTTATAATAATAATAATAATAATAATAATAATAATAATAATATGTATGTATTTAAGCCCAACAGATATAAATCCAAGTGGACATTTAACAGGAACATTGATAATACACATAATACACTTACATATTAACTAAAGAATAATAACGACAAAAGAAAATATACCAAAAAGTTAATATATATTATACACCACAGAAAACATCATCACAACGAAGGTCTGCATTCCGTGCACCATGAAGAAGGGGGGCTCTCAACAATATATTAGTTCTAGGTGTGGGCAGGTAAAAAGTGCTGCTTGCTCTTGACGCTAGTCTGGGCACTGAAAACTGAAGCTCAGCGAGAAGATCCGGAGCGTCGATGCGGTTATTAACAAGGTTGATGACCAGTGATGCACTGCTTTGTTGTCGCCTTTCGGAGAGAGATGAAAATGTATGCCTTGCTAATAGTCCTATATATGGTACGTTGCGCTCAGGATATCTGCCATCTATCTTAAAACTTAAATACTTCAAGAATTTCCTTTGCACACGCTCAATTCGGTTTATTTGTGTGTTGTATATCGGGTACCAAACAGTAGAAGCATATTCCAGCTTACTAACAACATAAGCCCAAAAAAGACTCTTGATGGCTGATATATTGTAAAAGTCTCGGGCGGTTCTTATAATAAATCCGAGCGACTTATATGCAGAGTTGGTAGCATTTTGAACATGCTCTGCGAAGGTGAGTTTATCATCAAAAACTACACCAAGGTCTTTCACGGATGTAAGTTTTAAGAGGGAAACCCCGTCAATACTATATGATGAGTGCCAGTAATTTTGTCGTCGAGTGAAAGACACACAGCAACATTTAGGTATGTTGAGTCTTAATTTGTTTGTAGTACACCAGTCATAGATTTTATTTAAATTCTGTTGCAGAAAGTCGATGTCACTATTTGAGGAAATGGTTTGAAAGATCTTTAAATCATCAGCGTATGCCAACACTGGACAGTCCAGGGTAGTAAGTAAATCATTTATGAATAAAATAAATAGTAGTGGTCCTAGGTTGGATCCTTGTGGGACTCCTGAGGTTGACACAAAGCTATACGATTCGTATCCGTTAAAGTAGACGAAGTTTTGCCTGTCCCTCAAATAAGAGTTTAGGAAGTGAATCAAAGAGTTACCAAATCCGAGTAATGACAGTTTATTCAACAGTAATGAATGGTCAATGGTGTCAAACGCACGACTAAAATCTGTATAAATAACGTCCATCTGTCCACCATCATCAAGAGTTTCTGCTATTTTTTGACTAATGGTGCATAAGTTAGTCGTAGTTGATCTTCGAGGAACGAAACCGTGCTGACATGGCGAGATGATGGATTTGCATTTAAATGTTAAATTTGTATGGATTACAGATTCAAAAACTTTGGCGAATATTGGAATTATGGAAATCGGTCTGTAATTGGTGACATCTTCCTTGTTGCCTTTCTTCAATATCGGACAAATCCTAGCAATTTTCCAGCGATCAGGAAAGGTTGTAGTTTGCAGTGATAGATTGAAGATCACGCTTAGTGGTTTAGCAAATATACTTGCGCAATCCTTGACAAGGTATGATGGTATACCATCTGCACCAGCTGTGGGTTTGTCTCTTAACTTTTTGATACCTTGTAAAACATCGTCAGGTGTTATTTCCCTTAGAAGTATCAGTGGATTGTTGGACATATGATCATCTATAATATCAGTGGAGTTGCTAGGCAGGAAAACGTCAGCGAAGGACGATGCAAATGCATTGACTATCTCTTGGGGCTCTGAATACTCCTGCTGCGAGTCGTGCAAGGTGCCCGGAATTCTAGATCCCTGTGTCTTCGCACGGGCAAAGCTCCAAAAGAGACGAGGGTCTTCCACCATCTGAGACTGCACGTAATCGACATAATTGTGGTACGATAAAGAAATTTCTCTCTTAACACATCTTCGAAGCCGTTGATATTCAAGTTTGTAGTATTCGCTATTAGTCATTTTCCATTTTTTATAGTAATATTGCTTCAGATCCAGGCCCCTTTTGATAGTATTGGTAAACCACGGCGGAAACATTTTATTAGTCGAAGAACTGTAACGAGGTACAGATGTGTCAAGAACTGAATATAAGGCTTCATAAAAATGCTGAAGGCACTGATTGACATCTCGGTAATTTTCAACAAAAGACCAATTGAATGCGAGTAAATTTGAGTAAAGGTATCGAAAGTTGGCTTTTTTAAAGTTATATCTAACGTTATTGTTTGTAGGAAATATAGAGGAGCTTTTGAAATCACAACTCTTTAGGTCAACCCATAACGCTGGGTGATGGCCGTCTTCTGTTACCAATGGGTCGGGATCTCGCCCAACCTCAACCGGACATTCCATGTTTGTGAGAAATAAGTCAAGAATTCTGCCACTATTATTAGTTATATTATTGTATTGCTTCAGATTAAGAAACGCCATAAATGAAATAAGAAGATCCATTTTTGTGTCGGTTTGTTGTTCGTTGGTATATAATTGAGGCACGTTAAAGTCACCCGCAAGTACAATATGTTTGTTGACCAAGATTTGTTCCATCATGTCTAATAGCAATTCGAAGCAAGCGATAGGAAGGTCTGGGGGTATATATACAAGCACTAAGTAGTATGTAAGATTTTTCATGTGACATTTGCAAATGAGGATGTCAACTAGAGGAATTGATGCTCTGAACACGGAAGTATCCACTTCCTCACACAAAATACCATTCTGGATTCCGATAAGTACACCACCGCCTAGTGAACGACCAGTGGCGATGGCGCTCCTGTCGCATCTGATCACACTGTAGAGCGAAGAAAAAAGTTCGTTATCACATATAGCATCATGTAACCACGTTTCCGTTAATAAAATAAAATTGTAAGGAGAAGAGAAGCTAGCCTTATAAATAGTATCAGTTTTCTGACGTAAACCTCTCACATTTTGGTAATAAAAAGAGTGGACAGGTGTGCTGTTGGGCGTACTTAGTTTAAAGACGTTACGATTCGAGGTATTCCATTCTTGTATTTTATTGTAATATCTTTCTCTCCTTTTGATTTCCGTTCAATTAACTCTAATTTAACGCTTTTGTAGAGTTTCGATTGGAATGGCGTTTTCTATAAAAAAAAATTTTTATTTGAGTGTATTTCTTGAATCTAATGTATGCCTTGGAGAAAACGTTTCTATGAGTATAATAGGATTGTTGTGGGTTCTATCTGTTGGTAAGGAAAATAAAAGGTACGATTATTATTATTATTATAACAGAACAAAGAAGTTGACAAGGACAAAACGATCACATAGAATGTTTTTATAACACACAGTATTCTCTGCAATTTTAAACAATAACGGAAAATTAATTTGTCGATTAAATAAAGTTTAAAAAAGCAAATCTTTTCTTATACTTTAAATTGTTATTTAATAAGAACTACTAGAGTTAGGATAATTCCCTTTGCCCTAAATATTAAATCTCCGTTGGTGAAGATATCGTTAAATTTTGAAGAAAATCTGACGAGTAATTATTTAAAAAAACGTACAACGGTACAGGCTCTTGCCTCATAAGGATAAAATTGCTATTCACTCTTTGTAAAAATAATATTCGCTCCTCACTGTTCAGTATTTCTGAAACAGTGTGTTTAATTATAACACTCATTAAATATGTGAACTTCCAAATAATACTATTCATTTATATATAATGTTAGTGAAGAATTTGTATTTACAGTAAATTTTAACAAAGACTGTCAGGAATGTCTTCTTGCGTAGTTCTTTTTTTATCCTTTAGGTATTACACTTTGCAGTGTACCAGGCCAAGAAGGGGTAATTAAGCATCCCATCTTAATTAAAACCAGAATGGCGTACCTTAATGCCAAGTCTTCATGGTATCACTTAAAACGATAACATCGCATTTAGTTAATATTTAAACGCGCCCCGCATTGAATTCGGAATAGAAATTTCGACTTAATTCTACGTCGTTCATTAGTTCGCCTTTTGTTCCTTTCTTTCCGTTTCAACTTCACCTCCTTTCCCGACGGTTTTCCAGAAATACGACTGACCTAACGGGAAGGATATATCTAGTGAAATGTGGTTCCAGACCGTGCTGTGACTTTAAATTGCAACCGTTTCATAATTCAAGAGTAATAGTCGACGGAGAATACTTTATTACACACCTTGTTCAAATTGAAAATATTTTTATGTAAATAATGGAGACCTAGATGCTATAATTCCAATATATTCTTTCATTTCGCCTGCAGATTGAACTGAAATAAGTAATTGGGAACCTACGAGGAAGGAGCGCAGGGGTAAAGTTAAACTACCCAAATAAGGAACAACGCTAAGTGTATCTGCCCTCGGTACTTTTAGCTCGATCGTATTAAGGGATGTTTTCGAAGCAAAATGGGGTGCATACATTATGGGCCGACATACATATGTATATCTTCAAATTGATTTGTCACGGTCGAATAAAGTCGCGGTTGCAATGTTTTCAAGTGATAAGTATCAATTAAAGCAGGGATCCGAAAATCTCTTACACGATGCAAAGCAACGCATTCATTAACATTTAGTCCTACCACTTAGGAATCAATCTGTTTCATCGTTACTTGATCTATATATACAATTAAGTATGTAAAGTATTCACTCGTACTTTCAAAATCGAATATCTTGTTTTAGAATATGTAACATTTTTGGGACTGCTGTGACGAATGGAGATATGATATTAAAGACTGCGTCTTGTAATTCAATCTTATCTATCTGCTGCACTACTGTTAATAAATTTATTTAATTCAGATCCAACCCCGTGCGGTTTTTATAACTACAGTTTTACGCTCCCCTCTGTACTTGTTTAAATCATTTGCCATGAGAAACATTAAACTATTTATAACATTATTTAATCTTGATGTTTCACATTTCGCTAATATCAGTAGCTTAAATATTAATCTTTTTAGATATTCTCGTCACAACCCTCTGCAAATAAAAACCGCAAACCATTTATCCTATTTAAGTTGTTATTAGCTTCAAACTTAATGAGAAATAATTAGTATTTCTAGTGAATTAAATAAAATAAAAATCGAACCTAGTGCTAGTAAATTTTGAATCATGAACAACAAAAGATCAAGTAAAACATACGAATACATTAAATATTGACCTAGGAACGCAACTATTGACTACTAAGATTTGATCCAATGCTAATATCACTGTACTAAGTTGGAATAAGTTATCGCGAAGTTTAGGACCAAAAACTGTTTCCCTAAAGACTATCAGCAATGCTGTATCGTGGTTGATACAGAATGCACAGTGCACGCAACAATTTCTGTCCCTTAAAGAAATTTGTAGCCATCGCTTCTAGGTTTTTTTTCCAAACCTACCACATGTTACAAAACTCAGCTTCTAGATGCTCTGAAATTTTCCACTTTAATGATTATACAGGCTGGTCAGTTTAGCCTAAGCGTTATACAATTTTGTTATTTTAAATGGAACAGCCTATATATCATTGCATTTTTGGATTCCACGATGCAAAATAAAGTAGATTTAATTTACATGCCCTACACCAAAACCGAACGGCTTCGGGGTTATTCGACTTTTTAGAAAAAAAAATGCATTTGCTTGGTTCACTTGGAAAATCAATACCACCGTTACTTATAACAATTTTGCGATTATTTTGTAGTATAGTCGTGACAATGTTTGAAAGTGTATAGGCAAATAATAATTTCTTTGTTGTATTATACAGGCTGTTATTAAAGTGACAATAAATCTAGGCATTTTTAAATAGACGAAACTCATTTTTTTCAAATGTATATTTTTGTGCCATATAATACAGAATTAAATTCTCTTTCAATCGCATGTAACATTTCCTATTGCTAAAGTTAATACTTTTTGAGTAATTTTGAATAATGCGCTATCTAGTGCAAGAAAAACAGTAATTTTCCGGGACAACGTCAGCAACAATTGACCTATTAAATAGGATAAAAACCAAGGCAGCAGAAAATAACACTGTCGTTATGATTCTAATTGATATGAAAAAGGCGTTTGACACCATTTCAAAACCAAAATTAATAGAAAAATTAGATGACTTAGGCATAAAAAATACAGAGAAACAACTAATACAAATATATTTGTCAAACAAAATCCAGACCACAAACACTAATAACTCTGAAAACGACCAACTAGCAGCAGAATATGGAATCCCACAGGGTGCAAACCTACCACCCATTCTGTATATAATGTATACAAATGATATATTCACTACCAAAACACACGGAAAAATTTATGCATACGCGGACGACATATGCTTAGTCTACTCAAATCAAGACGATCAGAAACTACAACAATACATAGACGAGGACATTATAAAAATAGAGGAATGGTGTTTTAACAACCTCATAATAATAAACGAAAGTAAAACAAAATATATAGTTTTTACAAAAAGACGACTAACCTCTACTTTTAATATCAGAATAAAAAACCAAATCATTCAGGAAACCACTTGTAAACCACAAGTAAAATACTTAGGATTAATGGCCGACATGTCAAAGACCTCACTAAGAAGAACACTAGAACCATAGCAGGCATAACCAAAATAAGAAGGCTAACGCCTGAACATATGAAAAAATCACTCTTTTCACATCCCACATGAGCTGCATGATAAATGCATGGAGTGACACTACGAAACGTAATATAGACAAACTGCAAAGACAGCAAAATAAGATTTTGAAGATATTACATAGATTAGACAAAACAACACCTACACTAGAAGTTTACGAAAGAACGCAAGAACTAAATATAAGACAACTAACCATCTTAAAAAATTTAATTCTTATACACAAGATGAAAAATGGATTAATAAAAACCAACAGAGAAATACATAACCATAACATGAGAAGAAATTCAAATGAAAGAACTGAAAGAATAGTCAGCAACATGTATAAAAAAATCCCAAACACAGAAGCAATCAAACATTATAATAATCTACCCACAGAGATGAAAAATCAAAAAAAGAATCCTGTCAGACAATAACCGTTAAACGGAGAAAAACCATAAACCAAAAGACCACAGCGCTCTCAATACCGATAGTCCGGGACGGGACCACCAGTTCCATCATCTCGAGGCGAGGAAGAGAGCGTGAATACCGTACATATTGCTGTGGTCTGGCACCCGGGTTGTTTTTGTAAATTCAGTTGTTTTTCATTTCTTAAAGTTTTGTCAATGTTACGAGAAATTTCAAATTTGTTTTATTTTTATAGAAGAGAGTTATTGTTTTGAATTGTATAATTCATTTAATTTATTGTTCAGTTATTTATTTTAAATTTCATGCAGTTGTACATTTTCCTTTCACTAGTTTTGTATATATTGTTTTGTTTTTGCGAGTTCATCTGTTTGCGGACAAATCTTGTAGCGTGGTGTCGCACGCATCAAGTTTTTGTGACATGTACGATTTGTTTAACCGTGTGAGTTAGTTCCTTGAAAGACTCGAAAGTAAGTAGATATTAAAAATTTGTATTTCTCTGTAGACATTTTGTAATTTTGTGATTATTGAATTTTCATATTTGATTTTAATTAAGTCCATCAGGGAACTCGATTAATAATAATTGGTATTGTATTTTTGTGTACACATTGTTGATATAAGATCTGTTATTATTTTTACGTGCAGGAAGATATTTTAAGTTTATAGAGTTAATTTTTTTGTTCGTTTTTAATTTTTCTGTTTTGTCATTTATTTAGTAATCACCCCGGGTTGGGTGAACAAAAGCTTTGTAATTGCTTTTATTTTCATTTATTTAATTTACTAGAATTTTCCATTTTTAAAAATTAGTTATTTTAAGATTGAGACCACGTGGAGTAAATTGAAGTAAGAGTTTTATCTTCCTGAACGTTTTTTTTTATCTTTTGCCTTGTGATAGGATTTTGAATTGTCCTTTTGTACTTTAAAACTTCGCAGTTATTTTTAGACCAGGATCTTAAATCCAAGGTTTTTTTCTGCACTTTGTAATTAAATTTTTTTTTCTTTTTTTTTTAAAATAAAATTATTGTATAAACGTCAATCTAAATTTCTGTTTCTTTTATTTAAAAAAACAATCCTTTTAAATATGTTGAAGAATTTTTCTTTGCATTGCAATCAAAACCCTGATATTAATTGTTCTTTTGCGAAATTATTACTAAAGCTAGCCGATTTAATTTTTCATTTTAAAAATTTCATTTTTACTTTTTTGTTGGTACTTTCAGTACACAGCAATATGTACATTTTGCAACGGCATTGTTTTTTGTTTGTTGTATATTTGCTGTTGTGTATATTGTTATGTAAATAAATTATTAATTGATCGATATTCTAAAAAAAAAAACATTTATGGCACAATCAAGTGCTGTGTAAACATGTTTCAGTTAGGAGGATAGGTTAGCCATTATAGCCCATCCACAGATAAATGCCACACCCTGTATATTTTGGGAAAATATCCAAGAGTCGGTAAATTTTATTTTTTAACGTAGTTTACGGATGCCAAGTTCTCTGATAACTTACTTAGACGCAGCAAGAAAGAAGTTAAAACCATTACTGGGTTGGTAACTGGACACTGTCCCCTGAGGAAGCATCTTTGCAACACAGGCCGAGTAAGCGAACCGTGGTGCAGAAGATGTGAGCTACAGGAGGAAACGAGTTTACATGTAATCTGCACATGTGAGGAGTTGAAAACACTCCGGCAGGAACATTTCGGGAAGGCTCTATTGGAGCCCTCGAAGGTTCTCAAGTTCCCACTGGGCAAGATACTGGGCTTTATAGAGAACACCAAGCTGCTCGAGTGGAAGTAAGAGATTTAATAGGGATGGTACAATGAGCACCCAGCTCAAGTGCCTGGACTAAAGGTGTCCCCCTAACATTATGAATGAATGAATGAAGTAGTTTACGGATAAGAACAGAAATTCGCGAATATTTTATTTAGTGATCGGGGGGCTAAAATTTGTTCTCATTTTAACTACCTACAAACAAAATGTCCGAATTGTCAAACAGACTTTTCAATTCAGTTCGATATCCTTTCCGGTTCCAAAGATATCGTTAAAATGTGTTTTAAGGATCTAACTTTAGGGGTCTATGACTCCCCCTACAAGTGAATATCGACAACTAAAAGAAAATACTAGTCGATTATTTTTCACTGTTGTACATACCTGCAATGTTTTATCAAAATCGTAGGTGACCAGTTTGCTGATTAGATAGATTGAAGCTTTTAAAAACCAAATAATAAATAAAAGAAGCATCCAATCTTTTAAAATTTTAAATTGCAGTTAAAGAGAGATTTGAATCTCGTTTATCTACAATTTTTCCCTGCCAAATTACTCCCACTATTCTCTCTGCACGTACACGAAGATTTGCGCGATTTATCTTAGAGTAATAGGCGATAGTTTATAGATTTTCCAGTAAGACATCCAAACAGTCTACCAATTACTCTAACATTTGAAGCAGGACGCTCGCCAACTTTTGCGATTAATTACGGCCATTTCGTCGATTTCGAAGATTGTCACTTGTAAAAACGAACTGGAATTTATCTCTTTTTTACTTACGAAGTGAGCCAAGCAATTGCAAGATAACCTGTAAATCAACGAAGCGACATATTTATGTTCGTCGCCAGTGGCGATCTGATTGATGCGAGCCCTAAAAACGTGAAAATTTTTCTATTAAGAACAGAAATTCGCGAATATTTTATTTAAGTGATCGGGGGGCTAAAATTTGTTCTCATTTTAACTACCTACAAACAAAATGTCCGAATTGTCAAACAGACTTTTCAATTCAGTTCGATATCTTTTCCGGTTCCAAAGATATCGTCAAAATGTGTTTTAAGGATTTAACTTTAGGGGTCTATGACTCCCCCTACAAGTGAATATCGACAACTAAAAGAAAATACTAGTCGATTATTTTTCACTGTTGTACATACCTGCAATGTTTTATCAAAATCGTAGGTGACCAGTTTGCTGATTAGATAGATTGAAGCTTTTAAAAACCAAATAATAAATAAAAGAAGCATCCAATCTTTTAAAATTTTAAATTGCAGTTAAAGAGAGATTTGAATCTCGTTTACCTACAATTTTTCCCTGCCAAATTACTCCCACTATTCTCTCTGCACGTACACGAAGATTTGCGCGATTTATCTTAGAGTAATAGGCGATAGTTTATAGATTTTCCACTAAGACATCCAAACAATCTACCAATTACTCTAACATTTGAAGCAGGACGCTCGCCAACTTTTGCGATTAATTACGGCCATCTCGTCGATTTCGAAGATTGTCACTTGTAAAAACGAACTGGAATTTATCTCTTTTTTACTTACGAAGTGAGTCAAGCAATTGCAAGATAACCTGTAAATCAACGAAGCGACGTATTTATGTTCGTCGCCAGTGGCGATCTGATTGATGCGAGCCCTAAAAACGTGAAAATTTTTCTATTAGTTTATAGCCCCCGCTAAAGTTTCTTTCCTTCACTATGGAATAAACTGGCATCCATAAATATCGAACAGTATTTTATATTGGCGAAGAATCCATTATGAAATGTACCTACGTCGATTTACTGTGTTTACTATTATTATGCTATAGAAGTTCCAATATGTCGAAATAGTTTGAAAACAGCATAGTTGTAGAAGTTGAATAAATGAGAGCTAAAAATAATATGGATTGGTAAAAGGAGTAAATTATACGAAAATATAATTTAAAGGAAACAAGAGCAAAGAAGGATGGAAGACACCCATAAAGCAAAGCATATTTCTCTAGTCGTTCGATTAACAAATGCGGCAACAAGAAGATATGTATTTCGTGCGTGCCGAATGGAGACCTCCACTAAAGGACCGGTCGACGTTTGAATTATAAGTTTGAGGTTATGAGATTGTGATGTATGTGCGGCACAATATGGCGGCATAGTATGCAAGCTGAGAAATGCGGTCGGGATCCATTTGTGAGATTAAATTTGTGATTCATTGTAGCGGAATGGAGAGTTGTCACATATGTCGACTCAGTCTCTGGCTAAGTGGATAGTTAGGTTATGTAGAAAATATTTTAAAGCAAAAAGTTCTGCTGTCGTTGCTCGCTGCTGTTCACTTGATTTAGCGCGCGGTCTGCGCCTTTCGTCTCTTCTCACAATACGAGCACGTAGGAGATTCCCGCATCAATATTTATTAAGCGGTGCGACCAACTTTGGTTTTAATTCCGACATCCGATTGTTCGTATGTTCTCCCGTAAACTTTGCAGACTGACTGATTTCACTAATTAGATAACCCATATAATTTCCTATGTGACGTTGCTCTTTAATAGCTACAACGTTGTTGTATTCACATGAACGAACAGTTGCTATCTCTTTATGGTCGAAACATCGAAATAGTTAAATGTTTTTAATACCTATACTCTGCTATAAAGGACCATATTTCTGGCCTAAATAAATTTTTTCATTGTTGGTTTCGATAAATGTATGTTATTTATATAAAGAAAACATATTCGGCTGTTCGAATTTACACGTGCTTTCGCACTCTCGTAACACACTTGATAACACAACAGAAACGAAATGTACTACTAAAACACTTTATTCAACACAAATTTTATGTGGATTCGTCTGGTGTAATAAGAAATAATAATTAAAAGTTATTTATGAATATTATTGCTTATTATTTTGGTAGACCTTTTTGTTATAAATAATAACATCAATGTTAGTGGAAATTTAGGTTTTTCTTATATACTTCTAAGTTTATAAGTGTAAACCTATAAAGGCATCGCTAGTGTGCCGAAAGCTGCTCGGTAAGTCCTAGGGTCTCAAACCTCAAATGATCCTATGCTGCTTTGGTTTGGTGGCCAAAAACAACACCGATGACTACACAACAACAGTTTCAACAAATTCAGAGACTTACTTGTCTAAATATTACAGGAGTGATGCGGACCTGTCCCACTGCAGCGCTAGAAGTCCTGCTGGAAATCACACCACTGCACTACACTACTAATTTAAATAATCTGCATTTACTGTACAAGCACTAGATATAGCTGCACGACATGCAGGCAAAAAAATATCCATGGTATATCATGCCCCCGATAAACACTTGACACTTGACACAACCCAGTACTCTCACAGAGGAGACTTCTGGAGCGAGAAGTAAACTCTATAAATTTGATAGGAAGTACTCTACACGGAAATTAAATTGATCTAAAAATCTAAAAGATACTTTTTGTAGGGTCACAGGCACGTCAGATCGGTTTATTTCCATCATTACCTTATGATCTAGCCACCAAAATAAAGTTTTCTTCAGAAGCTATATTGGAAGGTTTTATAATCACAAAATTCCCAACTACTGCTCCCGATTCTTCTGAAAGTTATTATTTAGACTCAAAGAATGAAAACCTAACAGATTTAATAAGAATAGAAGCTCTAAATTATCTAACTCTACACTCCAAATAAAACCGAATAGTGAATTGGTCGGACATATGTAATTATGTTAAGTATATATGTATATACTTCTTATTCTTACATTATGTATACTTTTTTTTATTTTGTTCGTATGTAAAATACGTTAATATAGAGTGTTTAACTAAAATTTACACCTAAAAATAAAATTCTCAAAGTTTGCGTTAACAATTTTTGCCCGCAAACATAGATGCTATACCATGGCGTAGAGCATGAACAGAAATGCAGTAGATGAATTAACTATCACACGGGGATCGTCGAGGCTTTCTCATTAGATCTGGTTTTTCGTTCGGCATCATTAAATCACCACTGATGGATATACAATAAGTTCAAAAAGTGCTGGAAACATGTAATACCATAAAGACAGACAAATAGTTCTCAAAAGAATAAGCAACAAAATTTTTAAAGGATCTAATGGCAGACTTTTAAAATGATGGTTGAATTGACCTGATACTGCAAACTGAAGCACTTAGTAGAGAATGTCACTTGCAAAACGAAGAAGAAACATTAATCTACCTATCAGGCTATTGCAATCACTGGGCGAAACGGAGAGAGAGAGCCTCAGAAGACATTGCTGCACCAAGAAGCCTCACTCGAGTGCGATAAGCCAACTGAAGGAAGTAAAACTAGAGCGCGTCTGCTAGGATAAAGAGCATGAGAGTAGACCATAAAAAGGTAGGCCAAGATGTAAGATGATATTTCCTTCCGATCAAACCATATATTAGTTTTTTCTCTGTTAAACAAAAAAGAAGATGCTGATGGAACAAAAACAATCACAACATCTGAGTATGTGAGACACCTGTGAATATATCTAAAGAGTCACATGGCGTACTGGAATCGCAGTGACCAGAAGAGCACCCTTCTCAGCCCGCTGATGGCCAAAGTCGGTGGACCATCTCCAAGGAAACGCTGGCTTTTGATGTCGGTGTCCGAGTTCATCCTCCTGTATGGCAACGAGATCTAGGAGGATGCGCTTTAAAAGGAGAAGTACAGCAGGAAGAGCCTTTTATGCCCGAAGAAAGAAGGCAAATCAATCTAAACAATATGGAAAGCAACAATCATCAGCAATAATCAGACGAAATGAGAGAGTTTACCGTGCAGCTTTGGCAGGAGCGGTGGGAGGCGCGCACCAAAGGCATATTGCCAGCCGAACTGATTAAGGATCTCTCAGTTTGGGTGGACAGAGATCATGGAGAGGTTGACTATTACCTCGCTTAGATACTTACAGGACACGGATACTTTCGCGATTACCTATGTAAAATGAGGAAGGTGGATGATGTTTCCTATCCGTACCACGGCAGCAACTGTGATGATGCTCGCTAATCGTTCTGTGAATGTTCAAGAGTTTTAACACCGACAAGCCTGATCGAGGCGGTGTTGTTAGATTAAATTAGATTAGATCTAATTAGGGTATTCTTGCACTGCGACCTATTGATCTATTGTGCTCCCTTGCACCAGCTGTAAGCTGCTAGGGTTTGCCCGCACTTATAGCTCCCCATCCAGTCTGAGAGCTTTAATTAATTGCAATAGATGGTTTCAGAGAGGGTATTTCTCCCTCGCCTATGACATCTTTGCCAAGACGGTTGACACGAGTCTCTGTGATAGCAGTGCAGAAGGAAATTAGGTGTTCCGGACATTCACCTTCCGCCCCACAAAACCTGCAATCGCTATTCTGTTTCAGACCTATCCTTGTCATGTGTTCCCAAAGGTGACAATGCCCTGTAAGAAAACCTGTAAGGATGCGTAGTCTGTTTCTGCTTAGTTCTAGCATGTATTTCTTACTGTAATTTCCAAGGAATATCTTGGAATGTCTCAGACCAGGAAGATTCTCCCAGAGGGTAGCCCTGAACTTCTCCTCCCTATCTTTGAGTTCTATTTTGTAGGTGCTCATCCCTATGCCGCAGAACGGCTCTGGTCCCACAAACGAAGTTGCGGCGGCCCTCCTTGCTAATAGATTAGTTTCCTCATTGCCGCTGGTTCCAGTATGTTCTGGTACCCAGCATAGTGAAACTTTGTTTTCTTTGCCTAGAGAGGAAAAAGTTCCTCTCAACAAAAAAAAAAAACTGTTTATTATTATCATTTTTATTACTGTTATTATTATTAAAAAGAAGAGGTAAAATAAAAAAGGAGCCGTAATATATGCTCAAACCATTCCCTTTTTACTATTATTTTTATTTAATTATAACATTAAATATATAACTATTTCTTAATTAAGACAAATTAAATTATATACAAATATATGTTAGCTATAAAGTTGCCGATTATGCAGGGGCTTCATGTTTTACACTGCCAAAGCATATATTTTGGATTCGACTGCGACCGAAAATGGTATATTATTGTGTACCTTGTGCTCATTTGGAAACCAAATTACATATTTTAACGAGTTACACTAACAATGAGATAATAACTGATAAAACTGCATTAAATTACTAATGTATTTATTCGCAGATATATATTTGCTAATACCATGCCAACGGCGTCATAAATCTTGCATTATTTTCCCGGCCGAACATGTTCGTTTAAACTGGATACACTTTGTTGAACATTCAAAACTGTATTTACATTAAATATGGATTCACGGAAATAAACAGCATGCAGTTAATGAAAATAGCGTAGCTCTCAATTAGCGAATTGCAGAGTGTGGCGAAAAGTTTGCGCGCTAGCGTATAGATACCTATATGGTATTTCCATATATGCGTGAACGCGTTAGTTAATAACTACTCAATACATTTTGTTGATTTAAATGCGACCCGTATATTTTTAGCGTGATTTATTTTAAAGGAAATCACCGCCGAATGGCCAATCTATAAAAAGGCCCGTTTCCGTCATAAGTGCCATTTAAAACTGATTACCTCGCATAAACAGATTCAATTCGGAGAGATGATTTAATAAATCTAGTAAATGACACTTTATGAAAATATATTACACGGCCATATTTCGACACCATCGGCGATTTATCGCATTGGAAATTGCCCTCTATCTAGACGCTCGATAAGGGTTTTATGGTGAATTATTAAGGGCACTAAAACATTTCTATTAGTTTGATTAAACTGGTGCAAACATATAGTCACATATTCCAATACGGATACGTGCGCATTCGGGGTCCTGTCGAGGCCTTAGCTCTATTCCACGACGCACTCGTATGAATATGTCATAAGTGCTGGAATTAGTTTGCTTTAGGGTGAAACAGCTCAGAGTAGTATCGCATAGGGTGATTGTATTGCGCCAGTAGCTTATGAGCAATTTATCGGAATATGTTTTAACTTGGAATACGCTGATATAATTTGGTTGTATTGCTCTGGAAATGATTAAAAGATGAACAGAAGGTGGCAAATTTAGATAATACACACGCAATGCATTTAATTTAAGGTTGAAAAAAAGCAAAATATGCTTGTCTGAAAAAGAAAAAAAAATTGGTGATATCTGCGTTAGTTCGCATTATTAGTTTGAATTAAGGGAACGGTGGTGTCCACTTTTAATAAAACAAGACAAAATTAATGTGTGAATAGATTATTTGATTTCATTGAAAACTTTAATTTATTCTTATCTAAAGTATTTAAATATTTAATTGGCACCAACATCATACCCTTGCTTCGATGAGACGTTTGTTCCCACGCTGTGAAATCTGATCGTGAACGATCTATTAGATGATATTGTCATTCTGACCCAGAGCAAATTCAACAATCTATATAGCATGTGACAAAATGTAGAGCGCTCTACAAGTTGTACAAAAATGGATCGCGGACGAGAACTTCAATATGAATCCTTCCGAAACGATCACAATAACATTTACGAGAAGTAGGAAGTTAGATGGTCTAGCACCACTCAAGCTCCAGAGTGAATACATAAAGCTATCTGAGGAAGTTGAATATCTTGCTGTCATTCTTGACACCAAGCTTACTTGGAATCGACAGCTTCAAAGAATTAAAAACCGGGGTGAGGGTAACACTTACGTTGACTGGAAGAAAAATAAGACATATTGGACATACATTACGGTAGTAAGATCCATGATCACTTGCATATCTAGGATGGTGGGAAAAAATAAAGCAGCAAACTACTATAATTAAACTCAGCAAGATACAGAGACTTGCTTGTTTAGGAATAGCAAGAGCAATGAATACTACTCTTATAGCGGCAACGGAATGCCTCCTACACCTCCTTTCTCTCCTTTTTGTGATAATAGGGGAGGCAAGAATGGGGAACTCACATTGCAAGAAATATCAGGTGGCAGATATGCAGGATTGTGACACAACAATATTGCCCATCATGTGGAAAGCAACCTTTTGGGAATAAGATCAGACTACATGATTTCGACATATCTATTTAACAGATATTTCAAGGTGGAAAGCACGGATTGCATAAGCTGGAATCAATCCAAATACAGAGACAGATTCGGTGAACAGATCTGGTTTATAGACGGGTCAACAAGCACCAAGAATTGGAGTGGAGCTGGAATTTACATTGAAGTGAGAAATCCAATGATCACAATCTCACTAAGAAAATATGCCAGTATTTCCTAAGCAGATACATACGCAACCAGACTTACAACAACAAACGAATCCGTATTGAAACTGACAACTAGGCGATATAGAGAGCACTAGTGAACCCCAGGATACAATTAAGACTTGTTTGAGAATGTATTCAAGAACTGAACAATCTGGTAAACCGAAGGACGGTTACTTTATTGTAGGTGCCCGAACATTCGGGAATCAAGGGAAAGAAAACCGACGAGTTGGCAAGAAAGGTATCATTTGCTTCATTTATAGGCGCGGAAGTGTCCAAGATCAGAGTGCGGAAGCAGATAAGGCGCTGAATCCAATAGAAGTACAAGGAAGGCCTACAGAAAATGGGAACCAACACCGCAGATACCCAATGCAGACTGCCCAATAGAATCAACAGAGACCGCATACCACATCTTATATGAATGCGAAGTTCTGGACGTAAAAAAACAGATAATTTGTGGTACGCCAAAAATGAACCCAGAGAATTATTTCGGTCGAATAGCCAGTCACCTATATAGACTAGTACATGGCACTAGGATATTGGACCGGAAAAAGAAATGGGAGATATAATGCAAAAAGTCAAGAGGCTACAGTGTTTTCGGAGACGTCATTTCAGATGGCTACCATAACAAAAAAGAAATGCTTTGCTACCGCTCTAATAAACAATAACAAACTCCAATAAAATCTGCCGTTGATTCTAGTTCTTTAAAAACATAATTTTGATAGTAAATTAGGAAACTTATTAAAAACTTCTCAAATATTTTTAAAAATCGACTTAGGCGAGCTTATTTCAGATCAGGGATGGGCGTATTCGTAATCACAAATATGAATACAAATACATTTACAAAAAATATTTTCTATGAATACGATTACGAACTCTTGTAAACACAAATATATTCGTATTCACACCTGTAAATACCATAATATGAGGCTTAGAGTGCTCTGAAACGTAAACATTTAAACATTTGTTAAAAGTTGCACGTCTGTGTCCTACGATAGACAAACCAGCGGCCATTTTTTTTTAATTCAAAGACATTGCAATAGTATTCGTATTCATACCCGTGAATAGGAATATTCATGCGAATATATGATACAACTGTACTCATATTAGCAACTATTCAAATATATTTGTATTCACAAGAGTTCATATTGTATTCGTATTCATACAAAATATTTTTTGTAGGTAAATACATTTGTTTTAAAGTTTTTGATTACGAATACGCGAATCCCTGTTTCCGATTACTTCAATCCATTAGTTTCAAACAGATCAAAACGCGAAAATGATACTCTTTGATGAAACGAAAATTGAAATACACCACCTCAAATGCGTATATAAACTACCCAACAATGTAGGAAACCATATGAATTTCGAGTTTCAAAGTCGCTACGAGTAACTCACATTAACCTGTCATTTGACGTAACAGTAGTAAGTTATTTCTAAGTATTTTCTTTGTTTCAAAATATTAATTATTTTTTTTTGTTTTACTTAATCTAAATAATGGAATCCTTACAAGAGAAACAACACCTCGTGCCTTGTCTTGATCTCGCCTACCTTACGGCTTGATGAGTCTATTGTCAAGGAACAAGTATATATTGGAGTTCATCATTAAGAAAACATAATCGGTTATGCCTATAATGGTTTTCGATCACATGAGCGAATATGAGCTAATAACTAAGAGGAAATACACTTTTAGGAAAATGTTTCGAGCAATGAAATGGTAAATAACGAAAATCTCAACCAAATGTGGAGAAATATGCAAAAACTTTCTTCTATTAAGTATGCTTTCAGTCGACTTTTAAATGATGCTAACAACACTGTTTCCTTTATGTTAGTAGTTTGTAATTAATTGTAAACTTTGACAGCTCTATATCTCGGATCGTTCCCATACAAGGTAGTGTTATGTGTTGGAATTCTCAGCTTAGCGTTTCGACAGATCTAGTATTTATAAAGGAGATTCGTCTATATCGTTAGTAAAAAAAATCTTTATTTTTCCAAACGAATAAAACTAGTTTATAGACGCATAACACAATAGCGGCAATATTTGTAATTGTTGGAAGGATGACTTAAAATGGCTCCTACTATAGTTAACCGCTTCTATTGATCTAATTATTCGTTTTTGACTGCGAAAAGACTTTAATAAAACTGGCGGAAACTGCCTTACATACTATGTATGTAAGACTCGCGACGCCGTAAGAAACCGCATTACTGAATTGTGTAGGGTAATCCAATATAACCTCAAATTTTCAATAGAATACGTCTATATATGGGCCACCGCTCAAGGTGGTCATTTTCAACATTTACTAGGTGGGGTGAAAAGTAACCTCCTTGACCGCCAGAATGGGCTGCTACTGCAAAAAAGGTTATGGTGCCTTGAAGTCCGTTCATATTTAGGCAGACATGCCAAATTTCAGTGCGATACTGTATTTAGTTTTGTTTTGACAGCTGATTGTTGTTGACGTGTTTGGCATCATGTTGAGTACGGACAAAAACGATTTTCGTTCTCTCATAAAACATTATTTTTTGAGAGGCAAAACGGCGAAGGAAACAAAAGAAAAGTTGGATAAATATTATGGGGCTAATGCTCCGTCAGATTACACCGTCAAATATTGGTTTCGAGAGTTTCGTGGTGGCCACAACTCCACTACCGATCAAGTCCGCAGCGGCAGGCCCTCCGATGCGGTTACAGAGGACAATGCCAAAAAAATACATGAAATGGTGTTGGCTGACCGGAAAGTGAAGGTGCGCGAGCTAGCAGATACCACAAAGATTAGTACTGAGCGCACATGCCATATTTTCGGCAATATTCTGCATATGAAAAAGTTATCCTGCCGTTGAGTGCCGCTCATGCTCACTCCTGACCAAAAACACGAACGCGAGAGCACTTCGAAAGAGTGTTTGGACTTGCTGATGCGGAATCGGGCGGACTTTTGGCGTCGATTGGTAACTGTTGATGAAACCTGGATCCACTATTACACACCAGAGAACAGAATGAGTGCCCGGCAATGGACTGAAGCCGGCACGAGTGCTCCGAAGCGGCCGAGGGAGGCTCAATGGGTCGGAAAGGTTATGGCGTCGGTTTTCTGGGATTGTCATGGCATACTCTTCGTGGACTACCTCGAAAAAGGAAAAAGCATCAACAGCGAGTATTACTGTGCATTATTGGAGCGATTGAAGGCCGAAATCGATGCAAAACGGCCTCACATGAAGCGAAAAAAAACCGGCGCACAAGAGCATTGCAACCGCGGCTAAAATCAATGACTTACGGCTCCAATTGCTGTCGCATCCACCGTATTCGCCCGATTTGGCTCCCTCGGACTATTATCTCTTCCCAAACCTCAAAAGATGGCTCATCAATAAAAAATTCAGCTCGCGCGAGGAAATCATCGACGCCACGGAGGAGTATTTTGCAGACCTTCCGGAAAATTACTTTTCGGACGGGATCAAGAAGTTGAAAAATCGCTGGAATAAGTGTATCGAGCTAAAAGGCGACTATATTGAATAAAATAAAAAAACATTTAAAAAAAAAAATTTTTTCATTCCCAAGGAGGTTACTTTTCACCCCACCTAGTATTATGATTTGGTTAGCAATGCATTATTATCAAGTGTTATTATATTTTAATATGTAAATACATAGAATGCAGTTTGCTCAATTTTTTCTTTAATAAATACCAAAATCATTTTTGGTATAATTACAAAATGTCAAGCTTACAGTCGCCTACTAGTTAAATTACAGTTCTATTAAATTTCTATACTATACAAGCCATGGTTAGGCGTTTAAATTTCCTTCAATAATCGTCAAGTTTACGAAAAAATTACGAGGAACCTTTTTTGTTTAGAATGAATCAAGCTATCTAAAACGTATTTGAAGATGTCGATATTACTATAAGAAAAAAAAAATAACGCGTGAAACAAGTCGTAGGGGTGGCTTTTCTTACCTCTTAAAACCGTAAGGAAAAATTAACAAATTGTCTATTGAGTATTTTATCAATAGTAGACAACATCTACTTACTTTCATTTCCGTCACTTATTTCGTATTTAAAAAGAAAGTGAAAACCTTCTGTTTGGGCACCTCATTTAAGGGGTCGTATCTTAACAGGAGGGGCCAAATGCTTTTTTAAAAACTTTGAAAACCCCTCTAAATTTTTAACAAAGAATCACGCCCTCAAATTTTTCGCAATTATTCATTTATATTCGATACAAATAAGTTCTCTAGCGACGGATATGATGTTCTCATTTGCTTCATCTAGAAAAATAAGTGTAAGAGTGTTTATTTCTTAAAAGAGAAATGCATTTTGAATGCTATATTTCAACCTATAATCTATTGAATAAAGATTGACAAGCTAGATATCTAGGTTTCATTCACCATTAATAAAGAAAGTCGTTTATAATCAACGTTCCTTTTAAATTTAACAACCAGCAAATTATCTGTTGATGATATGCTTTTATTAAACGTTAAATCACAACAATCAGTGTTATTTACATGTTAAAAGAATATTTTCTACGCAACTCTCAATTCTACACCATTTTTCACTATTAAGCATATTAAACAAAACTGTTTTAGCAATAACCAAGTAAAGAAGATCGACTAAAAAATCAGTTTTTCGTGGAAAGTTGTGCATCAAGTTGTAAGATTCAGAGTTTGGATGTTCCATATGCATGATATTTAAAGATTGAGTGCTACTGGTTGAGAACAAGAAGACAATTACAAATAAAACTGAAACACACACATTTTTACTTTAGTATACAGGTGGCCAGAAAAGGGCGGATAATCGCCAGGTAGAACGATTCTTTGATCAATTCTGAGGCAATAATCTTAATCCAAAAAAGTTATACGGTCCTTCCTTAAGGCATACGAGACCATCAAACCTTAAGATGTACGGCTAAAATTTAGCAAAATTCGTCAAATTTATCTATGTAAAATCATTGTGGTGAAATTTAGAAATGGAATTATCTCAAATGCATTGATGTAACTAATCGATTAATACCAATGGTTTACATTTTTAACATTTCTTCATTGGCGTTTTTGAAATTAAAGTACATATGGTAACGTGGTACTGTAAGGCTGCTTGTTTAAAAGTAATAAGTAGTTGTCAATTTTTGACGTTTCTCATGTGACATTTGGCTGTTGAAATAAGATAAACATTTTGTGCTGTTCTTAATACTGAACAATGTTTACCTTTGGAGAATACGCCGACATGTACTTATATGGTATTCGGATTTTGCAATGGAAATGCAAACTTGGCAAAAGAGGAATATCAAATATGGTATCCACAACGGCGACATCCATCCACCAACACGTTCCGTAGATTGGATCAGCGACTTAGAGAAACTGGCACTTTTATACCGAATTATCGTAACAGCGGTAGACCTAGAGAGCGTCGAACAGTTCAATTAGAAGAGCAAATATTGGATGCTGTCTACGAAGATCCGACGTCCAGCATAAGACAAATAGCTCGGGAACTGAATATTCCTAGCAAAACAACAGTGCACTCAGCACTATCTCAAAATCTTTTGCGTCCGTTTCATGCAAGGAAAGTGCAGCCTTTGTATGTAAACGATAATGTGCACAGAAGAATGTTTTGTAACAATGTTTTACAAAGGATTCAAAAAGAGCCGAACTTTTATTGCATATTCTCTGGAGCGACGAATGCTTGTTTACGAGAGATGGCGTCTTTAATAGCCATAATTTTCATTTTTGGGCGGACGAAAATCCCAAGGCAGTAAGGGAAATTGGACATCAGAGAAGATTTTCGGTAAATGTTTGGCTGGGGATTTTAAATCTCCGAGTTGTTGGACCAATATTTCTTCCAAATCGTCTAAATGGAATTCAGTACGTTAACGTTTTAGAAGAAGTACTGGATAATATTCCATTGGATTTGGGACCCAACATGTTGTACATGCATGACGGGGCACCCGCTCACAATGCCAGAATTTCGAGGGATTGGTTAAACGAACTCTTTCCGAATCGGTGGATAGGGCGTAACGGTCCAATAGCATGGCCAGCAAGATCTCCCGATATTAATCCTCTGGACTTTTTCGCTTGGGGGTTTTTAAAGGAAAAGGTCTATGCAACGCCTCCAGCTAACGAAGAGGATGTAATTAATAAAATTACGGCGGCAGTTCGATTAATCACCCCCGATATGTTGGAGCGCGTTTTGAATTCGATTCCTCGAAGATTGGAATTATGTCTGGAAACTGATGGCTACCAATTTGAACAGTTGTTATAATGTTAACATAAAATTCTTGCTAATTTGCGTATTTACCTGATTTATAGTAAATAATAAAATGATTACTGCCACAGTACTTGTCTGATTAGGTGTTGCCAAATCAGAATCTCAGAATTAAACAAAGATTTGGCCTGCGTGGTGTTTGTCCGCATTTTTCTGGCCACCGTGTATACACAAGCGAAAAACTTGCTATTTTAAAATAATAGAAATTAATTAGATTTTAAAGACGTCAATGTACCTATCAGTGAATATTCGTTAATATTATTTATGAACAAACATAGACGGCGGTTTATCTCTCAGAATTTAAAGTTATTATTTATGACATAGGAAACAAATATCCGTGACGTAGTCAAGCGTATGTAAATGATTCCAGTCGTACCGGGGCAATATTTCACGCATTTTCCAACTGAAAATGCGGCTTTTCAGCGGGACGCGGGTCAGTTGATCTACGAGTGCTATTGAACGAGCGCCGGGCGAAAGGAAACCAGATCATTAATTTGAAAGAGGACAATGGTGGCAGGAAAGCACATGTTAAGTTTAGTTTGTTAATTACGACGTCACACACAATGGAGGCGCTTCCGGCGCTACCGCGACCGGAAATATGGCGCTCGTTGCCCTGTTTCAAACTCTCACCGTCACGGGGACCATTTTAATTCTTATTAAGTACAATGTGTACAATCCTCGCGGTAGCGGTAGCAGTAATAATGATAATAATAACGGTAACGGGAATGGCGTTGGAACGGTGCACGAATTATGTATAGTACTCCCTTCACGTGACAGAACTCTAGTTAAGGATTTCTTTTGAAAAATATTAGGGCGATTTATCGTTTCCTACGGTTTTTTTCTTCCTACATTTCAAGCTAATCACTTCTACCTCTAATTGATCATGTGATTTGCTCACATTGTATTTTTACCAAGTGCCTCTATGATGCCTATGATGAGATCAAAAAAGCCATTGGTAAGATTACTTTCCTTCTCCACTAAATTATTAAACGAAATTCTTCCCAGTATTATTAGTCAACTCACTACTATTATATGGAAGCGTTGTATCTCAAAAAATTTAAAATTGCAAAGGTACTGCCGGTACAGAAGAAAGGCGATATTTACAATCCGTAAAATTATAGACCAATATCTATTCTGGCAACTTTCTCTAAACTGTTTGAATTAATTTTCCGCAAAAGACCGATCAACTTTTTCGATAAAAATAATAGTATTATCAAAGCCCAGCATGGTTTTCGCAAAGGAAAATCCATTGCCACAGGGTTAAAAGATGTGATAACACCTCTCTATTTAATTCTTCTAAAGACTTTTTCCAGTTATTAGAGAAAGTCTGCACTAGAGTTAAAGATTTCTTTAATTCTTTAACTTGCCCTCTTTCATTTAAATGCTCACATTCTTTTACGAAGTGCATTATTTCACCAAAATGAGGACTAAGTATCTCTTCAACATATTCAGCACTTTTCGAAGATAATCTGGCTCTGAATGATTCTGGTTCTTTTGAATTGCCTCTTGTACGCTCCATTATTATATTGAGTATCATATCATAGTTATTGATTAAGTAAATCAACTGCTCCTTTCTCTGGGGAAATATTCCAGCCATTCTCAGTATAAATAACTAAACTTCCTCTTGTAATTCTGCTAATAATCGGTTTACTAATTCATTGGGAAAATTCTTACTTATACCAACTAATGCAGCATTAAATTCTGCATATCTTCGTGTTATCTAAATAAGAGTGCGACATAATTAGTTATTTTAAAAGCATTTTCAAGTAACTTACATAATGTGGTCCTAATTCTCTATTAAACTTCGTAGGATCACAATCTCTGATACTATTTATATTCAGCCTAAAAATATGTTCGAATCTTGGAAGAATAACAGCTTGCAAACCTTCCCAATACTTGTCTAATGCCGGAACACATCGTTTGTGGCACATTAATTGATAACGAAGGATAAGATGAAAACACAAAAACAAGGCAATTGCATCAAAACAATCAGCTACCAAGGTCTCCAAATTTTTCTATAACAAAAAGTTTAAAGGAAAGCTCACTAGGAGTCAAATTCGGAATTTAATACCAACAAATAATATTTTAAATTTTCGACAAGAAATTCGTGAATATCGAAGAAATAGAAGAAGTAATTATATGCAGATACATGCAGTTTATTCTTTCCCAGAGAAACGTTTTCTGTTTTAAAAATTATTGGGACGTGTGGAAATTTTTTCAGTATTTTACATTTTTCATATTCCCAGGTAAAACTTCAGAATTAGTTTCTATTCTGTAGTTATAATTCCTTTTCATTCATGAATTACCATTCATCTTAATATGCAAATGCATACATCGCAGTAAAAGCAAGCTGGAAACGAGGAAAAGAAAACATTTTTCAACATTATACATTTTTACGGTTAGTGTGTAGGTAACAACACACTGTATTTGTTTCTCTTTTCTTGAATTCTGCTTTAAAATTGAAGAAAAAAGCCCCACTGTGCTTCCACGGTTATTCCGCGTACAGCAGTGGAATTTTGACTAATTGTTTGAGATTTCCATATGAATGAGATAATGAAATATGGTAACATTAATATGGATATATGCTACAAAGCGAACTGTAAGCAGTCTATCTGACCTTCTGTAAGTACTCGGCCATAATGGCTACATTAGCACGCCTTGCAATCTGTATGTATGAGATTTTCGTTAATTTGCATAAAATGTGTCTCAGTGATTCATATATCTTATTGTACTTGATATATGATTTCTGCTTTGCCCTGTTTGGATTTCAATTGCCGGCGGAGTGTCTCTCTTCGCAGAAAATCGATTTTATATGCATACAGTTCCTTCAATCAATCTTTGAATAAATTCAAATTTGCATACTTTAATCATTTTATTCTTTTTCTTCGTCGAAAGTGGAAGTATGTACTTTTTTCATTAAAAATTGTAAAGAAACTTTATTTATTTCGAAATATTTGATGAATGCGTCACTAATCCAGACAATTATTGATTAAAATTGTAAGTTACATTTGTTAAGTAAAATACTTGGATATTACGCTTAAATTATAACAAGGAAGAAAGAATAAGGATTTTTTTATTCCAAATCAATATATGTTTATACCCAAAACACATGTATTCATATTGATGGAAATACAGGTTTTTCATTTAGATTTTTTCTTTAATGCAATCTGTCATTCGCTGTATTAAATTGGTTTAGAGACTTATTTTACCGCAATCTTTTTAAGTCTATTGTGATCCGCTTTGCTGTAGAAGATGCAGTTTTGCCTTTCCAATTAGAACTATCATCTTTGCGAGCGGTTTCCAAGCGGATTCTCCAAGCCAAACTCAAGAAGCCTTGTCCTTTCCAAACCCTTGCATTTGCTCAAACCGTGGACTGGAATTTTTTCTTCCCTTTACCAGAATTTGCAAATAGTGCGTATGGCATGCATTCGCGTAGTTTAAAGAGACCGGTTGGCATTCCTACCATCATTTTATTAATCTTCCTCTCTTTACTCAGTAGATCTTCTGAAAATTACGGCAGTTATTCCTCTAAGAAATGTTTGCCTGTTTTTGTCCTAATGACTTTAGCCACCATTAGTTGGGGTTTGCAACATACAGTTTAACATGGTCGAAGAAAGTATCAGCCCGATCAACTTGACAATCTTCGTTTGGCTAGAACATCTGCCGTCTCATTCATGTTCACACCCGTTAGGCCAGTGTTAATTTACTTCGAGTGCTCATTTCATTTAAGGCAGTCTCAAACCAAGCTACAGTGGACACTCGCACAATGTAGTGCTTTGTGTTGAATGATTGTCAAGCAAACTGCGATGTTTTAACCTAATTCGAACTGAATTGTAGCAACCTTTAGCTTGGAACATCTTCATATCTTCAACAAAGCCATTTAGGATATCCGTTTTCTCTTTATATATTTCAGGTCCTCTTCTATAATCAGCTTAAAGAATAAAAAATAACGAGCAGTCTGGTGACTAAATGAACAGATATTTATCACTTTTTAATCAACTCCTGGCGTTTCCTGTGGATCATTGTATAAATAGCCTTCATTCTTTGTAGCCTTAAAGGCCTAGTAAGAAAAGACAAAAAAATAAAACACTGACCATAGGATGGCGGCAATGAAGGTCATTCTAAAATTGCCACCAAATCAAATTAAATCGATTTTTTCATAATTTTGACTGCTTGGAAAAGTTTGTAATAATGAAACAGTAGCATAAAATCTAATAGGTATTAAATATTTTTCTGAAGGATTCGGATAAAGTAAGAGAATTACCATGAATGTATTTGATAAATTATATTAATAAATTCTAAGTTATATAGCTACATATCAAACATGTGGAATACATTTCATTTTACATTCTGTCTGTCCTAGTCAGATAACAGAAACGCACCCTCTTAAAATTTATGCCTAATAAAAAAATATATATGCAGCAATTGAATGTATTTAAATAGATCAGACAATTATCTACGTAAACGTCGCAGTTCGTTAAATTAAAAGTATTCCATCCGGCGGGCGGCGGTCGGCAAAATGATAACGTCGCTGGTGAACCCAAATAATTGATAAGCAGATTTTTTTGTATCCTCGCACAAATCGGATTAGTTTTAGTATTTAAATAGCACGTCACACCCTCCTCAGTTCGGCCCGGTCTAATAAATCAGTAATTACACTTATCTAATCTTCTTGTTCGAATGCGTCCATTCGGATTTTCAGTTTAGTTCAATTTACGGCCCGCAAAAGTTTAATCAAATTTTATAATCTATCGGATTTCTATTTAATGCCTCCTCACCGGAACTACGATGTATGTGTGTGCGGTTGTGCGTGCATTGTTTCGGCAGGCTGTTAGAGTTTTGGTTTTATCTTCATCGTCATTTTCGGTGTTTTGCGAACGCGTTGAAATGATACATTCCAAAAAAGTTATCAAATATTGTTTTTCAGTTTACTGTAAATGTTCAGATTTAGAAAGCATTTGGTTAACATTGAATATGTATACTTGAAGAAGGTAGTACTGATGATATTAACAACTACAGACCCGTCGCTTTGCAGTCAGCTCTGTCTAAAATCTTTGAAAGATTAATATATGTACGGATTGTACAATATCTAAATAAGCAAAACGTCATCAACCCACGCCAACATGGTTTTCGATCTGGGCATTCCACCGTGACAGCCTTAGTAGATATATTAAATGAAATTTACTCCAGGATGGATAAGGGAGATACCGTTTTGGGAACACTTTTGGACCTTTCCAAGGCTTTTGATACGGTGGATCACACGATACTTTGTACTAAGCTTGAGGCTATCGGCTTGAGAGGTACCTGTAGGGATTGGCTTCTTTCATATGCAACCAACAGAGTGCAGTTGGTGCAAATTGATCACAGTCGTTCTAATGAAGTAATTATTAATCAAGGAATACCACAGGGTTCGATAGTAGGCCCACTTCTATATATTATTTACACTAACGATATCTCCAGCGCAATTGGCAATAGCACCTGCATAGTTTATGCTGATGATGTGACTCTTATCACCAGTCACTTAGATAAACATGAAGCGCATACTAATTGCTCATTTGAAGTCAACGCAATAAATGATTGGTTATCAGCCAATGGTTTAATGGTTAATCATACCAAGTGCAAACTACTGCATTTCTCTCCAACTCCATCCAATGACGATAAGAGTTTACTAATTAGGATAAGCGGCAAATCTATTGAACAACATCAAACAACTAAGTTATTGGGACTGCATATAGACCATGTGTTTAATTGGAACATTCATATTACTTCTATAGCTTCACGAATCGCCTCAAGTTGTTTTGCAATGAAGAGATTGCGGACGTTAGCCAGCATTGGAATATGCCGAGTTTTTTATTTTGGTAGCTTCCTTAGTAAAGCGACCTACGGCATCATTTGCTGGGGTGGTACTACACAGGCCAAAAGAATTTTTATACTGCAAAAACGTATTATCCGTAATATGTTATGTATAGGACCTAGGGAGACTTGTAGAGACGCATTTAAGCAACAAAAGCTGCTAACAATTACATCTATATACATTTTAAAATGTATTATATACGTGAAAGAACATAGCATCCATAATAAAACCCACAATGACAATCATGAATATCAAACCAGATTTAACACCGACTTTCAAATACCGAAGCATCGATTATCTCTATATGAAACAAATCCTGTATACAAAGGCATCATCTTTTACAATCACTTACCGAAGTTCCTTAAAGATATCACAAATCAACATTTATTTGCATCTAGACTAAAAGCTCTACTTATCAGAAAAGCATATTACTCAATCAGAGAGTTTCTAGAGGATAGATTTACCGATTAGCAGTACGTTAGCCCGCGTAATTTGTAACCTACTTTGTTTTTTTTTTTTAATTCATTTTCTGTATTTTACTAGTTTTTGTATGGCTTTTTTATATAAAATTCTCATTTTATTTTCATATTGCTTTACCTTGCTGTATATCTCCTACTGACTTATCTTATATCTTTGTATCAACAAGATCAATAAAATTATTATTATTATTATTATTATTAATTGATATTGTAAATGTTTTTATCACCAATTAATCATGCATTTGTAATTGAAATACATCGAAATTATTTGTAACTAAATAAAATTAATTATCAAAGATGAGAATTATATGTGCATAACTAAAAGTGTAAACTATAAGTACATTACTTAAGATGTAGTTGCAACTCATAACTCTAGACGTGATTAACAGTTTGCTATCCTTAATTGCATATTCTAACTATAACAATTCCAACTGAAAAAACAATAGTTATGAAAACAAGTACAGCTACAGTAGTTGTAACTATGACGATTTTTTGACTAAAACAATAATGGAATTATAATATGTAACTAAAACTAAAAATACTAGGAATTTTTAAACAAATAGTTATTTACATATCAAAAGTTGGAAGGTGATGTTTTATCGAACGTGTTTGGAGATTGGGAACCGAGGCACTAGCCGAGGTGAGCAACCAAACGAATTCAGTAAAACACTTTCCCACCAGCGTGCAAATCTTTTCCGGCTACAACATGATTTCTACTTATTAAAATCAGTTTAGACAATCAATTTTACAATCAATCCATGGACGGTAAAGCAAAGAAAGTGATGCATTAACCGTTCAATTTATAGCTTAATTCGATAAAGTGGCGCTTTCTATCTTCGAATGAGTGGAGTAAGGTTGTAGTTTCGGATGTGATAGACGAAAAAAATATTAACAATCAATGTCGATAATTGGAGAATCATATAATAAGTATAAACTTGTTGATTGGAAAGTGTGAGCAATTGGCTAACATTTTACAGGAATTTAAAATCATTCCTATTATTACAAAAAGGTGCAGAAAAATATATATAAGAATAAAATACCAACAAAAATAGGAAAAGGAAAACAAATTCAAGAAAAACAGAAGCAATAGCAATATCAGCAGAATAAGAAGATAACATTCAAATAAAAAATAATAGAAAAGATTAGGTTCATGATTTGCAATAGATCAGACTCATGAGTTGTAATCCGTAGGTGTTATGATCGAAGCAAACGGAAACCAAGACTAACAAAAAAATTTATTACCACTTATATACAACATAGTATCATCTGCAAGCATACATATATTACAGTTTTTTATTTCGACAATACGTTATTAACATTCGAATTGAAGAATAAGGGACCTAACATCGTCCCTTGTAGAAACCTATTATTTCTATTTAAACTATCGGATATCCTGTTATTATATTTCCTTCTTTGTGTCCTATTATTTAAATATGAATCGAACAAATTCTTAACGTTATCACTAACACCATATATCCATAGTTTATTTATTAATAATTTTCTATTAATAGTTTCAAAAGCCCTACCAAAGTCTAAGAACACAGCGATAACAAAAATTTCCCTAAACATTTCTTGTAACTACTTGTGACATATATCTCTGTAACAGTTTCACATGAATGACCTTTTCTTATCTGACTGGTTATGATGAAGCACATTGCACGCACAGTACCAAAACTTTTTCATAACTTGCCACAGTATTGATACGCCTGAATTCTTCACATACTTTGGTTTCTTTTAATGTATGTAGGTACCAGAATAATGTATGATGTTTTCCAGTTTTCTTTGAAATTTTTCCTGTATCCACTGAAACATTCACTATACCAAGAATTCTACTTTTGGTCGTTAGTCTATCACCAGCATTGTTCAATAGTACTTTGTTTTTGACTAATGAAAATTGAAGTCGTAAGCTGTCTCTACTTTGTGTATACAATTTGTAATGTCTATAGTATCAAAACCAATCAATTGAAGTACACATCTTACATCTTAATATATTGCTATATTCAACGCGGATAACTCAAAAACTACCACATATAACCATTTAGCGCTTAATATTGGTTTTCAACATGTAATGCAATCATATGATAGATAGATAGATATATAGCTTTACCTTTGTTGTAGTATAACAGATGATATATGATGATACAGTAAGTATCTTATTAGAATAAGGAAGTATGCCAAAATCAATAATTTTGTGGACAGCCTGCATAATTATCTAAATTACCTTTGCATACAGTATTTGATAACAAAAAGCGATTTCTGAAATTTAATCAAAGAAGCACAATACACGTCGTTCTGTGCTTATTGTAACACTCACTATGTAAATAACCATATCAGCCGAAAGGGCTGCATAAATGTTGCAAGTCCACCATAACAACTTTTTCATCTTTCACCGTCTAAAACTTATTTTGGATAAACGAAATTTGGGTCGAATTTCAACGTCAAATAGCATCCCCTAAAATTAAAGTTCCGCCTCAATATAAAGTGTCCTTGAATAGGTTTTACCAGAATCTGCGATTTACAGTTCGCGATCTTCCCTCTGTTAATAGTAAATCATTGACAAAAGCAACATTTTTGAAAGGACTTACATAATAGTAGTGTTCTTTTCATCGCTTTGCTCACCTCACTTCACTTTTTTGAGTTAACCAGCCGGTTACCTAAGTTCGTGATCAGTAACTTACCTCACAAAAGTGAAGTAAACTGAGCCAGACGATGAAAAGAACGTTACTAATATTAACTAATTTATCTTTAATAACACTATTCGAAACAAATGGGATAACGTAGGTGCATGGACTAAGTGTCTTAAAGTACGAGTGATTATGTAGAAAAGTAATAATAGATAGTCGGGTCTTACTAACAATCTGCTCAAACATATTATCTTCGGGAACTATAAAAATTAAATTACGACAGATACCCCAGGCACATTCGAAACCAATGATCTATAATTAATGTGCTAACAAGGAAACGGAACAAATAATGGTCACGTGCCGCGGCGGAACCAATCGAAGTCGGGGACACATTCATCTCTGCCGCTGAACCAATGGAGATGGATTCGATGCGCCTTGTAAGCGCGGGCAGTTTGAATCCGATTTCAATGCACACCGTGACACGCGATTACATGGGAGAATATGTCCCTCGTTGCAAGGGTACTTCACTAATAATGTTGTTTCGCGGAAGTCCCGACATGGGAAATAAGATAAAGAATGGTGCTAGCGATATACCTAATCGCTACATACAGCTCGATTTTAGTTTGATTTAAATGAATGAAGGTACACCTATAGCCACAAACCTTTTCGAAAATAATGTACATACAAAATGTATTCACACACAATCTATTACATACCTGCTATATGTATAAATAATACAAACAATTCATATACTAATTGTTATAATAATTATTATCGAAAAGAAAATATGCTGTCCACAAATAATGCGATTTCATCATATAATTTAGATTACAACCAATTTAACTGCTAAAATCTTGTACAATAGCTTTTATTATGTTATTTTAAATGATAAACCTTGATAACGCCATAACCTCTATACAACCGAACTCATATTTCTGTTAGTTACACGTGCATTTGGTGCAGCTCTAAAAACATAGAGGAGTGCAAAGGTATAATTAGAATTAGAGAAGTACTTTCGTTACTTGTCATTACTTGTGCCTAATCATTACTTTCGCGGTTTTTATCCGTTACTTTTAATTTGGCAATTCCGTTACTTCGAGTATTTTAAACTATTTCAACTGTTTGTTACTTGTAAAAATTTTGAATTAGAAGATATTGATACAATGATGACTACTATAGAATGGTATCTGTTACTATTGCATCAACAAGATGGTATTTGGAAGAAGTAGGGTTGGAGTAGGAATGTAAAATTAGAGTGCTTTAGGCACTTTGTTACTTCTATGGGTACATATAGATAATTTGGTGCTGGAGATATCCTTTGTTTCGTGGCCAATCGTATCGCTGTAATGTATAAAAAATCATGAAGTAGTGGCGCAGAGCTTTCCACCATCCTTTCCCAAGTCGACTGGAATCACCTAGATCGGATAACCTTTCAACAAGCCTAATCCATTAAACTCCGGATAATCCGCAAACAACCTCGTAAATTCGGGTTATTAGCTCCTCTTAAACCATCTCAAACTCCTTATAACATGACCCACACACTTGTTAACCTCTTCTAACGATCTATATCTACTGATGAGATTGCTACCGTATCCAAAGTCCAAGTCCAATTTTGCCGAAGACATTATCGCTGACATAGAGGCAACACTTGTCACAACCCCTAACGACATCGCCGATCCTATCCGTTATGAAACCTCCAAGATTTTTAGTAATGCCAAACCTCCTAAAGCCAACATTCCTAAATCCAAGATACTTGCCCTTATGCACCTATAATCCGATCCTAAAGTTGTACTTCAAGCTGATAAGGAAAACAGGTGGTACTGGACAGTGATGAGTATGAACAGAAAATCCTATACTTACTCCTAGATAGCTCCTACAGACTCCTAAAACGTGATCCTCCGCGGGCATTGAACGTTCCACCATCAAATCCATAAGATCCTCATCCATTCCTCCTGCATTGTACAAATCCATGTTACCTAGTGATTTAGTCTCTCCTAAACTATACAGTCAACCGAAAATCCACAAACTCAATGTCCCAATCTTTACGCTCTATAGTTAATATCATTAATAGTGGTACCTACAAACTCTCCAAATACCTCTCCAATATCCTAAAATCCTATACTGGCAACAGTGATCCTTTTATCTAGAACTCCAAACACTTTGTACAAAGACTGAGTGAACTGACAATAGATCCCTAGGATTTACTTGTTAATTTTGTCCAATCCTTATTTACCAAAGTTTCTATATCCGATATCATCTAGTTAACCCGTAAGATCCTATCTCCCAACCTTCAACCTGAAGACTTAGTGGAAATCTGTCTCACCTCTATTTATTTCCAATTCCGCGACTGCTTCTATGAACAAGTTTCCGGTACAGCTGTGGGTTGTCCTCTTTCTCTTGTTGTGACCAACATTTTTATGGAGGCATTTGCAAAACTAGTCCTAATCTGCTATCTCCAGAAATCAAAATGCTGGTTTAGCTACGTTAATGACACCTTCTTAATCTATAAATATAACATAAAATCGTTTTTAAACCTAACGCTCAACTTTCAGATTGATTTCCTATCAAAGATCGTAGTATTGGTGAAACAAAGCGTTCGATGGGCAACAGCGACGAAAGAAGTAGCCCTGAGGATGCTCCGTACAATTGTGGACAAAACGTAGTGGCCAGAGGAAGTACTAGGTCGCGGTTTCAACCCGGAAACCAAGAAGTGAATAGTGGCCTATATGTTTATTCTTTACAAAACCTGAATAAACATTTGGGTCAATACCTAATGAATTTTTATTCATTACATATAGATAATAGTTGTGTTCGCTTCTTGGTGAATAGAATCGACATTTGGAACTACTAACTGCGCGCAAAAAACTTAACATTTTTGTCAGCCGGTAACCGCTACCTAATTTGGTCCTTCTCGAGTACCATACTCATTTTATTATATGTCTAATTGAAATCGCTAAATGAAACTTTTGAGAGGACCAGTCAATAAAATTTTGACGAAATTATTATTGAAGTTGAACAGAATCTATAACCTTACGCGCTTTTCTACAGACGAAGGACGTTGCATACGCTTGATCCGTACAATCACTCTTCTTTGTGGGGACAACTTGCACAGAATGGCAATGACAGTTTTTCTTTTAGCCGAAGTTTTTTCAGATTTCGGATATTCTTGTTAACCATAAGATATCCTACTCAGTCTGGCTTTCGAGGTGGTCACAGTTGTGAGACTACCTTATTCGCAATTACGAACGACTTCATTTCGCTGGGGATACTAGATTTGTTTTTTGTCTTATATTGTCAGATCACACCAAAGCCGTTGACACCGTAGTTCACGACATTTTCTCTTCTGTGTTGAGGCATATAGGATTCAGTAGTAGTGCTGTATCACTGGTTACCATCTCAATCGCAACCATTATAATGGCAATATATCTCTAATTGTTTCTCTTCTTCGCATGGAGTACACCATGGCTCTATTTTGGGTTCCATTTTGTTTACTATTTATACCTCTAAATTGTTAACGTGCATTAGGTACTGTATGTACAGCATTTACGCTGATGGCACTGAATTATATTACTCCTTCCATCCATCGGATTAGCATAGAGACAATGATGATATTAATGCAGATCTTGCGTCCCTGTTTGACAACTCAAGTGATTACTGTTTATTATTAAATCCGGGTAAGTCCCATTTGGCACTAAAAATGTCTTCTCTTGGGCAGACATCAGTTTCTTATATGATATATTCAAAATATAAGCCGATTTCCTTTGGATTGCAGTCGTTGATACATCCGGTATTCCAGCGAAGACTTAGACCGGCTATGCTTCAGGAATCGGATATTGATTCGAAGCAATGATTCTTCATCAATATGTTTTTTTCATTATAATTATTGAAGGGGGGCGATTGAAATTCATCACATTGCTTCTGTTTATTAATTTTTGATTTTGTGAATACTATTGCAATAAAGTCAATTATTATTGTTATTAGGGGTGAAACAAGGAGATGCTTTAGCGGCAACGTTATTTAATCTTGTAATAGAGTACATGACAAAGAGCCTAAATAAAGGAAACATAAGAAACCGAGGAGCGCAAATAATAGGATATGCGGACGACCTAGTCATAGTAGCGAAACAAAAGAAAATATTAGATGAAATATACGAAATAGTCAAAGCTAAAGGAAAATGTGTGGGGATGGAAATCAACAAAAACAAAACTAAGCATATGCAGATAGGAGGGATGAAAGGAAAAAATCAACTAAGATAGGAAGAGACACTTTTGAAACTGTCAGTAGAATTGAATACCTAGGTGTAACCGTATGTAGAACAGGGGATAGGTTAGAAGAAATAAAGGAAAAGATACAACAAGTGAACGCAGCGTTTTACGCAAACAAAAAGACTTTCATGAATAGACAGATCTCAAAAAGAACTAAGGTAAAAATGTAGCAAACTTTGTTAAGACCTATATTAACATATGCAGCCGAAGCCATGACCATGACTAAAGAAGGAGAGAAAATGCTGTTAATTCAGGAACGAAAAATGATAAGAAGAATGTTGGGTGGGGTATTGTTGGAAAGTGGAGTGTACAGAAGACGAACTAACAATGAAATAATGAAAGAACTGGGCGGTAAAAATGTATTAGGGTATATAAAAATGTTGAGGATAAAATGGTTAGGACATATATTTAGGAAAAGGCCGGAGGAAAATGCGAGGGCACTGACCGAATGGAATATGGACGGGAGAAGGGCGAGAGGCAGACCAAGAATGAGATGGATGGATGAGGTGGAAGAGGATCTGAGGCAAATGGGAGTCGAATCTGGATGGAAGAGGTTGGCACAAAATCGCAGCACATGGAAGAGAATAGGAATCAAAGTCAGAGAAATCGCCTGGATGGTATAAGGGCAAGGATCTGATTCGGCCAATAAGAATCTGGGGAGCTCTAGCGAGCGGCGAAGCTCCGTACGGGGCGCGGAGCCACATATATATATATAGATAGAATTGTATGAGAGTTATACGATTTTAAACTCCTTATTTTAGCGAAGATATTTGCTAATTTGTCAATTTAGATTTACAAATATGTTCAGATCCGAAAATAAGGAGTTTAAAATCGTATAACTCTCATACATTACTATCAAGGGTGCATTAGCATATATACGCTTTAAGCGTAAATTACAAATGTCGTCGAGTGACACTGATGAGCTGTAGGTGACAGCGAAACATATGTCTGTCAATAACGACATTTTGTATACATTTTTCTGTATATAGATAGATAGATAGATAGATACTTTTATTTCAAACAGCCACAAAAGCATAAGTGGGTTGAAACAAGTCAAAGAAACAATTTACAAGTCAGAAAAAGTGACCAATTGAAATGTACCTATTATATATTAACTGAAGAAAGCGAAGCATTATTAAAATTTTTTTTTTTTTTTTAAATAAAACCTCTATGATTTGGTAATAATAATTAACACTTAAGCTACAATACAACCAGAGGTAAATATATCTCTTAGCAGCAAACTTAGAAGCTACATCTTGAAATAATCCTCAAATTCATAAGGTTCCAAATTAATTAGCAAATTAAAAGTTTCTTTCTTGAATAATTTCAAGTTATTTATATTTTTAATTCGTTGGGGAAGTTTATTGAAAAACTTTATACTAGAATAGCAAGGACCTTTTTCAAATAAAGACATGGTGTGCAACGGGTAATTATAATTTGTTTGAAATCTTGTATTATGACAATGGTCTGGCAGAAGATGTTCGTATTTTTCTTTATATTTGAAATTAAAAATTAAGCACTCATAAATATACAGCGCAACAACTGTAAGTAACCTATTAATTTTGAATTTCCCACGACACGATTCCCTCAAAGGGAGGCCAAAAATTGTACGTAAAACTTGTTTTTGAATTCGAAACACTCTAATAATACCTGAAGCCCCATAACAGGATAGCAAATTTCAGTCTTGATATAAAAACTGCATAGTATATAGTAATTAATACATGTTTTTCACAATATTTACTTAGAATTCTTATGCAATAGCTGAGTTGATTTAATTTTTTTACCAATATGTCCAGATAGGAGCTCCAATTTAGATTTTCATCCATAGTGAGATCCAAAAAGGTTACTGACTTACTTGGAGATAAATTGTCATATATCTTAAAACTGTCAATTTCTATATTAGATTTTTTTGTATGAAATATTATAATTCTAGTCTTGGTTATGTTTAGTAATTGATCGTTTTCAAAACTCCATTGTCTTATTCTCTGCAATATTTCTTCTGCTTGAGCTTTTAAAGTAATTAAATCTTTTGACGTTACAAGTAAATGCATTGTCGTCTGCATAATTAATATATATATATTATTGTTATTATTATTATTATTGTAATTATAGAAGAGAAATGTATATAAAATATGTTTTCAAAGTATGTTGCCACTAGTATGTTCTATACTTTTGTATCCATAGAACGAAATATATTATTATTATTATTATTATTAGTAGTTTATTCTGTAACGCCTAATACGCCATATTCTTGAACTGCGATTACAGAACTATCTAACTAGTGCGTTTATAGTTTATATATGCATACTAAACAATTTTTAATTTAGTATTCATATTTATCTTATATTTAAGTAATTTTAAGAAGTTTTTCTACTTTCAAAGCAATAAGAAATAACTAGTATTTGGAAAGAAATTAATAAACTCGTATGAAGACAACATAATAATCAGAATCCTTGTACGCCTTTGTAAATAATTTCTTTCTAACTCTATTCACTTAATTGTATAAAATACCAACCAACCGAGAATTGCAACAGCACTTTTATGAAACCATAAATGAACGAAATAATAAACGCAAACGCCAGTAATAAATTCTGCGACAAAGCTGTGATCCTGAGCTTATCTGGCCGGGGAATAAAAATGCATTAAAATATTTACAACAGACAGCAGAGCGACTATTGTCGAATATTGCCGAATGCAAGTCGCTTATCATGGCATTCGCGGGCCATTAATTCCAAATCATGTTACCGAGATTCAAACATTATAAAATGAGCACTTCATTTCACAACTACCTATTGTTTAAGAGAGGGTTAAATAATTGAATTAGCTCCGAGCTTTAAGATGAAGAATGGACGTGCGCTCGGCGTCAGTTTCATTAAGTTAGATGGTGATAAATACAGTTCCATATCCTACTCGTTTTATAAACGCGTTTTTCCTCCCCATCAGTACCTAACAGATTTTTAAATGTCCCTGTATCATTTGTTTTAATAACGGATAAAACTGCGCTCTCCTTTTTCAGTGATGTTTAGTGTTGTTATTGTTCAAGTATTTTTAGCAGATTAAGAATAATGTTGTGTTTGCAGTGGTGAAATTAAAAAATGTTGAACAACTTTAACAAACAGATTAATGCATCTTGTGTCATGCGGAATATATAATATTACTTTAAATATTTTCTTTAAATAAAACCTTTGCATCACATTAAATTTAGATAGAAGCATATATATTAACAATATATCAAATGAGGATGTAATTTTAAATAAATCAAGTCGAGTTTCAGCTAGTTTCTCTTTAAGTTCCCCTAGATATTTATGCGATTCAAAAGCAATAATAATAAATAATTATTTACATATTAAGACTGGAAATTGATGTTTTATCGAACGAGTTTGAAGATTGCGAGCCGAGGCGAGCAACCAAACCAGTTCGATAAACCTTCCAGCCGTGGTGCACACAATATTTTTTCGACTGTCACATGATTACCGGTTAGTAAAATTATTTTACTTGCATTTGTAGTATTCAAAATACAGATCATATTTGAATGACAGATTGTTTGATAGCTATTTTGACAAGCGAACCCAGAAGAACTTCAGGATCTTCACAGAAGAGTCCGGTAAAGTAACGGAAGTGACATTTTACCGTTCATGAACGGCAAAGTAGACGCCTTGGCAGTTCAATTTATAATTCAGTTCGGTATAATGGCGCTTTCTATCCTCAAATGAGTGTAGTAAGGTTTTACTTTCGGTGGTAGTCAAAAAAGTAAATTGAAGGTATTTCACTCAACTGAATATGAAATAAATGCTCAGAGTATTTTAGTAACATTCTTCGATGACAACTGAACGAATGTTTTTTTTTATTATTTTAGAAAAAAAGGCTTTTTTATTTATAAAATTCAATATCATATCACCTACAAATATTTATGACTATAAGATGTGTCTCAAAAGGAAATTACTGTATACTTACACCGTTATTTTAAAACGTCTCATATATTATTGCATTTCCTAATTTTATGCGAAACAAACAATGACATGAACTATATATTTAATATTAATATTGTTATTTAGTCTCTTCAAGTCTTCTCTGACGAGTGGATAAGGAAGAGATTTATTTATAGGCCCAGAACCTGCTCTAGGAGGGTCCAAAAACACAGCATGGGAGCTGGTAAGAAGTTGTACCCAAGAGAAACACAAATAACCCTAGAACATTATTAGGCAAACTCATGGAAATGCCTTTATCAAGGAACCAAGAGTGAAAAACTACTAAAGCTTAGTAGGAAGCATCTTCGCATAGTAGTAGGTCACCTAACAGGACATTGTGGCTCTAGTAAGCCAAACACAAACCCGGAGTATTACTTTGATCGACCAGACTAGTACAGGGCGCCAGCATATCGGAATAGCTGGCATAATTTAAAATTATAAATTAAATTTTAAATTAAAAGAAATGAGAAAAAAGCCAAGAGGCTGCAGTGTTACCGAAGACTTTATGCCAGACGGTTCCCACAATGAAAAAAAAAAAGCTTTCGCTGGAGATTACGTAGTTGGGGTCTGCATTTATTTTGGGTACCCATATTTTAAATACCTATTGTAAACGTTTGTTTGTTTTTCCCAGATTATACCTTATATGAATCGTTTTCAGCCCATCCTGACATTTTACCATCAGTCCACACTTTTGTGTCTGTATGGCACCAGTCAAAATCCCGATCAACTCTTTTTAAAGGCATCCATGTAAATTAAAGTTGAGGCAGACCATGTTACGAAGGAGGTGACATTGACAAAGCATTTTTTGTTCGCTATCTGTAACAAGAATTTTTTCTTGCTCCGATTGACATTATGTAAAGATTTGATTTCTATATTTAGTCCAGTAATTGGGTTTTGGAACCTTTGGTGTAACAATAACTATCACACTGACAAATGTCAATGCTAGGTTTTCCACTATCACCAAACAGATGATTAACAGCCACTGTTAATCATCTCCTGATGATGCTAACTTGGTTAGTGAAACGCGCGTCGAGAGATTGTGCATTGTTGTTTGGTGATAGTGGAAAACCTAGCATTGACATTTGTCAGTGTGATGGTTTCTATATTTAGAATTTATTGATACAAATTTCCGCAAAATTACGATATATTACAGGATTATAATCACATGTCCATAATTTATTAGGTATTAAGAGTAAAAAGAGTAATACAAATCTTTTTTTTTAGCGTATCGTGAAAAAAAGGGTTCTTCAAGTTTCGATATTTCTTGTACTGTAATTAATTACAGTTTTAACGTGTAAGCCTGATTGCTGGACGTTTGGACATTCATCAATGCTGGACAGCGTGCTGAAATGCTGTACAATACAGAGAAATGCTGTACAAATGGTTACCCTATCTTCAAGTATACAAAAAGTTGAATACAACCTAATTCATTTATACGAGTTTTAAAAAAATTTATTTTTTTTCACCTTCTGAACTTCTGTCGAAGAAGCTCTATTACTTCCTTGTTAATTGAGTTTCGAAATTTAATAGGTCAAGACGAGCTAACCAGCATTGACCAAGGATGGCGCATATTATGAAGCAAAGATTGGTCACACTTATTGTCAATAGGATTTTTTGTCATTTTTTGGCAACAAATTTCAAATGTAGAATTAGATAATGATACATGAAAATTTGCAAAGTTAAGTTTCTTTATATTTCATCTGTTTATTTACCCCCAGGTAGCAGCTAAAAGAATATTTTCTCAGGTAAATTTAAATAAAAGAAAAAATCGTAATAAATTGTTATCTGAAACAATAAGTAGGTAACTAGATAAAATAACTTCTAGCATCTATAAATAAATATTTTCCTTTTTTTCTAAATGTATAAGTAATATTAGTATTTGTGTTAATTAACATTAATTATTTAGTTACTTAACTTTAGAGAGAATAAAAATGAGAATTATGTCAGGGATTTCTTGGGGATATTTCAGAGAAAGTCTAGGGAAAATCCAATTTTCTGTCTGGCAACGCTGATTCCTAGACGTGTGCCCGATCAAATTGTATATAATCGTTGACTCAATATCCGCACAACTACGCAACATGAAATCCATTAGGTTCTCTCGGCCCCCAAATAAAAAGTTGCTAGCACAATTACCGTAAGTTTACAAACTATAGACAAAGAAAATCTCTGTCACCTGGACAACCTACCTACCTATATCATTCGCAAGACTTCATAAATAATCAAACCTTTATTATTTATTCATTTCTATTCTTTAACAATTTTTCATGAATTCAAACCCCAATAAGCTGCTGCACAAATTAAAATCATTTCTTTGTCTTCATCGAAATCTAGGTTATTATGTTCTGATAATTGTATTGTTTGCAATGATGAAAGCATTCATGTCTATCAAAGTGTGCAATCATAATGCAACTGCCTAAAAAGTATTTATGTCATAGTAGATATTGTTTAACTATATCTTTTTTTTAATGAAAACAGATATTTCTGACGATACCAAATTCACCCTTTTGAATGATTACTAACAACAAAAGTGGAAAGATAGACATACAATAGCACACCTCTTTGAAGTAACATATTAATAAACAGCGAATAAAATTAGTACTTATATGTTTCACATGTACCAGTTGAATGTCCACCTATTGGTTTATTTCTATAATAGCAACATCAGATCTTTAGATAAATATAGTAATAGAATAAGCAATGATGAATTGATACGAAAGATGGATACTTACCTTATGAAATATTAGAGAACGTTAATAGACTTAATAGAATGACACTGAAAACAACAAGTGGTAGTTTAGGTGCTAAGAATATATGATGTTTCGATGTTGTAGTGTAGCAGCTAAATTATTGTGACAAATATCTTAATAAGAGAAACCACATCTAAATTCTTTAAAAACATTTTCATCTTTCAGAAATGTTCCGTTATACCGAAAGTCGATAATAATTTCTTTATTTTAATTTGAAGTATATTGCCTTTACCCAAAGTATCGATCAATATGAACATTCCGTAAAAAATGTATTTGTTCTTTTAACAGATCTCCATACTTTTTTCTTGCACCTCATTAAATTCATATTACTACTTCTGATGGCTTCTAAAATATGGGGATTCGGAGGAACCGAAAATATCAAGTTTAACATAATCGTAAATATTTCAAGAATCGTTTGCTTACACAGGTTAAGAGTTAAGATAAGAGAATAATATCACTTCAATTAAAATAAAAAAAGTTACTCTCGGCTTCTTGTATAGCGAAACATTTCGGGAAAATGAAATTATTTTAAATGATTTTTTACCTGAAGTTTAATGTGATAAAAATGTCGATGACATTAATCTAGCTGCAATAGATCGCAAAAGAGGTAATGGACAAGTGATATGTTTTATGCTACCAACGCTTAAATAGAACGATATGGAACAGAACGGTCACTGCATTGTCGATATTTATATATTCCTAATGCTTAGAATGCACGTTTGCTACAAAAGCGGATTGCTATAATAAATTCAAATGAAAATGTGAAGATGGAAGAAGTTAAGGGGCACAGGTATATTTTTTATGTAAAAATGAGTTATCTCCAGATATGAATAGTCTAGAATCCAAATTGACTAGTGGCAATGCTTTTTTCGACTTGTATCTTTTTGCTTCTTGCCCCTTTAATTGGTGAAAGTTGAATTACAGTCTTTATATTAATTTGTTTCCAATATTAGAATCGCATTATGTGTTTATATTGGTTTGATGATGAATCTCTCAATGCTCTAGTAATGAGCTCATTCTATGTTTATGACACAGCTTAACTCATTTTAATTCACAGATATTTGAATAATATGGCTTTCGCATAAATGATACTCAGTGTTTGAATATATTGAAATAACTTTTTTACAACCTCCTTTTTTGTTTTCAGTCCTCACAGTGTTTTGTTGGGTGTCTATTTTTTAAATTGTGTTTCATAAGATTTTCTAAAATTTATTAGAAAATTTGATATTCAAATATTTTGCTTATAAAATAGTGCCTTTCCAGTAGTTTGTCTAAGCAAAGATAATTTTTACTGGTGAATATTTACAAAAGATAAAACATTAATTTTATTTATATTCTTCCACCGATAAAACAAATTTTAAACAATTTCTTAATGTGTATTCTATACATATTTATTTAAATTCTATTAATATTGCACATAATCAACAATACAGATTTAATTAAAAACAAATTTACATAGTGTACAATATTTACAAAATTAACATTAATTACATATTTTTATATATAGGTTTCATTCATTTTGATTTACAATAGTATTTAATATACGCATTCATTCAAATCTGGAGAATTTTGATATTGCTAGCATACACGTTTCAAAGTTTCTTTATGAAAGGAAATTAAATAATAGTAACAATACTTTTATAGCCACTTAGAATCATTTCCCAAAATTGCTAAACTTTTTCTTCTCAACATCAGTTTCCTCTTCGTCATTGTCTTTATCCTGATGTGCGGTCATATGCCTGGTAAGATGATGCCTCTCCCTGAACGATTCCTGACAGACAGGGCATTTTAATTTGTCTTCTCGCTTTCGTTTCGTATAATCGGACGAATCATTTTTATGATGCGACCTCATATGATACACTAAGTCCGAAGTCATTCTGAACGTAATATTGCACTTTGCGCAAACATTTTGAGCAGGTAGAGACAAGGCAGCCAATGATGGTGGGAGTAAGGACGTCAGTATCGCAGCTGCTGGATTTCTTATGTCAGGCGCGAATTTCAAATCTGGTTGGCCAAGTTTTAACATATCTTGGTTTTGGAATTGGTGGTAATTATAGGAAAGATCGGGCCTGTATTGCGCTAACATAGGTCGCATTTTAGATAAATTTGGTTGCAACAATTCTTGATTATTGGCTTTGAGTAGAAAAGGATTTTCCATTCCGCTACTTACGGGGGTCGTAAAATTGTTTAAATTTTCTTGTATGAAAGCGTGCTGATATGTATTTTGCGTTTTAAAGATCTGGTTCGGCGAAAGCATATTCGAGAAGTTTTGGTAATTACGATTAACTATTGGTGGCGATGGACTAAGGGAGTTTTGATAACTTAAATCAGGACTAATAGATAAATTGGGAGACATGCGGCTTTGTTTATTTAAACTTACTTTGGTGAATGCGCTTTTCTGCTCGGGAGATATACTAAATTTCGCCTTGGATCTGTCTAACGCGTAACTCTGTCTGGGTTTAATTAGGTTTGGATCATCAAAGATTTGTTGTTTTTGACTCAGGTATTTTGTTTTGATGAAATCTCTGGGCGGCTCTACATTACCAACCTCGATATCTTCGTCACTATCATCCTGATCGTTAGCTTCATTGTTAGATTCATCACTAGTAACGTTGATATCATAGTTTATAATTTTTGACACTTTCTGTTTTTGTTTTAACTTCTCGTCTGGTAGCATAAGAAAAGCAACATCAAAAGATCTTTTTGTACTCTTACTGTTTGTTATTTGCGTCTGTTCCTCGCTGTTCTTCGTCAGCACTATTTCCGACTTCAAATCTGGTTTTCTGTTGTTTATGTCCATTGTCATCTTTGCGTGTAATATGCACGATTTTCACAAACACCAAATTCACATAAACTTCGCTCGAGTTTAGCTGTTACAACACGCGACAAGCAAACGGGAGCGCTCTCCTACAATGTGTTCACTTTGGAGTTAAAATGCATAATGTGGAAAAACATACTTGCTGTGTCTAAATATTGTTATATTTTACGGTACACCCCTACTCCCTACCGCCTAGACCGAAAAGAAATTCGCTTCATTTGCGCGAAAGAGACAGACGTTCGCGAACTAGAGAGCATTGAAAAGAGTAACTCGTGGATGTTTAATAGGGCGGGTTTCCTCAGGAACGGACAACTTCACTCAAACCACCCTATAGGGGTGAATTTAAGTTAAGGGGCAGTTTCAGACCAATAGAGTTTTAGCGTTGGGCGGAGTTTCGAAATACGTTTGCCCAATACGGTTTTCAGTGTTCTGCCGCTCAGAATGTGATACTTTCCGAATCGCGCGTTTTCTTTACGTTTCAAACCATATTCTAGACCGCCAGAACGTTTCTTATTAGAATTTTTGATCTTAGCTTATTCGAAATCCTTGACTTTATTTTACTTTACCTTTCTTTCGTTTGCTACTAGAAAAATATGAATACTTTAGCTAGATTTGTAACTGAAAATCATCATTTTTTAAAATAGAAGGATAAAAAATACTTCGCTTAATTTAAAATAGCTTTGTAATTGATTTCTTGAAACTTTGTCATTTATTATTTTTGATTATGAACCTCACGTAACTTTTTGCTGACTTTCTTTGGTTTGTTAACTTTTTTGATTTGTTTTCTCCTCTTTTTTCTTATGGGATACTTTCTTCGTTATTGTTATCCTTTCCAAATTCGCACCTTTGTTAATTATGGCTTTATATACCTTGGCAGTTTGCTAATCTTACATATTATGAATATATCTTCATAAAATGTATGTATATATTTCCACTAGACTGGTGGAAAACATTGTTAAATTCATTGCTATCTATTTATTTTGTTTGTATTAATATTATTTAATACCTAAATGTTTTCTAATAAAAAGTCAAAGATGGGATTGAACTTTAGGTCACCTGCCTCACTAAAATTCGACTGCGAATTGATTAGATCATACTGGGAAATTGCCTTGGTAAAATTTCGAAAATTTATATAGAACATGATTCTATGTAAACGGTAATATTTATTAGATGGTATACTTATCCTTTAATATTACTAGAATTAGTAAATAAAATGGTATCCATATGGTTCAACCAATCCCATTTACTGCAGCCAACAGGACTTAATGTAGACTTGATATCTTAGAGTTCGATAAGTTCAGGTAGTGTAAAGTAGCTCAGACTCTTGTTGAATGAGATATTTTTTGGATCTACCAGAGAGAAATCATTTTCATGGAATCAAGCGGTGTCAGAGAAAGTGCCACAATTGTTCACTCAAAAATTGATATGTAGTTTAGCTGCTATGACAATGCTAACTTGTGGTCCATGAAATTTCTCTATGCTTACTCATTTTCATGAACGAGTGAGTGTCGATGCACCACAGAATAGAAGGTATAGCGTCCCCCCAAGATATTTAGAGAATTTTTGTAGCGCCAATCTCTTCAGAGTTACACTTATGCCCGTTTATGTTTTCAGCACCGCCTAATTGCCACGGAAAATCTTTTTTCATTTATGTCTGTTGTTTTTACTCTAATTCTTGGACTGCCCTAACATATTCCTGTGCCCACACCCGGCTCAGTTTTCGAACGTTCGTAAGCCAGAAGGTGTTTGACTGTGTCAATGCTGTTTTAGTTTATCTCCATTTCTTGTGTTTTAAAAGGAAGTAGTGAAGTCATTCACGATTTGGGTACATATTATATCCGACGGCGTTCCAGCAACCTGTTAGAAGCGGTTGTTTCTATCAGCTTATTCATCATACACACGTGAATATGTAGCGATGACTTCACTAGGTGCCAAAGGCGGAATGCAGTTAATCTAGCCTCTCTTTCCGGCTGTAGGTCCGAGTTTTTAATGCCAATGGTAGAGAAGAAAGCACTGCTCCCATGACTGCCATTCTTGCAATCTAGCTTGGTACGGCGTCTGCCACCATGCTATCCACTCATAGCTATCTGGGCGAGCTATAACTAAATAAAGCCAATGGGTCAAGTCCTCAAGGTTTTCCACATATCCTTCGAGAGGTCAATAAGTATTGCTTTGGCTTTTGCGCAAGATTTTACAAATGCAAATCACTAGTTCATGTCTCATCATATAGGATGCCTAAATATTTCAAATCATCTGCAAATGCAAGTTTCCTTCGATAGTGGGTGGTATGAAGTGCTACACTTTTCTCTTCCTCGTGAAGAATTTTATTTAAGTTTTCTGAGGATTGAAGCTTTCCTTCTCCAAGATGGCGTTTATCAACAAATTGTCCTTCCAATTTTTACTTTGAGGAGATATGCCTATTTTATTTACAATAAACTATCCACCATTGTGACAGTCTTCTTTTCTTTACTCACAATCAGTATGTCTTTAGTAAATTCAGGCCTCTGTTCCCTTAAGAACTCCTTTGCCAGTCATTGTCCTGGTGATTTTTGCCACATTTCTTTGGGCTTATTATGTATCCATTCATTGATGGACTTTTTAATTTGCAGTAATGTCGCAGGAAAGACGGGCTCCAACGTATGGCCTTGTCAAGCCAGGTTAAAGTCAACACTTACGAAACTAAACGCTTAAAGTGTTACGTGGCTGCCAAAGGAAATAGTGACGCTTTTACCTAACCCTTTCCATATATGCCGGCTCCTACACTGTGATCAGTCTTAGAGCTTACTTTACTTTATTAAATGTTCAAAATCATTACCATTAACCTCTATACAATAGTACAATCTTGCTTCAAATGCTCTCCTGATATTTTGCAACATTTCAGGAGTTATTTGTTGGCATTCCACAAACATTTTTTGACGTAACTTTTGTAAAGAAGCTGGACGCCTGGCATACGCTTTAAGATACCCCCAAAAAAAATCAACTGGTGAAAGATCCGATGATCTGGCAGAGCATTTCCATATATGTCGGCTCCTACACTGTAATCAGCCTTAGAGCTGTCTCCATACCAATTTGCGTCCACTCTTACTGTGAAAGGCCTTTCTCCCAGTCCATCTTATCTGGTATTATATGCTGCTAATTTCTATCTAGGTTAAATTTCTAAATCCTGGCTTCACTTGACCGCCCCAAAAGGGGCGGCTCTTTAAGTTCATCTAGTAGTTTTTGATAGTCAGAATTGTACCGATAAGTACGATTTACTTATCGGTGTTTGACTATGCATAAGTCTATTTACTACAGAACTAGCACTTCCTTGTATATAAGTTTGTAGCAGTGACAGGTTTAAGATTACTTCCGTTGCAACGGTAGGGATGGATTTTATCGCGTCCGTGCCACAGAGACAAATCAACTTTTGCATGCTACCATGCTACTGCACAGAATACTATCATGGGTTTAGTTACCCTTGTGTATAATTAGAGAATCATTTTGAGGCTAAGGTCCCAATTTCTTCCACACAACCTTTTGCATGTGCTCAGGATCATAGTGGCTTTGTTAGCCCCAAAGTATTTCGAATCTTTGACATATGGAATCCTCTCGCCTCCTAACACTAGTTGTTGTAAACCCTCCAGCAGCCTCCTTCTCGTGAACGTGACCACGTGTGTTTTCTGAGCATTCATTGATAGTCGCTACCGACTAGTTGTCTACCGTATTTAGAGCGGTTTGCGTATGTTCCCGCAGAACCTTTGGAAACCGCCTTCTAACAACTTTTGTAAGGTTGTCAGCATACCGCAGGTAATAAAAGCCCTTTCTGGTCAGTTTCCTGATCAGATCGCCTACTAGTGTAGTCCACAGTAGGAGCTACCGTGAGTAACTGGAGACAAAATGTAGTAATCAGATCAAAAAGAAAAAATTGCATTTTTAATGTGTTTTTCGTGACTACTTTTTTTTTTAAAGGGAACTCTTTTTAAATGGCTGCTCCATAAATATATTTAACCTTTCGCTTTCATACTTACCTTTTTGCTGCATAATTTAAGTTATGTTACGGTATGCCACAACCAAGTACCTACATGTGCAAAAGCTTAAAATAAGTAGTGTTAAACTCAATGAAAACAGAAATTCAGTTCTTGATACCAGTTCAAACCTACATTCTTCCGACATGGGGTAGTTGGAACCTTGAAACTCCAAATGGTCCTTAAAGAAATAACGTTGACTCATGATGTATAGTTTAGAAAATGTGTAGAAAATATTTATCAAAACGAATAGAGCTCATTAATATACTTTGCACTCGCTTTCTAGAGCTTCCACTATATCTGTCGTTGCAAGAATAACTTTATGCGAAGGAGATATTTGTGATCACTTTGATAGTATTTGAGGAATATCAAACATTCACATTTGTGTTTACCACTTAAGATATATATGTAGGTATGTAGGACGTGACTAGCGCACATAAACATTATATGTTATTATTTATCAAGTGATTTTGCGTTTACGAATTAAGATAAAACACAGAAACTCTTTGACTGATGGTTTCCGTAACGAACGGCGAAAGACTTTTAAAAATCCAGCTCGCTTCATTTACGATAAAAGTTGTAATTAATATGGCGAGTGTATTTTTGAAGTGTGGAGCGTACAAATTGCTATTTCATTAGCGGGATGATTAATGATGCCGACTGTATGTTTGCAAACTCACACCATAAGTTAGTCAAGCAGGAGGATTCTTTTCAGATGAGCTTTTTTGTGAAATTCAACCTTTTGTTTCGGTCTGACGGTTCATTATTAACGTTCCAGATAACGTATGATCAGATATTAAGCGGTCGGTCGGTGTATGGTTTTCTTTGTGCGCGCGCTTTTTTTTGTGTTTTTCTGAAATATGTCTTTGTTCTAGTACAGCCGATTTTCGGTGGAAAATAGTATAAATGATGTTCATCCTTAACGCTAATCATGAAAAAATTAGTTTGCTTAACGGATTTTTTGATTAATAATCGCTGCGCGCTTAAAATTGTAAAAAAAGAAAGTCACTGCACAACTTTATTACATCTGCTGCTTTCCGCTACTATATCAATGCAACTAACAATATGAGTAACATATACAAATGATGACAAAAAATATCGAAAATAATAATTTGAAGTAACACCAAATTATTATAAGCATTTTTAGCATCACAATGTCCAAATTCATTTGAGCGAACATTATTAGGTTATTATTATAGCTAATACTATACTTTTTCTCTAATAATTGCTATAGAATATCGCCTTTACATTTTGGTGATTTGGTAGATTTTATTTCAGAATATCAATTTTCTTAGGCATCTTCGGAATTCTCTTAACTTACCATTTGTTAATACAAATGTATACTAAACAAATACTACTACTAATAACCATTTGAATAAAAACATGATTAATGTATTTTTTAGGGAAAACCATAAAACATGTTAATTATTTTTTTAAAATAGCTATTTTCCAAGTTGTTTTTAAAATGATGTTGAAAAAGTCCTGACGGCATTTAGTTTTTTCTTCAAACAGCAATATAATCTATCTGATTCTTTTTTTAATAGGCGCTATAATTTTCTAAATGTCATTGCTCAAAAAATTCGTAACCTGCATAAGAAAATTTTTACAAAGATCTGAAATTGTTGACCGGTCACCATGCCGGACGAGGATGAGAGTGAGTGCTCTAGTAAACAAAAGAACAAACTGTGTGATTCGTGTGAAAATTTTTTGAGATCCGGTCAAAAGTGCTGTGATTGTAATAATGCGGGTATACACTTCAAGTGTCTTGATGCTCTGGTAAAAAGTAATAAAATTACCGATAAAAAGCTGTGGAAGTGTAAAGGGTGTGAGGTTTTGTCTGCTGTTGACTCGGACTCTGAGGATAGTACGTTGATAGATCAAAAGCAACTTATTAGACAATTGCAAAATGAGAATGCACTTTTAAAGCGGTTAGTGCTTGAATTAGAAACTGTTAACGGTCTTCAAAAACAAAGACTTACTGAGGTAGAAGCTAAATTGCAGTTGCCTACATACGCCAATACTCCTAGTCATCAAGAGATGGCAAGTACATATAGTTCTGTACTAAAACATAATGCGAGAGGAACTACAAATAAACCGAAAGATGTTGTTATTTTAAAGCCAACTAATAAAAATCAAACCGCCAATGTAACATGTACGGAGTTGAAAAAAGAAATTCACCCTGCAGCTCTATCTGTCGCCATTAACCGAATTATACCCAAGGAAAATGGTAGTGTTATTATAAAATGCGACTCCACTGGTAACGTGAAATCCTTAAAGGCCGATTTAAAAGCAAAATTGGGAACTAATTATGAAGTGGTGATTCCCAAGAAAGTTAACCCGAAAATAGTGGTTTACGATGTTGACAAGGTTGACGCTTTGAACAAGGACACTATAGCGGATGATATTCTAAAACAAAATCGTTTGTGTCGCAACGCGTCTAGTATATTCAAAGTAGTTCGTCTAATAAACACCAAATCAGCAGTTAATTTAATTATCGAATGCGATCCCACTCTGTTTTCGCTTGTAAAAGAAAAGAAATACCTTTATGTTGGTTGGAAGCGGTGTTTTATAAGGGAATCGTTTCACGTGTCCCGTTGTTACAATTGTTCACGCTACGGCCATCTATCGAAGAATTGCAACAATCCAGTTACATGCCCGAAATGCGCTGGACCCCACGCGTTGAGTGATTGTAAATCTTCCGACAAAAAATGTGTAAATTGTTTATACAGCAATGATAAATACAAGTCACAATTAAGTCCGGACCATTATGTGTTTGATAAAGATTGTCATAGTCGTAAACGTATTATTGATAGTATTCAAAGAATAACTAATTATGAAATTGCATAGCAATCAGTATGTCAGGAATGTTCCGAATTTTCCATGTACTTTCAGAATGTGCGCAGCCTGAGGGGTAAAACCCATGAGTTTTATTGCGGTGTGCTCGCCACTTCTTTTAACTTTGTTGCTATATGTGAGACTTGGTTGATAGATGGCATTCACAGTTCCGAGTTATTTCCCGCGAATTACCGAGTTTTTCGATGTGATCGGCGAATAAATTTGATGAATATATCTCGTGGTGGAGGAGTTTTATTAGCTTGTAATAATAACCTAGATGTTACGCAAATTGACTTGACTGACCTGCTGCTTGAACTGCCTACTTTTGATGCTGTATGTTGTAAATGTAATTTAAATAATGTATGTTTATATATTATGGTAATTTATGTGCCTAAAACGCCGTCTATTAATGATTGCCATGTATTCTTTAGTTATTTAGTTGAACATTTTTTTAATGTAAGTAAATTTTTGCTTGTGGGTGATTTCAATATACCGCAATTTGTTCTTAATAATCTGGGGGATGCCCTATTTTTTACATTAAACGAATACTGCGATTTTTTAAATTTAAAGCAATATAATACAACCTTGAATGCGAACAATAGATTACTTGATTTAGTATTCTGTAATTTTGACTGTGTTGTAAACAGATATGACTCTCCACTCGTGAAGGAAGATGCCATGCACCATCCATCTATTGAAATACAGTTTCATTTTCTTTTGACAACTCAGCCTCGGTTTCCAAGAAATTCGACATTCGCTGGGTTTAACTTTCGTAAGGCTGATTATCGGGGCCTCTACGATTCTTTATTGCACCTTGACTGGTCTAAGCTTATGAGCTGTACGGAGATCAATAATGCTTGTGGAATATTTTATGACATTCTGTACTCTGTCTTTGAGCTGCACGTGCCTTATTACAGCACAAACACGTCAAGATTTAGGTATCCCTCATGGTATGATAGGGAAATTATTCACTGCATTAAACGGAAAGCGCGTTGTTACAAACGATACAAGCAGTCACACTCGCCTATTGACCTCGCCTTATACAAATCTCTTCGATCTAACGCTAAGAATCTTATTCAAACGGCATACAATCGGTATATGGTCAATGTGGAATCGTCCATTAAGCGTGATGCTAAAAACTTTTGGGCTTATGTTCAAGCTCGGAAGAACAACGACAGAATACCCGGTCGCATGACTCATGACGGGATGGAAGTAACCAGCCCACAAGGTATCGTAGATGCATTTGGGGATTATTTTGCCAGCGTGTACAGGCCTTCTGAGCAAGTTTGGATGAATGATCTCGACTCTGTTGGTGCTGCGACTATTGTCGGCGTTTCGACCATTACTGAGGACGATGTGGCGAAAGCGATTAGAAACCTAAAAAATAAGGTCACAGCTGGCCATGACCAGGTTCCATGCTTTGTCATTAAAGACTGTAGCAATGTTTTTGTCCGACCGTTGAGTTTTCTGTTCAATCTTGCGTTGCAAACAACGACATATCCGTCCGTTTGGAAGATTTCACGTGTCTGTCCTGTCTTGAAATCTGGTAGTCCTGCTGATGTGAAGAACTACAGACCTGTCTCTATTCTGTCTAATTTTTCCAAGGTATTTGAATCCGTAATACAGAGTCTTATTAAGTTTCCAGTGGCATCCCATATTTGCAATGAGCAACATGGCTTTGTTGGTGGGCGTTCGACGGTGACTAACCTACTGAGTTTCACACAATATGTGACGCCTGTTGTCGATGGCAGAGGCCAGGTGGATGTGATTTACACCGATTACGCCAAAGCATTTGACCGCCTCGACCACTGCATACTGCTTCGGAAACTGGCAGCGTTTGGCTTTCATGGCTTGTTGTTGAAGCTCCTGCAATCGTATTTGTCCAGCAGATTTTTCTATGTAGCATTTAATGGACATACATCCAAAAACTTTGCGGCAACTTCTGGTGTACCTCAAGGGTCCCATCTGGGGCCTCTGATGTTCTTAGTGTTTATCAATGACCTTGTGCAGAGTGTCGACTGTAAAATATTGTTGTTTGCCGATGATGTAAAATTATTTGCCTCCATTTCTTCTGTCGGGGATTGCAGGCGCTTGCAATCGTGTTTGGATGGTGTTTGTCGGTGGAGTTGTGTCAACAGATTAGATCTGAATGTGAGTAAATGTAATACTGTGTCGTTTACGCGTAAAAAATCGCCTATCAAATACAAATACACAATTGCCCGAGCCGAACTTGAACGCCTCATGAATATCAGAGACTTGGGTATAGTTTTTGATAGTAGCCTGCAGTTTTCTAGTCACATCCATCAAATTGTCTCTGATGCAAATAAAATGTTAGGCTTTGTTTTACGAACATGCAGAAATTTTAATGATCTTAGAGCCGTAAACGTGTTGTACAATGCATTGGTGCGGTCAAAGCTTGAGTATGGCAGTGTAGTATGGAACCCGTTCTATGAGGTGTATGTTGATTCTCTGGAAAACGTGCAGAGGAAGTTTCTGAAGTATTCTGCTTTCAAAACTGACGGTAATTATCCTGCCAGGGGCATTTCACAAAATATACTTTTAAGCAAATTCAGTGTGCATTCTTTGCGATGTAGACGGTCGCTTTGTGGATTAAAGACATTGTATGGTATTGTGCATGGATCCATTCACTGCCCGGAGATTTTACATAATTTAAATTTTCTTGTCCCGAGATTATCTGCGCGTCTTGTTCCTACGTTTCAGACAATGTTTTCTAGAACAAATCTAATGTTGAAGTCACCCATAAACTTTATGTGCAGCACTTATAATACTTATGCCATTCATTGTGACATTTTTAACTGCACTTGTGAAGAATTACTACAGGCGTATATAGATACGGCTAGTAATTAGACGTGTTGTATACTGTTGGTATTGTGAATTTTCTTTGTATTAGAGTGTATATTTATTTTTATTTTTTTACATTTATATTGTTTTTTCTTGTTTATTTCTTTAATTTTTGTCCTTAATTTGGCTATAGCTGTTGGACAATAAATCATTATTTATTTATTATTAAAAAACAAATTCAGAAAGAAGCAGAAGTGTAAATTGACATCCACAGTACCAGCACATTTGCTTATTAATAGCATATTACATATAATATAGAAGCAGCTTCGTCAAAAACAGAATACAATTTAGGTCATTGCTTGTGCTATAAGCTTCGTTTCATAACATCTTCTTTCCACAATCCATGAACCAACTACCTTTATGCGGACGACATATATTATTGGAAGAAATTGCACTTATTGTTAGTTTGGACACATTTCGATGAATAAGATATAATGCAGAAGGATGTTGATTTTCATTCACCCACAGGGACGAATTGACTTGAACATTTTTGTTAATCAAAGGGCGATTGTTCCGAGTTCGATTACTAGCACGTCTTTCATTCAATTTGCTGTCAATTACAGTTACAAAAGAACTACTAATTATATCACGATTTGTGTCATAAAATACATGGCTAACTTTTCTAACATAATGTTTCAACCTCCAACATGAATACGACACCCGACATAGAAGTGACATAGCCACACCTAGGTCTAGATTAACCTTATATCAGCAGTCCCCACAGGTTCTAGCTATCAAAATATATAACAAAATTCCTACCCATTGGAAAAATTTAAGCCGATGGCGTTTCAAACGATCTTTGCGAGATCTATTAGTAGTTAATGCTTTTTACTCCCTACAGGATTTCATAAATTTTAGAATTACTTAAGTGCTTGAAGATTCTTCTTATTTAATTGTCTTCACTCTCTATAAATTTTTTGAATTGCTCTTGATAGAAATGTTACTATTATTACTATTATTATTACTATTGTTATCATTATTTTTATTATTATTAGTATTATCATTATTACTATTGTTGTTACTATTATTATTTTCATCAGCATTATGGTTATTACATTTAAATTTTTTACCTTTCACTTTTTACTTTAAGTTTGTAGTTCAAAAATACAATGGGTTTAGCTTTTCTAAAATTTTCATATTTATTGTCTTTTTTAACTATCACTGTACTTGTATTTCTCTTTTTTTGTTTTTATTTTTATTTAGTTACTATTTTTATTATTCACATGTTTACATTTACAATTGTTACTATTTCAAATATTCCATTATCACTTTTCAGTTTGCTTATTTTTTGTTGACGTTTCCTATATCATGTTTAGTCTGATCTTTGGAAATAAATGTTTACTTTACTTTACTTACTTTACTTAGTCACCAAAAATATTTGATTTTAGTCGTCGAAAGTGAAATCCACTGTTCACCGTTGGCTTAAATAAGCTATACTAAAATTTAAAATATAAAATAAATACTACGACACTCAATAATAATAATAAACAAGAAGCAATCGTATACTAATGGCATGCAAAATCATTTATTTGCTACTGGGTTTTGGGTAGAGACTAAAGATGGCTACATGAATTTTATTTGATTGTTCCAAGTTCAAATGCAGGACGATACCCTTTATAAGAAGTTGTTGCTAATGAATTAATATTCAGCATTCTTTTTTGAAAAGCTTTCATGTGTAAGGTACTTACACTTTCAGTAATTTTCGGAGTTATATGGTCTATGTAGAAAAGAAGTAAACACCATAGATTGCAAAAAATCAATGTTTCCAGAATATTCTCAAGTTAGCTGATCCCAATTTTCAGCAGATGTCCTTTCAGCGCACAGGGTCCTGTTCGGAAATCTACCACCATGTGAAGATGATTCCCACTGAAATTTGGTAGTTGTTAGGTCCCTTTCTTTGATAATCCCTTAATATTATCTCAGTGTTCTTTATGTGTCTCTTGCACCGAAATCCCCATCTGCTCTCCTGCTCTCTCCTTCTTGAATATTTATATTTCCAAACTAGTCTTGATTGTATCGCCTGGCTGTCTGTTGCAATAGAAATCCGTTTGTTTTTATTAGCCCTCGGATTGATTTCTGTTACACAATGCACTATTGCGTATCATAGCAATTAACATCTAAACAAAATGAAATATGCAGCAATTTAATATTTTTATTAAATATACAAAGTTTAAGCAATAAAATAAATCTGCTTGAGTGCACTTTACAAAAATATCCAACTAAATTCATTTGTCTTACAGAAACTTGGATAAACTCTCCTCACTTCGCCATTACACAGTTGTCGAATTATAAATTAGCCTCATATTTTAATCGTTTACAGTCTAAGGGTGGTGGATCTTGCATATTTGTGAATAAACAATTAAATGTAAAGAATTTAGACATAAGTTCTTTTACGGTTGAAAAAATATTGGAGGTTTGTGCAGTTCAATGGTTGAAACATAAAGTGAAATATATTATAATAACTTTATATCGTCCTCCCTCTTCCGACTATGACACCTTTATAACTAAATTAAATGGACTGTTAGATCACATTAATATTGCACAATCTGTAGTATTTATCTGTGGTGATTTTAATGTCAATTTCGATGTAGATAGTAATGAATCTCGTAATCTTAAAAATTTAATGATGAGCTATGGGTTAACCGCTGCTGTTCACGACTATACAAGGGTTACAGCTTCTAGTGAAACAATAATAGATAACATCTTTACTAACTACAACTCAGATATGCGTATTGTTGCAGAGGACACCTATCTGTCTGATCACAGAATTATAACACTTGCACTTAACAGCGACCTATTTCCTTCGTCATCTAATGGACTGACTGTTGAAAAACGTATATTCAGTAGTACCAATAAGGACAAATTTCGCAATTTTTTAGAGAATGAGACCTGGAATAACGTATATTGCGCAGTAAGATTTCAAAGTAAAGTTCAGGCATTTATAAATAATTTATTATATCACTACAACATGGCGTTTCCACTAAAGGCACTCAGAGTGAAACATGATAGGCCAAGGAATGGCTGGATAACTAGCGAGGTAAAACAGTCCAGCGTTCGCTTAAGAGATTTATATATGCTGCAAAAACAATATACTCAGCTAAAAGATCTTTACAAACAGCGAAGCAAACAACACAAACAGTTAGTTAACGAAACTAAAAGGAATTACAATGCAGGTGTTATTAGCAATGCACATAACAAATCCCGGAAGATGTGGGAAATGGTTAGAGAACTAACAGCATTTAATACACCGCAATGTAATAATATTGAAATTGCTGTCGATACTGAGAAGATCACTGATCCGCAGGTAATAGCTGACAGGTTTAACTTATCGTTCTCCGAGTCCGTAAATCAGGTACTTAGTGATATTCCAAACGTACTAGTGGATAATGTGATCACTCACAATCCAGCTACTATGTTTTTATTTCCTTTTACCGAGTGCGAAATGAAGACTGCTATATCAAATTTAAAAAATAAACATACATCTGGCCCAGACGACTTATCCGCCATAATTTTAAAAGAGTGCTCTAATTCATTACTGCAACCTCTAATGTATTTAGTTAATTTGTCCTTCTCACTTGGAGTTTTTCCTGATTGCTTTAAGATATCCGCTGCTGTTCCAATTCACAAGAAGGGTGACAGAGCTGACTTATTAAATTATAGGCCGATTTCATTAACTTCAAATGTTGGTAAGATATTTGAATACTGCATGTTAGTACGGCTGGAATCATTTTTAAATAAGCATGATATTCTAAACAAAAACCAGCATGGTTTTAGAAAAGGCAAATCAACTACAACAGCTTTATTATCTTTTTACAAAGTCATTTTAGAAAATATTGATAACAAAAAACTTCCAGTGTCCATTTTTTGCGACTTCAGTAAAGCCTTCGATTGCGTTCAACATTCAATCCTCATTGAAAAGCTACATGAGTATGGTATTAGGGGCAACGCTGCAAGCTGGATTACCTCTTACTTACATGGTCGTATGCAATATGTCACAATCACATATAAGAGTGAATTTGCAATTAATAGATACAAATCCTCCTCCATCCCTATACTCCAAGGTATAGCGCAGGGATCAGTTCTCGGACCTTTGCTGTTTAATCTATATACTAATGACATTTACAACATCGTATCTAACTTTTCAATATATATGTATGCAGATGACACCACTCTCCTAATTGCTGAAAACAACCTCAATCAAACTGAGGCAGCTGCAAATGCGGGACTTGTTCGACTGCATGAATGGTTCTGTGCCAATAAACTAAGTCTGAATATGGATAAAACACATGTACTTTTATTTCACACACACCAACGCCTTCAACATACAACATGCAATATTAATATTAATAACAACTCAATAAAGCAGGAGCATTCGGCAAAATTCTTAGGTGTATCTCTGCAAGACAATTTATTATGGTCTGATCACTGCAACAGACTGGTCACTTTACTGCATAGCAAAGCTTACTTATTTAGAAGTCTGAAGAATGCCCTTCCTTTAGAGACCTTACTATCACTGTACTACTCGGAGATTCAGTCGCGGTTGACCTATGGCATACTTTTATGGGGAGCTTCACCATCTGCCAAACTGGTCTTTGTTGCACAAAAGCAAATTATTCGAATACTTGGTGGAATAAAATCAACAGAATCGTGCAAACCACTTTTCGGTACATTAAAAATCTTAACTGTACCATCTATTTATATTTTAGAAGCCCTCAATTATTGCAATTTGAACAAACATCATTATAATCAAAATAAAAATATACATAGTTACAAAACGCGGCGAGCGTCTGATTTTCATTTGCCGAAATCTGAATTGTCCATTTCAGGTAGGGGAGTGGAATATATGTGTCGAAAGCTCTATAATAGTTTACCAAATGAATATAAAAGGCAGACGAATTTTAAGAAAAATATTAGGGAAATGTTATTGTGTAAAACATATTATAGTGTGGATGAATTTTTGTATACTTAATTCTTTATTCATTAATACCTTATTTTTCATTTAGTCATTTATTAATTATTATTATATTACATTGCTTTATTATTCTTAAGTTACTTTTAGTCTTTTAATTTTGTAATTTTAAGTTTAAGTTTCCATATTATGTCTTTCTCTTCTTTTGTTTTTGTTGTGACTGATTCCATTATCTTTTCATTATGATATTTTGAATCAATAAACTATTATTATTATTATTATTATTATTATTATTATTATTATATTTTTCTAGTGAATGTTGCATTTCACATCACTGTATATTCCAGCTCCAATCCTGTTCTCGACCTGTCAGTGAACGAGATCAACTTACCCAGCCTCTCCCTGTAGTTGGATCGATTTCAGCATATTCAATCAAAAATTCTTCGACATTTCTCGTAATAAATACGTAGAAATCATGTGGTCTGATCTCATTCTCAAAACTTTGCCATTCACATTACGGATATTAATGTGTCCTAATCTGCCACTTGGTATTTCTTGCAATCTGAAATGCCCTATTATCACCAAATGAAGAGGAAGGAGGTCTAGGAGGCATTTTATTGCTGCAGGAATAGTCCTCATCGCTCCTGGTATTCCTATACAGGTAAGCCATAGCAGTTTGCTGCCACACCTTTGTCCACCATTCCAGAGGTACATAAGCGATCCTTGGTCTAGCTACCGTAGTGTACACTCACTGATACCCAAAATATCCGGTCTAATGCGTAGTCTAAACGTCGCGGACAACTCAGGTGCATGGAAGGTTGCGCTCACACTGTGACTTAAACCAGACATTTTGGGTGTCCGTGAGTGTACGTCCAATACATCATATTTTATCTTAACCCCCATGTTTTTCCATGGGCCAACATAATCTCCACCTTGATTTTAATACTATGAAGATGTCGATTTCAAGTAAGTTTGTAGTCCTGATTAACACCAAGGTATTTTACTTCCTCTGATAGTTAATTCTTCACTTTGGAGTTTTAACAACAGTTTTATTTTAAACCGTGAAAAATTTTTTAAACACATCATTTACAAAAAAAAAATATGGTCCAAAGCCTATATAAGTTAACTGAATCCTTCTACTTTTTATTCAGCGTTACATACTGAGTATTTTTTAAGCTAGTCCTTCCCTGTAACTTCTAAAGAATTTTAAAGCGACCCTTTTTCTCATTTGAGAAAGTTGATAATTAATCTTCATTATTTTGTTGTTTATTTAATCTACAAACGTGTTTACAAACTAACTTCTTTATACTTGTGTTATTATCTTTGCATTTATTATTATTTTGCACTATAATATACAATAGACGAGATCAGCCTGCAATTTACTTCAAATACAAGTTACAATATCTAAAATAGGGATTATCGTCCATCCGTATCATCGATGCACGTACGGTTTCGACTAATCTGATCAGCAAATATAAACAAGCCATTTGAGGTCGGCGTGTGTGTCATCCCTCTCTAGAATATTGGCTACAGCACAGCAACGGCAAATAAGGGTAAGTTTTGCGATTCCGCCGAAATAAATCGGGCACCTGCTTGATGGTTGGAGCACATATGGTGCAAAGCACTTTAATTCTGGGGGCCGCTTCTACCATATTGTAAAGTGCTTATTAGGTGTCTTCATTCACTCTGCTGATGCAAATCACGTTAAAAACTTACTTGTGTGTGTTAACAATTGAAAAGGATGAAAATATCCATGTGAAAAGTGGAAAGCGCTATGTTTAAAATAGAATTAGGTATAATTAAAGAGATTCCTTTTTATATTCTTGAAAACACAGCAACATGCATATAATAATTCCTTTAACTTGATGGAAGTATTAAATGTCTATTAATCAAGTTAGTGTAGCCACTCCTACAAGGAGGAAAGAAAAGAGAAAAGAGAAAAGAGAAAAAAGCGAAAAAGCATATACAAAAGATGACAATCCAGTAATTGGGTTTTGGAACCTTTGGTGTAACAATAACTATCACACTGACAAAAGTGCTAGGTTTTCCACTATCACCAAACAACATTGTTGTTGGTGATAGTGGAAAACCTAGCATTGACTTTTGTCAGTGTGATAGTTAAAAGATGACCAGATTTACAAAACATTAAGAAAGGAGCATAGAGGATAAGTAACTTATGGTATTATATATAGCCACAAACTTGGATTCAAACAACTTAGTATTTCGCTTTTTTCGAAAATGTCCTAGCCAACTCTGTTTCGATTCCAATAATACAAGATCCGACAGATCTGTTACAGAAATATATCTTCAGAAATGTGCAGGATGCATCAAATAAACAAAAGCAGACAGAATTAATAAATTCTGCTCGCACAAATTAAATAACTTTACGAGGTTATTTTGAAAATCTATACAATCTAAGTTATTTCTTATTTCCTTGTATATTTTGATATGGTCGGTATGCCAACACATTACAATCTAATAATGTTAACAAATCATTCACGAAAATATTAAATAGAAAAGGGCCAAGGTTTGAGCGTTGAGCAACACCCAAAGAAACATGAAATCTGCAAGAAGTATACGTGACATAGTTGAATCTATCTGTAAGATACGGCGACAATAAATTTGTAAGGCTGCTACAAATGCCAAAAGAATCAAGGTTGCATATCAACAGTGAGTGTAACAAGGTTACACTTCTATGGATTCGGAGGATAGGAAGAAGTGAGTTGAAAGATAGCCTCGCTAAAGGTGGTGCTGGGATACCATTTTTAGAGCCCAAACTAAATTGGGCAGCACTATGCAACTTAAGGACACTAGGTCCGCTTTGGTGCATATGAGATAAAAGAAGAAGATTGATCTAACTTGAGCTCCTTCTACATCCTGAATTTTTTAAATGGAATAAGATTTGATTGCCAGGTTTTTTCAATTCTGTAAGTACATAGTTTATAAATAGGAATTCTTGAGTCTATTATATCAACATATTTCATATGCATAACAAAAGGTATGAATTCTTTAAAACATCAAAACTATTACCAATACTTAGAAATCTGAAAATATTAAGTAAAGATCACTATGGCTATAGAAAGGAGAAACAGTACTAAAGAAAATAGTAGACGCGTTTGTGGATGAGCATGAACTGGTGCTAACTTGCTGTGATCTAGCAAAGGCTTTTCACGATGCGCAATACTATTTATTATTAAAGAGTTAGAAGAAACTACTATAGACTTGAAAGAAAGTGAAAAAATCACATAGTAAACTAGATTTAAGAGAGCTGGAGGATTTAATATTGGGGCAATTTTTCTTCTCCACTTTTAACTAGAGTTGTGGTGCAAAAAATTGCATTAAATATAGCTGGCGGAACCAGCTAGAGTTCCAGAAAGAGTCGTTTATATTCGACCTAAATAAAAGACAAAGGTTAACCTTAACAACTAGATAATTTCTAGATGCCTAAGTAAAAAATGTGAGCTTCTTGGGGTTTATTGCAAAATTCATGAGTACCACGTGAATAAAACAAGAAATACATAAATGAGTACCGACGATATTCTTGAATTAATGCATACACTATTCATAATCAAAAGTATGTTAGCCATAGCATCTATTTGTGCTTAAATGCTGAAAGTGTATACTTTACAAATAAAAAAACACATGTGTTGATTAAACCACATCTGTGTATTCGCTAGCTCGCTCAATACACGCAAAAACCATATTCGGAAAATACATTGGACTTTCTCGACATCTAAACGAAAATTTGCCAACGCAGAATACGAAATACTAAATGATCTTCACAACAACGAAATGCAGAAACAAATGCGGAAAAAATGTTCAGCGAACTAATACCTAATCATCTTTGTAACCATCTACAATAAAACAGTATAATTCGCAATACCCTATTACTTCAGCTATGGTAAAGGCAGAAAATATATCTCCGCGTTTTTAATTACTATTCGCATAAATAAATCAAGGATTTCAATGCAGCGTCAATAAATAAATAACCTTTTAGTTTATTGAACTTTGACTTACACTAGATTATTAAATTATCATTCAGGACGCATTCGCATCTTTTTTTTTTAATAAATCTTAAAAAGTACAACATTTAATAATAGAAATTATCAAAAACAATAATTGACTTTGATTTTGTGAAGTGGATATTACCAACCTCAAGCTTATGCAACAATATACAATTTCGTTCCAATTTATAACGAATACAGCTCAAATACTGTGGCAATGAGTCAAGGACCGCGACCAAACTAAATACAGATTGTTTTTGCCACTATTCGCTGGGGTTGGGAAGGGCGATTCATGTGCATTGTATAGTGAATAAATAGGCTTTGACAGGTCTCCAGGGTTTCACATAATACCACTTGTACATATGTTACAAAAATATGTGTATCCCTACTTTAAGTACGTGCTGGTGACTGGTTATGAATCAAACGAAATAATTTTTTACAACAAAATTTTATTCTTGCGTCATAGTTTAACCTATGAGAGATGTAAATAACTATATATTGTAATATAAATGACTCTTTTAAAATAAAATTAAAAAAATGTATCTCATACGGGTCGTAATGGATTCGTATTGAACAATATTACATTCTTGCTACTTACTTTAAAATTTGAGAATCTGCTTTAAATGGAATTGAAGGTGGGTTGGTACTGACCAAATACTTTACCGCCAGATTTTTGATGAAGTATGCAAGTTTGTGATTCTTAATAAGCGGTGTATCGGATTTCAAAGAAAAGGAAACACAAGATAAATTGGACAGAACATTTAATTATTAATACCAATTCCAACCAATCAAAACTTTCATCAACTATACAAGATAAATAGGTAAACTAAATAATCTATTAAAGAATAAGTAACATTTTCTCGTTCAAGCGGTGAGAATGGCAAATCAACAGGTAAGCACATAAATTAATCTTGTTTTAACGTTTAACCGATCTAGGATTGAACTGAAACTTGAATAGTTTTGAAGACAACAGTCAACATGGATGATGACTACTTAGAACTTATAACTGTCTTAAATCACGTCTACAATTACAACGATCTCCATACAATTAAATCTATTTGGGTAAGTAATGTTTTTATAGTGTCTTTTCGTTCACTGTTTTATATTTATAATTTTTAACCGATTTTTGGTCCGGTTGCTTCTTTCTTGAGGTTGGATATTCCGTCTCTCCGGCAAAGCTCGGGCATTGTGCTATTTTCGCCGCTCCTGGTTCGTCTGGTATTGAAAATTTCGGATATTTCCTCCAAGTAAGTTAACTCCCCTTTATTTTCTGTGTTTACCACTAATGTTTTTTATTTTATAGTTTTATTTGGCACTCTTTATGAACTGTGTATTAGCTATTAAGCTTTGGGTTGAATTTCAGTATTTATTTTTTGTTTTTCCCTTAAATTTTACAATTTTGTGCAACTTTTGGTTTTATTTCTTAAATTTTGCGTGTGTGCTGAACGCGCGCTATTTTTTCTCCACTATTCAATTTTTCTAAACAACTTTTTTTTTTATTTTTGCATAGGCCTCTTTTAGGATGCAAATCACGTCGATTGCATTGTTCCGAATCAGCTTCCAAGAAAATGTCAATTGTCGCTAAATTCATATGAGAAGGTCGGTCACTTTCGAATTGTAACGTAACACAGTTTAATTGTTTTATTTTTTTCTTAATTAAGTTCATAGACACTATCATATATCTAGCTTTGATAAAACTCTTATTTTATAACAATTTGAAACTGACATTTGAAATTACAGATCTCAATAACTTTCTGTTTTTTGTTGTGCCGTCGCTAGATGACTCTGGCTTGACAAGTCAAAATTTTTAAATGTTAAATCAACTAACTAAATATGGTTTGTAACGCAAATAAACTCAAATTCACTCTTAAAATAAAATTAATATCTAAATATTTTGTATTTTCTTTGTTTGTTCTGTGTTCCGAGTTTGTAATGTTAAATTTCATGGATTTGATATGTTTTTATATTACAATATGTAATAGAAAACAGTGAACGCAATCAAAATACAAAACTGATTTTTCGAAAAATTTTTAGCAAATCGATAATTCTGCATTGGTTATCACACTTCACTTTGAACGTACATATCTGGTAGTAAGTAAATATTCGAGGGCGTCCAATTTGTCACGGACTTTATGTCACGGTAGCGTATCTTTGATTCTAGCTGTCCCCGGAGATTTTAAGCAATTATAACCACATGCGACCTGAAAACGACCTCGCATCAATCAACTTCGACATGCCTTGGGACAAACAGCTGAAAATCACTTCCGTAAAAGACGCTGTAATCAAGGAAAAGACAATTTCCCACAACACTATCAATTTTCTTTCGCGTGAAACTCGTTATTTGTTCCGGTGACTGACTGAAAAAGGAAGATAATTTTATCTGAGGTGAATTAATATAACATGAACTTAACTTTGATTATTATTAAATTATCGTGAATTTCAATAAAGGTTTAGCCCATGCAAATGGCAATCGAAGAAGTGTGTTCAACATTTGAAGTAATCTTAGATGATTAAACATATTGCAGAGTATGAAAGTATAAAAATAAGAACATCGAATGTTATTATAGATCATGTCACCGTCAAAACCGTCAGTACAGGATGTAATAAGCTATAAGTATTCCTGTTTATCCTTCGAAACTTGTATAAATGCATCCTTATATAGCTAGAGCGATTTTGTGGTATCCTTCCCAAAAAATATGTTGGTGGTTTTGTTCAGTAACGTATTTAAGAGTAATCCACTGTTATCTGCCATGAATAAATTACAATAAACAAAATATAACAAAAATTTAAATAATGTTGCATGTACTTTATGATGGTTAATATGTGATATTAAAAACTAATGATAAAGTTTATGTAACACAAACATTTCTTAAGAGCTTTGAAATTAATAGAATTAGCTTGTGGAACCGTATTGATAATTATGATGTAGGCATAAAAGGTTTATCAAATCTCACAGTGGGGTAAGTATACAGGGTTTTCCACGGTAGCCGTTCGTTAGAAGTTTCCGAGGTTAGAAAAAACCTGGAACTCTGAATTTTTGGAATCCGGGGCCATTCAAGATTCTCTTTCATTCTAAAATATTTTCAGGGTCTTACCACTTCCAGTTATACCGGAAGTCGCCATAAACTTTCTTATTTTAAATGGAACAGCCTGTATATTATTTCATTTCTAAATTCCTGAGAAAATTTTATGATGAGTTCTGATAGATTTCCCTATACCTATTTTCAACTGCTTTAGATATCTTGATTTTTTTGAGAATTTTGAAAGATGTAGGGTTATTTGCAACACAGTATCTTTTGCCCATTTTCGATTGGTAATAAACACTTCTAGGGTAGATGGAAGCACAAGAATGACACTTTCGAAATCCACATTGACAATTGATTTGTCGCATACAGGTTGTACAAAACTGCATGACCAATTACAAAATCTTCAAAGTTGAAAAAGTTCTTTTTTTCAAATGGAACAACCTGTATATTATTGGATGATCAGATGCAGAATTGAATTCTGCATCGATTCGCTATGACTTTCCCTATACCTTTTACAACGGTTTTCTTGTTATGTCAATATTTTCTGTTTATAGCCCCGGAATCCAAAAATTCAGAGTTCCAGGTTTTTTCTAACCTCGGAAACTTCTAACGAACGGCTACCGTGGAAAACCCTGTATAGTTGGACACAAATAAATGATTTTACGTAAAGAGGACCATTAGACTTAAATATTTGTATTGTTATCAAAGCAATAATGTTTAAAATCTATAACAACGTTTTAAGTGAAGAAATGTCTACAAGGATATATCTATTTATACATTTTATTTGTATGAATATACTTCAAAGACATCAGACTGCGAATGCACCGCATCCATATTGATGTCGGCGAGAGTAAAATTGTAGTTGACAAAGCTCTTGGTTAGTACAGTCAATTTAAGCCCTCTCTTTTTTTCTTCATCAGACGAGTTCAAACTACAAAAGACCCCAAATTCTAATCCTCGTGAATAGTTTTCAATATGAATCGTATAACCTGCACATATGTTCACTTGCGCCCTTGGAAGTAAGGTTCGATATTAACGCTAATTGTATTAGATCGGCACGGCATCAAAACCTTCTACCTTCACGTATAAGCGCAGTTTATACCGAGCTAAAGGGATCACTAATACGGGCGAGTATTTATTCATTTCATTCATACAGGTTCTAGGGGTAGTTCCGACGGCTCTGGTTTGTACCCCCAACCCCCGGCCATATGTTGGTCTTGGCCGCGAACATTTGAACAGATGGGATGGCAAAAAGTCATTAGACGATATTGTATAGATGGATCGACGAGTGCCTTCAATTGAGTATGGCTGGTAATAAGTTGGCTCCGAATTTTAACACCGAATTAATAAGTTCCATATCTGAGAGAAGGTGACAGCTACAAATTCATTGGATTTATTGTTAATGTCTTCTACCATAGGAACTTGCTTTAATTGAAAATTTAACATTTTAAGTAATGAAATTTTATTGTCAGTAACACGATAAACATACATATGCTCATATAATTTATTTATAGAATCTGATTAATTTTTGAAGAGAAATAAGATTAATTAATTAAAATACCATTTTTTTCGTTTATTACTACCATGCATACAGCCATCGTAGATGGTTTATTTTTAAAATAAAATTTATTAGAGAACTCACCAACTAATTGGCTAAAAATCCTTAATTTGCGAAGGTATGAATAAACAAATTTCGAAAAGTTAAAAAGATGATTTGTGAATAAATAAGGAATAGCCAAATTGTAATTTGGCAATATATTAGGCAAATGAAGTCGATTTACCGCGGTTGTTAAGACACTTGTTTTTAAATTCTAAATACCTTTCGTTCACTTAATGCACATTTATTTATATAGTTTTTTCTTCTGTGCTTTTGTACATTACTTCCAGTTGAAAATTGCAATGGAATTATATGTTTCTTTAGAATATATTGTGAAAAAAAAACAAAATATAGTGTTGTTAATTGTTCATACAATTTAAAACATGCAAAAAAAAATCATTGTTCAAAATGATTATTCAAACGATGTTTTCAATGAACGATCATTCATTGAACGTCAATCATGCTCATGATTGAAACATCATTCCAGAGTGCCAGAGCACTCTTATATTAATCATAACGAGTTGACAAGTAAACCATAAGCAAACAATGCGCCAGCAACCATCTCTATTGACCAGAATGCGTTGTAAGCGTTTCTAAAACCTACATCAAAAAAAGACTGCACAAATAAGAGCGTAGAATCATGATTTTCCTAGAAAGGTACTTCCTGGCAAGACTAGTAGCAAACAAAGCTGAACAACTCTGCCAATTATCAGCCATAACCTTCTCGGATTCGGTAAGTCGGAATTAAAGCTACTCACTGACTTACTCTTTGGCATACCATCTCAAAAAAAAAAGCAAAATAGGCAATGCCGAGACCAGTACTGGTTGTTTTCGCGAATCCAAAACCAAAACTGCAGAACATATTATATTACTGCAATCTTGCTGCTTAAATGGTGAAAATGGTACATTCACAGTAGCAATAACAAGAAAGATTTTCATTACATTAAGAACAAAAAAGAGCTTTAAAGAAATTCACATGCAAAAGAATCACTATATATTACATGCAGATTCAAAAAGCAACGGGTGTTTTTTTATGCCCGATAGAACTTTAAATTGTAAAAAATAACACAAAATTAATTAAATTTTAATCAAAACAATTTTGTAATCGAAAGATCAATGCATGGCATTAACATTTGAAAATGCTTTTGGGCATATGGCCACCGCGACTGTTCTTGACGGATCGCCTTCTGGACGTCTAATTTTGGGGCACTTTTTCGAGCTTTGGTGGCCGTATGCTACGAATAACACGAACAATGTTGGCTTCCAAGGCGTCAATTGTTGCTGGTTTATCAGCATAAACTAGTGACTTGACGTGGCCCCACAAGAAATAATCGAGAGGTCGCACGATCTTGGAGGCCAATTGACAGGTCCATTTCTCAAAATAACCTTATCGCCAAATTTTGTTTTCAATAAGTCGATGGTTGCGGCCGCCGTATGGCACGTAGCGCTATCCTGTTGAAACCACCATCAATGTCATCCATATTTTCAAACAATAAATAATTGATCATGGTGCGGTAACGATCTCCATTGAGCGTAACGCGAGCTGCGGCTTTATTTTTGAAGGAATAAGGTTCAATGATGGCACCAGCGTGTAAACCGCACCAAACGGTGTATTTTTCTGGATGTAAGTGGAGTCTTTAGAGTCTGTTGTGGATTGATTTCACTCCATATGCGGTAGTTTTGTTTATTAACAAACCCGTTAAGCCAAAAATGAGCCTCATCGCTGAACACAATTTTGCGATAAAACATCGGATCAGTTTCCAACTGGACTAGAGCCCAATCGGCGAAAGAAAGATGCATGTGATGATCTTGTGGTTTTAATTCCTGCACCAGCTGGATCTTAAACGGGTGTAAGCCAAGATCTTTGCGCAAAATTTTTCACGTAGTGGACGGACAGGGCCCCAATTCCTGCGACCGGCGACTTATCGATAAATTTGAATCTTCTTTCACATTTTCGTTTACAGCGGCGATATTCTCTTCAGTACGCACATTCCTTCGACGTGTTCGTGTTATTACATCATTTAGAGAGTATATGGTATGAAATCTATCCACAGTTCGACGGATGGCTTGCTCAGATGGACAATAATGTGCGCCATAAAAATCACGAAGGCGTCTACGCGAATGGATGACTTATTTTCAAAGTAAATCTGGATAATTTGGTAGCGTTGTTCAAAAATCAATCAATTGATCATAAATGTCAAAAAGTGAGCCCAGTATGACAGTTCGTTTTACAGTTAATCCTTTCGTAAGTTCCATCGGACTTAAAAAACCACCCATTACAATGCATTTTAAATTGGTAGGCATAATTGCCCCAAGTTAAAGTTCTTCTATCAAAATAATGCAATAATAGGAATTATAAGCTGAAAAGCTCTTAAGAAATTGAGGTTCTATATGCTTATAATGATAATGTGACGCCCTTGAATCAGTGAATCTAGCATTCATTGCGAAAACACTATAATTAGATATATATCATTTTTATATTGCCTGAACGACCATAGCACAATAGAGACACAATAAAACTAAACTATAACGATGTGTTTTATTATTGTTTGGATCTAAACAAAGTATTACATAACAGCTAAACTGTTGTACGCATATTTTTGACGGATCTCAATTCGCAATAATAGCGTTGGTAACAACCAGTAAAAGCAGACCGCCGCAACACAGATATAAACATAAACATGTAAAAGTATCGTAAAAGTTTCCGCCGCAGATATTCACAACACACGCACAAGCACACCATCAGAAACACCCACTCACATACGTATCGTACATAGGAATAATTCTCACCCCGATATATTCTGAATCGATTCGTCGCCGCGGAAGGAACCCGCTACTTCTTCTTCTTCTTCGGAGCATAAAATATGATTTTCATCCATACGGATACAGTCCATATAATAATTCCGAGAATCAAATAAAAATAACGATAAATCATGGACATTAGCATAAAGCGTCGCATTATGCAAATCGCGGGCGCCATTCTCCGATGACGTATTCGAATTTCGTGTTTTGATAGTCGGCAACTTCTGGTTTTCATTTTTTTTTATTTGACTTATAATTATCTTAGGGATGATGGAGGATTGCCTTGCGATGGCGCAGTTTGTGCTATTACGGGCGACTCTGAATAGCAGGAATAGGGTGATCAAGGAGCGAATTTTCGCATTAACGCTGTGGGAATGTCAGCAGTGAAAGTTCGGATTAATAAGTGTTCGCTTTTCTCAGAAGAAATTCCAAGGAACGTATATGGGCTAACGATTCTACCATCTTTTTAATGTGACAAATGTGTCAGAAACAAAAACACTTTTCGAGAATAGCCCATACACCAGATAATTTATTTACTACTTTTTACTAAAAATAACATTTAACCAGTTTTACCAAAGAAAACCCTATATATGCCTCCTTATCAATTTTATTCCTTCTTCCTTTTTGTTTACAGTGTATTTAGCCTACGCTAAATTATTAAATTATACTCTTTTTTGTCAACTCACCTATGCTATTCAGTATCATACGTTAGATTTACCGTTGATTTTAGCCTACGCTATGTTTAAACCCTCTATTAAGTATAAAATTTGATAGTACTAAATTTATTGTAAACGAAGAGATAAATAAACAACTTCCATTCCTAAACAGCAAAAGTAATAAGAAGAAAACAATAACCGGAATAGATATATACACAAAAAAAAGAAACCAACATTAATAGATTCATAATGGCCCGGCTCAAATCACTGCTGATATTTTTATTAATAAGATTCCCACTTAACAAGGGGAAATTTGACAAAGAACTGAAGCTCATTAATAAGATAGTAATCTATAAAGGTTATTCTTCTATAGATGTACTTCGGCACCTAAAGAAAGTTCAATATAAACATTATGTGAGGAACTCCAAGACCTTAACTTCAATAGAAACCCGCGGCAAAAAGTTTATTAAAGTACCCTTCCATAAGAATTCAAAACTTAGGGGGTATTTTTAAAAAACAAAATATAGACACACGTATTACTTCGCGAAACACAAAAAAATCTATCTAATCTAGAAATACAGCATTTTTATTCACCCTTTTTTTAATTTGACGGTTGTTTGATTTGGATGTTTTCCTTTACCGTTCTCGGAAGCAGTACGCACGTCGTTTGAGTAATGATGCCTCATGACAATAGGCATAATTATTAGGTAATGAAGGTAAATGTTGTTGAAAACAGGTAGGTTAGACGTTATACGTGAATATAATCGCAATTGTAATGAACGTTTTGCTTATGTGTATGTTTCTGTGTCACGAAGCAAAAGTTTGCTTTGTAAAACACTTGTGTAATAGACTTTTAAAAGTAAAAAAGTTTCAAATTTTTAAATTTCCATTAATACTTTAAATCTTTAAAATGAACCGGACATCAACTATACAAGAACTCTATTCTATTCAAGAGAAAAGCGGAAGCTTGGGGCAAGCTTCTACATTACAAAGCCATATTTTAGAAAGTATAGAAATTCATTCAGTTTCAATAAAAATAGCATTCAAAATGTTATAGTTTAAAGGGTAGAAACCATTATATTCGAGAAAGCTCATACTTTAATAAAATGAAGAAAAAGGAACAATTTTTTCTCCATAAATTACATTAATTATGTCCTTGAAGAGAGGCGACCAAACTTTTGTGAAGTATACGAGAAACAGAGTCAAGAGGGATATTTAAATTCAGCGAACGCCATAAAAATATTCTCCGAATGTAGATTTCTGTTCCGGTATCCTGTCATTTTTATGTATCTTGCTTCCTTTTCGCGAAAAAATTCCGCAGTCTTATAGCTCTCCGACGTCTGCTGAAACAACATTGTAAAATTTCATTGTTAAGCTTTCCATACGTGGTGCTTTAGTAGCACGGAACAGAGAAAGCCCATTATGAATATGTAACCGTTGTTTGAATATGCAAGCGTCAATTTACCATACATACATATTAATGATTTTTCTAGAAAGAGGTTCTCTATTTTCGTTTTTACTAACAACAAATCGGGATGAAATGTTTCATAGTTGAAAGCAATTTGTATTAAATAGAACCTGCTAGATGGTATCGGTGGCGTTCGTGACCGTTTATTATCTCCATCCACAGCATATTAAGCTAAATTTTGGGCAAAAGGATCCATCCGCACGTCACAGTGACACAA